>OZ010614.1:48696897-48699397 GCA_963932145.1 Acanthosepion lycidas
AGATATGAATAGTCTTTGATAGATATATAGATAGATAGGTAGATAGATAGATATGAATAGTCTGAGATAGATAGATAGATAGATAGATAGATAGATAGATATGAATAGTCTGAGAGAGATAAATAGATAGATAGATAGATATGAATAGTCTGAGATAGCTAAATAGATAGATAGATAGATAGATAGATAGATAGAGAGATATGAATAGTCTGAGATAGCTAGCAGGCTAGCTAGCTAGCTAGCTAGCTAGATAGATAGATAGATAGGAATAGTCTTTGATAGATATATAGATAGATAGATAGATAGATAGATACATAGATATGAATAGCCTGAGATAGCTAAATAGATAGATAGATAGATAGATATGAATTGTCTGAGATAGCTAGCTAGCTAGATAGATAGATATATAGATAGATAGATAGATAGATACATAGATATGAATAGTATTTGATAGATATATAGATAGATAGATATGAATAGTCTGAGATCGATAGATAGATAGATAGATATGAATAGTCTGATATAGATAGATAGATATATATATAGATATGAATAGTCTGAGATAGCTAAATAGATAGATAGATATGAATAGTCTGAGATAGATAGATAGATAAATAGATATGAATAGTCTGAGATAGATAGATATATATATATATAGAGAGAGATAGATAGATAGATATGAATAGTCTTTGATAGATATATAGATAGATAGGTAGATAGATATGAATAGTCTTTGATAGATATATATATAGATAGATAGATAGATATGAATAGTCTTTGATAGATATATATATAGATAGATAGATAGATAGATAGATATGAATAGTCTTAGATCGATAGATAGATAGATAGATAGATATGAATAGTCTGAGATAGATATATAGATATATAGATATGAATAGTCTGAGATAGCTAAATAGATAGATAGATAGATAGATAGAGAGATATGAATAGTCTGAGATAGCTAGCTAGCTAGCTAGATAGATAGATAGATAGATATATAGATAGATACATAGATATGAATAGTCTTTGATAGATAGATATATAGATAGATAGGTAGATAGATAGATATGAATAGTCTGAGATAGATAGATAGATAGATATATAGATATGAATAGTCTGAGAGAGATAAATAGATAGATAGATAGATATGAATAGTTTCAGATAGCTAGCTAGCTAGATAGATAGATATATAGATAGATAGATAGATAGATAGATAGATATGAATAGTCTTTGATAGATATTTAGATAGATAGATAGATAGATAGATATGAATAGTCTGAGATCGATAGATAGATAGATAAATAGATATGAATAGTCTGAGATAGCTAAAATATAGATAGATAGATAGATAGATAGATATGAATAGTCTGAGATAGCTAAATAGATAGATAGATAGATATATAGATAGATAGATATGAATTGTCTGAGATCGATAGATAGATAGATAGATAGATATGAATAATCTGAGATAGCTAAATAGATAGATAGATAGATATATAGATAGATAGATAGATAGATAGATAGATAGATAGATATGAATAGTCTTTGATAGATATATATATATATATAGATAGATAGATAGATGGATAGATATGAATAGTCTGAGATCTATAGATAGATAGATAGATAGATAGATAGATAGATATATAGATAGATATGAATAGTCTGAGGTAGATAGATAGATAGATAGATAGATAGATAGATAGATATGAATAGTCTGAGATAGCTAAATAGATAGATAGATAGATAGATAGATAGATATGAATAGTCTGAGATAGCTAGCTAGCTAGATAGATAGATATATAGATAGATAGACAGA
Source organism: Acanthosepion lycidas (assembly GCA_963932145.1). Taxonomy (NCBI): domain Eukaryota; kingdom Metazoa; phylum Mollusca; class Cephalopoda; order Sepiida; family Sepiidae; genus Acanthosepion; species Acanthosepion lycidas. Next base: position 48,698,720 of record OZ010614.1, read on the forward strand.
TAGATATGAATAGTCTTTGATAGATATATAGATAGATAGATAGATATGAATAGTCTGAGATTGATAGTTAGATAGATAGATAGATATATAGATAGATTTGAATAGTCTGAGATAGATAGATAGATAGATAGATAGATATATAGATATATAGATATGAATAGTCTGAGATAGCTAAATAGATAGTTAGATAGATAGATAGATATGAATAGTCTTTGATAGATATATAGATAGATAGATAGATAGATATGAATAGTCTGAGATCGATAGATAGATAGATAGATAGATATGAATAGTCTTAGCTAAATAGATAGATAGATAGATAGATATGAATAGTCTGAGATAGCTAGCTAGCTTGCTAGATAGATAGATAGATAGATAGATATATAGATAGATACATAGATATGAATATTCTTTGATAGATATATAGATAGATAGGTAGATAGATAGATATGAATAGTCTGAGATAGATAGATAGATAGATAGATAGATAGATAGATATGAATAGTCTGAGAGAGATAAATAGATAGATAGATAGATAGATAGATAGATATGAATAGTCTTTGATAGATATATAGATAGATAGATAGATAGATAGATAGATATGAATAGTCTGAGATCGATAGATAGATAGATAGATAGATAGATAGATATGAATAGTCTGAGAAAAATAGATAGATA
>OZ010614.1:48704397-48733774 GCA_963932145.1 Acanthosepion lycidas
CTTCTTCTGTCTTATAATTAAATTTAGCTAGCCAAAATTACTGACTCAAACATAGCACGGTAGTCCTTACACCAAAACAATTTACTTACCATTCTTACTACAGTCACCATAATACCTACAAGTCTCTATGACGTCCTAAGTAGTTTCCATATGTACAATTAGTCTGGGAGGGGGACAAAAATAACAACTTTTTAAAAATGAAACCCCATTGAATGGGGGAAAGGTTATCAGATTAATTATCACGAGAGGATTTTTAGAAAAAGACCCAGGGAAGCTATGTTACGGCGGAGAGGGTAAGGATGGTCTTCAGTTTGCCTTATCTTAAACTTAGCTAGCCACAGTACTCCTTACATCAAAACAAAACATTTTTCCTTCAGTCACCATAATACCACAGAGTCTCTATGAAGTCCTAACTAGTTCTCATATGTACAATTTGTCTTTACAAAAATAACAATTTTTAAAAGTTGTTATTTCATTCCCCATCCCATAGAGGAAAGTTCATGAGAATAATTACCATGAAAGTATTTGTATAAAGGGGACAGGAAAGCTACATTACGGCGGTGGGAAAGTGAGTGAAGCCGAGATGCCAACTCAGGACCATTAATATTGCAGATTCTCTTTTTTTTTTTAGGAATTTGGCCCTGTCGAAAAACAATTCTTTAAAAAAAAGTCTTTCAAAATGTTGTATTTACCAGCGTCTCTCGTTCAAGCGCATGTGTAGTCACTAAACATCTTATCTGAAAATCTGGCAAAAAGAAACTCAATTAGATCAGTGGTTTGGTAGATATTAAACATTTTGTAGGGATAGAAAATTAGGCTGTAACATCGTCTGGCCAATTTTACTGTTACACACACACACACACACACACACATATATATATATATATATATATATATATATATATATATATATATATATATATATTATAAATTAACTGATTTAAAATGTTTTTTCGCTACACAGTTCTAACCATGTTTCAAAAATGGAAGCTAAAAGCTAAGAATTTAATTATGTAATTACATTAAAGACATTAGTTCCATTTCATCCTCAAGAGAATTTTGGAGTAACTTATTTTTAAAATTTAAAATTTAAAATTTTTTAAAAAACAAAAAAAAAAAAACAGCATTTGCTTTAAAGCAAATGGTGTTTTTTTTTTTTTTGTTTTTTTTTTTTTTTCAATTTCATGTCAGACCGTGGATAAGATTAAAGAGAACGCGACAAAGCAATAAATAGTGACTCCGAAATAGAAATTTTATTTATTTATTTATTTATTTTTTTTTTGAGAGGCATTTTTGAAAGACTTCTTTAGACTCATGAAAGATTAATCCCCCTCCCATCAACCTCTGCAATTACAGTTCATTCAAAAGAGTATCAACGAAGTAATTGAATTACATTTTTTTCTGTCAATAATCCCCACCACACCGCCAAAAAAAAATATCCTGCCGTCACTTTCCGTCCGGTAGGACATTTAATTTGTCCGCGCATTATTGATGAAGAAGAAAAAAGATGGACGTCTTCTTTGACAGCATACCGAAAATTACCTACTTAATTCTTTAACCGCAGGGCGCATGCTCGGACATACTTCTACGCATGCGCACATTGTTCGTTTAAGCAATTACAAATATGGCAGCTTCGGTGCTCAATAGATAATTTATTTTTTTTTTTTTTTAAAGATTTCATCAGAAGCAAGTCGATAAAGCTACTGAGACGCGGGGGTGGGGATTCTGGGGGTGAAAGAGTGGAAGAAGGAGTGAAAGAGAATAGGTTTCAAGAAGACCGAAGATGGCGATTGACGTTCTGTTTAAATTTTTGAACATCGTAAGCGGCAGTGAAACAAGAAATTGGAAAGGAGTTCCGTAGGCGAAAGTGCGAGAAAAATAATTATTAGAATATAATTGAGGGTTGCGTGAAACTTAAGTTCAACGGTATGACGGATTTAAGTACCATGTCCCCTCAGGGCATAGGTGATCATGGCCCTCCACAACTTCCTATCCCTCTTAATAAGTGTTGTGTCGTTGCTATCTCTCCTAAACCCTATTCCCCAAACTTGATATGCTAGGCGTTGTTTTCATCTGGTCTTCAATCTGCCTTGTGTGTATCAGATTTTGCCAGCCCTCCTTCTTCACAATGCGCGCTAGAAACCCCAACTGTCTCTTCCTGATATTAAGTATAAGTTTTCTATTGGTCTCCATTTTCTCTAAAATGTTGTCGTTGTGATTATACACAGCATCCTCTTGTAGAACCACATTTGCAACCCAATTTTAACCCGAAGCCAGAGATAGCTAGTTTTCGTAAATCTGACCGGTTCCCTGGCACTTTCGTATCGTAGATTCGTGTTCTAACGGTTGAAACAGCGTCAAAAAACGGCTGGCGGGTAAATTCCAAGACAATCCCAAGGGAAAATCTTCTAACAATTGTAAGAATTTGGATGCGGACTCATTTTATCATGGCATGAGTAAACTACTATTTTATAAAAGATTTTACTGTACATAAAACCGGTATATATATATATATATATATATATATATATATATATATATATATATAATCGTTTCGAAAGACCTTCGAATTTTTGATTTGCCAATAATCAAATCAATCTCGAAGGGCAAAAAAGGTTTCAAAAAAAAGAAAGAGCTAGAAACATGAAAGTCTTTCGAAAAAAAAATCGCACAGATCCAAGTTTGAGGCCCAAAGAAAAAACCCCGAACAAAAAGAGCTCAATACAACCGTAGAGCAGACCTAGATAAACCTAGTGAGCCGGACAAACCTGCCCGGGTTTCACCTAAGCGGGTCGTCAGGGAAAGTTCGGCTAACGAGGCCAAAGAGAAACCGCATATTTATAGGCGATAATCAAAATCAACCACGTGACCAAAGAAAAAGAAAAACAACAAAAACCAACACCGGGGTTGAGGGCTTAAAGATTTATTTAAACGACTAAAAGGGGAGGGGATATTTTTAAAAAAATCACGAACAATAAAGGCGGAATGACAATATAATCGCGGGAGATTAGCCCTAAATCAATAACCAAGATTTTCTATGCTTACATATGTTAAGAATCTCGATCGATAGGTTCTTGATATAAAGCTATGACCAATTTCTCGTCTGTACATAGCTTACAAAATTTGGTGTCTGCTTTATATTTGGGGCATTTTTTTTTTTTAATATTTCCCATTTAAGGATGGGGTCTTTATTATTTTCTTGTCTAATTTTCCATACAGAGGTGGATAGCGTGGTACTATGTTTAGCTTTTTCGTTTTTAAAACTACTCGTGTGATTATAATATCTTTATTTAAAAATATCCTGAGTAGCTCCTATTAGGGTTTGTATCCTCAATATCCTTATAAATTGTCGCCTGGTAAACCACGCATTCCTGTTGACATTTTCCATATAGGGGGCAGATATTTTTGTTGCTACAATTACAACTAGAAGGGCTACTGCGTGGATTATCCCTAGTTTTTTTTTCTTATTCAATCCACTAATTAAGGTCCCTACATACATACATACATACATACATATATATATATATATATATATATATATATATATATATATATATATATATATATATATGAAATAAAATATCGTAGCGTATTGGGCACTCTTCGTTTTGAATTATTACTCACTGAGGGTTTTTTGTTTTATTTTTAAAAAAATAATAAGCTATATCATGTGTCCGACGAGTTGGGTAACCAACGAAATTTTAGTCGCAGACCAAACTTAAGTATATGTCTGTGTGTGTGTGCGTGTATGTTTGACGATCGCAAATAGCGTGAAACCCAGGGTCACAATCTCACTTCAATGCAACTAAATACGACGGTCCTTCAATAAATAGGGTGAATTTTTCGGTATAAGGGCTTCTAATGTAGAGAGAAGCTTACTTTTTTTTTTCAACGTAGTCTCCCAGCACTGTCCCACACTTTTCCCATCTGTGCACAAGCTTCCGTATTCCCTCATCGTAAAAATCTTTGGACTGATGTCTCAGCCAGTCGCCCACAACACTTTTGACTTCATCGTCGCTTGTAAACTTCGTACCTCTCGTGAACGCTTTCAAGGGACCAAACAGGTGAAAGTCTGAAGGGGCAAGGTCTGGGCTGTAGGGGGGATGAGAGAACAGTTCCAAACCCAGCTCGTTGATGGTCTGCACCGTTTGGACTGCTTGCGTTGTCATGATGCAAGATGACTCCTTCTGACTGGTGACCCCTGCGTTTGTTATTTATGTCTTTCTTGACCTGCCTCAGCAGTTCACAGTAGTTCTTCTGTCAGACTGAATGAGGTCATTGACTGATTCGATCACCTCAGGAGACCCCCACTTCTGTAGGCCTCCCAGGCCTGTCTTCATCCTCAACACTGCTCCGTCCTTCTTTAAACAATTTAGCCCACGTGTAGACATCTTTTTTGGGCTGAAACATGTGGCACCATACACAGTTGACATTCTCCTATGAATTTCAACTGGTTTGCACACTTCAGCAACCAAAAACTTGATAACCCTTACCGCAGTTCAATCCTGGGGCATGCTTCTTGGTCGGCCATCATTGTTAACCCCAAAAACCCTCAAAGATTATTTTTTAATCTGCAAAAGAAATGAAATCCATGTAAAAAAGAAGTAAAAAAAAAAGTAAGCTTCTATCTGGATTAGAAGTCCTTATACCGACAAATCCATCTCATTTATTGAAGGACCCTCGTAGGTTAACTCTATCATTGATATTGAGCGCTTTCCAATAAGTATCGTGCATATATAATATATAAATAATATATATAAAAATTGCATATATATATATATATATATATATATATATATATATATATATATATATATATATATATATATATATATATAGGTAACTATACTGGTTTCGAAAGACCCTCGAATTTTGGATTTGCAGATAATCAAATCAATCTCGAAGGAAGATTATTGGATTAGGTCTAATCTCCCCAGTTTGTATTGTCATTACATCTTTATTATTCGCGTTTTAATTATCCCCTCCCCTTTCAGTCGTTTGAATAAATTTTTACCCGCCACCTCCGGTGTGTTTTCTTCTTTTTCGTTTTCTTTGGTCACGTGGTATGATATTGATTATCGCCTATAAATATATTGTTTCTCTTTTGCGTCTTTAGCCAGCATTCCCTGATGATCCGCGTAGGTGAAACCTGGGTAGGTTTGTCCGGCTCACAAGGTTTATCTATCTATCTATCTATCTATATATATATATATATATATATATATATATATATATTTATATATGTATGTATATATATATATATATATATATATATATATATATATATATATATATATATATATATATATATATATATGTGTGTGTGTGTGTGTGTGTGTGTGTGTATGTATTTCTATATATATGGTTGGATAGATGTGAGCTTGTGACCCTGGGTTTCACGCTTTAGCGATCGTCAGACAAATGTGTGTGTGTGTACACATTATATATATATATAAGTGTTGACTTCTATGTTCACTTTTATATATATATATATATATATATATATATATATATATATATATATATATATATATAAAAGTGAACATAGAAGTCAACACTTAGAGGCGACTGTCTGTTTCATGCTATATTCAATCGTCAGGCCTGACGATTGCATCTAGCATGAAACAGACTGTCGCCTCTAAGTGTTGACTTCTATGTTCACTTTTATATTAAAACACGCTCTATCTCTGATATTGAGCACTTTATTCCATAAATATAGCACACCTTAAGATTATATTTCTTTATATATATATATATATATATATATATGTGTGTGTGGGGTGTGGATGTGTGTGTTGTGCGCGCGCAAATGGATGGCCTATAAAGATATGCACGCCCTTTCGTAGTTAGTGGACAATGGGTTTCATTTTGAGCTTCCATAGTATAAAAAAATTGAAATTCTCTCAGAAGGAAACGAACGGAAGAATCGCATAAAATGTTTCGAGACGCTGTCACTAGAAACAATACGAATTTGACAAGAGGCAGTGCCGTGGGGGGCGGAAACCTGCACTTACCCGTTATTGTCGCAATTTGGCAAGGACATAGGGGTGGGTAGAGAGGGGTGGGGGAGTGGGTTGACAAAGAAAAAACGATAGCGGACCTCCTCCTACTCCTCCCCTTCTTCTTCTACTTGAACCCCAGGGGTCCTCTAAATACAGACCTGTCTCATTTCAGCGAGGAATGAGAGTCAAATTAGGGGTTATTTCGGAGAAATGTCCTTATCCAGTATGGACGCTACCCGTCAAAATGCTTTTTGTGGGAGAGGAGGATGTGGACGGGCGTTGCGTAATGAGAAGGGGGCGAGGTTAAAATAACTGGTTCAATTGCTTTCGAATTAATTTAATATCAGCTATAAACATATATATCAAGTTTGGAAGGAAAAAGACAAATGGGAATATATATATATATATATATATATATATATATATATATATATATATATATATATATATATATGTATAATTTTATTTATTCTCATATAGAAATACGAAGATTGAAAGTTTCCCAATTTTCTTTTTTCTTACAAATTACACACACACACAGACACACACAGACACACACACACACACATATATATATATATATATATATATATATATATATATATATATATATATATATATATATATTATTTACACTATTTACATTCAGACTATTGTCCTCATCTTTGTTGTTGTTATCACTGAATTTCTGGGATGAGGAGTTATCATTATTTACACTATTTACATTCAGACTATTATCCTCATCTTTGTTGTTGTTATCACTGAATTTATGGGATGAGTAATTATCATTATTTACACTATTTACATTCAGACTATTGTCCTCATCTTTGTTGTTGTTATCACTGAATTTCTGGGATGAGGAGTTATCATTATTTACACTATTTACATTCAGACTATTGTCCTCATCTTTGTTGTTGTTATCACTGAATTTATGGGATGAGGAGTTATCATTATTTACACTATTTACATTCAGACTATTGTCCTCATCTTTGTTGTTGTTATCACTGAATTTCTGGGATGAGGAGTTATCATTATTTACACTATTTACATTCAGACTATTGTCCTCATCTTTGTTGTTGTTATCACTGAATTTCTGGGATGAGGAGTTATCATTATTTACACTATTTGCATTCAGACTATTATCCTCATCTTCGTTGTTTTTATCAATGAACACATTCCATGGAACCTTTATATTGCTGATGACGCCAAATTTGATTTTAATATAAACATAGCCTGACCACGCAAATCAATTGGAAAATATCCGAGAATTTTCTACTGGTGCAAACGGGTCTTAATAATAATAATAATAATAATAATAATAATAATAATAATAATAATATGCTAACTGTATATATTGTCTTGATGCATAACTATCAGGTGTTTCTCATACAACATACTTTTTTTAAACCTGCCTGATAATTATGCACCAATCTAATTTTAGTCAGGTGACTTGAATGTCACGACTGGTATAATCTAGCACGGTACGATCAGTCAATTTTCCCCACAGGGTTATTTTTTGGTGAGGATGTTGAATAGACACCTGACAGGAAAACCTTGCTATAACAAGAAAAATAATTGCAATAATGGTCACGCAAATCAGTTGGAAAATATCTGAGGATTTTCTACGGTGGAAAAAGCTTCTGCTGCTGCTGCTAATAATAATAATAATAATAATAATAATAATAATAATAATATGAAGAAGAAGAAGAAGAAGAAGAAGAGGAAGAAGAAGAATATGTAAATGATTGGCAGAACAGGGATTAGAAGAGATCGCAAAAGGATAACATTTATTAAGAGCTACAAAGGAATGAAAATTGCGTAGAGCAATGATCACCAAAGTCCTGAAGGGACGCAGCACGAAGAAGAAGAAGAAGAAGAAGAAGAAGAAGAAGAAGAAGAAGAAGAAGAAGAAGCTAACGGCATATATTGGATTGGTGCATAATTATCAGTCGTTTTTAATACTAAATGTTGTTTAAAATCCGCCTGATAATTATGCACCAACCAAATATTCATGAGTTCACTTGAAGGGCACAACTGGTACAGTCTAATCCGGTACGATCAGTCAATTTTCCCCAGAAGGTTATTTTTTGATAGACATCTGGCAGGATAAAGTTGTGATAATATCAAGAAATATTGTAGCAATAAATAAATGAAGACATTTTCAATTGTTCTGAAACTGGTTGATTAATAAAATATATTTAGTTACAATGATGAGAACTCAAGTGGGAGCCACGGTTTATGTGGGATATGCAGAACATAACAGTTAACGCTAGATTTGAGCAGGTTAAGATTGTAGTGATCGGGGAAGCATCCACTTGGGAGTTGGTTCCATAAAGCAGTAGTTCGCAGGAAGAAGTTGCATGGATGAAACATCTCACCAATAGAATACTAAGGAATGAAAATGGTTCGTTACAATGCGCATGGCGTGGCGGGTCTTAGCCGTGATGTTAAAGAACTGTTGAAACTAATGAATGTAGTTCGTCCGAACACTCTCCATGGAAATAGCGATAGAGTTGTGAGAGGCTTGCAATGTTTCGTTTGTGGGGAAACGAGATGCAGTGGGGAAAATAAATGATCACTGAAAAGGGCGCCGAGATGCTTTTGGATTCTGTCCAAGACTGGAAAGTGGTGACTGGGTAGCTTCTGTAAACATGTATGACAGCAGTAATACATTTTCGGTCTGATCTGGTTCTAATAAAGAACCAGCAGCCATACCCAGCTGGTCGACCAGAAAAAGCGTTCAATTAAAATGGAGCAAAAACAGCATCAGGTTCAGATGTAACAGAGTCTATTATTCTTCAATTACTTTAAAGTACTTTCATTAAAAAAACATTTCGAAATAAAGTTTGTTACTGATATAACAGAAGTAGTCTGTATTTATTCAATCGAAGTTAACCGAGGACATGAAGGGTTAAAACAGACATCATGAAGACCCACTTCAGACTCCAATTATTTTGTAGTTTTTGACATTCAATTTGTCAGTGTGCTACCAGGGATATAAAAGAGGAAACATTTTAAATTCAATTGTTAAGTTTGATGAAAATTGGTTGAAAGATCAACGAAAAATAAGAAAGAAACCAGTAAAAATCGCCATTTTTCGCTATTTACGCGGGTTTTCACTAAATGGGTGGACTCAATTATCAAGTTAAATGACTATTAAACAATCAACTTATTGTTGGCGACAATTGAGTGAAGTCTGTATTAGATTGTTTGAAAATTGAGGACGTTTTTAGTTTAAAATTTCTGTTAAAATCGATTTTTCGTTTTTCGCAGTCGTTCGCTAAACGCAATGGCGTAGAAATAAAAATGCAGTATCATTGGGCTCGTCATGATGTACGTACACTACATACCGAGTTTGAACGAAATCGGAGGAAAACCGTTGAATTTAATCGGCTTTATAGAACAATAATTTTTTTTTAAATTATCGATTTTTTACGCTATCTCTCACATTGTATCAAGTTTGGTCAAAATCAGTTGGATCCATCTCGAGTGAAAAGGTATCACACAGACAGACATCCTCTGTTATATATATATTTTTAATGTTTCAGATCAACCAGCACACTTTATGAGGGGAATAATCTGGAAGAAAACGGAAATTATTGATTAGTTGCTCAAGCTTTTCAGAGTTCAAAGTTATATCTAAATAATAATTTAAAAATGGCAAGAAATCCCAAGAAAATAAAATTGCAAGAAAGAATTTAAAATATCTCCAAAATGAAACTAAAAATTCCTAAGAAGAAATTTTTTTCTAAGCATTTCCTCCCAAGCAAGGCGAGAAGCCACTAGTACGCAAGGGGTTACAGAAGATTTGGATCAAGATCAGATAGGAGTGATAGAGGAAAGGATGAGGAGAAGGATAGTGGATAGATCAAGGCAACTGGAGATGTCGATTGACATTACATTTGAATAGTTGGAGATTATAGCTCTCAAGGAAACAGGAAAAGAGAAGGGAGTTCCACAGGCGAGAGGTGCGAGATATCAAGCTATTGGAGTAGTAGAGACGGCTACATTTAATAGTTTCCACAATGAAAGGGCGAGAGCGGGATGCCAGCCTCGTAGAGCGCTTGAACTCATGAAGTCTGGGAACCAGCGAAAGCAACTCATCGGAACAATTACCATGAAAGTATTTGTAAAAAAGACAGAGAGGAGCGACGGCGCGTCTGTGAGAGAGCGACTGTAGACAAGATGCCAGAACAGGGCCAATTATATTGTATATCCGTCTCTGGATCTTATCAAGAACACACAGGCAAACAAAAGGGACTCCAGACCATATATGGCAGCAATACCCCATGCAAGGGCGAATGGTTGATTTGTAGATTTGAAGGATCGATTCCGGGGAGAAAAATTTCCTGGCGCGGCACAGGGAGCCAACTTTCCTTGCGGTGGACGAAGCAATTGACTCAATGTATTTGTTTCATCTCAGGTCAGCAGTCAATGTGAGACCGAGCAGCCGCAGAGAGGCGCTCTCGAGAAGTTGAGCGTCAGACATTCTAATGGAGGGCAGGGAAGGATCTCTGTGGTGATTAATAGAGAGCAGTTTTGTTTTTGAAGCATTAAAGTTGACCAGCCAATTCCTGCCCCAGTTCACAACCGATTGGAGGTCCTTTTCGAGATGCATGGTCAGGTTAGTTTTGTCAGTGACACTAGATTTGTTTTGGGGGCAGGAGGAAATTGTACTGTAGTGTGCGTAGATAAGACATAAAAGATATTTTTTTTTTTAAATCCCTAGAAAGCAATTTAAAACAAAAGATTCTGAGAAGGAATTCAAAAATATCGCAAGAAATCCCGAAAAACAAATTTAAAAATCTCAAGAAAGAAATTAAAAAACTGTCAGGATATTCGAAGAAAGAATTTTTTAAATCCCAAGAAAGAAATTAAAATAATGTCACGATAGTCGAAGAAAGAATTTTTTAAATCCCAAGAAATTAAAATAATGTCAGAATAGTCGAAGAAAGAATTTTTAAAATCCTCAAGAAAGAAATTAAAAAAATGTCAGGATAGTCGAAGAAAGAATTTTTAAAATCCCAAGAAGGAAATTAAAATAATGTCAGAATAGTCGGAAACGAATTTTAAAATCCCAAGAAAGAAATGAAAAAAATGTCGATATTCGAAGAAAGAATTTTTAAAATCCTAAGAAAGAAATTAAAAAAATTTCAGAATAGTCGAAGAAAGAATTTTTTAAATCCCAAGAAATTAAAATAATGTCAGCATAGTCGAAGAAAGAATTTTTTAAATCCCAAGAAAGAAATTAAAATAATGTCAGGATAGTCGAAAAACGAATTTAAAAATCCCAAGAAAGAAATTAAAATAATGTCAGGATAGTCGAAGAAAGAATTTTTAAAATCACAAGAAGGAAATTAAAAAAATGTCAGAATAGTCGAAGAAAGAATTTTTAAAATCCCAAGAAAGAAATTTAAAAAATATCAGGATAGTCGAAGAAAGAATTTTAAAAAATCCCAATAAAGCAATTAAAAAATCCCCAAAAAGCAATTAAAAATCCTAATAAAGCAATTAAAAAATCCCAATAAAGAAATGAAAACATCCAAATAAATTCTAATAAAACGATTAAACTTTCCTAAGAAAAAAATGAAAATTCTAAGAAAGAACTTAAAATATCCCAATAAATCCCAAGTTAGAAATGAAAAAATGCCAAGATAGAATTTATAAAATCCTAAGATAGCTCAAGAAAGAATTTTTAAAATCACACTATGAAAATGAGAATATACAAAGAAATACCAAAAAAGAAATAAAAAACACTCAATAATGAAATTAAAAAAATGCCAAGAAATTAATAATTCCCAAGATGTCCCAAGAAAGAATTTCAGAAGTTCCAAGAAAGTAATTAAAAAAATCCCAATATAGAAATGAGAATAGCCAATGAAATGCTAAGAAAGATATTCAAAAATCCTAAAAAGAAATTTTAAAACAAAACAAGAAAGAAATTTAAAAATCCGATGGAAGACATTCAAAAATTGCCAAGTTAGAAATTAAAATATCCCACGGAATATTTTGAAAAGTCCTAAGAAATCCTAAAATAAAGTAATGAAAAAATCCCATGATAGAAATAAATTACACATCCGAAAAAAGATTTTAAAAAAAGAAATAAAAATACGATTATGAACTATCACGTAAAAAAAAAAAAAATGGAGAAAAAATTTGTAAGATATTGTAATCTACCCCAGAGTTCGGCAATCTTTTCCTATGTACCGACTTAGGGTTTTTAAAATCATTCAGTGTGCCAACAGCATACATATTTTTATACAAGTCAAGGTCACTATACCTGTTCTACAATATATTTATATAATAATATATAGTATATATATATATATATATACTAGCAGTATGGCCCCGCGTTACCCGTGCTTGATTCAAAAATCGCACGACTCATACAGCAATCGCTATCACTTGACTTAAAATATTTTTGCCCTTCCTTGCCTTTAAAAGAGTGCCCTTTACCGTGTTGATGTTGCTACATGCCTTACTTCTTGCCTATCTCACACTGCGAATTTTTTCGAAGCTCTATACTAAACATTAAATCTATTACGAAAAAAGAACTAAACAAAATGAACACAAAACGATCAGCTTTAAAAAAAGGACTCTTAACTGGAAAAACCGAATGAAAAAAAGAATGTTAACAACAAATACTTTTTCACACCCAACCCAGTTCTGCGGAATCAGAATCAACGTTGAGTTTAGGCAAGCGAATGAGCCAATTGGAGTAAAGTGCCATGCAGATTTAAATTTTTCCCACTTGTGACGAATGCAGCTATCGATTTGTTTTTTGCATGCTAGCATGCTATTTAACATTCGTGTCAATCATCTGTTGGCTCTCACACTGGCCAATAGAAACTTCCTGCCTATTCGTGGCAGCCAGCTATAGGCTCTTACTCTGGCCTGTATAAAATGGCCGCAAACTACATGAAAACTGTTGTAGAAGCATGAAAAAATCGATTATTTCTACTATCGATGGGAGTTGGGAAATGAAAAGTCGGTGTTTGGCCTTCTCGCTAACTTGGAGCATGTGCATGTAAATTTTGGTGCAAATCTGTCGAAAATTCCGGCCGTGCATTCGCTACACGCACACACATACACACACACACATCCTGCCTTTTATAGATAGAGATTAAAAGTGAAACAGCTAAATATCTTCCATGAGTTGTAATACTAGATTGGTGCAAAAATAATGACGTAATAATGTCGTTTTTTGACGTTAAAAAATACGTCATAAAACGACATTATTACGTCATTATTTTTGCACCAACCTAATGGTTATTGGTTCGGACTTTGGGATGTCATTTGCGACTGCGTGCCATTGAAAATTGCTTGGCGCGCCATGTGTGGCACGCGTGCCGTAGGTGCCGACCCCCTGATGGAGTCTACACGCGCTGCCAAAAACATCGCCAATTGTTAGAAAGTTTTAATATTGAGATGCAATGATACAAAAGTTTTGAAACAATGCATTGGGATTATGTCGCAATAAACAATGCCACAATGAGAACGATGGCAAAATGAAGAAGAAGCAAATGTTGAAATCCAGAATAAACTTCTAAAATACGGGGGGGGTGAATTGATTCACAAATCTGTTCCCTTTATAGTTTTTGCACATTTATTTTTTGTTATATTACATAAAACAAATGGATTTATATAAAGGCAAGAGTTAATCCATCAATCTTAGATATCTATTCTCCAAGCGTAGCTTATTTGTGGCTCAAGGCCGAAAGTATGGGGTCATCTAGTGAGGATCGAACTCACTTTTCAGTTGTAACTGATCTAGCGAGACAAGCTTGCTAAACATGATACCACGCCGAGGTACCCATCAATCTTGGATACCACTGACCATCAGAAAAGAAGATATAAATTCTCTTACACCAATTAAATAAAGCTCGTATCAACATTATGTATTCTAAGACATTTGTGTACCGGACAATTGCGTGCTTCTGATAATTTTTGAAGCTTTTAAAGGCAATTATCATAAATTTTGAAAAAAGCATAGGTAGTTATCATTAATTTTTTAGAAAAGAAATAATATTTTTTTAAAAATTGTTTGCTTAAAATGAAATGAGAGGTTAACAGTGTTACAAGATCGCTCTGCACATCGCCATCATTTTTTTGTTTCATCGGCTGTTTTTTTATGATAGTCGTCGCTGTAATTTTCCTCGTCCACAAATATTTTTCCACCAGTGTTTGATTTTTTGGAACTTAGCCATGGGTTCCAAATAAAAATATAATCTATAAAATCCAGAATCTATTAGATGTTTGGGGTACGCACTGCTGGATTGAACTGAAACTGCTAGCTTAATTTTCTCTTGCTTGAAAAAAGAATATTTTCTCACTTTTTAGATTTATGGTGACTACCTTTCTGCTTGTTTAGCGTGGTCAAAGGTATTGGTGTGTAAATTTCTATATTAAACAACTCTTGAAATCAAAATGGTAATTTCGAAAAATTATCAGAGGTAAGTGAATATCCGGGGACGCATTTGTCTAGGGGCATAATTGCAAGTGTCCGAGACGCAAATGTCCATTATGCAACTGTTCGTCCACCGATTAAAAGTAGGTATGTTCAAAACTTCGCTAAAAAAAAAGAGCATACCCTGACGAAAAAAGGACCCAAATTTCATTAAACAATTTTTTATTGTCTAAATGTTTATGTCATTATTAAGAGGAAAAACCAAAGTATTTTCTGGATATTTTAAAAAATTTTAATCCTTTCTATCCGAAATTTTAGCTAAAAATCTGTTCGTCCACAAATTAAAAGTAGGTATGTTCAAAACTTCGCTAAAAAAAAGAGCATCCGAAATTTTAGCTAAAAATCTTGTTTCTTTACACGAAAGATTTAAATAAAAACACAATAATAATTAATTATATAGATTTGATAGAGTGTGACACGAAAGATATAAATACAAAACTAATTTTTATATAGTCCTGATGACTTACTATTGAACTTGTCCTATCTAATTACATAGGGCATGACATGAAAGATACAGATAAAGACACACCGGTAATTATTATATAGTGTACATAGATCTTAACATGAAATATATAAATAAACAAATAAATACACAATAGTAATTATTATATAGTGATGGTGACTTATATCTTGTGGGTTTATTTATGAATAAATATTTATGTAACTTTTGTTTGCATCATTCGGTCTGACACCACGAAAGCAATTTGCTATCTATATTTTTAATAAAGAATATTTTTTAATATTTGTTTATATCGACCAGTTATTTTAAAATATTTATTGAGGCAGTGCAAGGAAGAGTGAGGGTTGCGCAAAAGCAAGAACCCTTTAAAATTTGTAGGATTCAGAATTGTTTACAAGAAGCAAGATGGCAAAATGGATAGCATCTCGGTTTGAATTCCAGTCGAGTTCATCTCATTCATTTGAACTGCGAAAGATATGAATCCATCTCTTCTCCACCCACCTATATAAGAAACTAGCAGGAGAGCCCGACGTTGCCCGGGGATGTAAGAGTAATAGATCAAGTATCGACCATCATAAAGACTGAAAAATAAAATTGACAAAGATTATTGTTTAAGGTTGACGGACATGCATGTCTTAATTAGTTTTATTTTTTTTCACGAATTGGTCAAACCCAAACTCCAACAAAAACATTGTTTTCAATCGTTATGAGTCTAACGATTGAATAGAATTTTATTATAAATAATTGTCTTGTAAATGGAATTTTTAAAGCATTCTGAATGTAAAAATAAAGAAAAAAGTGTGCAAGACAATAAGAAACTCTACCTGCCAAAAAAAAAAGTGAAGTTTTGTTGAAATCGGTTGAAACATGTAGGAAATCTGATCCCATATATAAACGAACACACACACACAGCCAAGCTGGGTTTTATAAGTATAACTCGATGTTAGTTGTCCCCCTTTCATTAATGCCTCTTAATCGTGTTTTCAAATTGATTTCGTGCAAAAACAATTGTGTTTTTCCAATCTTTGGTGCTGTCAGAACCACCGGAAGGTAATTTTACATAGTCCTGTGAAGTTTTGTTGAAATCGGTTGAAAAATGTAGGAAATCCGATCCAATATATAAACGTACAGACACACACACACACAATCTGCGTTTTATGATAAGTAAGATGAGATGAATTCGTTCGAATTAACAGCATTTTGGGTATTTTAGCTTTCAAAAATTGCTACAATGCTTTTTGAACCAAAAGAAGTAAATTATTTGAAAATGTAAGATGGCTAATGTTTTAAATAACGAAGCTTATTAAAATTGGCAACTTTGGGGGTATTTTAACTTTCAAAAATTGCTATTTTCCTTTATACACCAAAAGCCGTGATTTATTTAAAAATGAGAGGCGGGGAAAATATTAAATGACAATACTTAGCACAAATTAGTAAAAATTTTCCGTATTTTAACTTTCAAAAATTGATAACTATCTTTTCACACCGATCCTTTGCTTATATCGACCAATTATTTTCAAATATTTATTGAGTCGTGACAATACGCAAAATCGTAAAGCCATTTAAAATTTTAAAATTCTGTCTGGACGAAATATATTTGGTCAATTTTCTTGAGTTGACCCTTAAAATTTATTGTAGAGTCAGCGAAGTGTTTGAAGAGAATTTCAATATAAGCAAGATATTATGTGGGCCCAGATCGTTGCAGCGTTGTGATTTGCTGTTCGCTGTGTCGAATCAAATTAGGAATTAAGTGTTCAACACTGTCTGTTGCGTAACTAATTCACACCTACAGAGGTTTCCGGGGAGTCAAAATGGTGAAATCAATAAATTGGTTCGATTATAAGAGAAGTGAATGTTAGAAAGTACTTTTAATCTGTCGCAGATGTGTCTTCTTTTGCTGATAGCTAGCTAGCTAGCTAACTAGATAGATAGATAGATAGATAGATAGATAGATAGATAGATAGATAGATAGATAGATAGATGTGAACAGAAAGACATTATGATAGATAGATAGATAGATAGATAGATAGATCTGAAAAGAAAGATATTATGATAGATAGATAGATATATAGATAGATAGATAGATAGATAGATAGATAGATATATAAGAAGAGAATTAGATAGATAGATAGATAGATAGATCTGAAAAGAAAGACATTATGATAGATAGATAGATAGATAGATAGATAGATAGATATATAAGAAGAGAATTAGATAGATAGATAGATAGATAGATAGATAGATAGATAGATAGATAGATAGATAAGAAGAGAATTAGATAGATAGATAGATAGATAGATAGATAGATAGATAGATAGATAGATAGATAGATAGATAGGAACAGACTGGGATAGATAGATAGATAGATAGATAGATAGATAGATAGATAGATAGATAGATAAGAACAGACTGGGATAGATAGATAGATAGATAGATAGATAGATAGATAGATAGATAGATAGATAGATAGATAGATAGATAGATAGATAGATTTGAACAGAAAGACAATATGATAGATAGATAGAGAGAGAGAGAGAGAGACAGATAGATATGAAGATTTAGATAGATAGATAGATAGATAGATAGATAGATAGATAGATAGATAGATAGATAGATCTGAAAAGAAAGACATTATGATAGATAGATAGATAGATAGATAGATAGATATATAAGAAGAGAATTAGATAGATAGATAGATAGATAGATAAGAAGAGAATTAGATAAATAGATAGATAGATAGATAGATAGATAGATCTGAAAAGAAAGACATTATGATAGATAGATAGATAGATAGATAGATAGATAAGAAGAGAATTAGATAGATAGATAGATAGATAGATAGATAGATAGATAGATAGATAGATTTGAACACAGAGACATTATGATAGATAGATAGATAGATAGATAGATAGATAGATAGATAGATTTGAACAGAAAGACAATATGATAGATAGATAGATAGAGAGAGAGAGAGAGATATGAAGAGAATTAGATAGATAGATAGATAGATAGATAGATAGATAGATAGATAGATAGATAGATCTGAAAAGAAAGACATTATGATAGATAGATAGATAGATATATAAGAAGAGAATTAGATAGATAGATAGATAGATAGATAGATAGATAAGAAGAGAATTAGATAGATAGATAGATAGATAGATAGATAGATAGATAGATAGATAGATAGATAGATAGATAGATAGATAAGAACAGACTGGGATAGATAGATAGATAGATAGATAGATAGATAGATAGATAGATAGATAGATAGATAGATTTGAACACAGAGACATTATGATAGATAGATAGATAGATAGATAGATAGATAGATAGATTTGAACAGAAAGACAATATGATAGATAGATAGAGAGAGAGAGAGAGAGAGATATATGAAGAGAATTAGATAGATAGATAGATAGATAGATAGATAGATAGATCTGAAAAGAAAGACATTATGATAGATAGATAGATAGATAGATAGATAGATAGATAGATATATAAGAAGAGAATTAGATAGATAGATAGATAGATAGATAGATAGATAAGAAGAGAATTAGATAGATAGATAGATAGATAGATAGATAGATAGATAGATAGATAGATAGATAGATAGATAGATAGGAACAGACTGGGATAGATAGATAGATAGATAGATAGATAGATAGATAGATAGATAGATAGATAGATAGATAGATAGATTTGAACAGAAAGACAATATAATAGATAGATAGATAGATAGAGAGAGAGAGAGAGAGATATGAAGAGAATTAGATAGATAGATAGATAGATAGATAGATAGATAGATAGATAGATAGATAGATAGATAGATAGATAGATAGGAACAGACTGGGATAGATAGATAGATAGATAGATAGATAGATAGATAGATAGATAGATAGATAGATACATATGAAGAGTCTTATATATATATATATATATATATATATATATAGAGAGAGAGAGAGAGAGAGAGTGAGATTGGATTAGTTTCTTATTGTCAAGTACTTTTAACAAGCCAGTCCTGCAGATCCATAAACTCTCTTCATTGGAGGCGCACTCATATGACATTGTTCAGTATACTTTTATATTTACTGAATTGACACTCACTCGCGCGCGCACCACCCCTCCCACCATATATATATATATATATATATATATATATATATATATATGTATATAATGATCGGCCATTCCGTCGTGGGAATAATGTCTATCCGTCGGTCTGAACATACAAGAGATTTAATAAAGCAATTGTGCTCTCCGGCAGTGTCCAAACCTTGCGTCCCACATTTTTCGTGAAGCCACCCTCTAATCTGTGCTTAATCATCTGACATCATGTAGCAGACTTAAATTACCATATATATATATATATATATATATATATATATATATATATATATATATATATTGATAATATTAGTGGTCAATGTATATATATATATATATATATATATAATTTTTTTATATATTATTTTATTATATAATTTTTTTATATATTATTTTAAGTCTCCAATATATATATATATATGTATATACATATATATATATATGTGTGTGTGTGTGTGTCTGTGTGTGTATCTGCGTGTATATATATATATCTATATATATATATATATACTATACTATACTATACTATACTCCTTTCGAAAAACCGAATTTTTGATTTGCCAATAATCAAATCAATCTCGAAGGAAAAAAGGTTTTAAAAATAGAAAGAGGTAGAAACTGAAAGTCTGTCGATAAAAATCGCATAGAAACCGGTTTAAAGCCCAAAGAAAAAAAAAACCGACACGAGTAAACAACTAACTTTCAAAGAGCTCAATACAACTGTAGAGCATCACTAGATAAACCTAGTGAGCCAGACAAACCTACCCAGGTTTCACCTAAGCGGATCGTCAGGGAAAGCCAGCTTTCTAGTCATCAAGGACGGTTGGTGATGGTGCTGGCAATAGATTTACCTGGGTTGTTGCAGGTAAATCCTCTGTTAGGTACCAGTTGATCGAAGTGTCGTTTCCAGTGATTGGCGGGGATGATTTTCACTGTACAAGATCTTAGACTTTGTTGGGAGCTGATCCCTGAATAATGCTGGCACCGGCGGTAATCGTGAGCAAAGACGGTGACATCTTCCTTTAGTGACGGCGGCTTTTTCCGAGAGCGTGAAGAAACCTATCTGCTCTGATTTCCTGATACTGTGGTCTTTATCTTGGGTCGTAACGTTTTCAACTTTGTTCTTAGTTTCCAGTCAAGCATGGATGTTGCTGGTGATCCTCCTGTGGTAGCAAGAGGTGAATTTCTGTAAGAAATTGGAATCTGGAGAGCTTTGTATAGACGGTGACACGCCCATGATTTGCTGATTTCACGGCTGATTTCAAAGATTGCACCATTCGTTCTGCTAATAAGTTGCAGGATGGTGTAGGGGCGCCTTTTATGTGTAAAATACCGTTATATGGGAAGAAGCGTTTAAACTCATCAGATGTGAACCTTGATACATTATCTGAAACGAATAGTTATGGGATACCAGATCTCCTCCGTCGTACGTATGACGATAAACTACATCCGGGTCCTGGGTAAGAGGAAAAAGTGCGTCCTTGAGAAAGGCTTCTTAACCGATTGGGCCACAGAGGAGCGTTCGGTTATCAAGGTCGATTTTACTGTTTTAAGGCACTTCAGGCTAAATGATGGTTCTGTATAGGATACAGGTTCGAATCCTGTCGGAGGACGCATATTTTCTATGAAAATTTCTCTGACGTTCAGGCCTGTAATATGTTGTTTAATACTGTTTATTATAAAACAGAGCATTTACTTAAATACTTGTATCTATAAAAAGAATGTATAAACATAAAAATTTCTTAAATATATATATATTTAATAATTTGGCACGCAGTGTATAAATAATATATATATATATATATATATATATATATATATATATATATATATATATATATATATATATATCGAAAGTGTCGCTATCGAAATATATTAAAATAATCCTTATATATGCCTTGATAAAGTCTCTCAGAGGACGAAACGTGTTGGCTAACATTCTATTGTATTTTTCTCACAAATACACACACATACACACACACACACACATATATATATATATATATATATATATATATATATATATATATATATATATATAATATGGGACGAAGAAAGGAAGGAGATAAATTGTGATTTAAGGGTAATGTCCCATTATCTTGACAGTTAATTTGACATTTGTTAGAAGAAACGTAAATGAAATGAGAGAAAAAGAATGTAAAAGCTGCTGGAAAGATCGAGAAAAGATCTACAAGAGACATAAATGGACAGCGAAAATAAAATTTTGAAATACTAGAGAAAAAGAATGTAAACCAATAAAGAAAGGATCAGGAAAAGAGATTGTCTGTGATTAAAATGAATGAAGAAAAATGAAAAGGCGAATGAAAGAGTTAACGAAAAATATGGAAGGCAGATGAAAAATGCAAGAAAATTCATCATTGAAACAAAATGGCAGAATGAAAATTTAAACGAAAACAACTGAAAAAGGAATGAGGAAAGGGAAGGAAATTAGCGAAAAAGCATAAAACGGAATGAAGAATAAGAATACAAGACAAGAGAAAATGAACGATGCAAAAAGAGAAGATAAAAATCAAGAAATGAAAGAAAATGGATATTAAATGAAAATTAAAAAAAAAAACAAAAAAAAAACGAATACGTGAGAAGAGAATAAAAGAATGACAGTGTTAAAGAATATAGGAATGAAAATGAAGGGATGAAAAAGAAGGCAACAAGAAGAGTAGAATTAAGGAATTGAAAATGGAAAACAAAAATAGGATAAAGAATATAAGAATGAAGGCAGATGGAAGGAGAAGAGAAGAATGAAGGAATGAAAGAATAAATGAATGAAAAAGAGAACAAACGAAAGGACGAAGGAAGGAAAGGGAGTTGGATGGAGAGAAGAGTAGAATGAAGGAATGGAAGAATAAATGAATGAAAAAGAGAAGAAACGAAAGGACGAAGGAAGGAAAGGGAGTTGGATGGAGAGAAGAGTAGAATGAAGGAATGAAAGAATAAATGAATGAAAAAGAGAACAAACGAAAGGACGAAGGAAGGAAAGGGAGTTGGAAGGAGAGAAGAGTAGAATGAAAGAATGGAAAAATAAATGAATGAAAAAGAGAACAAACGAAAGGACGAAGGGAGGAAAGGGAGTTGGATGGAGAGAAGAGTAGAATGAAGGAATGAAAGAATAAATGAATGAAAAAGAGAACAAACGAAAGGACGAAGGAAGGAAAGGGAGTTGGATGGAGAGAAGAGTAGAATGAAGGAATGGAAGAATAAATGAATGAAAAAGAGAACAAACGAAAGGACGAAGGAAGGAAAGGGAGTTGGATGGAGAGAAGAGTAGAATGAAGGAATGGAAGAATAAATGAATGAAAAAGAGAACAAACGAAAGGACGAAGGAAGGAAAGGGAGTTGGAAGGAGAGAAGAGTAGAATGAAGGAATGGAAGAATAAATGAATGAAAAAGAGAACAAACGAAAGGACGAAGGAAGAAAAGGGAGTTGGAAGGAGAGGAGAGTAGAATGAAGGAATGGAAGAATAAATGAAAGAAAAAGAGAACAAACGAAAGGACGAAGGAAGGAAAGGGAGTTGGATGGAGAGAAGAGTAGAATGAAGGAATGGAAGAATAAATGAATGAAAAAGAGAACAAACGAAAGGACGAAGGAAGGAAAGGAAGTTGGAAGGAGAGAAGAGTAGAATGAAGGAATGGAAGAATAAATGAATGAAAAAGAGAACAAACGAAAGGACGAAGGAAGGAAAGGGAGTTGGAAGGAGAGAAGAGTAGAATGAAGGAATGGAAGAATAAATGAATGAAAAAGAGAACAAACGAAAGGACGAAGGAAGGAAAGGGAGTTGGAAGGAGAGAAGAGTAGAATGAAGGAATGGAAGAATAAATGAATGAAAAAGAGAACAAACGAAAGGACGAAGGAAGGAAAGGGAGTTGGAAGGAGAGAAGAGTAGAATGAAGGAATGGAAGAATAAATGAATGAAAAAGAGAACAAACGAAAGGACGAAGGAAGAAAAGGGAGTTGGAAGGAGAGAAGAGTAGAATGAAGGAATGGAAGAATAAATGAATGAAAAAGAGAACAAACGAAAGGACGAAGGAAGGAAAGGGAGTTGGAAGGAGAGAAGAGTAGAATGAAGGAATGGAAGAATAAATGAATGAAAAAGAGAACAAACGAAAGGACGAAGGAAGGAAAGGGAGTTGGAAGGAGAGAAGAGTAGAATGAAGGAATGGAAGAATAAATGAATGAAAAAGAGAACAAACGAAAGGACGAAGGAAGGAAAGGGAGTTGGATGGAGAGAAGAGTAGAATGAAGGAATGGAAGAATAAATGAATGAAAAAGAGAACAAACGAAAGGACGAAGGAAGGAAAGGGAGTTGGAAGGAGAGAAGAGTAGAATGAAGGAATGGAAGAATAAATGAATGAAAAAGAGAACAAACGAAAGGACGAAGGAAGGAAAGGGAGTTGGATGGAGAGAAGAGTAGAATGAAGGAATGGAAGAATAAATGAATGAAAAAGAGAACAAACGAAAGGACGAAGGAAGGAAAGGGAGTTGGAAGGAGAGAAGAGTAGAATGAAGGAATGGAAGAATAAATGAATGAAAAAGAGAACAAACGAAAGGACGAAGGAAGGAAAGGGAGTTGGAAGGAGAGAAGAGTAGAATGAAGGAATGGAAGAATAAATGAATGAAAAAGAGAACAAACGAAAGGACGAAGGAAGGAAAGGGAGTTGGAAGGAGAGAAGAGTAGAATGAAGGAATGGAAGAATAAATGAATGAAAAAGAGAACAAACGAAAGGACGAAGGAAGGAAAGGGAGTTGGATGGAGAGAAGAGTAGAATGAAGGAATGGAAGAATAAATGAATGAAAAAGAGAACAAACGAAAGGACGAAGGAAGGAAAGGGAGTTGGAAGGAGAGAAGAGTAGAATGAAGGAATGGAAGAATAAATGAATGAAAAAGAGAACAAACGAAAGGACGAAGGAAGGAAAGGGAGTTGGAAGGAGAGAAGAGTAGAATGAAGGAATGGAAGAATAAATGAATGAAAAAGAGAACAAACGAAAGGACGAAAGAAGGAAAGGGAGTTGGAAGCAGAGAAGAGTAGAATGAAGGAATGGAAGAATAAATGAATGAAAAAGAGAACAAACGAAAGGACGAAGGAAGGAAAGGGAGTTGGATGGAGAGAAGAGTAGAATGAAGGAATGGAAGAATAAATGAATGAAAAAGAGGAACAAACGAAAGGACGAAGGAAGGAAAGGGAGTTGGAAGGAGAGAAGAGTAGAATGAAGGAATGGAAGAATAAATGAATGAAAAAGAGAACAAACGAAAGGACGAAGGAAGGAAAGGGAGTTGGATGGAGAGAAGAGTAGAATGAAGGAATGAAAGAATAAATGAATGAAAAAGAGAACAAACGAAAGGACGAAGGAAGGAAAGGGAGTTGGATGGAGAGAAGAGTAGAATGAAGGAATGGAAGAATAAATGAATGAAAAAGAGAACAAACGAAAGGACGAAGGAAGGAAAGGGAGTTGGATGGAGAGAAGAGTAGAATGAAGGAATGGAAGAATAAATGAATGAAAAAGAGAACAAACGAAAGGACGAAGGAAGGAAAGGGAGTTGGATGGAGAGAAGAGTAGAATGAAGGAATGGAAGAATAAATGAATGAAAAAGAGAACAAACGAAAGGACGAAGGAAGGAAAGGGAGTTGGAAGGAGAGAAGAGTAGAATGAAGGAATGGAAGAATAAATGAATGAAAAAGAGAACAAACGAAAGGACGAAGGAAGGAAAGGGAGTTGGAAGGAGAGAAGAGTAGAATGAAGGAATGGAAGAATAAATGAATGAAAAAGAGAACAAACGAAAGGACGAAGGAAGGAAAGGGAGTTGGATGGAGAGAAGAGTAGAATGAAGGAATGGAAGAATAAATGAATGAAAAAGAGAACAAACGAAAGGACGAAGGAAGGAAAGGGAGTTGGAAGGAGAGAAGAGTAGAATGAAGGAATGGAAGAATAAATGAATGAAAAAGAGAACAAACGAAAGGACGAAGGAAGGAAAGGGAGTTGGAAGGAGAGAAGAGTAGAATGAAGGAATGGAAGAATAAATGAATGAAAAAGAGAACAAACGAAAGGACGAAGGAAGGAAAGGGAGTTGGATGGAGAGAAGAGTAGAATGAAGGAATGGAAGAATAAATGAATGAAAAAGAGAACAAACGAAAGGACGAAGGAAGGAAAGGGAGTTGGAAGGAGAGAAGAGTAGAATGAAGGAATGGAAGAATAAATGAATGAAAAAGAGAACAAACGAAAGGACGAAGGAAGGAAAGGGAGTTGGATGGAGAGAAGAGTAGAATGAAGGAATGGAAGAATAAATGAATGAAAAAGAGAACAAACGAAAGGACGAAGGAAGGAAAGGGAGTTGGAAGGAGAGAAGAGTAGAATGAAGGAATGGAAGAATAAATGAATGAAAAAGAGAACAAACGAAAGGACGAAGGAAGGAAAGGGAGTTGGAAGGAGAGAAGAGTAGAATGAAGGAATGGAAGAATAAATGAATGAAAAAGAGAACAAACGAAAGGACGAAGGAAGGAAAGGGAGTTGGAAGGAGAGAAGAGTAGAATGAAGGAATGGAAGAATAAATGAATGAAAAAGAGAACAAACGAAAGGACGAAGGAAGGAAAGGGAGTTGGATGGAGAGAAGAGTAGAATGAAGGAATGGAAGAATAAATGAATGAAAAAGAGAACAAACGAAAGGACGAAGGAAGGAAAGGGAGTTGGAAGGAGAGAAGAGTAGAATGAAGGAATGGAAGAATAAATGAATGAAAAAGAGAACAAACGAAAGGACGAAGGAAGGAAAGGGAGTTGGATGGAGAGAAGAGTAGAATGAAGGAATGGAAGAATAAATGAATGAAAAAGAGAACAAACGAAAGGACGAAGGAAGGAAAGGGAGTTGGAAGGAGAGAAGAGTAGAATGAAGGAATGGAAGAATAAATCAATGAAAAAGAGAACAAACGAAAGGACGAAGGAAGGAAAGGGAGTTGGATGGAGAGAAGAGTAGAATGAAGGAAATGGAAGAATAAATGAATGAAAAAGAGAACAAACGAAAGGACGAAGGAAGGAAAGGGAGGTTGGAAGGAGAGAAGAGTAGAATGAAGGAATGGAAGAATAAATGAATGAAAAAGAGAACAAACGAAAGGACGAAGGAAGGAAAGGGAGTTGGAAGGAGAGAAGAGTAGAATGAAGGAATGGAAGAATAAATGAATGAAAAAGAGAACAAACGAAAGGACGAAAGAAGGAAAGGGAGTTGGAAGCAGAGAAGAGTAGAATGAAGGAATGGAAGAATAAATGAATGAAAAAGAGAACAAACGAAAGGACGAAGGAAGGAAAGGGAGTTGGATGGAGAGAAGAGTAGAATGAAGGAATGGAAGAATAAATGAATGAAAAAGAGAACAAACGAAAGGACGAAGGAAGGAAAGGGAGTTGGAAGGAGAGAAGAGTAGAATGAAGGAATGGAAGAATAAATGAATGAAAAAGAGAACAAACGAAAGGACGAAGGAAGGAAAGGGAGTTGGATGGAGAGAAGAGTAGAATGAAGGAATGGAAGAATAAATGAATGAAAAAGAGAACAAACGAAAGGACGAAGGAAGGAAAGGGAGTTGGAAGGAGAGAAGAGTAGAATGAAGGAATGGAAGAATAAATGAATGAAAAAGAGAACAAACGAAAGGACGAAGGAAGGAAAGGGAGTTGGAAGGAGAGAAGAGTAGAATGAAGGAATGGAAGAATAAATGAATGAAAAAGAGAACAAACGAAAGGACGAAGGAAGGAAAGGGAGTTGGTTGGAGAGAAGAGTAGAATGAAGGAATGGAAGAATAAATGAATGAAAAAGAGAACAAACGAAAGGACGAAGGAAGGAAAGGGAGTTGGAAGGAGAGAAGAGTAGAATGAAGGAATGGAAGAATAAATGAATGAAAAAGAGAACAAACGAAAGGACGAAGGAAGGAAAGGGAGTTGGATGGAGAGAAGAGTAGAATGAAGGAATGGAAGAATAAATGAATGAAAAAGAGAACAAACGAAAGGACGAAGGAAGGAAAGGGAGTTGGAAGGAGAGAAGAGTAGAATGAAGGAATGGAAGAATAAATGAATGAAAAAGAGAACAAACGAAAGGACGAAGGAAGGAAAGGGAGTTGGAAGGAGAGAAGAGTAGAATGAAGGAATGGAAGAATAAATGAATGAAAAAGAGAACAAACGAAAGGACGAAGGAAGGAAAGGGAGTTGGAAGGAGAGAAGAGTAGAATGAAGGAATGGAAGAATAAATGAATGAAAAAGAGAACAAACGAAAGGACGAAGGAAGGAAAGGGAGTTGGATGGAGAGAAGAGTAGAATGAAGGAATGGAAGAATAAATGAATGAAAAAGAGAACAAACGAAAGGACGAAGGAAGGAAAGGGAGTTGGAAGGAGAGAAGAGTAGAATGAAGGAATGGAAGAATAAATGAATGAAAAAGAGAACAAACGAAAGGACGAAGGAAGGAAAGGGAGTTGGAAGGAGAGAAGAGTAGAATGAAGGAATGGAAGAATAAATGAATGAAAAAGAGAACAAACGAAAGGACGAAAGAAGGAAAGGGAGTTGGAAGCAGAGAAGAGTAGAATGAAGGAATGGAAGAATAAATGAATGAAAAAGAGAACAAACGAAAGGACGAAGGAAGGAAAGGGAGTTGGATGGAGAGAAGAGTAGAATGAAGGAATGGAAGAATAAATGAATGAAAAAGAGAACAAACGAAAGGACGAAGGAAGGAAAGGGAGTTGGAAGGAGAGAAGAGTAGAATGAAGGAATGGAAGAATAAATGAATGAAAAAGAGAACAAACGAAAGGACGAAGGAAGGAAAGGGAGTTGGATGGAGAGAAGAGTAGAATGAAGGAATGAAAGAATAAATGAATGAAAAAGAGAACAAACGAAAGGACGAAGGAAGGAAAGGGAGTTGGATGGAGAGAAGAGTAGAATGAAGGAATGGAAGAATAAATGAATGAAAAAGAGAACAAACGAAAGGACGAAGGAAGGAAAGGGAGTTGGATGGAGAGAAGAGTAGAATGAAGGAATGGAAGAATAAATGAATGAAAAAGAGAACAAACGAAAGGACGAAGGAAGGAAAGGGAGTTGGATGGAGAGAAGAGTAGAATGAAGGAATGGAAGAATAAATGAATGAAAAAGAGAACAAACGAAAGGACGAAGGAAGGAAAGGGAGTTGGAAGGAGAGAAGAGTAGAATGAAGGAATGGAAGAATAAATGAATGAAAAAGAGAACAAACGAAAGGACGAAGGAAGGAAAGGGAGTTGGAAGGAGAGAAGAGTAGAATGAAGGAATGGAAGAATAAATCAATGAAAAAGAGAACAAACGAAAGGACGAAGGAAGGAAAGGGAGTTGGATGGAGAGAAGAGTAGAATGAAGGAATGGAAGAATAAATGAATGAAAAAGAGAACAAACGAAAGGACGAAGGAAGGAAAGGGAGTTGGAAGGAGAGAAGAGTAGAATGAAGGAATGGAAGGAATAAATGAATGAAAAAGAGAACAAACGAAAGGACGAAGGAAGGAAAGGGAGTTGGATGGAGAGAAGAGTAGAATGAAGGAATGGAAGAATAAATGAATGAAAAAGAGAACAAACGAAAGGACGAAGGAAGGAAAGGGAGTTGGAAGGAGAGAAGAGTAGAATGAAGGAATGGAAGAATAAATGGATGAAAAAGAGAACAAACGAAAGGACGAAGGAAGGAAAGGGAGTTGGAAGGAGAGAAGAGTAGAATGAAGGAATGGAAGAATAAATGAATGAAAAAGAGAACAAACGAAAGGACGAAAGAAGGAAAGGGAGTTGGAAGGCAGAGAAGAGTAGAATGAAGGAATGGAAGAATAAATGAATGAAAAAGAGAACAAACGAAAGGACGAAAGGAAGGAAAGGGAGTTGGATGAGAGAAGAGTAGAATGAAGGAATGGAAGAATAAATGAATGAAAAAGAGAACAAACGAAAGGACGAAGGAAGGAAAGGGAGTTGGATGGAGAGAAGAGTAGAATGAAGGAATGGAAGAATAAATGAATGAAAAAGAGAACAAACGAAAGGACGAAGGAAGGAAAGGGAGTTGGATGGAGAGAAGAGTAGAATGAAGGAATGGAAGAATAAATGAATGAAAAAGAGAACAAACGAAAGGACGAAGGAAGGAAAGGGAGTTGGATGGAGAGAAGAGTAGAATGAAGGAATGGAAGAATAAATGAATGAAAAAGAGAACAAACGAAGGACGAAGGAAGAGGAAAGGGAGTTGGATGGAGAGAAGAGTAGAATGAAGGAATGGAAGAATAAATGAATGAAAAAGAGAACAAACGAAAGGGACGAAGGAAGGAAAGGGGAGTTGGAAGGAGAGAAGAGTAGAATG
>OZ010614.1:48733974-48751474 GCA_963932145.1 Acanthosepion lycidas
AGTTGGAAGGAGAGAAGAGTAGAATGAAGGAATGGAAGAATAAATGAATGAAAAAGAGAACAAACGATAGGACGAAGGAAGGAAAGGGAGTTGGATGGAGAGAAGAGTAGAATGAAGGAATGGAAGAATAAATGAATGAAAAAGAGAACAAACGAAAGGACGAAGGAAGGAAAGGGAGTTGGAAGGAGAGAAGAGTAGAATGAAGGAATGGAAGAATAAATGAATGAAAAAGAGAACAAACGATAGGACGAAGGAAGGAAAGGGAGTTGGATGGAGAGAAGAGTAGAATGAAGGAATGGAAGAATAAATGAATGAAAAAGAGAACAAACGAAAGGACGAAGGAAGGAAAGGGAGTTGGAAGGAGAGAAGAGTAGAATGAAGGAATGGAAGAATAAATGAATGAAAAAGAGAACAAACGAAAGGACGAAGGAAGGAAAGGGAGTTGGAAGGAGAGAAGAGTAGAATGAAGGAATGGAAGAATAAATGAATGAAAAAGAGAACAAACGAAAGGACGAAGGAAGGAAAGGGAGTTGGAAGGAGAGAAGAGTAGAATGAAGGAATGGAAGAATAAATGAATGAAAAAGAGAACAAACGAAAGGACGAAGGAAGGAAAGGGAGTTGGAAGGAGAGAAGAGTAGAATGAAGGAATGGAAGAATAAATGAATGAAAAAGAGAACAAACGAAAGGACGAAGGAAGGAAAGGGAGTTGGAAGGAGAGAAGAGTAGAATGAAGGAATGGAAGAATAAATGAATGAAAAAGAGAACAAACGAAAGGACGAAGGAAGGAAAGGGAGTTGGAAGGAGAGAAGAGTAGAATGAAGGAATGGAAGAATAAATGAATGAAAAAGAGAACAAACGAAAGGACGAAGGAAGGAAAGGGAGTTGGAAGGAGAGAAGAGTAGAATGAAGGAATGGAAGAATAAATGAATGAAAAAGAGAACAAACGAAAGGACGAAGGAAGGAAAGGGAGTTGGAAGGAGAGAAGAGTAGAATGAAGGAATGGAAGAATAAATGAATGAAAAAGAGAACAAACGAAAGGACGAAGGAAGGAAAGGGAGTTGGAAGGAGAGAAGAGTAGAATGAAGGAATGGAAGAATAAATGAATGAAAAAGAGAACAAACGAAAGGACGAAGGAAGGAAAGGGAGTTGGATGGAGAGAAGAGTAGAATGAAGGAATGGAAGAATAAATGAATGAAAAAGAGAACAAACGAAAGGACGAAGGAAGGAAAGGGAGTTGGAAGGAGAGAAGAGTAGAATGAAGGAATGGAAGAATAAATGAATGAAAAAGAGAACAAACGAAAGGACGAAGGAAGGAAAGGGAGTTGGAAGGAGAGAAGAGTAGAATGAAGGAATGGAAGAATAAATCAATGAAAAAGAGAACAAACGAAAGGACGAAGGAAGGAAAGGGAGTTGGATGGAGAGAAGAGTAGAATGAAGGAATGGAAGAATAAATGAATGAAAAAGAGAACAAACGATAGGACGAAGGAAGGAAAGGGAGTTGGATGGAGAGAAGAGTAGAATGAAGGAATGGAAGAATAAATGAATGAAAAAGAGAACAAACGAAAGGACGAAGGAAGGAAAGGGAGTTGGAAGGAGAGAAGAGTAGAATGAAGGAATGGAAGAATAAATGAATGAAAAAGAGAACAAACGAAAGGACGAAGGAAGGAAAGGGAGTTGGAAGGAGAGAAGAGTAGAATGAAGGAATGGAAGAATAAATCAATGAAAAAAGAGAACAAACGAAAGGACGAAGGAAGGAAAGGGAGTTGGATGGAGAGAAGTTTAGAATGAAGGAATGGAAGAATAAATGAATGAAAAAGAGAACAAACGAAAGGACGAAGGAAGGAAAGGGAGTTGGAAGGAGAGAAGAGTAGAATGAAGGAATGGAAGAATAAATCAATGAAAAAGAGAACAAACGAAAGGACGAAGGAAGGAAAGGGAGTTGGATGGAGAGAAGAGTAGAATGAAGGAATGGAAGAATAAATCAATGAAAAAGAGAACAAACGAAAGGACGAAGGAAGGAAAGGGAGTTGGATGGAGAGAAGAGTAGAATGAAGGAATGGAAGAATAAATGAATGAAAAAGAGAACAAACGAAAGGACGAAGGAAGGAAAGGGAGTTGGAAGGAGAGAAGAGTAGAATGAAGGAATGGAAGAATAAATGAATGAAAAAGAGAACAAACGAAAGGACGAAGGAAGGAAAGGGAGTTGGAAGGAGAGAAGAGTAGAATGAAGGAATGGAAGAATAAATCAATGAAAAAGAGAACAAACGAAAGGACGAAGAAAGGAAAGGGAGTTGGAAGGAGAGAAGAGTAGAATGAAGGAATGGAAGAATAAATGAATGAAAAAGAGAACAAACGAAAGGACGAAGGAAGGAAAGGGAGTTGGATGGAGAGAAGAGTAGAATGAAGGAATGGAAGAATAAATGAATGAAAAAGAGAACAAACGAAAGGACGAAGGAAGGAAAGGGAGTTGGAAGGAGAGAAGAGTAGAATGAAGGAATGGAAGAATAAATGAATGAAAAAGAGAACAAACGAAAGGACGAAGGAAGGAAAGGGAGTTGGATGGAGAGAAGAGTAGAATGAAGGAATGGAAGAATAAATGAATGAAAAAGAGAACAAACGAAAGGACGAAGGAAGGAAAGGGAGTTGGATGGAGAGAAGAGTAGAATGAAGGAATGGAAGAATAAATGAATGAAACAGAGAACAAACGAAAGGACGAAGGAAGGAAAAGGAGTTGGATGGAGAGAAGAGTAGAATGAAGGAATGGAAGAATAAATGAATGAAAAAGAGAACAAACGAAAGGACGAAGGAAGGAAAGGGAGTTGGATGGAGAGAAGAGTAGAATGAAGGAATGGAAGAATAAATGAATGAAACAGAGAACAAACGAAAGGACGAAGGAAGGAAAAGGAGTTGGATGGAGAGAAGAGTAGAATGAAGGAATGGAAGAATAAATGAATGAAAAAGAGAACAAACGAAAGGACGAAGGAAGGAAAGGGAGTTGGATGGAGAGAAGAGTAGAATGAAGGAATGGAAGAATAAATGAATGAAAAAGAGAACAAACGAAAGGACGAAGGAAGGAAAGGGAGTTGGAAGGAGAGAAGAGTAGAATGAAGGAATGGAAGAATAAATGAATGAAAAAGAGAACAAACGAAAGGACGAAGGAAGGAAAGGGAGTTGGATGGAGAGAAGAGTAGAAGTAAGGAATGGAAGAATAAATGAATGAAAAAGAGAACAAACGAAAAGAAGGAAGGAAAGGGTGTTGGAAGGAGAGAAGAGTAGAATGAAGGAATGGAAGAATAAATGAATGAAAAAGAGAACAAACGAAAGGACGAAGGAAGGAAAGGGAGTTGGAAGGAGAGAAGAGTAGAATGAAGGAATGGAAGAATAAATGAATGAAAAAGAGAACAAACGAAAGGACGAAGGAAGGAAAGGGAGTTGGAAGGAGAGAAGAGTAGAATGAAGGAATGGAAGAATAAATGAATGAAAAAGAGAACAAACGAAAGGACGAAGGAAGGAAAGGGAGTTGGATGGAGAGAAGAGTAGAATGAAGGAATGGAAGAATAAATGAATGAAAAAGAGAACAAACGAAAGGACGAAGGAAGGAAAGGGAGTTGGAAGGAGAGAAGAGTAGAATGAAGGAATGGAAGAATAAATGAATGAAAAAGAGAACAAACGAAAGGACGAAGGAAGGAAAGGGAGTTGGATGGAGAGAAGAGTAGAATGAAGGAATGGAAGAATAAATGAATGAAAAAGAGAACAAACGAAAGGACGAAGGAAGGAAAGGGAGTTGGAAGGAGAGAAGAGTAGAATGAAGGAATGGAAGAATAAATGAAGGAAAAAGAGAACAAACGAAAGGACGAAGGATGGAAAGGGAGTTGGATGGAGAGAAGAGTAGAAGTAAGGAATGGAAGAATAAATGAATGAAACAGAGAACAAACGAAAGGACGAAGGAAGGAAAAGGAGTTGGATGGAGAGAAGAGTAGAATGAAGGAATGGAAGAATAAATGAATGAAAAAGAGAACAAACGAAAGGACGAAGGAAGGAAAGGGAGTTGGATGGAGAGAAGAGTAGAATGAAGGAATGGAAGAATAAATGAATGAAAAAGAGAACAAACGAAAGGACGAAGGAAGGAAAGGGAGTTGGAAGGAGAGAAGAGTAGAATGAAGGAATGGAAGAATAAATGAATGAAAAAGAGAACAAACGAAAGGACGAAGGAAGGAAAGGGAGTTGGATGGAGAGAAGAGTAGAATGAAGGAATGGAAGAATA
Source organism: Acanthosepion lycidas (assembly GCA_963932145.1). Classification (NCBI taxonomy): domain Eukaryota; kingdom Metazoa; phylum Mollusca; class Cephalopoda; order Sepiida; family Sepiidae; genus Acanthosepion; species Acanthosepion lycidas. Next base: position 48,738,239 of record OZ010614.1, read on the forward strand.
AATGAATGAAAAAGAGAACAAACGAAAGGACGAAGGAAGGAAAGGGAGTTGGAAGGAGAGAAGAGTAGAATGAAGGAATGGAAGAATAAATGAATGAAAAAGAGAACAAACGAAAGGACGAAGGAAGGAAAGGGAGTTGGAAGGAGAGAAGAGTAGAATGAAGGAATGGAAGAATAAATGAATGAAAAAGAGAACAAACGATCGGACGAAGGAAGGAAAGGGAGTTGGATGGAGAGAAGAGTAGAATGAAGGAATGGAAGAATAAATGAATGAAAAAGAGAACAAACGAAAGGACGAAGGAAGTAAAGGGAGTTGGATGGAGAGAAGAGTAGAATGAAGGAATGGAAGAATAAATGAATGAAAAAGAGAACAAACGAAAGGACGAAGGAAGGAAAGGGAGTTGGAAGGAGAGAAGAGTAGAATGAAGGAATGGAAGAATAAATGAATGAAAAAGAGAACAAACGATAGGACGAAGGAAGGAAAGGGAGTTGGATGGAGAGAAGAGTAGAATGAAGGAATGGAAGAATAAATGAATGAAAAAGAGAACAAACGAAAGGACGAAGGAAGGAAAGGGAGTTGGATGGAGAGAAGAGTAGAATGAAGGAATGGAAGAATAAATGAATGAAAAAGAGAACAAACGAAAGGACGAAGGAAGGAAAGGGAGTTGGATGGAGAGAAGAGTAGAATGAAGGAATGGAAGAATAAATGAATGAAAAAGAGAACAAACGATAGGACGAAGGAAGGAAAGGGAGTTGGAAGGAGAGAAGAGTAGAATGAAGGAATGGAAGAATAAATGAATGAAAAAGAGAACAAACGAAAGGACGAAGGAAGGAAAGGGAGTTGGAAGGAGAGAAGAGTAGAATGAAGGAATGGAAGAATAAATGAATGAAAAAGAGAACAAACGATAGGACGAAGGAAGGAAAGGGAGTTGGATGGAGAGAAGAGTAGAATGAAGGAATGGAAGAATAAATGAATGAAAAAGAGAACAAACGAAAGGACGAAGGAAGAAAGGGAGTTGGAAGGAGAGAAGAGTAGAATGAAGGAATGGAAGAATAAATGAATGAAAAAGAGAACAAACGAAAGGACGAAGGAAGGAAAGGGAGTTGGAAGGAGAGAAGAGTAGAATGAAGGAATGGAAGAATAAATGAATGAAAAAGAGAACAAACGAAAGGACGAAGGAAGGAAAGGGAGTTGGATGGAGAGAAGAGTAGAATGAAGGAATGGAAGAATAAATGAATGAAAAAGAGAACAAACGAAAGGACGAAGGAAGGAAAGGGGAGTTGGATGGAGAGAAGAGTAGAATGAAGGAATGGAAGAATAAATGAATGAAAAAGAGAACAAACGAAAGGACGAAGGAAGGAAAGGGAGTTGGATGGAGAGAAGAGTAGAATGAAGGAATGGAAGAATAAATGAATGAAAAAGAGAACAAACGAAAGGACGAAGGAAGGAAAGGGAGTTGGATGGAGAGAAGAGTAGAAGTAAGGAATGGAAGAATAAATGAATGAAACAGAGAACAAACGAAAGGACGAAGGAAGGAAAGGGAGTTGGAAGGAGAGAAGAGTAGAATGAAGGAATGGAAGAATAAATGAATGAAAAAGAGAACAAACGAAAGGACGAAGGAAGGAAAGGGAGTTGGATGGAGAGAAGAGTAGAATGAAGGAATGGAAGAATAAATGAATGAAAAAGAGAACAAACGAAAGGACGAAGGAAGGAAAGGGAGTTGGAAGGAGAGAAGAGTAGAATGGAGGAATGGAAGAATAAATGAATGAAAAAGAGAACAAACGAAAGGACGAAGGAAGGAAAGGGAGTTGGAAGGAGAGAAGAGTAGAATGAAGGAATGGAAGAATAAATGAATGAAAAAGAGAACAAACGAAAGGACGAAGGAAGGAAAGGGAGTTGGATGGAGAGAAGAGTAGAATGAAGGAATGGAAGAATAAATGAATGAAAAAGAGAACAAACGAAAGGACGAAGGAAGGAAAGGGAGTTGGATGGAGAGAAGAGTAGAATGAAGGAATGGAAGAATAAATGAATGAAAAAGAGAACAAACGAAAGGACGAAGGAAGGAAAGGGAGTTGGATGGAGAGAAGAGTAGAATGAAGGAATGGAAGAATAAATGAATGAAAAAGAGAACAAACGATAGGACGAAGGAAGGAAAGGGAGTTGGAAGGAGAGAAGAGTAGAATGAAGGAATGGAAGAATAAATGAATGAAAAAGAGAACAAACGAAAGGACGAAGGAAGGAAAGGGAGTTGGAAGGAGAGAAGAGTAGAATGAAGGAATGGAAGAATAAATGAATGAAAAAGAGAACAAACGATAGGACGAAGGAAGGAAAGGGAGTTGGATGGAGAGAAGAGTAGAATGAAGGAATGGAAGAATAAATGAATGAAAAAGAGAACAAACGAAAGGACGAAGGAAGAAAGGGAGTTGGAAGGAGAGAAGAGTAGAATGAAGGAATGGAAGAATAAATGAATGAAAAAGAGAACAAACGAAAGGACGAAGGAAGGAAAGGGAGTTGGAAGGAGAGAAGAGTAGAATGAAGGAATGGAAGAATAAATGAATGAAAAAGAGAACAAACGAAAGGACGAAGGAAGGAAAGGGAGTTGGATGGAGAGAAGAGTAGAATGAAGGAATGGAAGAATAAATGAATGAAAAAGAGAACAAACGAAAGGACGAAGGAAGGAAAGGGAGTTGGATGGAGAGAAGAGTAGAATGAAGGAATGGAAGAATAAATGAATGAAAAAGAGAACAAACGAAAGGACGAAGGAAGGAAAGGGAGTTGGATGGAGAGAAGAGTAGAATGAAGGAATGGAAGAATAAATGAATGAAAAAGAGAACAAACGAAAGGACGAAGGAAGGAAAGGGAGTTGGATGGAGAGAAGAGTAGAAGTAAGGAATGGAAGAATAAATGAATGAAACAGAGAACAAACGAAAGGACGAAGGAAGGAAAGGGAGTTGGAAGGAGAGAAGAGTAGAATGAAGGAATGGAAGAATAAATGAATGAAAAAGAGAACAAACGAAAGGACGAAGGAAGGAAAGGGAGTTGGATGGAGAGAAGAGTAGAATGAAGGAATGGAAGAATAAATGAATGAAAAAGAGAACAAACGAAAGGACGAAGGAAGGAAAGGGAGTTGGAAGGAGAGAAGAGTAGAATGGAGGAATGGAAGAATAAATGAATGAAAAAGAGAACAAACGAAAGGACGAAGGAAGGAAAGGGAGTTGGAAGGAGAGAAGAGTAGAATGAAGGAATGGAAGAATAAATGAATGAAAAAGAGAACAAACGAAAGGACGAAGGAAGGAAAGGGAGTTGGATGGAGAGAAGAGTAGAATGAAGGAATGGAAGAATAAATGAATGAAAAAGAGAACAAACGAAAGGACGAAGGAAGGAAAGGGAGTTGGAAGGAGAGAAGAGTAGAATGAAGGAATGGAAGAATAAATGAATGAAAAAGAGAACAAACGAAAGGACGAAGGAAGGAAAGGGAGTTGGATGGAGAGAAGAGTAGAATGAAGGAATGGAAGAATAAATGAATGAAAAAGAGAACAAACGAAAGGACGAAGGAAGGAAAGGGAGTTGGAAGGAGAGAAGAGTAGAATGAAGGAATGGAAGAATAAATGAATGAAAAAGAGAACAAACGAAAGGACGAAGGAAGGAAAGGGAGTTGGAAGGAGAGAAGAGTAGAATGAAGGAATGGAAGAATAAATGAATGAAAAAGAGAACAAACGATAGGACGAAGGAAGGAAAGGGAGTTGGATGGAGAGAAGAGTAGAATGAAGGAATGGAAGAATAAATGAATGAAAAAGAGAACAAACGAAAGGACGAAGGAAGTAAAGGGAGTTGGATGGAGAGAAGAGTAGAATGAAGGAATGGAAGAATAAATGAATGAAAAAGAGAACAAACGAAAGGACGAAGGAAGGAAAGGGAGTTGGAAGGAGAGAAGAGTAGAATGAAGGAATGGAAGAATAAATGAATGAAAAAGAGAACAAACGATAGGACGAAGGAAGGAAAGGGAGTTGGATGGAGAGAAGAGTAGAATGAAGGAATGGAAGAATAAATGAATGAAAAAGTGAACAAACGAAAGGACGAAGGAAGGAAAGGGAGTTGGAAGGAGAGAAGAGTAGAATGAAGGAATGGAAGAATAAATGAATGAAAAAGAGAACAAACGAAAGGACGAAGGAAGGAAAGGGAGTTGGAAGGAGAGAAGAGTAGAATGAAGGAATGGAAGAATAAATGAATGAAAAAGAGAACAAACGATAGGACGAAGGAAGGAAAGGGAGTTGGATGGAGAGAAGAGTAGAATGAAGGAATGGAAGAATAAATGAATGAAAAAGAGAACAAACGAAAGGACGAAGGAAGGAAAGGGAGTTGGAAGGAGAGAAGAGTAGAATGAAGGAATGGAAGAATAAATGAATGAAAAAGAGAACAAACGAAAGGACGAAGGAAGGAAAGGGAGTTGGAAGGAGAGAAGAGTAGAATGAAGGAATGGAAGAATAAATGAATGAAAAAGAGAACAAACGAAAGGACGAAGGAAGGAAAGGGAGTTGGATGGAGAGAAGAGTAGAATGAAGGAATGGAAGAATAAATGAATGAAAAAGAGAACAAACGAAAGGACGAAGGAAGGAAAGGGAGTTGGATGGAGAGAAGAGTAGAATGAAGGAATGGAAGAATAAATGAATGAAAAAGAGAACAAACGAAAGGACGAAGGAAGGAAAGGGAGTTGGATGGAGAGAAGAGTAGAATGAAGGAATGGAAGAATAAATGAATGAAAAAGAGAACAAACGATAGGACGAAGGAAGGAAAGGGAGTTGGAAGGAGAGAAGAGTAGAATGAAGGAATGGAAGAATAAATGAATGAAAAAGAGAACAAACGAAAGGACGAAGGAAGGAAAGGGAGTTGGAAGGAGAGAAGAGTAGAATGAAGGAATGGAAGAATAAATGAATGAAAAAGAGAACAAACGATAGGACGAAGGAAGGAAAGGGAGTTGGATGGAGAGAAGAGTAGAATGAAGGAATGGAAGAATAAATGAATGAAAAAGAGAACAAACGAAAGGACGAAGGAAGGAAAGGGAGTTGGAAGGAGAGAAGAGTAGAATGAAGGAATGGAAGAATAAATGAATGAAAAAGAGAACAAACGAAAGGACGAAGGAAGGAAAGGGAGTTGGAAGGAGAGAAGAGTAGAATGAAGGAATGGAAGAATAAATGAATGAAAAAGAGAACAAACGAAAGGACGAAGGAAGGAAAGGGAGTTGGATGGAGAGAAGAGTAGAATGAAGGAATGGAAGAATAAATGAATGAAAAAGAGAACAAACGAAAGGACGAAGGAAGGAAAGGGAGTTGGATGGAGAGAAGAGTAGAATGAAGGAATGGAAGAATAAATGAATGAAAAAGAGAACAAACGAAAGGACGAAGGAAGGAAAGGGAGTTGGATGGAGAGAAGAGTAGAATGAAGGAATGGAAGAATAAATGAATGAAAAAGAGAACAAATGAAAGGACGAAGGAAGGAAAGGGAGTTGGAAGGAGAGAAGAGTAGAATGAAGGAATGGAAGAATAAATGAATGAAAAAGAGAACAAACGAAAGGACGAAGGAAGGAAAGGGAGTTGGATGGAGAGAAGAGTAGAATGAAGGAATGGAAGAATAAATGAATGAAAAAGAGAACAAACGAAAGGACGAAGGAAGGAAAGGGAGTTGGAAGGAGAGAAGAGTAGAATGAAGGAATGGAAGAATAAATGAATGAAAAAGAGAACAAACGAAAGGACGAAGGAAGGAAAGGGAGTTGGATGGAGAGAAGAGTAGAATGAAGGAATGGAAGAATAAATGAATGAAAAAGAGAACAAACGAAAGGACGAAGGAAGGAATGGGAGTTGGATGGAGAGAAGAGTAGAAGTAAGGAATGGAAGAATAAATGAATGAAACAGAGAACAAACGAAAGGACGAAGGAAGGAAAGGGAGTTGGAAGGAGAGAAGAGTAGAATGAAGGAATGGAAGAATAAATGAATGAAAAAGAGAACAAACGAAAGGACGAAGGAAGGAAAGGGAGTTGGAAGGAGAGAAGAGTAGAATGAAGGAATGGAAGAATAAATGAATGAAAAAGAGAACAAACGAAAGGACGAAGGAAGGAAAGGGAGTTGGATGGAGAGAAGAGTAGAAGTAAGGAATGGAAGAATAAATGAATGAAAAAGAGAACAAACGAAAGGACGAAGGAAGGAAAGGGAGTTGGATGGAGAGAAGAGTAGAAGTAAGGAATGGAAGAATAAATGAATGAAAAAGAGAACAAACGAAAGGACGAAGGAAGGAAAGGGAGTTGGAAGGAGAGAAGAGTAGAATGAAGGAATGGAAGAATAAATGAATGAAAAAGAGAACAAACGAAAGGACGAAGGAAGGAAAGGGAGTTGGAAGGAGAGAAGAGTAGAATGAAGGAATGGAAGAATAAATGAATGAAAAAGAGAACAAACGAAAGGACGAAGGAAGGAAAGGGAGTTGGATGGAGAGAAGAGTAGAAGTAAGGAATGGAAGAATAAATGAATGAAAAAGAGAACAAACGAAAGGACGAAGGAAGGAAAGGGAGTTGGAAGGAGAGAAGAGTAGAATGAAGGAATGGAAGAATAAATGAATGAAAAAGAGAACAAACGAAAGGACGAAGGAAGGAAAGGGAGTTGGAAGGAGAGAAGAGTAGAATGAAGGAATGGAAGAATAAATGAATGAAACAGAGAACAAACGAAAGGACGAAGGAAGGAAAGGGAGTTGGATGGAGAGAAGAGTAGAATGAAGGAATGGAAGAATAAATGAATGAAAAAGAGAACAAACGAAAGGACGAAGGAAGGAAAGGGAGTTGGATGGAGAGAAGAGTAGAATGAAGGAATGGAAGAATAAATGAATGAAAAAGAGAACAAACGAAAGGACGAAGGAAGGAAAGGGAGTTGGATGGAGAGAAGAGTAGAATGAAGGAATGGAAGAATAAATGAATGAAAAAGAGAACAAACGAAAGGACGAAGGAAGGAAAGGGAGTTGGAAGGAGAGAAGAGTAGAATGAAGGAATGGAAGAATAAATGAATGAAAAAGAGAACAAACGAAAGGACGAAGGAAGGAAAGGGAGTTGGATGGAGAGAAGAGTAGAATGAAGGAATGGAAGAATAAATGAATGAAAAAGAGAACAAACGAAAGGACGAAGGAAGGAAAGGGAGTTGGAAGGAGAGAAGAGTAGAATGAAGGAATGGAAGAATAAATGAATGAAAAAGAGAACAAACGAAAGGACGAAGGAAGGAAAGGGAGTTGGATGGAGAGAAGAGTAGAATGAAGGAATGGAAGAATAAATGAATGAAAAAGAGAACAAACGAAAGGACGAAGGAAGGAAAGGGAGTTGGATGGAGAGAAGAGTAGAATGAAGGAATGGAAGAATAAATGAATGAAAAAGAGAACAAACGAAAGGACGAAGGAAGGAAAGGGAGTTGGAAGGAGAGAAGAGTAGAATGAAGGAATGGAAGAATAAATGAATGAAAAAGAGAACAAACGAAAGGACGAAGGAAGGAAAGGGAGTTGGATGGAGAGAAGAGTAGAATGAAGGAATGGAAGAATAAATGAATGAAAAAGAGAACAAACGAAAGGACGAAGGAAGGAAAGGGAGTTGGATGGAGAGAAGAGTAGAATGAAGGAATGGAAGAATAAATGAATGAAAAAGAGAACAAACGAAAGGACGAAGGAAGGAAAGGGAGTTGGATGGAGAGAAGAGTAGAATGAAGGAATGGAAGAATAAATGAATGAAAAAGAGGACAAACGAAAGGACGAAGGAAGGAAAGGAAGTTGGAAGGAGAGAAGAGTAGAATGAAGGAATGGAAGAATAAATGAATGAAAAAGAGAACAAACTAAAGGACGAAGGAAGGAAAGGGAGTTGGAAGGAGAGAAGAGTAGAATGAAGGAATGGAAGAATAAATGAATGAAAAAGAGAACAAACGAAAGGACGAAGGAAGGAAAGGGAGTTGGATGGAGAGAAGAGTAGAATGAAGGAATGGAAGAATAAATGAATGAAAAAGAGAACAAACGAAAGGACGAAGGAAGGAAAGGAAGTTGGAAGGAGAGAAGAGTAGAATGAAGGAATGGAAGAATAAATGAATGAACAAGAGAACAAACGAAAGGACGAAGGAAGGAAAGGGAGTTGGAAGGAGAGAAGAGTAGAATGAAGGAATGGAAGAATAAATGAATGAAAAAGAGAACAAACGAAAGGACGAAGGAAGGAAAGGGAGTTGGAAGGAGAGAAGAGTAGAATGAAGGAATGGAAGAATAAATGAATGAAAAAGAGAACAAACGAAAGGACGAAGGAAGGAAAGGGAGTTGGAAGGAGAGAAGAGTAGAATGAAGGAATGGAAGAATAAATGAATGAAAAAGAGAACAAACGAAAGGACGAAGGAAGGAAAGGAAGTTGGAAGGAGAGAAGAGTAGAATGAAGGAATGGAAGAATAAATGAATGAAAAAGAGAACAAACGAAAGGACGAAGGAAGGAAAGGGAGTTGGAAGGAGAGAAGAGTAGAATGAAGGAATGGAAGAATAAATGAATGAAAAAGAGAACAAACGAAAGGACGAAGGAAGGAAAGGGAGTTGGAAGGAGAGAAGAGTAGAATGAAGGAATGGAAGAATAAATGAATGAAAAAGAGAACAAACGAAAGGACGAAGGAAGGAAAGGGAGTTGGAAGGAGAGAAGAGTAGAATGAAGGAATGGAAGAATAAATGAATGAAAAAGAGAACAAACGAAAGGACGAAGGAAGGAAAGGGAGTTGGAAGGAGAGAAGAGTAGAATGAAGGAATGGAAGAATAAATGAATGAAAAAGAGAACAAACGAAAGGACGAAGGAAGGAAAGGGAGTTGGATGGAGAGAAGAGTAGAATGAAGGAATGGAAGAATAAATGAATGAAAAAGAGAACAAACGAAAGGACGAAGGAAGGAAAGGGAGTTGGATGGAGAGAAGAGTAGAATGAAGGAATGGAAGAATAAATGAATGAAAAAGAGAACAAACGAAAGGACGAAGGAAGGAAAGGAAGTTGGAAGGAGAGAAGAGTAGAATGAAGGAATGGAAGAATAAATGAATGAAAAAGAGAACAAACGAAAGGACGAAGGAAGGAAAGGGAGTTGGAAGGAGAGAAGAGTAGAATGAAGGAATGGAAGAATAAATGAATGAAAAAGAGAACAAACGAAAGGACGAAGGAAGGAAAGGGAGTTGGGTGGAGAGAAGAGTAGAATGAAGGAATGAAAGAATAAATGAATGAAAAAGAGAACAAACGAAAGGACGAAGGAAGGAAAGGGAGTTGGAAGGAGAGAAGAGTAGAATGAAGGAATGGAAGAATAAATGAATGAAAAAGAGAACAAACGAAAGGACGAAGGAAGGAAAGGGAGTTGGAAGGAGAGAAGAGTAGAATGAAGGAATGGAAGAATAAATGAATGAAAAAGAGAACAAACGAAAGGACGAAGGAAGGAAAGGGAGTTGGAAGGAGAGAAGAGTAGAATGAAGGAATGGAAGAATAAATGAATGAAAAAGAGAACAAACGAAAGGACGAAGGAAGGAAAGGGAGTTGGAAGGAGAGAAGAGTAGAATGAAGGAATGGAAGAATAAATGAATGAAAAAGAGAACAAACGAAAGGACGAAGGAAGGAAAGGGAGTTGGAAGGAGAGAAGAGTAGAATGAAGGAATGGAAGAATAAATGAATAAAAGAATTAACGAAATAACAAAGATAGAAAAAGGTGATTGAAAAGAGATCGTAGAATAATGGAATGGTATACTAAATGAATGAAAAAGACAATAAAAGAAAAGACGAATTAACAAAAAGATAGAAAGAGCAGAATAAAATAATGAAAGAAGTATGGAATGAAAGATTAAAGAATAAAAAAGGGATAAATGAAAATATTAGTGAAGCAAAAGTGAATCGAAGAACAAACGAATGAAAGAAAAACGCGTTGAATAAAGGAATGAAAGAATACCTAAGCCAAAAACCGAGTAAACAAAAAGAATAGTCTTAGAGGTCCACTTGTAATGAAGAAAGAACAGAATCTAGGAATTGATTAAGAAAGGAATAAAGAATGTAAGCATCCAGGGAAGTGAAAGGTGATAAAAACAAACAAGAATAGAATAAATGAATAGAAGAAGAATGAATAAAAAATAAAAAAAAATTCAAAGTATATATGTATGAATAAAAAATAAGAGAGAAGCGTCTATTAAATATGTAGAGAATAGCAGAATAAATGAATATAGTAAAAGAAAAGGAATAGTAGAATAACGGAATAGGTTATAAAACGAATAATAAATGAAGGAAAATTATAAGAAATAAGAGAAAAGCTAGGAATGGATAACGACTAAGTGAATATAGAACAGAATAAAAGACGATCGGTTAGCTGGGGAAACGAACGTCGAATGAATAATTGAAAATAAAATTGGTCGTCAGTAGAAAATCTATTAAATATGGAGAAAGGGAATCAATAATCAATAAACGAATGAAGGAACGAATAAGTGAATTAAAGTAGAAACGAATGAATGTATTACGAAAAGAAGTCTTGATTCGGCAAGTTTCTTTCAAAAGTCACAGGCGCCATTTTCATGTCGTATTGGTCAGCAGAAAGTACACACTTACGTTTTGCGTTTCTTTTTCTAATATGGCTATATGTTTTATCTTTGCCTTTTATCACACCCCCTTCATATTCCGTAACCTTCAGGTCTCCGGGATTTTCTCGCTTTTCAGGAGAAATCGCCGAACTAATAATGATAAAGAGAAAAAAAATAATCGCTTGGAAACGAAGCCATTATTGCTTTCTTTTATCGCAAGTGTAGAGGACCGCCATTTTTAACAATGCCGACGAACTCCGCCCTCTTACCCAACTCTGCAGCAAGATCACCTGACCGATACAAAACTCGTGCCAATTATCGACCTGCAACGTGCCTGTTGGGTGGAGATTGAGTAAAGTGGTAGCCGTCAGGTGAAAGAGTGACAGGTGGGGGAGTTGGGAGTGATAAGCGGAAGAGTTTTGGATAGGGCGGGACAGGATGAGGCGTAGAGATCGCTGTCCATTAGTACGATATCTGAGTTCGATCACGTTTCTCTAGCATACTTGGTGGACTGTGTCGCTGTACCAATTGGTTATTGCAGATCTATATCGACCTCGGGGTGGACTGCACCCACATATATCCACACACACACACACAAACACACACACACACACAAACAAACAAACAAAAAAAAAAGGAAGAAAAGAAAACGCTCCGATGGCGTCCTCAGTTGTAAATTTCAAAAATCATTTTCATCGAATCGTTCTTGACTAATAACATAGTATAGAACAATACCACGTGACAAAGATGGAAGATAATGAACCAAGCTAAGCCGTTCAACACGATGTTCGTTACACGATTTCTTTTTTAAAAGAATGACTGGATTAATATCCGACCAGAGACACCATAACCCTTAGGCTTGTAGATAAGACCAGCATTCCAGACCCCTGCGAAACGCCTTTGAGATATCTAAAGCCATAGCCTCGTTGTTCTTTAACTAAAGCAGTCTTGGGGCAAACTGCGGGCCATGTGCGGCCCGTTTTGATCTTTTCGAGTGGTACGCTTAAATTCATAAGAGAAAAAAATACGTTTATTAAAATTATTTATTTATTTCATTCTCACTTGTTTGCTCACACATTCTCTCATACATAATCACGTACAGTGGCATGTCATAAGTATTGGATACATGTTATTTTCTGTTTTAACTCTAGTTTATGTTCGCCATTTTGCCTGGTATTTGGTAAGTAATATCTCGTAAAGTTATTTTAGTTGTATGTGGAAGGAAAATTAAAAAATCATAGTTGAATCCATTTTTTTTTTTTATCAAAGTTCAAAATTAGCCTATGCAAAAGTATTGGATACATGACACTTTTTTCAAATATCCAATCGAAACTTTGTATTTTAAAAGACTTTAAATATTCAAATTTTCGATAATATTGGAATGTTATCTCTGACCAATCAGAGAAGCGCACAATTGTTTACAAGATAGTGCAACTAATCATCTGACTCTTTGATGTGCATTCTGCAATTCAAGGATTAAAAATGGCAAAAACTAAAGAATTATCCAGAGATATGCGAGATAGAATCATTGAACGTCACAAAGGAGGACAAGGTTACTGAAAAATTAACAAAGAAATGAATCTAGCACTAAGTACAGTAGGAAATATCATCAGAAAGTATAAGAAGTATGGCGACGGTACAGCAAACCTTCCAAGAAATGGTAGACCGAGAAAAATAAATGAGAGTACTTCAAGGTGGATCAGCAGAAATGTGCAAAAAAAAAACAAAAAAAACCCTTCATTATTTGTTCTGAAATTAAAACTGATCTTGAGGGTGCTGGAATTAATGTAAGTAAGGATACCATTAGCAGAGCTCTATATCGTACAGACTTTCATTCAGAATCACCAAGAAAAATGACTTTACTGAAAACCAAACATGTCAAAGACCGATTAAAGTTTGTCAAAACTTATGAAAAGAAAGGTATGCAGTTTTGGGAAAAGGTAATCTGGTCGGAATAAACGAAAGTTGAACTATTCGGAAGGAACACAGCGACAAGTGTTTGGCGAAAAAATGGCACTGCTTTCAACAAGCACAATACCATCCCCAGAGTTAAGTTTCGGGGGTGCTTCCATTATGATATGGGGATGGTTTTCATCCAAGGGAACTGGTGAGTTACAAGTTATCCATGGTAGAATGAATGGTAGCATGTACAGGGAGATTCTAGAGAAGAACCTTCAGAAATCTGCAACTTCTTTAGGACATGGTCGGAATTTCGTGCTTCAACACGACAATGACCCCAAACATACCGCAAAACTTACAAAGGAATGGTTTGAAAATAATGGTATTAGTACTCTCAATTGGCCAAGTAAGTTTCCTGACTTGAATCCAATTGAGAATTTGTTGAATACTTTGAAGGTTAAAGTTCATAAGCTGAATCCACAAAATATCAAGCAATTAGAGGAATTATGCAAGGAAGAATAGGGTAAAGTAACTGTGGATCAGTGTGGAAAACTTGTGGCCAACGATAGAAAGCGACTGGAAGCAGTGAAACAAAACAGAGGCTACGCAACAAAATATTAAATTGATGTATCCAATACTTTTGCATAGGGTAATTTTGAACTTTCATAAAAAAAAAAAAAATGATTCAACCATGAGTTTTTAATTTTCCTTCCACATACAACTAAAACAACTTTACGAGATATTACTTACCAAATATAAGG
>OZ010614.1:48781474-48811474 GCA_963932145.1 Acanthosepion lycidas
AGCTTAAGATTTTCAAAGCTTAACTTTTCACAAAGCTTCAGATTTTCAAAGCTTAATTTTTTTTAATCTTAACTTTTCACAAAGCTTAACTTTTCACAAGCTTAAGTTTTTCAAAGCTTCATTTTCCACAAATATTAGCTATTTACAAAGCTTAAATTTTTCAAAGTTTAACATTTTCAAAGCTTAATTTTTCTGAAAGCTTAATTTTTTGAAAGTTTAAATTATTCCAAGTTTAACTTTTCCCAAAGTTTAACTTTTCAAAGCTTAATTTTTTGCAAAGCTTAACTTTTTAAAAGTTTAATTTTTCACACAGCTGAACTTTTTGAAAACTTAATTTTTTCCAATCTTAACTTTTCACAGAGCCAATTTTTTTTAACAAAGCTTAACATTTCCAAAAATTCCAGTCCAAGCTTAACATTTCACAAAGATTAAGTTTTTACAAGGCTTAACTTGTCATAAAGCTTAACTCATAGTTGAAAGAATATTAAGACGACTTTTCAAACAGGATTGAAAAAACAAGGGATTCTGCGATAAGAATCTGTTGTAATCTGAAGAAGCAGAATTGTCATCGGCCTTGATAGGCTATTTTTTGTTAATATTGAGTGGCTAATTAAAAGGGATTCTAGCATTTAATACCAGCTTTACTTAGTAAATATTGATGATCTACAATGTAGAGTAGCCAAACTGAGCTGCCATGTAGAGAATTCTGTTACATATAAAAGTCCAGTACTGGTAAATTGGGAAAAGTTTTTACTAATTATTAGTCTAAGCAGGATTACCGGGTTATGCTGATACGGTTATATTTAAAAGTTCGGCGTTACTAAACTTTGATTTAAGATCCTTTTTCTCATGAATAACGCTAACAAACAAAAAAATCTTGGAAATAAAAAAAAAATGAACTGAAATGTATCTCCTATTATATGGCAGTGAATGCTGGACAATCTCTTCACAGATGAAGAAGAGACTTGAAGCAATAGAAACAAAGAAAAGAGTACTGAACTGTTACGTAATATCAGTCCGCCTATATGGCAGTGAATGTTGGACAATCTCCTCACAGATGGAGGAGAGACTTGAAGCAACAGAAACAAAGAAAAGAATACTGAACTGTTACCTAATATCAGTCCTCCTATATGGCAGTGAATACTGGACAATCTCCTCACGGATGAAGAAGAGACTTGAAGCAACAGAAACAAAGAAAAGTGTACTTAACTGTTACATAATATCAATCCTCCTATATGGCAGTGAATGCTGGAAAATCTCTTCACAGATGAAGAAGATACTTGAAGCAACAGAAACAAAGAAAAGAGTTCTGAACTGTTACGTAATATCAGTCCTCCTATATGGCAGTGAATGCTGGACAATCTCCTCACAGATGAAGAAGAGACTTGAAGGAACAGAAACAAAGAAAAGAGTACTGAATTATTACGTAATATCAGTCCTCCTATATGACAGTGAATGCTGGACAATCTCCTCACAGATGAAGAAGAGACTTGAAGCAACAGAAACAAAGAAAAGAGTACTGAATTATTACGTAATATCAGTCCTCCTATATGACAGTGAATGCTGGACAATCTCCTCACAGATGAAGAAGAGACTTGAAGCAACAGAAACAAAGAAAAGAGTACTGAACTGTTACGTAATATCAGTCCTCCTATATGGCAGTGAATGCTGGACAATCTCCTCACAGATGAAGAAGAGACTTGAAGCAACAGAAACAAAGAAAAGAGTATTGAACTGTTACGTAATATCAGTCCTCCTATATGGCAATGAATGCTGGACAATCTCCTCACAGATGAAGAAGAGACTTGAAGCAACAGAAACAAAGAAAAGAGTACTGAACTGTTACGTAATATCAGTCCTCCTATATGGCAGTGAATGCTGGACAATCTACTCACAGATGAAGAAGAGACTTGAAGCAACAGAAACAAAGAAAAGAGTACTGAAGTGTTACGTAATATCAGTCCTCCTATATGGCAGTGAATGCTGGACAATCTCCTCACAGATGAAGAAGAGACTTGAAGGAACAGAAACAAAGAAAAGAGTATTGAACAGTTACGTAATATCAGTCCTCCTATATGGCAATGAATGCTGGACAATATCCTCACAGATGAAGAAGAGACTTGAAGCAACAGAAACAAAGAAAAGAGTACTGAACTGTTACGTAATATCAGTCCTCCTATATGGCAGTGAATGCTGGACAATCTACTCACAGATAAAGAAGAGACTTGAAGCAACAGAAACAAAGAAAAGAGTACTGAACTGTTACGTAATATCAGTCCTCCTATATGGCAGTGAATGCTGGACAATCTACTCACAGATGAAGAAGAGACTTGAAGCAACAGAAACAAAGAAAAGAGTACTGAACTGTTACGTAATATCAGTCCTCCTATATGGCAGTGAATGCTGGACAATCTCCTCACAGATGAAGAAGAGACTTGAAGGAACAGAAACAAAGAAAAGAGTATTGAACAGTTACGTAATATCAGTCCTCCTATATGGCAATGAATGCTGGACAATATCCTCACAGATGAAGAAGAGACTTGAAGCAACAGAAACAAAGAAAAGAGTACTGAACTGTTACGTAATATCAGTCCTCCTATATGGCAGTGAATGCTGGACAATCTCCTCACAGATGAAGAAGAGACTTGAAGCAACAGAAACAAAGAAAAGAGTACTGAACTGTTACGTAATATCAGTCCTCCTATATGGCAGTGAATGCTGGACAATCTACTCACAGATGAAGAAGAGACTTGAAGCAACAGAAACAAAGAAAAGAGTACTGAACTGTTACGTAATATCAGTCCTCCTATATGGCAGTGAATGCTGGACAATCTCCTCACAGATGAAGAAGAGACTTGAAGGAACAGAAACAAAGAAAAGAGTATTGAACAGTTACGTAATATCAGTCCTCCTATATGGCAATGAATG
The DNA here is from genome assembly GCA_963932145.1 of Acanthosepion lycidas. NCBI lineage: Eukaryota > Metazoa > Mollusca > Cephalopoda > Sepiida > Sepiidae > Acanthosepion > Acanthosepion lycidas. Next base: position 48,784,403 of record OZ010614.1, read on the forward strand.
CTGGACAATATCCTCACAGATGAAGAAGAGACTTGAAGCAACAGAAACAAAGAAAAGAGTACTGAACTGTTACGTAATATCAGTCCTCCTATATGGCAGTGAATGCTGGACAATCTACTCACAGATGAAGAAGAGACTTGAAGCAACAGAAACAAAGAAAAGAGTACTGAACTGTTACGTAATATCAGTCCTCCTATATGGCAGTGAATGCTGGACAATCTACTCACAGATGAAGAAGAGACTTGAAGCAACAGAAACAAAGAAAAGAGTACTGAACTGTTACGTAATATCAGTCCTCCTATATGGCAGTGAATGCTGGACAATCTCCTCACAGATGAAGAAGAGACTTGAAGGAACAGAAACAAAGAAAAGAGTATTGAACAGTTACGTAATATCAGTCCTCCTATATGGCAATGAATGCTGGACAATATCCTCACAGATGAAGAAGAGACTTGAAGCAACAGAAACAAAGAAAAGAGTACTGAACTGTTACGTAATATCAGTCCTCCTATATGGCAGTGAATGCTGGACAATCTCCTCACAGATGAAGAGACTTGAAGCAACAGTAACAAAGGAAAGAGTACTGAACTGTTACATAATATCAGTCCTCCTATATGGCAGTGAATGATGGACAATCTCCTCACAGATGAAGAAGAGACTTGAAGCAACAGAAACAAAGAAAAGAGTACTGAACAGTTACGTAATATCAGTTCTCCTATATGGCAGTGAATGCTGGACAATCTCCTCACAGATGAAGAAGAGACTTGAAGCAACAGAAACAAAGAAAAGAGTACTGAACTGTTACGTAATATCAGTTCTCCTATATGGCAGCGAATGCTGGACAATCTCCTCACAGATGAAGAAGAGACTTGAAGCAACAGAAACAAAGAAAAGAGTACTGAACTGTTACGTAATATCAGTTCTCCTATATGGCAGTGAATGCTGGACAATCTCCTCACAGATGAAGAAGAGACTTGAAGCAACAGAAACAAAGAAAAGAGTACTGAACTGTTACGTAATATCAGTCCTCCTATATGGCAGTGAATGCTGGACAATCTACTCACAGATGAAGAAGAGACTTGAAGCAAAAGAAACAAACAAAAGAGTACTGAACTGTTACGTAATATCAGTCCTCCTATATGGCAGTGAATGCTGGACAATCTCCTCACAGATGAAGAAGAGACTTGAAGCAACAGAAACAAAGAAAAGAGTATTGAACTGTTACGTAATATCAGTCCTCCTATATGGCAATGAATGCTGGACAATCTCCTCACAGATGAAGAAGAGACTTGAAGCAACAGCAAAAAGGAAAGTGTACTGAAATTTTACGTAATATCAGTCCTCCTATATGGCAGTGAATGTTGGACAATCTCCTCACAGATGAAGAAGAGACTTGAAGCAAAAAAAGAAAAGAGTACTGAACTGTTACGTAATATCAGTCCTCATATATGGCAGTGAATGCTGGACAATCTCTTCACAGATGAAGAAGAGACTTGAAGCAAAAGAAACAAAGAAAAGAGTACTGAACTGTTACGTAATATCAGTCCTCCTATATGGCAATGAATGCTGGACAAACTCCTCACAGTTGAAGAAGAGACTTTAAGCAACAGAAACAAAGAAAAGAGTACTGAACTGTTACGTAATATCAGTCCTCCTATATGGCAGTGAATGCTGGACAATCTCCTAACCGATGAAGAAGAGACTTGAAGCAACAGAAACAAAGAAAAGAGTACTGAACTGTCATGTAATATCAGTCCTCCTATATGGCAGTGAATGCTGGACAATCTCCTCACAGATGAAGAAGTGACTTAAAGCAATAGAAACAAAGAAAAGAGTACTGAACTGTTACGTAATATCAGTCCTCCTATATGGCAGTGAATGCTGGACAATCTCCTCACAGATGGAGGAGAGACTTGAAGCAACAGAAACAAAGAAAAGAATACTGAACTGTTACCTAATATCAGTCCTCCTATATGGCAGTGAATACTGGACAATCTCCTCACGGATGAAGAAGAGACTTGAAGCAACAGAAACAAAGAAAAGAGTACTGAACTGTTACGTAATATCAGTCCTCCTATATGGCAGTGAATGCTGGACAATCTCCTCACAGATGAAGAAGAGACTTGAAGCAACAGAAACAAAGAAAAGAGTATTGAACTGTTACGTAATATCAGTCCTCCTATATGGCAATGAATGCTGGACAATCTCCTCACAGATGAAGAAGAGACTTGAAGCAACAGAAACAAAGAAAAGAGTACTGAACTGTTACGTAATATCAGTCCTCCTATATGGCAGTGAATGCTGGACAATCTACTCACAGATGAAGAAGAGACTTGAAGCAACAGAAACAAAGAAAAGAGTACTGAACTGTTACGTAATATCAGTCCTCCTATATGGCAGTGAATGCTGGACAATCTCCTCACAGATGAAGAAGAGACTTGAAGGAACAGAAACAAAGAAAAGAGTATTGAACAGTTACGTAATATCAGTCCTCCTATATGGCAATGAATGCTGGACAATATCCTCACAGATGAAGAAGAGACTTGAAGCAACAGAAACAAAGAAAAGAGTACTGAACTGTTACGTAATATCAGTCCTCCTATATGGCAGTGAATGCTGGACAATCTCCTCACAGATGAAGAGACTTGAAGCAACAGTAACAAAGGAAAGAGTACTGAACTGTTACATAATATCAGTCCTCCTATATGGCAGTGAATGATGGACAATCTCCTCACAGATGAAGAAGAGACTTGAAGCAACAGAAACAAAGAAAAGAGTACTGAACTGTTACGTAATATCAGTCCTCCTATATGGCAGTGAATGCTGGACAATCTCCTCACAGATGAAGAAGAGACTTGAAGCAACAGAAACAAAGAAAAGAGTACTGAACAGTTACGTAATATCAGTTCTCCTATATGGCAGTGAATGCTGGACAATCTCCTCACAGATGAAGAAGAGACTTGAAGCAACAGAAACAAAGAAAAGAGTACTGAACTGTTACGTAATATCAGTTCTCCTATATGGCAGCGAATGCTGGACAATCTCCTCACAGATGAAGAAGAGACTTGAAGCAACAGAAACAAAGAAAAGAGTACTGAACTGTTACGTAATATCAGTTCTCCTATATGGCAGTGAATGCTGGACAATCTCCTCACAGATGAAGAAGAGACTTGAAGCAACAGAAACAAAGAAAAGAGTACTGAACTGTTACGTAATATCAGTCCTCCTATATGGCAGTGAATGCTGGACAATCTACTCACAGATGAAGAAGAGACTTGAAGCAAAAGAAACAAAGAAAATAGTACTGAACTGTTACGTAATATCAGTCCTCCTATATGGCAGTGAATGCTGGACAATCTCCTCACAGATGAAGAAGAGACTTGAAGCAACAGAAACAAAGAAAAGAGTATTGAACTGTTACGTAATATCAGTCCTCCTATATGGCAATGAATGCTGGACAATCTCCTCACAGATGAAGAAGAGACTTGAAGCAACAGCAAAAAGGAAAGTGTACTGAAATTTTACGTAATATCAGTCCTCCTATATGGCAGTGAATGTTGGACAATCTCCTCACAGATGAAGAAGAGACTTGAAGCAAAAAAAGAAAAGAGTACTGAACTGTTACGTAATATCAGTCCTCATATATGGCAGTGAATGCTGGACAATCTCTTCACAGATGAAGAAGAGACTTGAAGCAAAAGAAACAAAGAAAAGAGTACTGAACTGTTACGTAATATCAGTCCTCCTATATGGCAATGAATGCTGGACAAACTCCTCACAGTTGAAGAAGAGACTTTAAGCAACAGAAACAAAGAAAAGAGTACTGAACTGTTACGTAATATCAGTCCTCCTATATGGCAGTGAATGCTGGACAATCTCCTAACCGATGAAGAAGAGACTTGAAGCAACAGAAACAAAGAAAAGAGTACTGAACTGTCATGTAATATCAGTCCTCCTATATGGCAGTGAATGCTGGACAATCTCCTCACAGATGAAGAAGTGACTTAAAGCAATAGAAACAAAGAAAAGAGTACTGAACTGTTACGTAATATCAGTCCTCCTATATGGCAGTGAATGCTGGACAATCTCCTCACAGATGGAGGAGAGACTTGAAGCAACAGAAACAAAGAAAAGAATACTGAACTGTTACCTAATATCAGTCCTCCTATATGGCAGTGAATACTGGACAATCTCCTCACGGATGAAGAAGAGACTTGAAGCAACAGAAACAAAGAAAAGAGTACTGAACTGTTACGTAATATCAGTCCTCCTATATGGCAGTGAATGCTGGACAATCTCCTCACAGATGAAGAAGAGACTTGAAGCAACAGAAACAAAGAAAAGAGTATTGAACTGTTACGTAATATCAGTCCTCCTATATGGCAATGAATGCTGGACAATCTCCTCACAGATGAAGAAGAGACTTGAAGCAACAGAAACAAAGAAAAGAGTACTGAACTGTTACGTAATATCAGTCCTCCTATATGGCAGTGAATGCTGGACAATCTACTCACAGATGAAGAAGAGACTTGAAGCAACAGAAACAAAGAAAAGAGTACTGAACTGTCATGTAATATCAGTCCTCCTATATGGCAGTGAATGCTGGACAATCTCCTCACAGATGAAGAAGTGACTTAAAGCAATAGAAACAAAGAAAAGAGTACTGAACTGTTACGTAATATCAGTCCTCCTATATGGCAGTGAATGCTGGACAATCTCCTCACAGATGGAGGAGAGACTTGAAGCAACAGAAACAAAGAAAAGAATACTGAACTGTTACCTAATATCAGTCCTCCTATATGGCAGTGAATACTGGACAATCTCCTCACGGATGAAGAAGAGACTTGAAGCAACAGAAACAAAGAAAAGAGTACTGAACTGTTACGTAATATCAATACTCCTATATGGCAGTTAATGCTGGACAATCTACACACAGATGAAGAAGAGACTTGAAGCAACAGAAACAAAGAAAAGAGTACTGAATTATTACGTAATATCAGTCCTCCTATATGACAGTGAATGCTGGACAATCTCCTCACAGATGAAGAAGAGACTTGAAGCAACAGAAACAAAGAAAAGAGTACTGAACTGTTACGTAATATCAGTCCTCCTATATGGCAGTGAATGCTGGACAATCTACTCACAGATGAAGAAGAGACTTGAAGCAACAGAAACAAAGAAAAGAGTACTGAACTGTTACGTAATATCAGTCCTCCTATATGGCAGTGAATGCTGGACAATCTACTCACAGATGAAGAAGAGACTTGAAGCAACAGAAACAAAGAAAAGAGTACTGAACTGTTACGTAATATCAGTCCTCCTATATGGCAGTGAATGCTGGACAATCTCCTCACAGATGAAGAAGAGACTTGAAGCAACAGAAACAAAGAAAAGAGTATTGAACTGTTACGTAATATCAGTCCTCCTATATGGCAATGAATGCTGGACAATCTCCTCACAGATGAAGAAGAGACTTGAAGCAACAGAAACAAAAAAAAGAGTACTGAACTGTTACGTAATATCAGTTCTCCTATATGGCAGTGAATGCTGGACAATCTACTCACAGATGAAGAAGAGACTTGAAGCAACAGAAACAAAGAAAAGAGTACTGAACTGTTACGTAATATCAGTCCTCCTATATGGCAGTGAATGCTGGACAATCTACTCACAGATGAAGAAGAGACTTGAAGCAACAGAAACAAAGAAAAGAGTACTGAACTGTTACGTAATATCAGTCCTCCTATATGACAGTGAATGCTGGACAATCTCCTCACAGATGAAGAAGAGACTTGAAGCAACAGAAACAAAGAAAAGAGTACTGAACTGTTACGTAATATCAGTCCTCCTATATGGCAGTGAATGCTGGACAATCTCCTCACAGATGAAGAAGAGACTTGAAGCAACAGAAACAAAGAAAAGAGTACTGAACTGTTACGTAATATCAGTCCTCCTATATGGCAGTGAATGCTGGACAATCTACTCACAGATGAAGAAGAGACTTGAAGCAACAGAAACAAAGAAAAGAGTACTGAACTGTTACGTAATATCAGTCCTCCTATATGGCAGTGAATGCTGGACAATCTCCTCACAGATGAAGAAGAGACTTGAAGCAACAGAAACAAAGAAAAGAGTATTGAACTGTTACGTAATATCAGTCCTCCTATATGGCAATGAATGCTGGACAATCTCCTCACAGATGAAGAAGAGACTTGAAGCAACAGAAACAAAGAAAAGAGTACTGAACTGTTACGTAATATCAGTCCTCCTATATGGCAGTGAATGCTGGACAATCTACTCACAGATGAAGAAGAGACTTGAAGCAACAGAAACAAAGAAAAGAGTACTGAACTGTTACGTAATATCAGTCCTCCTATATGGCAGTGAATGCTGGACAATCTCCTCACAGATGAAGAAGAGACTTGAAGCAACAGAAACAAAGAAAAGAGTATTGAACTGTTACGTAATATCAGTCCTCCTATATGGCAATGAATGCTGGACAATCTCCTCACAGATGAAGAAGAGACTTGAAGCAACAGAAACAAAAAAAAGAGTACTGAACTGTTACGTAATATCAGTTCTCCTATATGGCAGTGAATGCTGGACAATCTCCTCACAGATGAAGAAGAGACTTGAAGCAACAGAAACAAAGAAAAGAGTACTGAACTGTTACGTAATATCAGTCCTCCTATATGGCAGTGAATGCTGGACAATCTACTCACAGATGAAGAAGAGACTTGAAGCAACAGAAACAAAGAAAAGAGTACTGAACTGTTACGTAATATCAGTCCTCCTATATGGCAGTGAATGCTGGACAATCTCCTCACAGATGAAGAAGAGACTTGAAGCAACAGAAACAAAGAAAAGAGTATTGAATTGTTACGTAATATCAGTCCTCCTATATGGCAATGAATGCTGGACAATCACCTCACAGATGAAGAAGAGACTTGAAGCAACAGCAAAAAGGAAAGTGTACTGAAATTTTACGTAATATCAGTCCTCGTATATGGCAGTGAATGTTGGACAATCTCCTCACAGATGAAGAAGAGACTTGAAGCAAAAAAAGAAAAGAGTACTGAACTGTTACGTAATATCAGTCCTCATATATGGCAGTGAATGCTGGACAATCTCTTCACAGATGAAGAAGAGACTTGAAGCAAAAGAAACAAAGAAAAGAGTACTGAACTGTTACGTAATATCAGTCCTCCTATATGGCAATGAATGCTGGACAAACTCCTCACAGTTGAAGAAGAGACTTTAAGCAACAGAAACAAAGAAAAGATTACTGAACTGTTACGTAATATCAGTCCTCCTATATGGCAGTGAATGCTGGACAATCTCCTCACAGTTGAAGAAGAGACTTTAAGCAACAGAAACAAAGAAAAGAGTACTGAACTGTTACGTAATATCAGTCCTCCTATATGGCAGTGAATGCTGGACAATCTCCTAACCGATGAAGAAGAGACTTGAAGCAACAGAAACAAAGAAAAGAGTACTGAACTGTCATGTAATATCAGTCCTCCTATATGGCAGTGAATGCTGGACAATCTCCTCACAGATGAAGAAGTGACTTGAAGCAATAGAAACAAAGAAAAGTGTACTGAACTGTTACGTAATATCAGTCCTCCTATAAGGCAGTGAATTCTGGACAATCTCCTCACGGATGAAGAAGTGACTTGAAGCAATAGAAACAAAGAAAAGAGTACTGAACTGTTACGTAATATCAGTCCTCCTATATGGCAACGAATGCTGGACAATCCCCTCACAGATGAAGAAGAGACTTGAAGCAACAGAAACAAAGAAAAGAATACTGAAATGTTTCGTAATATCAGTCCTCCTATATGGCAGTGAATGCTGGACAATCCCTTCACAGATGAAGAAGAGACTTGAAGCAACAGAAACAAAGAAAAGAGTACTGAACTGTTACGTAATATCAGTCCTCCTATATGGCAGTGAATGCTGGACAATCTCCTCACAGATGAAGAAGAGACTTTAAGCAACAGAAACAAAGAAAAGAGTACTGAACTGTTACGTATTATCAGTCCTCCTATATGGCAACGAATGCTGGACAATCCCCTCACAGATGAAGAAGAGACTTGAAGCAACAGAAACAAAGAATGAGTACTGAACTGTCACGTAATATCAGTCCTCCTATATGGCAGTGAATGCTGGACAATCTCTTCACAGATGCAGAAGAGACTTGAAGCAACAGAAACAAAGAAAAGAGTACTGAACTGTTACGTAATATCAGTCCTCCTATATGGCAGTGAATGCTGGACAATCTCTTCACAGATGAAGAAGAGACTTGAAGCAACAGAAACAAAGAAAAGAGTAATGAACTGTTTCGTAATATCAGTCCTCCTATATGGCAATGAATGCCGGACAATCTCTTCACAGATGAAGAAGAAACTTGAAGCAACAGAAACAAACAAAAGAGTACTGAAGTGTTTCGTAATATCAGTCCTTATATATGGTAGTGAATGCGGGACAATCTCCTCACAGATGAAAAAGAGACTTGAAGGAACAGAAACAAAGAAAAGAGTACTGAACTGTTACGTAATATCAGTCCTCCTATATGGCAGTGAATGCTGGACAATCTCTTCACAGATGAAGAAGAGACTTGAAGCAACAGAAACAAAGTAAAGAGTAATGAACTGTTTCGTAGTATCAGTTCTCCTATAAGGCAGTGAATGCTGGACAATCTCCTCACGGATGAAGAAGTGACTTGAAGCAATAGAAACAAAAAAAAGATTACTGAACTGTTACGTAATATCAGTCCTCCTATATGGCAGTGAATACTGGACAATCTCCTCACAGTTGAAGAAGAGACTTTAAGCAACAGACACAAAGAAAAGAGTACTGAACTGTTACGTATTATCAGTCCTTCTATATGGCAACGAATGCTGGACAATCCCCTCACAGATAAAGAAGAGACTTGAAGCAACAGAAACAAAGAATGAGTTTTGAACTGTCACGTAATATCAGTCCTCCTATATGGCAGTGAATGCTGGACAATCTCCTCACAGTTGAAGAAGAGACTTTAAGCAACAGAAACAAAGAAAACAGTACTGAAATGTTACCTAATATCAGTCCTCCTATATGGCAGTGAATGCTGGACAATCTCCTCACAGATGAAGAAGTGACTTGAAGCAATAGAAACAAAGAAAAGAGTACTGAACTGTTACGTAATATCAGTCCTCCTATATGGCAGTGAATGCTGGACAATCTCCTCACAGATGAAGAAGTGACTTGAAGCAATAGAAACAAAGAAAAAATTACTGAACTGTTACGTAATATCAGTCCTCCTATATGGCAGTGAATGCTGGACAATCTCCTCACAGTTGAAGAAGAGACTTGAAGCAACAGAAACAAAGAAAAGAGTACTGAACTGTTACGTAATATCAGTCCTCCTATATGGCAGTGAATGCTGGACAATCTCCTTGCAGATGAAGAAGAGACATGAATTAACAACAACAACAAAGAAAGTACTGAACTGTTACGTAATATCAGTCCTCCTATATGGCAGTGAATGCTGGACAATCTCCTCACAGATGAAGAGGAGACTTGAAGCAACAGAAACAAAGAAAAGAGTACTGAACTGTTATGTAATGTCAGTCCTCCTATATAGCAGTGAATGCTGGACAATCTCCTCAGAGATGAAGAAGTGACTTGAAGCAATAGAAACAAAGAAAAGAGTACTGAACTGTTACGTAATATCAGTCCTCCTATATGGCAGTGAATGCTGGACAATCTCCTCACAGTTGAAGAAGAGACTTTAAGCAACAGAAACAAAGAAAAGAGTACTGAAATGTTACCTAATATCAGTCCTCCTATATGGCAGTGTATGCTGGACAATCTCCTCACAGATGAAGAAGTGACTTGAAGCAATAGAAACAAAGAAAAGAGTACTGAACTGTTACGTAATATCAGTCCTCCTATATGGCAGTGAATGCTGGACAATCTCCTCACAGTTGAAGAAGAGACTTTAAGCAACAGAAACAAAGAAAAGAGTACTGAAATGTTACCTAATATCAGTCCTCCTATATGGCAGTGAATGCTGGACAATCTCCTCACAGATGAAGAAGTGACTTGAAGCAATAGAAACAAAGAAAAGAGTACTGAACTGTTACGTAATATCAGTCCTCCTATATGGCAGTGAATGCTGGACAATCTCCTCACAGTTGAAGAAGAGACTTTAAGCAACAGAAACAAAGAAAAGAGTACTGAAATGTTACCTAATATCAGTCCTCCTATATGGCAGTGAATGCTGGACAATCTCCTCACAGATGAAGAAGTGACTTGAAGCAATAGAAACAAAGAAAAGTGTACGGAACTGTTACGTAATATCAGTCCTCCTATATGGCAGTGAATGCTGGACAATCTCCTCACAGTTGAAGAAGAGACTTTAAGCAACAGAAACAAAGAAAAGAGTACTGAAATGTTACCTAATATCAGTCCTCCTATATGGCAGTGAATGCTGGACAATCTCCTCACAGATGAAGAAGTGACTTGAAGCAATAGAAACAAAGAAAAGATTACTGAACTGTTACGTAATATCAGTCCTCCTATATGGCAGTGAATGCTGGACAATCTCCTCACAGATGAAGAGGAGACTTGAAGCAACAGAAACAAAGAAAAGAGTACTGAACTGTTATGTAATGTCAGTCCTCCTATATAGCAGTGAATGCTGGACAATCTCCTCACAGATGAAGAAGTGACTTGAAGCAATAGAAACAAAGAAAAGAGTACTGAACTGTTACGTAATATCAGTCCTCCTATATGGCAGTGAATGCTGGACAATCTCCTCACAGTTGAAGAAGAGACTTTAAGCAACAGAAACAAAGAAAAGAGTACTGAAATGTTACCTAATATCAGTCCTCCTATATGGCAGTGAATGCTGGACAAACTCCTCACAGATGAAGAAGTGACTTGAAGCAATAGAAACAAAGAAAAGAGTACTGAACTGTTACGTAATATCAGTCCTCCTATATGACAGTGAATGCTGGACAATCTCCTCACAGTTGAAGAAGACACTTTAAGCAACAGAAACAAAGAAAAGTGTACTGAAATGTTACCTAATATCAGTCCTCCTATATGGCAGTGAATGCTGGACAATCTCCTCACAGATGAAGAAGTGACTTGAAGCAATAGAAACAAAGAAAAGAGTACTGAACTGTTACGTAATATCAGTCCTCATATATGGCAGTGAATGCTGGACAATCTCCTCACAGTTGAAGAAGAGACTTTAAGCAACAGAAACAAAGAAAAGAGTACTGAAATGTTACCTAATATCAGTCCTCTTATATGGCAGTGAATGCTGGACAATCTCCTCACAGATGAAGAAGTGACTTGAAGCAATAGAAACAAAGAAAAGAGTACTGAACTGTTACGTAATATCAGTCCTCCTATATGGCAGTGAATGCTGGACAATCTCCTCACAGTTGAAGAAGAGACTTTAAGCAACAGAAACAAAGAAAAGAGTACTGAAATGTTACCTAATATCAGTCCTCCTATATGGCGGTGAATGCTGGACAATCTCCTCACAGATGAAGAAGTGACTTGAAGCAATAGAAACAAAGAAAAGATTACTGAACTGTTACGTAATATCAGTCCACCTATATGGCAGTGAATGCTGGACAATCTCCTCACAGTTGAAGAAGAGACTTGAAGCAACAGAAACAAAGAAAAGAGTACTGAACTGTTACGTAATATCAGTCCTCCTATATGGCAGTGAATGCTGGACAATCTCCTCACAGATGAAGAAGTGACTTGAAGCAATAGAAACAAAGAAAAGATTACTGAACTGTTACGTAATATCAGTCCTCCTATATGGCAGTGAATGCTGGACAATCTCCTCACAGTTGAAGAAGAGACTTGAAGCAACAGAACCAAAGAAAAGAGTACTGAACTGTTACGTAATATCACTCCTCCTATATGTCAGTAAATGCTGTACAATCTCCTCTCAGATGAAGAAGAGACTTGAAGCAATAGAAACAAAGAAAAGAGTACTGAACTGTGACGTAACATCAGTCCTCCTATAAGGCAGTGAATGCTGGACAATCTCCTCACGGATGAAGAAGTGACTTGAAGCAATAGAAACAAAGAAAAGATTACTGAACTGTTACGTAATATCAGTCCTCCTATATGGCAGTGAATGCTGGACAATCTCCTCACATATGAAGAAGAGACTTGAAGCAACAGAAACAAAGAAAAGAGTACTGAACTGTTACGTAATATCAGTCCTCCTATATGGCAGTAAATGCTGGACAATCTCCTCTCAGATGAAGAAGAGACTTGAAGCAATAGAAACAAAGAAAAGAGTACTGAACTGTTACGTAATATCAGTCCTCCTATATGGCAATGAATGCTGGACAATCTCCTAACCGATGAAGAAGAGACTTGAAGCAACAGAAACAAAGAAAAGAGTACTGAACTGTCACGTAATATCAGTCCTCCTATATGGCAGTGAATGCTGGACAATCTCCTCACAGATGAAGAAGTGACTTGGAGCAATAGAAACAAAGAAAAGAGTACTGAACTGTTACGTAACATCAGTCCTCCTATAAGGCAGTGAATGCTGGACAATCTCCTCACGGATGAAGAAGTGACTTGAAGCAATAGAAACAAAGAAAAGATTACTGAACTGTTACGTAATATCAGTCCTCCTATATGGCAGTGAATGCTGGACAATCTCCTCACAGATGAAGAAGAGACTTGAAGCAACAGAAACAAAGAATGAGTACTGAACTGTCACGTAATATCAGTCCTCCTATATGGCAGTGAATGCTGGACAATTTCCTCACAGATGAAGAAGTGACTTGAAGCAATAGAAACAAAGAAAAGAGTACTGAACTGTAACGTAATATCAGTCCTCCTATATGGCAGTGAATGCTGGACAATCTCCTCACAGATGAAGAAGTGACTTCAAGCAATAGAAACAAAGAAAAGAGTACTGAACTGTTACGTAATATCAGTCCTCCTATATGGCAGTGTGTGCTGGACAATCTCCTCACAGTTGAAGAAGAGACTTTATGCAACAGAAACAAAGAAAAGATTACTGAACTGTTACGTAATATCAGTCCTCCTATACGGCAATGAATTCTGGACAATCCCCTCACAGATGAAGAAGAGACTTTAAGCAACAGAAACAAAGAAAAGATTACTGAACTGTTACGTAATATCAGTCCTCCTATACGGCAATGAATTCTGGACAATCCCCTCACAGATGAAGGAGAGACTTGAAGCAAAGTAACAAAGAAAAGAGTACTGAACTGTTACGTAATATCAGTCCTCCTATATGGCAGTGAATGCTGGACAATCTCCTCACAGATGAAGAAGAGACTTGAAGCAACAGAAACAAAGAAAAGAGTACTGAACTGTTACGTAATATCAGTCCTCCTGTATGGCAGTGAATGCTGGACAATCTCCTCACAGATGAGGAAGAGACTTGAAGCAACAGAAACAAAGATAAGAGTACTGAACTGTTACGTAATATCAGTCCTCCTATACGGCAATGAATTCTGGACAATCCCCTCACAGATGAAGAAGAGACTTTAAGCAACAGAAACAAAGAAAAGATTACTGAACTGTTACGTAATATCAGTCCTCCTATACGGCAATGAATTCTGGACAATCCCCTCACAGATGAAGAAGAGACTTGAAGCAAAGTAACAAAGAAAAGAGTACTGAACTGTTACGTAATATCAGTGCTCCTATATGGCAGTGAATGCAGGACAATCTCCTCACAGATGAAGAAGAGACTTGAAGCAACAGAAACAAAGAAAAAAGTACTGAACTGTTATGTAATGTCAGTCCTCCTATATAGCAGTGAATGCTGGACAATCTCCTCACAGATGAAGAAGAGACTTTAAGCAACAGAAACAAAGAAAAGAGTACTGAAATTTTACCTAATATCAGTCCTCCTATATGGCAGTGAATGCTGGACAATCTCCTCACAGTTGAAGAAGAGACTTTAAGCAACAGAAACAAAGAAAAGAGTACTGAAATTTTACCTAATATCAGTCCTCCTATATGGCGGTGAATGCTGGACAATCTCCTCACAGATGAAGAAGTGACTTGAAGCAATAGAAACAAAGAAAAGATTACTGAACTGTTACGTAATATCAGTCCACCTATATGGCAGTGAATGCTGGACAATCTCCTCACAGTTGAAGAAGAGACTTGAAGCAACAGAAACAAAGAAAAGAGTACTGAACTGTTACGTAATATCAGTCCTCCTATATGGCAGTGAATGCTGGACAATCTCCTCACAGATGAAGAAGTGACTTGAAGCAATAGAAACAAAGAAAAGATTACTGAACTGTTACGTAATATCAGTCCTCCTATATGGCAGTGAATGCTGGACAATCTCCTCACAGTTGAAGAAGAGACTTGAAGCAACAGAACCAAAGAAAAGAGTACTGAACTGTTACGTAATATCACTCCTCCTATATGTCAGTAAATGCTGGACAATCTCCTCTCAGATGAAGAAGAGACTTGAAGCAATAGAAACAAAGAAAAGAGTACTGAACTGTTACGTAATATCAGTCCTCCTATATGGCAATGAATGCTGGACAATCTCCTAACCGATGAAGAAGAGACTTGAAGCAACAGAAACAAAGAAAAGAGTACTGAACTGTCACGTAATATCACTCCTCCTATATGGCAGTGAATGCTGGAAAATCTCCTCACAGATGAAGAAGAGACTTGAAGCAATAGAAACAAAGAAAAGAGTACTGAACTGTGACGTAACATCAGTCCTCCTATAAGGCAGTGAATGCTGGACAATCTCCTCACGGATGAAGAAGTGACTTGAAGCAATAGAAACAAAGAAAAGATTACTGAACTGTTACGTAATATCAGTCCTCCTATATGGCAGTGAATGCTGGACAATCTCCTCACATATGAAGAAGAGACTTGAAGCAACAGAAACAAAGAAAAGAGTACTGAACTGTTACGTAATATCAGTCCTCCTATATGGCAGTAAATGCTGGACAATCTCCTCTCAGATGAAGAAGAGACTTGAAGCAATAGAAACAAAGAAAAGAGTACTGAACTGTTACGTAATATCAGTCCTCCTATATGGCAATGAATGCTGGACAATCTCCTAACCGATGAAGAAGAGACTTGAAGCAACAGAAACAAAGAAAAGAGTACTGAACTGTCACGTAATATCAGTCCTCCTATATGGCAGTGAATGCTGGACAATCTCCTCACAGATGAAGAAGTGACTTGGAGCAATAGAAACAAAGAAAAGAGTACTGAACTGTTACGTAACATCAGTCCTCCTATAAGGCAGTGAATGCTGGACAATCTCCTCACGGATGAAGAAGTGACTTGAAGCAATAGAAACAAAGAAAAGATTACTGAACTGTTACGTAATATCAGTCCTCCTATATGGCAGTGTGTGCTGGACAATCTCCTCACAGTTGAAGAAGAGACTTTATGCAACAGAAACAAAGAAAAGATTACTGAACTGTTACGTAATATCAGTCCTCCTATACGGCAATGAATTCTGGACAATCCCCTCACAGATGAAGAAGAGACTTTAAGCAACAGAAACAAAGAAAAGATTACTGAACTGTTACGTAATATCAGTCCTCCTATACGGCAATGAATTCTGGACAATCCCCTCACAGATGAAGAAGAGACTTGAAGCAAAGTAACAAAGAAAAGAGTACTGAACTGTTACGTAATATCAGTCCTCGTATATGGCAGTGAATGCTGGACAATCTCCTCACAGATGAAGAAGAGACTTGAAGCAACAGAAACAAAGAAAAGAGTACTGAACTGTTACGTAATATCAGTCCTCCTGTATGGCAGTGAATGCTGGACAATCTCCTCACAGATGAAGAAGAGACTTGAAGCAACAGAAACAAAGATAAGAGTACTGAACTGTTACGTAATATCAGTCCTCCTATACGGCAATGAATTCTGGACAATCCCCTCACAGATGAAGAAGAGACTTTAAGCAACAGAAACAGAGAAAAGATTACTGAACTGTTACGTAATATCAGTCCTCCTATACGGCAATGAATTCTGGACAATCCCCTCACAGATGAAGAAGAGACTTGAAGCAAAGTAACAAAGAAAAGAGTACTGAACTGTTACGTAATATCAGTCCTCGTATATGGCAGTGAATGCTGGACAATCTCCTCACAGATGAAGAAGAGACTTGAAGCAACAGAAACAAAGAAAAGAGTACTGAACTGTTACGTAATATCAGTCCTCCTGTATGGCAGTGAATGCTGGACAATCTCCTCACAGATGAAGAAGAGACTTGAAGCAACAGAAACAAAGATAAGAGTACTGAACTGTTACGTAATATCAGTCCTCCTATACGGCAATGAATTCTGGACAATCCCCTCACAGATGAAGAAGAGACTTTAAGCAACAGAAACAGAGAAAAGATTACTGAACTGTTACGTAATATCAGTCCTCCTATACGGCAATGAATTCTGGACAATCCCCTCACAGGTGAAGAAGAGACTTGAAGCAAAGTAACAAAGAAAAGAGTACTGAACTGTTACGTAATATCAGTGCTCCTATATGGCAGTGAATGCAGGACAATCTCCTCACAGATGAAGAAGAGACTTGAAGCAACAGAAACAAAGAAAAGAGTACTGAACTGTTACGTAATATCAGTCCTCCTATATGGCAATGAATGCTGCACAATCTCCTCACAGATGAAGAAGAGACTTGAAGCAACAGAAACAAAGACAAGTGTACTGAACTGTTACGTAATATCAGTCCTCCTATACGGCAATGAATTCTGGACAATCCCCTCACAGATGAAGAAGAGACTTGAAGCAACAGAAACAAAGAAAAGAGTACTGAACTGTTACGTAATATCAGTCCTCATGTATGGCAGTGAATGCTGGACAATCTCCTCACAGATGATCAGAGATTTTAAGGATCATTGAACCACCTCTTAATTGCTGATCTGAAGCACCTGTTAGCATTCCAGCTATAGGTATATAATTAAGCCCCAAAATGTGATTAAACACTAGTATATTGTAAAAATGGGTTTTCATGCCAGAAATATCTGCAAAAAATTTTACTAGCAATAAATTTTCGAAAAAAAAAAAAAAATTATTACCAGCAATACATTTTATGGAAAAAAAATGTTACCATCTTAACATTTAAAAAAAATTATCAACTATATATATTTTTTTAAAAATATTACCAGTGATACGTCTTTGAAGAAAAGAATGTTACTAGGAATACATTTTTAAAAAAATATTACCAGCAATAAAAATTTTGTCTGCAATATTTTGTCTGCATATCTACCACCAATTGAGTTGTTGATATGCCGTAAAACAAAAAAAACTAAAACAAGCTTTCTTTCTTTCTTTCTTTCTTTCTTTCTTTCTATAAAATTAGGAGAAATAGATTTTTTGAAGAAAAAAATATTTTCAGTAATACATTTTTGAAAAAAAATATATTACCAGCAATAAAAATCTTGTCGACATTACATAACCCATTGAGGTGTTGATATGCCGTAAAACAGAACAAACCAAACCATACTTTCTTTCTTTCATTCTTTCTTACCAATCACTATTGTTTTTTTCTTTATTTCTTAACGCTCAGCTTTCTTTCTTCTTTCTTTCTTTCTTTCTTTCTTTCTTTCTTTCTTAGCAATCACTTTTCTTTCTTTCTTTCTTTCTTTCTTAGCAATCACTTTTCTTTCTTTCTTTCTTTCCCTCTTACTTTCTTTCTTACCATTCACCTTTCATTCTTTCTTCTTTCTTTCTTATCAATCACCTTTCTTTCTTTCTTTCTTTCTTTCCAATCACATTTCATTCTTTTATTCTTTCTTTCTTTCCTTCTTTCTTACCAATCACCTTTCTTTCTTTCTTACTAATCACCTTTCTTTCTTTCTTTCTCTCCATCTTTCTTACCGATCACCTTTCTTTTTTTCTCTCTTTCTCTCTTTCTTTCTTACCGATCACCTTTCTTTCTTTCTTTCTTTCTTTCTTTCTTACCAATCACCTTTTTTTCTTTCTTTCTTACCATTCACCTTTCTTTCCTTCTTCCTTTCTTTCTTTCATTCTTTCTTTCTTTCTTACCAATCACCTTTCTTTCTTTCTTCCTTAGCGATCACCTTTCTTTCTTTCTGTCTTTCTTTCTTTCTTTCTTTCTTAACGATCACCTTTCTTTCTTTCTTTCTTTCTTTCTTTCTTTCTTTCTTTCTTACCAATCACCTTTCTTTCTTTCTTTCTTTCTTACCAATCACCTTTCTTTCTTTCTTTCTTTCTTTCTTACCAATCATCTTTCTTTCTTTATTCATTTCTTTTTTATCAATCACCTTGCTTTCTTTCTTTCTTTCTTTCTTTCATTCTTTCTATCTTTCTTTCTTTCTTTCTTTCTTTCTTGCCAATCACCTTTCTTTATTCTCTTTCTTTCTCTCTTTCTTTCTTTCTTACCAATCTCCTTTCTTTCTTTCTTTCTCTCTTTCTTTCTTTCTTTCTTTCTTTCTTACTTACCAATCACCTTTCTTTCTTTCTTTCTTTCTTTCTTACTAATCAACTTTCTTTCTTTCTTACTGATCATTTTTCTTTCTTTCTTTCTTTCTTTCTTTCTTTCTTTCTTTCTTTCCAATCACCTTTCTTTCTTTCTTTCTTTCTTTCTTTATTTATTTATTTATTTATTTTTTACCAATCTCCTTTCTTTCTTTATTACCAATCACCTTTCTTTCTTTCTTTCTTTCTTTCTTTCTTTCTTACCAATTACCTTTCTTTCTTTCTTTCTCTCATTCTTTCTTTCTTACCAATCACCTTTCTTTCCCATCACCTTTCTTTCTTTCTTTCTTTCTTTCTTTCTTACCAATCACCTTTCTTTCTTTCTTTCTTTCTTTCTTTCTTACCAATCACCTTTCTTTCTTACCAATCACCTTTCTTTCCTTCTTTCTTTCTTTCTTTCTTTCTTACCAATCACCTTTCTTTCTTTCTTTCTTTCTTTCTTTCTTTCTTTCTTACCAATCACCTTTCTTTCTTTCTTTCTTTCTTACCAATCACCTGTCTTTCTTTCTTTCTCTCTCTCTTTCTTTCTTTCTTTCTTTCTTACCAATCACCTTTCTATCTTTTTTTCTTTCCAATCACCTTTCCTTATTTCTTTCTTTCTTTCTTTCATTCTTTCATTCATTCTTTCTTTCTTTCTTTCTTTCTTTCTATAATATTATCAGAAATACATTTTTAGGTCTCAGCTCGGGGCAATTAATCCCAACCAAATATCACCAGTCCATTTTTATAATAAAATGACCAACAATACATTTTTACAGAAAAATGACGCTCAATGCCACACTATAAACCTATAAAAATACATTTTTATTGTAAAATTACCAACAATACATTTTATGATCTACAAAATATATATCGAACAGACAATACTAGCCTGAAAATATTAAAGTATATATTTGCAGTTGAAAGCACAAAATTGTGTTTAAAATATTCAGATTTCGGCACTAAATAATCCATATGTCTCTAAAGAAATTCAAACAAGCAACATTAAATTGAAATAAACACTTTCCCTAATTTCACCGATCGAGTATAGTAATTATATAGCTGGCCACTCGTATTCTAAGATACCGTCTATTAGGCCGGCTAGCAAATCCCTATTACAGACAATCGCTCAGGCACATTTGTATTTGTTCAACCCCCACAGAGCCAACCTCTGGTTTATGCTGCAACTATGCTGAGCAGACCTTAGTTACAGTTTCTGGGAGAGAGCGTGTTATCTAGCGTGTACCTCAGTCTGAACAAGGCCAGCATACTGAAACCCTCAGCCAAGATGACTTGCGACTTTTTGCTAGCACATCTATCGACGGTCCCTCACGAGTTCCGTCTACCCAGTTTCACTCATAAGGCTCGTTGTAAGGTTTTCAGGCACTTTCTGAAGGTTCCTCACGCTGAGATGGTCTCCCTCCAAACAAGTAACATCAGGAAATTTCCTTCTTGACAAATCTACCATGGTGAGATACGAACCTGGGTCTCATGGTCAAAAAGCGAACGTTCTAACCACTCTAACTCATTATATATATATATATATATATATATATATATATATATATATATATATATATATAATGAGTTAGAGTGGTTAGAACGTTGATATCTATCTATCTATCTATCTATCTATCTATCTATCTATCTCTCTCTCTCTCTCTCTCTCTCTCTATATATATATATATATATATATATATATATATATATATATATATATATATATATATATATATATTGTAAGACCGGAAACTACCTACACAATAGACTCTTACAGGCCTATATTATGTAGGCGACATAGCACTCTATGAGGAGAGTGATAGAGAGTGACACAGAGAGACAGTGAGAGTCTTGTACGACTACCAGTGTTGGACACTAACTTATAGTAAGCTCTGCTTACACTATCTCTGTAATCTGTTGTTAATATATCTTTCTTACATCTAATCAGTGTTCCGTGTTTTACTTCTGTGGGCCCAACTTTGGCACCCACATCAGTGGCGACGAGGATTCTAGAAACCCACTCACGGCGAAACCTAAAATACCTTACCAATCCCACATTTGGGTCGACGAAGAATTCTAGAAACGCATTCACGTCGAAAAACCGCAATACTTTGCCAGTCCCACAACAGTGGCGACAGAAAGATTCGAGAATTTCGTTCTCACCGTATCAATAGCGACAGTACTCGAAAAATGCACAAACTCCACGCGTTCCCACAGCAGTGTTGAACGTGAAATTAAGCTGGTATTAATACATTAGCGATTTAAAAGCTAAACACTCAGCGTCTACATATATTCCAATACCGAACGCCATTGACAAACTAGCGATTCCACATCTACGGAATATTAAAGTCTGTCCAATACGAGAACGATTTCTACACACCCACACACACAGAAGAAAAAAAAACAGTTGTTCGTAAAAAAACTGACAACACAAGATCAAGTACTACCATTATACTCAAGTTTTCGGAAAAAACTATCGAAAAAATTTTTATGTAACTGAGTTGCGCTCAGGCATAAAATTATTCTCCCCTCAAATTCACTGAGGTGAGTTTTCTTCTTTTTGTACCTCTATAAAAAAAAATACATAAGTGTGGTGAAAAATTATTCAGTTACGTTAAAATTAACGGAACCACGGGAAAAAAAACTAAACTCACATAATTAGTTTAGTTTAACTATTGTCTGTCCATTTTTTTTTTCTGTAAAAGAAAAAAAAGGAACATAAATCTATCAAGATTTTTTTGTGTACCTCCTCTTAGTACACGTGTTTCAAAGCAACAAAAAAGCGCTGTCGTTTTTAAATATGGAAGATTTGCAAAAAGTAGTTGCCCAAATGTTAAAACTAAATTTGGACCAGCAACAAAAATTAGAAGAAAGACAACAACAACTATTTTTGGACTTACATAAACAGCAAATGGAATTCCAAAAAATTACGCTTCAGAATGCTGAACTACAACAGAAACAACTTAAAGAATTACTCGTAAATGCATTAAAAGGCTCAAACTCTGAAAAATATTCTCCCAGAGTACAATTTACAATTCAATAGAAACCTTTCAATACGTACCAGAGAACGGCAAAACGTTCCAGGCTTTTTACAGGCGCTACGAAGATATTTTCAACGTAGACTGTAAACAATGGCCCAGTAAAAAAAAGGTACGTCTACTATTGAGAAAACTGGGAACTACAGAACATAGTAGGTTCGTACTACCCAAGAAAACGACTGACTTGGATTTTTCAGAGACGATTAAGTTCCTATCGGAACTATTCGGGCCTAACACAACCTTGTTCCACAAACGTTGGAAATGCCTGAACACAGTCAAAGACAACCAGCAAGATTTTCTAACGTTTGCAGCATCGGTGAACAAGCTATGTAATGATTTTAAACTAGCCGAACTGACTGCCGATGATTTTAAGTGCTTAATTTTCGCACAAGGTCTAGTATCTGCAGAAGACGCCGAAGTCAGACGACGGCTACTGACCAAGCTTGAGAACGAACAAGGATTAACTCTCCAAAAACTGGCAGAGGACTGTCAAAGAGTAATATCTGTAAAGCGTGACTCACACAAATCGAGGAATCATGTGTGACTCAGATTAATAAAATTAGAAGTCTACCTCCTATTCCCCTCAAAAAGACAAAAGGCAAATCTCATGTCCTAAATTACGCAGTAACCAAAACTCAAATAAGTTAAAGAAACCGCCCGGACCATGTTATCATTGTGGTAAATGGCATTGGATGAAATTCTGTCCAGTTAAGAACAAAAAATATTGCAAAAATTGCAATAAAAGTGGGCATACGTTAACATCGTGCTGGTACGCCAACAGAACGAGAAAACCCAAAAAATAAAATCAGGCAAGCTCAATCTGACAATATGCTCCAAGTTAGCGGGAAAGGCCAAGACCGACTTTGCATTTCCCAACTCCCATCGATAGTGGAAATAATCGATTTTTTCATGCTTCTACGGCAGTTCTCAAGTAGTTTGCGGCCATTTTCTACTGGCCAGAGTGAGAGCCTATAGCTGGCTGCCACGAATAGGCAGGAAGATTCTATTGGCCAGCGTGAGAGCCAACAGCTGACTGACACGAATGTTAACTAGCATGCTAGCATGCAAAAAAAAATTATAGCTGCTTTCGTCACAAGTGGGAAAAATTTAAATCTGCATGGCACTTTACTCCAATTGGCTCATTCGCTTGCTTAAACTCAACGTTGATTCTGATTCTGCAGAACTGGGTTGGGTGTGAAAAAGTATTTGTTGTTAATATTCTTTTTTCATTCGGTTTTTCCAGTTACGAGTCCTTTTTTAAAGCTGATCGTTTTGTGTTCATTTTGTTTAGTTCTTTTTTCGTAACAGATTTAATGTTTAGTATAGAGCTTCGAAAAAATTCGCAGTGTGAGATAGGCAAGAAGTAAGGCATGTAGCAACATCAGCACGGCAAAGGGCACTCCTTTAAAGGCAAGGAATGGCAAAAATATTTCAAGTCAAGTGATAGCGATTGCTGTATGAGTCGTGCGATTTTTGAATCAAGCACGGGTAACGCCGGGCCATGCTGCTAGTATATATATATATATATATATATATATATATATATATATATATATATATTAGGTTGGTGCAATAATGACGTAATAATGTCGTTTTTGACGTATTTTTTAACGTCAAAAAACGACATTATTACGTCATTATTTTTGCACCAACCTAATATATATATATATATATATATATATATATATATATATATATATATATATATATATATATAATGATGTCTGGCTACTCTTTTCCATGCATACCCACAAGTCTGTCAAGGCAGCTGTTACAGAAGCCCGCTCAACTCACAGAATCCGTCTGTGGTAAGTTCTATGATAACCATTTCTTGTATTGTACTTCTTATTTTTAAAACACTCTTCCACGCTTCTTCCTTTCCGGCGAACTTTGGGCTTCAGAATTTTAAATGCCATGTCAATCATGATCGTTTCTCTTTTTAATTCGTGTTTTTTTTTTTTTTTTTATTGTTCTCTTCCTTATTTTTCTCATATTCACTCACAAGACGATTGGCTTTCTTGTGCAGTGATTTAAAAAAAAATGTGAAGAATTTTACTAATTTTGCTCTGTGTCCATTTTATCCTGTTCCTGATTCGCTGTCGCAACGGAAGAAAATCAGTCTGAATAGTGGCCTTGGCACCGGCAGTCGCTTCAGAACCCCTGCAGTGGATTAACTATTTCAGAGATTATCTGTTTTAGCCTTAAGTATTTAAGGGATATTTTTAATCAAATAATCGGTTTTAAAATACTGCTTTACATTTTTTTTGCTTGTTTTTTTTTTCTTTTTTTTGTTTTGTTTTGTTTTTTTAGTATTTTTTTTTTCTTTCCCTTTGAGGTTTGCCTGTCGCCCAACAAAATCTTTGTGGACAGTTGCAAATATTTACACCCCAGCAATTTCATCAAATATAAATCGTACGGTTGTCTTTTCTGACGCGGCAAAGACAAGCTGACATGAAAAGAAAACAACAACAACAAAAATAAAATAAAATAAAATAAAATAAAAAATACTGAAAGCATCGAATAGAAGGTGATTTTTCTCGCTGTCTGCAAGTCTCTGCGACAAAGAGCATTCTTCAAAATATACCCTGTCAGTTTCGGCTCATATCGATCGAAGAACGGGAATTAAGAAAAGAAGATAACGCTTGGCATTTCAAATCAGACCAAGAAGCCGGAAGTGAGCTTCCACAAGCGAGAAGTACGAGAGAAGAAACTGTTAGAATAGAACTTACGGTTACTTCTAGCCAAATTCAATGAAAGGGACCTTACCGCCAATCTAGTACTGCGCTTAAATTCTTAAAGCCGAGGTACCAGCGAAGAACGCACCTCAGAGCAATCACCACGAAAATGTTTATAGAAAAGACACAGGCAAACAACGGTGGTAAAGTGAGTGAAGCCGAGATGCCAGATCATATCCGATAATATTACTGAATGACGTTATAATGTCGTTTTTTGACGTATTTTTTAACGTCAAAAAACGACATTATTACGTCATCATTTTTGCTGCAACCTAATATATTGCAGAATCACAAGACCAGATCTGACGGCAATCTCTTTCCTTATAATATGGTTTTAAATTCAGAGCCCAGTTCAACGTACTATTTAACCCATATATATATATATATATATATACGACATATATAAATACCTAATATAAAAGTGAAAAATTCAAGTTAATACTCAGAGGTGACAGGCTGTTTCATGCTAGACGCAATCTACATACACCCACACACACACACACACACACATATATATATATATATAAATATATATATATATATATATGTGAAAATATTGTAGAAAATAGGAAAGAAACTGGTTTGGTAAATAATCCAAAGTTCCTTAGTATTTTTGTAATTATTTTTAAAAAATAGTGCTCGATACGAAAGTAGAGCATATAATTATTTATTTAAAAATATGATTCCAACATACTACATAAGAGGTATGCTTCTAAACAATAAAAACCTATTAAACAACAGGCAAGAATTGACGGTTTTCTGCCGACACAACCGAACTTACGCTCTGAATAACTAGCTAAAAACACGCATACAAAAAAATAAATTTTAAAATCCATAGCCCATATACATAGTTTTAATAACCTACAAAAATTGATAACCCTTTATGAAGTCGTCAAATAACAAACGTTACGGCTTTTTTATATACTCAAATCCCTTTCATAAAGAGATATAATAAAAGAATAAAATAAAAATAAATAAATAAATCTCCGTAGACGCTCAAGCCAGACTATGCGAAAACTGCCCCCGTCGTAAATTTAGCCACCCCCACCTTACCGTGACCCGACATCTATGAAAGTAACTCTATACTGATACAAATTATTAACACCCCACCCCTGCCGATTCTAAACAATCCGCCCTTGATGTTACCATGGAAATTTTTGATTTCAATTCTGACCATACTATTAAAACTCGTAAATTTCAGAAATAAGTCATTCCCAAAAAAATTTCGCTTGAAGATGGAACAGAGCCTACTTTAACTCAAGTTAATTCAAATATTATTTTGAAGTTTTCGGCTCTTGTTTTGAAACATGAGACCTCTTATGTAGTGTGTTGGAATCATATTTTTAAATAAATAATTATATATATATATATATTAAGACATTTTTGTTTATACATTCTTTTTATAGATACAAGTATTAATAACATTTAACACCCTAAATGTCCGAGAAATTTTCATAGAAAATATTCGTCCTCCGGTAAATGTTGTTTAATACTGTTTATTATAAAGAGAGCATTAACTTAAATATTTGTATCTATAAAAAGAATGTATAAACATAAAAATGTCTTTAAATAATTGTCGGACTTTGTTAATTTCATAATATGTGACGTCATTTATTTACATTTGATACGCCGTGAGCAGATATGAATGTACGTGAGAGATTCATGGAAGATTGAAGTTTAAAGGCAGTAAATTCGACTTTGCTAACTGAGCACTCCTCTCTGGCCAAATCGGTTAAAGGGGCGTCAATGTTAAATGACGGTTCGATATAGGATAGAGTTTCGAATCCTGTCGGAGGACGAATATTTTCTGTAAAAATTTATCGGACATTTAGGCCGCTGAATGTTGTTTAATACTGTTTATTATAAACAGAGCATTTACTTAAATGTTTGTATCTATAAAAAGAATGTATAAACATAAAAAATATCTTAAAATAATTGTCCATTTCATTATATATATATATATATATATATATATATATAATTTCTCCCAAAAATTGACGTCCTTTTTTATGTAGCAGAAGCAGCAGAACAGATCTTTCTCATTGTTTGCAAGTCTTCGCGACAAAGATCTCTCAGTTTCGGCTCATAGTTATCTAAGTTTGTTGCTTAGGAGAGGCAGGTTCGAATCCTGCCGGCGGGCCCATATTTTTCTAACAAGGTTTCTCGAAACAAAGCTTCTACTCAAATATGAGTATCCATTTAAAAATAACGTTTAAACAAATAAACTAAAAATCTGTCAGATTAATGGATTAAAAAATCCATTCCTAAAATTGTTTACATTAGGACACGAAACAAAGCCGAGATGTATATTTCAAGAATCGGGAATGAATCTGAGTTCAGAATCGGTATTCGGGATCTGTTCTTCATGGCCGAGAGGCTAAGACACATCAGAGCTAATGATGGTTTTCCCCCTGGGGCCGCTGGTTCGAATCCTACCTGAGGTCGCATATTTTTCTAAGAGGATTTCTCGAAATATCCAGGTTGCTAGATGGAAATAAATAAATAAATAAATACAGACAAACCTCTCATCAACGGACTTTTGGGTGGTCCGTTAAAGCCGATTGTCCGTAGATGGGAAGTTTAGTCATAAAACCATTACAGTAACTACTAGTAGTTATGATTATAATGTAAATACTATAAACATATATATATATATATATATATATATATATATATATATATAATTTATACTTAATATAGATATATTAATCAAAATAACAAAATTAATAGATTTCTCACAGCTAATTTCTCACGAACGCGCTAATATATCGTACTTTATATACTGTACACCCGTCTTTGTTT
>OZ010614.1:48816474-48866474 GCA_963932145.1 Acanthosepion lycidas
TTATTATTTCATTTAGATTCCTCGACTAGTTTCGGCCAATATAGATAGATAGATAGATAGATAGATAGATAGATAGATAGATAGACCTACTGAGCCAGACAAACCTACCTAGGTTTCACCTAAACGGATCGTCAGGGAAAGTATGTAGCTCTTTCTTTTTTTAAAACCTTTTTTCCCTCGAGATTGATTTGATTATTTGCAAATCAATAATTCGAGGTTTTTTCGAAACGAGTCTAGTTATCTATCTATCTATCAATCTATCTATCTATATATATATATATATATATATATATATATATATATATATCCTCAACTGGGCGCATCTCGTGTCGCTACTTAAGTTTCACGCTCTCGTGATCTCCAGGAGAGTCGAATTACATTGTCTAGATAACCTAAGCGTCGAGCACTTTAATTTAATGCTTAGATGGGCATTTGCCTCTTGGTGATTTTTTTTTAATTTGCGATTTTCTTCTTGTCTAAGGTTTTAGGCAGGTAGTCGGAAAAAAGAAGCAGACCCCAGGTATACCATCTCTTACAACAATGTGACGGGGTGTACGTTCCAACTTTCTTCAGGCTGAACTCCATCTTCTTGAGTCCAAACTGGAACTCCTATTTCTGTCTAAAAAAAA
Organism: Acanthosepion lycidas; assembly: GCA_963932145.1. NCBI lineage: Eukaryota > Metazoa > Mollusca > Cephalopoda > Sepiida > Sepiidae > Acanthosepion > Acanthosepion lycidas. Next base: position 48,817,104 of record OZ010614.1, read on the forward strand.
AAGGTATTAATAATTACCGTGTTTAACAGCAAAATTGTCCAAATCCTGTAACAGCAAAATTGTTCAATTGTTAGATTAAGCTTTGAACTATTGTATCTTGGAAATGATTAAAGATATCTTACTGGAATTTTCAGAGAATTTTATAAAACTATTGGATTCTACTTTGAGAATGAATATTACTCTCCAACCTTAACAAAAAAATCGTGATGAAATCGATCATAAACGAAAATGACACGTTCACTATTAACTAATCATAGCTAAGGATCATGAAGGTCTGTAATAATATTCGTATATATATATATATATATATATATATATATATATATTAGGTTGGTGCAAAAATAATGACGTAATAATGTCGTTTTTTGACATATTTTTTAACGTCAAAAAACGACATTATTACGTCATTATTTTTGCACCAACCTAATATATATATATATATATATATATATATATATATATATATATCACTTTACAACTTATTCGGCATGATCTTCACCTTCTCTAGCTTTCTAACTTTCTGTCCTGGAGTAACAAGTTGCCTCACAGGTTTCACGTACGATTTTATTTTCAAGTCCTTTTTCACTGCTCTTTGGACTGTCATAGCTGAAACTCCTCTCTCACGTGCCAAACGTCTTATGGATTGAGTTGGATCTTCTCATGGATCCCTTTATCTCTAAGATGAAATGGTGATCTCTCTTCCTGTTGTGACCCCCTGATCCAGTTTTCCTCTCTACCATTCCCTCTTTTTTTAAACTTATTCACCGTTCTCTTCATGGTTCTTCAATGGACTTAGATTAAAATTAGAAGAAACCGTATGAACGTTGCTACCATTAGCGAAAGCCTGAATGATCTTTTTCTTCTCACCATTGCTCAGTTGGAAATACATAGTGTGGCTGACACAAAATGATTTTAGCCAGCTCTATTTCTAGCTAAATAACTCAAAGTGTTCTTCAGGGATTCTTACATACAATGGTGTCAAGATGGCTAAACGTTTTATCTCGGTACCTGGAAAAAATAAACTCTATTAGTTTAGTGTGTTTTCTTGGATATTAAATATTTTGTGTAATGGGCACTTATACTGTGACACGATTTGAACAATTTTGCCGTTACAGCCGGCCTATATATATATATATATATATATATATATATATATATATATATATATATATATATATATATATATATATAATTCATCCTCTCTACTACTCTTCCTCAAAGAACTTAATGATGTTAAACAAACACTAATCAACAACGTCTTCCCTAACCACCTTATAGACCACCAAATTAAACTATTTCTCCCCAAAGCAAGTAATAATGATATTGAACACACACCCCAAAATCACATACACATTTATTACAAAAACCAAATGCATATTAATTACAAACAAGTCGAATCTTCTCTAAGGCATATCATAAAGAAATATACTACTCCAACTGACCCGAATAAAAAAAAAATCAAATTTATTATCTATTATAAAAAAAAATAAGACAGCTAACCTTATCCTCAAAAATAACAACACAAAAGGTAAGTCAAAATTACAAAGAACGAAAATTATGTATGAGTTCAAATGCACCTTAAGGAACTGTGTTCCTGATCAAACTGGACTCATAAATAATTACATTGGTTACACAACCACATGCTTATCCAGACGTCTTACATCACACCTATCTGATCACAGCTCCATTAGAACCCATTTAAACACACACACAAATTTACCAGACTCAATTAGGAACATACTAGTAGAAAACACAAATATATTAATTGCATCCATCTACAAAAAAAGTCTAAAAATAATGGAAGCTTTAATAATAAAAAAGAAAAAGCCAAGTCTTAACAATATTAACTACGAACAAGGCCACAATGTTCTAACCGTATTCGGAAATTAAAAACATCCTGACCACACACTAAGACATACACAGAACGCACACACTCGATTAAGCTTAAAAATTGAATCATCCTTGATAATGGCTAAAGGTATAGCCGAAAGCGCTCGGAAAGATAAAACATTTGGACAGTTCTTACAAACCCATTGTCCAGAAAATAAAGCTCTTGTTAGAACACAAGAAAAATTAAATAAAAAGCTTAACCGTAGTACCTTGTCTGTCGTTTTTAAAGAAACATGCACATATATCTATCTATCTATCTATCTCTCTGTCTATCTATCTATCTATCTATCTCTCTCTCTCTCTCTCTCTCTCTCTCTATATATATATATATATATATATATATATGTAGAAATATAGTTTTAAAATGTGCTATATTTATGGGATAAAGTGCTCAATGTCAGAGATAGAGCGTATGCAAATATATATATATATATATATATATATATATATATATTAGGTTGGTGCAAAAATAATGACGTAATAATGTCGTATTTTTTAACGTCAAAAAACGACATTATTACGTCATTATTTTTGCACCAGCCTAATATATATATATATATATATATATATATATATATATATATATAAGGGAGAGAGAGGGGGGGAGATAGACAGACAGACATTTAAATCTTGCATTTTATTGTTCTAGTCAAATACAACAGAATTCTGATTGCACACCCTTCTTCCTTTCCAATAAGATTTTCACCTGTAGTCTCCCTCCTTCTTCGTTCTAGACATTACAAACCCTCCTTCCCTGCCACTTTTTCTTCTTGCTTACAAATGTTTCAGTGCCTCAAACTCAGATTGTTCGATGCCACCGCCATTTTCTTAGACTTTTTACATGCGCTCGAATAAAGCAATATTGCTAAGTGATTCCAGCAAACTAATGTCGCTTATGTCCCGTACGATTAATATCCATTTGACAGCCGGTCCCTTAGGTACTTTATAATTAATTTTCAATTCATCGAAATGATTGCCATTTGAGTGACGAGGGGGGAAAAAAGGCAGATGCAATCAGTATTACAACGTACCTATGAGAAATTAATCTAGACAATGAAATATTTCTCATTTAAAAACGTAAATTAATCCAAATCGTATAATCTCAAAGCCTGGCATCGTTCTTATTGCAACGGTGGTGCGAATTAAATGAAGCAGACCCCACACCCGTCAGTTCACCATTGTTCTTTCTTCAAAGAAGAATGGTCCATACACACGTTTCTCTCGCTCGGGCGTTTATGTTCATCAATCTGTCCGACGTTCTCAATCTCCCGCCCGACGTAGATGGGAAGATTCGTAATTCAGCATTAGGCGACCGGGACTAACCCTTCCTCCCAAGAATCATCTCTGCACCTGACGTCCTTTGACGGTATGGCGTGAAATCTCAATGCATTATCTATTTCGCCGTTATAAATGCGAGATTCGTGCAGGCCACTACCATATAGGACAAACATAATCAGGGGGACTAGTTCAGTCAGTTATGTGTCCTGCGTGATACACGCTTAGGCGATCATGTATCGAAAGATACATGATCGCATTAAGAGTGTATCACGAGGCAGATTTTTCCAGCAGTAGGTTGCCATTTCTTTTTGCGGTAAACCAGTTGCCATCCAAGGTTATAGAACCCGGTTTGTCCTGCTATTTACCCATAGTAGGGCAGAGAGAATAAGAGGACTCCTACCTTTCCAAAGGATATTATCACGTAAGTGGATGTAATGGATTCGACTGGAATTCGAACTCGGCCCTCCGATTCCTCAATCCGAGCCGCTATCCATTACCCCATGAGGGGATGATTTTCCTTATTACCGCTATTCTAGATGTGCAAGTGATTGGAGAGAAATAAATTGGCACGACAGACATTCACACAGATTGATACCCAGCTTTGATCTCGTTCTAATGAGGCTCTCCTTCTGGGTTCTTCCGAAAGGATTGGCCGAGGAGGAGGAGGAGAAGAATGGTTTTTTTTCCCCGTAGGAGTAGATGCTGCGGTTGTAGTATCTGTTCCGTGCCGGAGGCCTTCACTCCTCCCTTGCGTTGTCCCCACACCCTCGTTGCGTAACATGTTTCGCAGCTGTGGTATGACCCGATCCGACCAATTAAGACCAGCTTAGACCAGAGGACCGAGTGGAAATATTCGGGTCCCCACGTTAAAAACCGACCTTGTGTCACAAGCTGACTCACTGAGGAGCCAAGGTAAGTCCTGGGACTCGTCCTAAGTATATTAGTGGATTAAAAGAAATATTTTTTTCTTCTTTTTTTTTGTGGGGGCGTTGTTCTTTTTGGGGGGTTTTTTGGTGGGGAGGGTAATCAGTATCACGCCAAGCAGGGCAGTAATGCCATTAAAACACAAGGGTTAAGGAGTGTAGAAGAATTGGGAACAGAAACGTTAATGATGATCAGAGAGAGAAGAGAATAATCACATGGACAGACATTGTTGACCATGTTCGCCATAGACTATGAATATAGAATACAGCGCAATACCTAATATGTTCAATGAAACAGCGTTAAAGATTAACACTCACCAGCAGCGGTTCCGTAATTCTTCAGTCTTCGATATCAAAGGTTGGTATGAATATTCGGAGAAAAAAAAACATGGCTGCCTTTATACACGCCGCAGTGAATATTTTGAGCTTTCTGATTGGTTAACCCTTCTGTTGGTGAACTATAAAATGAGTCAGCTCATTTTGGCTAGCCCACTAGTACTAAAGGGTACCCAAAAATTCCAACAGACATTCCATTTAAATTTTTGCAGATTAAAGTTGGCTGGAAAGCATGGAGCCGAAAGGGAGTTCCACAAGCAAGAAGTGCGAGAAAAGAAACCGTTAGCATAGAATTTACAGCTACATCTAGTGAGCCCAACTGTAAATTGATAAGATCTTGATGCCAGTCTAGTGCTGTGCCTGAATTTAAAACTCTAGGTACAATAGCGAAGGGCATTATTTATTTGTAATTATATGCAAAATGTGACACAAGTCCGAAATGGGGGATAGGCAAAAGGACGGTCTTGTTCTGTCTTAACTTTAAACTTAGCTAGCCACAAACACTGGCCCAAACATATCACAATATTCCTAACACCAAAACAACGCATTTTTACTTACCTTTCTTACTACATTCACCATAATACCTCATTGTCTCTATGAAAGTCTTGACTAGTCCCTATGTGTACCATTTATTGTCTGTAATAAAATAACAATTTAAAAAACTGATTCCGATAAGTATTTACAATACGAAAACAAAACTATTTACAAGAAACTAAACAAAATAATATTAGTAATACCCCAAATATACCATAGCGAAGAGCTTATCCGTGGAAGTATTTATAGAAAAAAAACACTGAGAGGCAACCTTACGGTGGTGGAAAAGTGACTGTAGCTGAACCGCCAGATCAGGACCAATAATATTGCTGATTCTTCTTTGCATTTTATCAAGGAACTCTAGTTAAATATCAGGGGCACTGGACTATATGTGTCTGCAATAGTCTAAGCAGGGGCGAATGGTAGATGTATTTGTGCGTATCCATTGCACCACCCGCACATCCAAGCTTACAGTGCTTGGTATCGTCAAGTGGTCACCCATCTAGGTACTGACTAAGCTCGACATTGCTTAACATCGCTGATCGTATAATAAATTCAATTTTTTCTCATCGGTATATTGCGAAATGGTCATAGCGAGTAAGCAACGAGGAAATCTTAATGAAAAAAATTTTTTTTTTTTTTTATCATTTCATCCCTTACAATGCGATAATGCCACTAAGATGCAAAGGGTTACAGAGAGAGGAAGAGAAAGAGAAGACTTTTGTGAGAAGTGTGGAGAAAGAATAATAAAAAAAACAGGGTCCAGGAAGACAGAAGATGGCGATTGACGTTGCATTTTAAGTTATTGTAGTTGGCAGGGAAGCAATAAATCGGAAGGGAGTTTCACAGGAGGGAAGTTCCAGTAAAGAAACTGTTAGGATGGAACAGACGGCTTATACTCAGAATCAGAAAGTGCTGAAATTTCTTGAACACATAATGAGGGAGGAGGACGGCTTGGAGAACTAGATCCTCACAAGGCATATCGGGGAGCAAGAGAGAAGATAGCAGACCACTTACCTGACGAGTTTTTATGAGTCGATGACGAAACATAAGAGCCGGAGTCTTGGCAAAAAGAAAAAAAAAGCTGCTAAGGGCCATAAGTGATAGGAAGCTGGGGAGACACGTGATCACCCATTTACTGAAGGGACACGGCAGTTAGAAGGAGATATTGCGAAAGTTAACAATCTAAGCCGAGATTTGAACTCAGCACGCAGATTTCTTTTTTTTTCTTTTTTTTTTCACGCCGATAATTGTACCGTACACCCAGTTACTTTACCGCGAAATCTCATTTGCTTTCCTCTTAGATTGGCTGATAGACAAGATTAGACATGTCTACTCTGCTATTTTACCGATAGCTGGGGATTAGTATGACTAGATCGGTTTATGTGTTTCTCAAAGGCGTAATCATATTTATTATAAAACCCAGGTTGTGTGTGTGTGCGTGCGTGCGTGTGTGTGTGTGTGTGTGTGTGTGTGTGTGTGTGTGTGTGTGTGTACGTACGTTTATATATTGGATCGGATTTCCTACATTTTTCAACCGATTTCAACAAAACTTCACAGGACTACGTAAAATTATCTTGCAGTGGTTCTGACAGCGCCAAAAATTGGAAAAACACAATCGTTTTTGCACGAAATCAATTTGAAAACACGATTAAGAGGCATTGCGAGGATGAAAGGGGGACAACTCATATCGAGTTATACTTATTATAAAACCCAGGTTGTTTGTGTGTTTATGTGTGTTCGTTTATATATGGGATCGGATTTCCTACATTTTTCAACCGATTTCAACAAAACTTCAGTTTTTTTGGCAGGTAGTGTTTCTTATTGTCTTGCACACTTTTTTCTTTATTTTTACATTCAGAATGCTTTCAAAATTTTCATTTACAAGACAATTGTTTATAATAAAATTCTATTCAATCGGTAGACTCATAACGATTGAAAACAATGTTTTTGTTTGAGTTTGGGTTTGACCAATTCGTAAAAAAAAAAAAAAAACTAATTAAGACATGCGTGTCCGTCAACCTTAAACAATAATCTTTGTCAATTTTATTTTTCAGTCTTTATGATGGTCGATACTTGATCTATCTCTTACTGTTATATCCCCGGGCAACGCTGGGCTGTCCTGCTAGTTATTTATAAGGTCGAGCTAGTTCATACATTCTTGAGTCTATTATGCCAGCACTCATGGTCCTGCATCAAGATTGGAATATCATTATGGTGGCTTTCTGCATCAGAACACTGCTGGTCGATGTAGGTGGCCTGCTGGGTGACCAGCCTGTCTTGTGTCATGGTTACATGTCCAGAGCAAATAGATCACTTGCAGATTCTTGCTTGGTTTTCTTTGTCAAAATGATTTTATTAATTTATTTTTTTATTCAGTTGAGCTAGTTCAGACATTCCTGAGTCTATCATGACAAAACCTCACTGCCCTGCATCATTGACGAAAGGTCATTAGGTTGGCATTCTGTGTCATAACGCAGCTAGGTCGTTGTTGGGGAGCCAATCTGTCTTGCTCCATGGCTAAGTGTCCAGAGCAATAGATCACTTTCAAGTTCTTACTTGGATTTGTTTGTTAAAATGATTTTATTCACTTATTTTTAATTCAGTTGAGCTAGTTCAAACATTTCCTGATTCTATCACACCAACCATCTACTCTTATTAAACATGCTGCCCGTGGAGGGAGGTTCGAGCCGCACTTTGTGTTGTAGATGTGGGCAGGGGTTTCGGTGAGGGTGAATCAGATTTCCCACTAGCCGAAAGGATAGCGATGAATCCGTTTCGTCTGTCCCGACCTGAAGTCGCAGAAGTTGTCCCAAACAGGAACCCGGCTACCGGCCGCTGCAAGTGAATCCCCGAATAAACGTCCAAGTATGTTCAAAAGACAGAACACGCTATTTTCATTTGCCACCTTAACGACAGTTTCACCTTTCGCTTCCTTGCGAACGAACGTACGTACGTACGCCGGGCCTTTCTAGCGCACATTAGCGCTGAACGGGCATCGACGCACAACGTGGGCGGGATGGTTTGTCTGATCCGCGAAAGACTGAGGAGGGAGCCGCCAGCCGTGTTTGCAAATTTCCGAGAACGTATAATAAGCATTCCAGATAGCATAACACCCCCAACCTTGCTCCAAATGCTTGAGGACGTGTTTCGAAACACTGATGAGCGATTTCAACGGCCCACGGCCGCGACGCTGAACCGTGGTCTTGTATAATTCAATAACCATTACTAACCTTTCGTTCTATAATTAAATATCATCAACCCAAGAAATAAACAATTCATGGGACTTCCTTAATCACGGTCCCAAAGCGCCAGAATAGAGAAGTTGGCAATTTGTATTTGCCAAAGAGACGCCATAAGGTGTTTCCGTTAAGTGTAAAAGTTCTCGACTAAATAAGGAAAGAAAAATTGTGTACACAGGTTGCTAAGATCAACATGAAGGACGGATTTTCTAGCCATCACCGATATTTATTGCAGTATATTGGTTTCTTTTGGCATAATTTATAAAGAAATGAAATTTATGATAAGTATTGGGATGTCTGGAAAATTCATGCTGACATATCGTCGTTCATTTTCCAAGACGTTAGAATACGTCAAATTTATCGTCAGATATAATATTACTTAGGTTATTGACATTATTTCAACTGTTATCCTCATCTTCATTAGCATATGGACAACGTTTCAGCTTCTGTGCACTCCGGGCTTCTTCAGGTGATTGGATCTCAAACTATAGATCGAGGAAAACCGAAATCCGCTTTTACGTCTGACCAGGGTCTATCAAAAATAAAATTTGGGGCCGAGTCCCTCACACCAAAACAAAGACAAGGATGTACGCTGATAACTGTATTATCTCCGACTACCTGTAGTATGTCTTCATCATGGTCAGGCGTACGAGCGGATTTCGGTCTTCCTTGATCCATAGTTTGTGATGCCACGGATCCTGTCTCAGCAACTCGACGATAAACACCAGCAAAGTTTGGATGACTCGGCTGCCTTCGATCGCAATCTGATACAGCCGTGCTACCTCGCGTCCATTACCATTCGCAAGGTCGTATGTAAAGATCATATCTGCCTGCTCACGATATGAATAGGCAGCTATTGTTAAACGAAATACAATTAGATAGACGGAACTCTTTGGGAGCCGCCGATAGTTGTGCTGGGACAAAGTTACAAGTTATTGTGACCGAGGGTTTGAGCGTGGTGGCCTTATTCAGATTGTTGATCACGCTAGAAAATGCGCCAGACTGTAACTAAGGCCCGCTAAGCACTATAGTTAGTATAAACCACAGGTGAGCTCTGTAGATGTTGAACAAACAAAAAATGTGCCTGAGCAGGTGTCTGCAACAAGGATTGAATAGCAGACCTACTAGACGGAAATCTTTGGATACGATTTGCCAGCTTTTATTTATTTATATAAACATTATATTCATTTCGCGTTTCAGATCTCCCAAAATTAGTTTTTTCTCATATATATATATATATATATATATATATATATATATATATATATAAGGCTCAAACACGAATATTCCATGGTTATCATTTATTAAATTGGGATCGTAATCACGATCCAATTCATCAGACCTACTAATTCAAAAAGAAAACAAAAAATATTTTTGAATTTGTTGGGCTGATGAATTGGATCGTGATTACGATCCCAATGCAAGATATTATAACCATGGAATATTAGTGTTTGAGCCTTTTATATTATTTTCTTACTCTGCCCTGGACATTGAGTTCTACCTGGATTCTATCCTCTTTGAAATTTATATATATATATATATATATTGACCGACCAATATTATCTATCTATCTATCTATCTATCTATCTATATATATATATATATATATATATATATATATATATATATATATATATATATTGACCACTAATATCATATATATATATATATATATTGAGCACTAATGTTATCTATCTATATATATATATATATATTTATAAAAGTATTTTTTAATTCACGCTGGATATATATATATCCAGCGTGAATTAAAAAAAAATACTATTATGAACATTGGGGCGGCTTCATCACACTAAAACATGGATAAAAGGTCCATATAAACATCGGCAGTTTGTGCAATAATCCATCGGCAAAAGTTCTCCAGCGAAAGACTCTGCACACTTTACAAATGATATGGATACGGTAGACAGACTTGAAGTACCCTCCATAGGGTACTATGAGATATACGACATGCCTCTTAGCGTGTGCTGATAACTGGATCGTCTCCCACGTCCTGTAGAATGTGTTCTTCGTGGTCAGACGTACAAGCAGATTTCGGTCTTCCTCGATCCAAAGTTTGTGCATGCCACGGAATCTGTCTCAGCAACGCGATGATGAACAGCTTTGGATGACTCGGCTGCCTTCGGTCTGGAAACACAATCTGATACAGCCGTGCAGCCTCGCCTCCATTAGCATTCGCGCGGCCGTATGCAAAAATCATATCTGCCTACTCACGATATGAATATCCTGCCATTGTTAATCTGAACAAATTCTCAGTTGCGTCAAACGTTGAAGACAAACTAGACAAAAATGTACACGAACGACAAATGTAAACTAGTCTACATAGCCAAACAGCGTCATCTACCGTAAATTTTCTTTAAACTTAATAACTCGAAACGAAGGATTTGCGAACATGTGTTTATACGGAATTTGGTCATTATTTTCGTGTGAGGAACCCACCCCAGATTTTTTTAAAGTATTTTTATAAACCTTGTAAATGTATATATATATATATATATATATATATATATATATGTGTGTGTGTGTGCGTGTGTGTGTGTGTGTGTGTGTGTATGTGTTTGTGAATATCCTACCGTTGATTAACTTAGTAGTACACACATTAAACACTGAAGAGCGACAAGCCACAACTGTACAGAAATGACAAGTGGAACCCACAGGGCGGTCCGAAAGTCTTGTCACCGCTACATAATATAATTTTCGATTTCAGAAGGCTGAGACGAAAATGAAAGTGTTTATATAAATCGTCTCCATGCTTGACGGCCTGAATGAAAGTGAATAAACTGAATCCAGTACATGTGCTTTGTATTATTGTTCTCATTACTTTTGGTAGGGGGGGGTGACAAGATTTTCGGGCCCCCCTGCAGTTTACATGGCAACACAGAGCCATCCTACTTTAAACTTTCTTTAGACTTAATAACTCAAAAACGATGAATTTGCTGACATATGTTTATATGGATTTTTTCTATCCTTGTTTTGGTGTGAAGAACCCTTTCCCAAAGTATGTAAACGTATTGTTATTCTCCGGTTCCTTGTACCACGGTGATAGTCCAAGGTAGAACCAATAAAGAAGAACTCGAACACGGATATAGAATAACACAGATATATTACAAACAGGAATATATACAGAGAAGTAGAAAGTGTTAGTGTTATTCTCCGGTTCCTTGTACCACGGTGATAGTCCAAGGTAGAACCAATAAAGAAGAACTCGAACACGGATATGGAATAACATAGATATATTCCAAACAGGAATATATACAGAGAAGTAGAAAGTGTTAGTGTTATGGTCCGGTTCCTTGCACCACGGTGATAGTCCAAGGTAGAACCAATAAAGAAGAACTCGAACACGGATATGGAATAACACAGATATATTACAAACAGGAATATATACAGAGAAGTAGAAAAGTGTTAGTGTTATGGCCCGGTTCCTTGTACCACGGTGATAGTCCAAGGTAGAACCAATAAAGAAGAACTCGAACACGGATATGGAATAACACAGATATATTACAAACAGGAATATATACAGAGAAGTAGAAAGTGTTAGTACGAACAATCAGGTTTAGTAGAGAGAACAATGTAGTCCCGACCAGTATCACTATTCCAATGTCTTGCAGTAATTGTCTGAACGCGACTCTGTTTCGGACTGCTCTGACTCGACTCTTGACTCGACTTGAACTACTGACACAATTTGAACTACTAACGATATTCAGTCACTCCCTCCCACGAGGTCATCATGTGGCACAAGGCCGGTTTAACGTGGGATCTCCGAGCCCGTGGGCCCGGCCAAAAATATGCCCTTTGAACCTGTATAAACAGGTTCAGGGTTGGTATACCTCCCCGAAAGAGACTCCGCACTTCGGCGTAGCCTCATTCGGGTTCCTCCCCGCCTGAAGGCAGAGAGTTCAACCGATCAGCCGGTCGCCCGACTTCGGGCTGAACGGTATTTAGTCACACCACCACGATGGCATCATGTGGTACAAGGCCGGTTTAACGTGGGGTTTCCGAGCCCGTGGGATCGGGCAAAAATATGCCTTTTGAACCCGTATAAACGGGTTCAGGGTCGGTCTACCACCCTGAAAGAGACTCCGCCCTTCGGCGTAGCCTCCTTCGGGTTCCTCCCCGCCCGAAGGCAGAGAGTTCAACCGATCAGACGATCAGCCGGTCGCCCGACTTCAGACTGAACTCCCTGCTTCCTCTTGAGGCGCAGTATTTATTACGTATGGAATAGTCCATTATAATATTATGGGTAAGGTCCCATAACATGTATTTTTGATACACCCTCGATAACGGATCATTCACAGTTGTCTTTTTCAGTATGCGTGTTTACTTGTTTTCGTCTAACCCGAAGATCGTTTGTGTTATTTTTACTTTCTGTTTTTGCTTACCTAAAGTTATATTTATCAACTCTGCAGCTTCTACTGTCATCCATTTTTCTTATCAATTGATACCCCCTTAGGTTTCACTGTGTCAGTACTGTCAAAAAATGTAGTATAGATTATTTTTATTGTGTCTTATAAATCATGATTTCATAATCTCCGATTATATATATTCTTTTTCTGCAATTACAAAACATTGTGATCTTTATTTACTCACTAGCCGAATTACCCGCGCCTTGCTGTGTGTCACGCATTTTTTGTAAGAAAATGATGACTGATATTAAATCATTGTTATAATTTGTGGAGAAAAATGATGCATTTCAATATTACTCAACGATCTTGCCGATGTGACCTCTATCTTCTGGCTTTCTCCTTCGAAATTTTGGATAAGAGCTATTCCATTATAAAAATTTAAATTTAATTTAAATCAAAGGGAAAAAAGTGTGTGTGTATAGGGGGGGTGATGAAAACAGTTTAATCTGACACTTCCGATATGCATTTAATATATTATATTCGCAACAAATATGTATTGTACGATACTACCCACTGACTGATGATTTCTTGCTCAATTTGACGTCCTTATTTACTAATTTTCATCTTGCAAATGTGACCTCCATCTTCTGGTTTTCTCCTTCTATGTTTTGAATAGGAGTCATTCCCTTATTCATATTTAAACTTAATTCAAAGGGAAAACATTTCATGAGGGGGGTGCAAAAACAACTTGATCTTACCGCTTTCATATGTATTGATGCAATAATTCACTGAATGAATTAATGAGAATATTTCAACATTGATATAACAGTTGAATTGTCGCAACAAATATGTATTGCAAGGCGCTACCCACTGATTGGTGATTTCTTGCCCAACTTGACGTCCATGTTGTCTCATTTTGATCTTGCCGATATGACCTCCATTTTCTGGGTTTCTCCTTCTTTAATTTTGGATAGAAGTCGTTCCCTTGTTTAAATTTAAATGTAATTCATAGCAAAGGGAAAAATATCAGTGGTAAAAAAACGACATCAACAAAAGGAATTTTAATCTTAAATATTTTAATAACGTCAGTGTATACATCTATAACTATCCGGTGGGGTTGCTCTCCCTCCACTGGAAAGAATTTTCCAGATACGAAGACGAACACACGTCTACATTGCTTAACGTTTAAGAAACAACTCATCGAAAAACCTATGTGTTATAACAAAGTACACGAATGGACTCTTGCAAGTACAAATAAAAGCAAGTACAGTTTTTGTCAAAGTAGTTTTTCCCCAACCATCAGCTCTGACAGTTCGGACTTAACATTCTTGCTCGTTTGTAATACCAATTTTCATTAATATATTTGTTAACTCAAATCCACTCCTGTGTCTTTATTCTGGTCCCAAGAAGGCCACAGCAACTTGGCAACGAGTATCTTTGATGATACGACAACTTGGCGACGAGTATCCTTGAGGATACAACACTATGTCTGTATCATTCCCACGCTCGTTCAGCCAATCAAAATCGACTTCCTTTGTTTTGTCTTTTATCTGATCTCAAAGGTCAAACTCAAGAAGTCTGAGTGAGCAGAGATACACTTCCCTAAAGTCTGTTAAACTATTATTTAACACGTGCAACAAATATGGTCCCAAAAGCAATGTTCTCTATATTTTGTTTTGCACGGCCTCCATACTATCGGCGAAGACTGCGCCTTGCAGAGGACAATCCAGTTTCACTATCCAGTGAGAGTACAACACGGGAAATAGAATTTTACGGGTTGTAGGTCCATGCTCAACTGGTGGGTAGTCGAAAGCCACGGCTTGTCTTCCGCGGTGGGAAAAACTACTGTCATACTTTGGCCAACTAGCGCACACCTCAAGCTGGGTGCTGAGCCCGCCACGCCCTTCAGTGAGTGTTTGAAGTTTATGGCTGCTAGCGTAACAAGCCAATCGATAATCAAGCACCAAACAAACAGCAAACGCGAATAAGAAAGAAAGAACCCTGTTCGTGGTATAACAAACTGGGTGAACCATGTCCATTGGTCCGTCTGGAGACCATCAAGAAATAAATGACGTCAACAAGACGGTTGTGACCGATCGCAAAGCTACGCAGACTGAAAATTGACGTAACACCTCTCCAGGGTACGCGATTTCCGGTCATGTAGATCTCTAAGGAGGAACAACACACCTTCTTCTGATAGGGAGAGGTGTCGATGAACGCAGGGAAGACTGAGTTGGATCCACCCTCAAGAAGGTCCTGCTCTGTATGGCTGAACCCCTGGCAAGCAGCATAATGGCGACTAGAGAAGGAACACTGCACCTTCTTCTGACAGGGAGAGGTGGCGATGAACGCAAGGAAGACTGAGTTAGATTCGCCCTCAAGAAGGTCCTGCCCTGTATGGCTGAACGCCTGGCAAGCAGCATAATGACGACTAGAGAAGGAACACTGCACCTTCTTCTGACAGGGAGAGGCATCGATGAACGCAGGGAAGACTGAGTTGGATTCGCCCTCAAGAAGGTCCTGCCCTGTATGGCTGAAACCCTGGCAAGCAGCATAATGGCGACTAGAGAAGGAACACTGCACCTTCTTCTGACAGGGAGAGGTGTCGATGAACGCAGGGAAGACTGAGTTGGATTCGCCCTCAAGAAGGTCCTGCCCTGTATGGCTGAAACCCTGGCAAGCAGCATAATGGCGACTAGAGAAGGAACACTGCACCTTCTTCTGACAGGGAGAGGTGGCGATGAACGCAGGGAAGACTGAGTTGGATTCGCTCTCAGGAATGCCCTGTCCTTGATGCAGCGCGACGAGAAATAATTAAGCACAATAAGAGATTAACAACAATATCTAATAATTAAAGAGAACAATTTTAAAAATATATTCTAATTAAAGCTATTCGCCTTTCTACCACTTGTCTGCGTCTATGTACTAACACTGCAAGACACGCCCGAAGTCAAAGCCCATTTCCACGATTCTCCTCCATATTCCGTTTATAAGGCGTTGGTTCCTGTTAGAGAGCTTATTTCCCAGAACCGCTACTTTGGGGACCAGACTCCTGTTGTTCAAATAGAAGTCATGACGAGAAAAGACGAAACTACCAACCGAAAACCCTGAAGATTGATGCAGGAAGCAGAGAGAGCAATCTCAGAACTTCATTTCACATTCAATCTTCTTCTGACACACCTGCAGAAGAGTCTGCCATGCAAATATTGGTCGGCTAACCCAATCCAGACTTTTCTCACAAAAGAACGGATTTTCGCCAAACAGGGAGTATACCATTACCACACGAAATAAACATAGGCTCGTAATTATTCATTAATTTGTTTAATGGAAAGGGGAAAATATCTTGACTTAATGAATAAAAGAAAATTCTAATGCGAGGTTTGGTTAAAATGTTCTAATTAATTATTAGATATTGTTGTTAATCTCTTATTGTGCCTAATAAGATCTACGGTAAGAACTAATCTTCTATCCGTCACATAGCTTTAATTACAATATATTGTTAAAATTGTTCTATTTAATTATTAGATATTGTTGTTAATCTCTTATTGTGCCTAATAAGATCTACGGTAAGAACTAATCTTCTATCCGTCACATAGCTTTAATTACAATATATTGTTAAAATTGTTCTAATTAATTATTAGATATTGTTGTTAATCTCTTATTGTGCCTAATAAGATCTACGGTAAGAACTAATCTTCTATCCATCACATAGCTTTAATTACAATATATTGTTAAAATTGTTCTATTTAATTATTAGATATTGTTGTTAATCTCTTATTGTGCCTAATAAGATCTACGGTAAGAACTAATCTTCTATCCGTCACATAGCTTTAATTACAATATATTGTTAAAATTGTTTTATTTAATTATTAGATATTGTTGTTAATCTCTTATTGTGCCTAATAAGATCTACGGTAAGAACTAATCTTCTATCCGTCACATAGCTTTAATTACAATATATTGTTAAAAGTGTTCTTTTTAATTATTAGATATTGTTATTAATCTCTTATTGTGTTTAAATAAGATCTACGGTAAGAACTAATCTTCTATCCGTCACATAGCTTTAATTATAATATATTGTTAAAATTGTTCTATTTAATTATTAGATATTGTTGTTAATCTCTTATTGTGCCTAATAAGATCTACGGTAAGAACTAATCTTCTCTCCGTCACACAGCTTTAATTACAATATATTGTTAAAATTGTTTTATTTAATTATTAGATATTGTTGTTAATCTCTTATTGTGCCTAATAAGATCTACGGTAAGAACTAATCTTCTATCCGTCACATAGCTTTAATTACAATATATTGTTAAAAGTGTTCTTTTTAATTATTAGATATTGTTATTAATCTCTTATTGTGTTTAAATAAGATCTACGGTAAGAACTAATCTTCTATCCGTCACATAGCTTTAATTATAATATATTGTTAAAATTGTTCTAATTAATTATTAGATATTGTTGTTAATCTCTTATTGTGCCTAATAAGATCTACGGTAAGAACTAATCTTCTATCCGTCACATAGCTTTAATTACAATATATTGTTAAAATTGTTCTATTTAATTATTAGATATTGTTGTTAATCTCTTATTGTGCCTAATAAGATCTACGGTAAGAACTAATCTTCTATCCGTCACATAGCTTTAATTACAATATATTGTTAAAATTGTTCTATTTAATTATTAGATATTGTTGTTAATCTCTTATTGTTGCCTAATAAGATCTACGGTAAGAACTAATCTTCTATCCGTCACATAGCTTTAATTACAATATATTGTTAAAATTGTTCTATTTAATTATTAGATATTGTTGTTAATCTCTTATTGTGCCTAATAAGATCTACGGTAAGAACTAATCTTCTATCCGTCACATAGCTTTAATTACAATATATTGTTAAAATTGTTCTATTTAATTATTAGATATTGTTGTTAATCTCTTATTGTGCCTAATAAGATCTACGGTAAGAACTAATCTTCTATCCGTCACATAGCTTTAATTACAATATATTGTTAAAATTGTTCTATTTAATTATTAGATATTTTTGTTAATCTCTTATTGTGTTTAATAAGATCTACGATAAGAACTAATCTTCTATCCGATTTATCTAAATTTATTACAGTATATTGCTATAATTTTCTGGTTTATTATAAATTTGTTTTTAATCTCTTTTACTGTCTAATATGGTCGTGTAGCGGAAAAGACAATTTACACATAGAGAAAACAAATTAATGCGAAATTTACACAGTTATAAGAATACGTAACTACACACAAATTTCCCTCTAGCTAAGTTACATATACACCTTATTCTACTCAGAACTAATTCTAAAAGAAACACAAATGTATCAGACTGCTAGCCATTATTGAGGCGAATCTCATTTGCCACAGATACTTTCAACTACGTCCGCGCGTTTCTCTTATATAGGCTATGAAGTTCCGGACAGTAGGACACCAACAGAAATCAGAGAGAGACTGTACGCACGCACGGCTGACTGCCCGCCCGACCATTAGGCTTTTGAAACGACCTCCTGTAAACACAGTAAATGAACGCGACAAGCACAAAGCGATAGCTGTCAAGCAATCAGCCGAGATTAAGCCTACTCCTTTTTCACGCTTTTACTTCGCATCTAGTAAACCAAACATTGAACCCACTACAATATACCACTTGCCAGAGACGTTTTTATAGCTTGTACATAAAAATAAATCTTTGTTTTTTTTTTTTTTATATAAACAAGCGTCTAACTTCGTTTCCTCTACTGCAACCAACGGCCAACTTTGAGATCAACACTCTATGTTAAGAACGAATCTTCTCTAAGTGACATAACTTTTATTACAATATATTGTTATAATTGTTGTATTTTCTTATTATCCATTGTTAATCTCATTTTGTGCCTAATAAGATCTACACTAAGAACGAATATTCTATCCGTCACATAGCTTTTATTACAGTTATTAATTTTCTATTTTATTATCAGTTATTGTTGTTAATCTTCGAGGAGTATACTTGTTGTAACCCAGAAAAGGTTACTGAATGAGGAATAAGCAAAACGGAGATTGGAAATGAAATGGCAATCTTTACAACATCAACAAAATACAATACTCGCCAGCGGCGTGAAGTAGGTAAACCACTGCAAGTGGTGGACTATTTAGACAGCATATTACAGTATTTACCTGTCTCCCCACGAGGCAGGATGCAGCACAAGGCCAAATCCGATTCCGTAGGCTCGGTTGAAAATTTTCCCGTAGACGCCACATACGCGGGATCGGGCATCTGTCTACCTCCCCGAACGAGACTATGCCGAAGGCTAGAGTCTCGTCCGGGTTTCTCTCTGCCAGAAGAGAATTCGACATGGCAAGAGCTTCCCACGCTGTCAGCACATGCTTCCAGCTCAGACAGCATATTACCCCCCCACACACACACACTTACAATAGTGCCCAACGTATTTATGAGGATTGGGACATACGCATTAGTGTGCATAGGCACGGTATATAACAATACTTAAACGTGCCATATACAGTATTTACACGCAGACCTTCACCTTTGTTGTTGTTTTCTTAGCGTTTCGGCCGTTGTGCTTTCCGGCCTTCCTCAGCACTGCTCAGTTATAGCTCGTTTTACCGAACCTGTGATTAAACTCTCAACTACAGTGTCGCCAAATTCACGAATCCACGCGACAATAGCCGAATGGATTAAAAGGTTGGTTGAATGCGACTTCTGTTCAATTGTCGTTGTCATCGAGTCGGTGAGTAGAACACTATATTTGGATCTGTTGGGTTTGTCAGAAACGTCCACTCTTCCATTGTGCAATATACTACGAGACTATTGAATATGAAATGATTAGGGTATCGGAGGGCCTTAAAAGCATTTACGCTTCATGTAAATATTGAAGGCTACGCATTCTGAGCGCTCTCAAATAGAATCTGATGATTAATCCGGGTTTTATTTTGTTGTTATGGTGAGAATAGATATTTATGAGATCATTTTTTATTACTTGCTTCGCGAATTGACACTTAGTTATAGACCATTGTCATTAGAGCGTAACATGATAGCTAGGAAGTGTAAAGTATGGTTTGCTTCTATGTCGTAAGTTTCCTAATTGAATTTTATCGTAGAGTCCACTTTGTCTAGTTTATGGGGTCAGGTAAAGTAATTTTTCGGGGATATATTAATGGAGCATCATGAATATATCGGAAATATATTTTGGTAAAATATTTTTTAGTAAGGATTAAATTCAAGTAATTCTTCGAAAATTTACCCCTTTTTCATAGACTTTCTAATATATATATATACATCCAAAAAGTACATATATATGCAGTACAGTTTACATATCTGGGGTCACCCCGGTTAATTTTTTAAATTGGACCAAAACATAATTGATTTATACTTTAAATAAGAGGTAATTATTATACGTTTTTAAAAAGTGAGACAAATTTTTTTATTAGAAATTTTATTATGACAAAAGAAAGAAAGCATTTTATAATTAAATTTTGCTCTCGTCAAAATGTCCTCCTTTAGCCCTGATTACTGCAGCACAAATTTTTGGCCTTCGTTGCAAAAATTTCTCAAAGTGTAAGTTTGATAATTGATTTCATTTTTTTCTTTAATGACACTAAGTGACCCCTGTTAATTTTTTAAATTGGACCAAAACATAGTTGATTTAGACTTTAAATAAGAGGAAATTAATATACGTTTTTATTTCCCCCCTTTTTCATAGACTTTCTAATATATATATACATCCATAAAGTACATATATATGCAGTACAGTTTACATATCTGGGGTCACCCCGGTTAATTTTTTAAATTGAATCAAAACATATTTGATTTAGACTTTAAATAAGAGGTAATTATTATACGTTTTTAAAAAGTGAGACATGATTTTTTTTCTTGCCGGCCATTGTCCTCATCTTTGTCGCCATATTTGTCACAACGTTTCGGCCGTTGTACGCTCCGGCCTTCTTCAGGTGGTCGGAATTTCGAATTGAACCCTTTATTTCGATCCCTGGGGTAGACAGTTCTAGTTCCACGTGCCATGTTTGATGGATGTCAGTTATCAGTTATCTCCTGCTAATTTTCCTTCTGAAAGTTCACCCACTGCATAAGCCGGGTATTGAACTCACACTCTTTGGGTCCTGTCACTGGATCTAACCAACGCCTTTATCCACTGTGCCATGTGTCCTAGGAGTTCAATACCCGGTTAAGGCAGTGGAGAACTTTCAGAGGGAAAATTAGCAGGAGATAACTGATAACTGACATCCAACCTAGGTTTAATAATAAGTATAACTCGATATGAGTTGTCCTCCTTTTATTCTCGCGATGCCTCTTAATCGTGTTTTCAAATTGATTTCGTGCAAAAACAATTGTGTTTTTCTAATTTTTGGCGCTGTCAGAACCACCGCAAGGTAATTTTACGTAGTCCTGTGAAGTTTTGTTGAAATCGGTTGAAAAATGTAGGAAATCCGATCCAATATATAAACGAACAGACACACACACAACCTGGGTTTTATAATAAGTATGATTATTGTACATAATTAGGTTACAATATTATTTGTGTTTTATATGAATGCGATCTTGTTAAAGTTGAGATGTAGTTGGGTGGGGACACTGGCCTTCATAGATTGGTGGACACGAGACCCTTACACCGGCACTGGTTTTGGGAAGTATTTACTTTCTTAAAATCATTACTCGTTTACAAGCATTCCATTGTTGACATTTTCTTGTGTCATAAATGTTCGAAAAATGCTTCTTATCTTTTTTTCGTTATTTTTTTATTTTTGTTTTTTTTTTTGTTTTTTTCTGCAATAAATCTCCGTGAACGTGTGTTTACAGCACAACATCAGAAAGGGGACTTATTTAGCTTCGTTCTTTCTAACCCTCTGCTCGACTTGACTTTTTTCTTTTGTTTTTTCTTAACTCGTGTCATTGTTCCTGGCTACGTTGTCGTCTGCTTCAATCAATTCCAGAACAGTTTTGTTTTCGCGCCTTTCTAACGGTTTACATTTGAAGAAAGAAACCAAAATTGTTTGGTTGTTTTTTTTTTAATAAAATCTAATTTTATTATTATATGTTCAACAATAAAGAAACACTCAAACTTAATACAGACTTCTGATACATGACCGGAAGCATTCCATCAGTGAAAAAGGTGTATATGTGAATAGAAAACATTATTCAAACAAAATGTCCGTAAAAAATAAGAACTGCTGAAAAAACGCTAAGTTGAAAAGATGGAAAAGTGAAAATCAGTGACTCATGGATTGATGAATGTTATAGAATGTCTACGAGCACAAGAATATGTAGAATAATGAAATAATAATTTATTCAAGGAAATGTTGTATTGTGTTTAAGCGGATTTATTTTTATATAGGCGGGAGTAAAGAAAGAGAGGTGGATAACGAATAGGCATAGATAGATAGATAGATAGATAGATAGATAGATAGATAGATAGATAGATAGATAGATAGATAGATAGATCAGAACAGACTGAGATAGATAGATATGAAAAGACTGAAATACATAGATAGATAGATAGATAGATAGATAGATAAGAACAGAACTGAGATAGATAGATATGAAAAGACTGAAATACAGAGATAGATAGATAGATAGATAGATAGATAGATAGATAGGAAAAGTCTGAGATAGATAGATAGATAGATAGATAGATAGATAGATAGATAGATAGATAGATATTAAAAGACTGAGATAGATAGATAGATCATAACAGACTGAGATAGATATGAAAAGACTGAGATAGATAGATAGATAGATAGATAGATAGATAGATAGATAGATAGATATGAAAAGACTGAAATAGATAGATAGATAGATAGATAGATAGATAGATAGATAGATAGATATGAAAAGACTGAAATAGATAGATAGATAGATATATAGATACATAGGAACAGACTGGGATAGATAGATAGGAACAGACTGGGATAGATAGATAGATAGATAGATAGATAGATAGATAGATATTTAAATAGATAGATAGATAGAGAGAGAGAGATAGATATGAATAACACTAGATATTAACAGACATTTCATTTATAGATAATATATTTTCTTTAAAAAACGTCCTAAAATACTTTCTTTCCTACTTTTTGCTTTCAACACTTTGGAATTGTCTTGTATTCCGATCACAAAACATTTGATTCATTCGTGTGTTTCAATTGATAACAAACTACTTCACTTTTACGGTTTCTCTGGAATTGTATATTTACTAAAGAAAACGTTGAATGGAGTTTGTTTGCTTTTTTAATTCTTTTTTTGGGTTTTGCTTATCTTTAGACGAGCAGTATCGAAGAATTTCGTTTGTAGCAAAGAAATTCGCAGACAAGATATTATCAAAAATGAAACTTTTTTTTTTTTTATCTTATTATGACAAATGCTAAAAAAAGAATGTTACGAAAACCATCCATTTTCCTATACATACACCAGCTTCCGCACACGTCCGTTCATTTATATGCATAAAAATATAAACACATAGATATATACATATGCATATATTTGGTGTGAGCTATACACACACACACGCGCGTGCGCGCATATATATATATATATTGGCTTGGTGCAAAAATAATGTCGTTTTCACACATATGTTACTATGTGAGAAAACGACATTATTTTTGCACCACCTAATATATATATATATATATATATATATATATATATATATATATATATATATATATTACGAAATGGACAAAGTCCGACAATTTATTTATTAAAGACATTTTTTTTTTTTTCTGCACGAAACCTTCACCACAATAATCAAATCATATGCGCAGGTTGTCGTTTCCAAAGAACTGAGTGACCCGACCCTCCTACGTCGTGAAAGGGGCCCCGGTAGACGCGGGTCAACAGCCCACTATGATCAACGACGGATGTGTCCACATTTTAAATGTGTTATTGATAACCGATACAAACTTCTGGAGCGTACAATCGCAGGGCTAAGGTTGAATTATTTGAAAATTTAAGTCAGTACGTTTTTTTTACAAATATAGTAATTTGAGAATTTTTTGGTTGTAGGAGTTTATCAGTCAATGTGGTATGAACTAAATTGTTCAATAAATAGAGTCATGTTTCAGTTGTTATCCCGAAAATTTGCACGTCACATCAGTTCTTTTCAATTTATATTTCAATGAATCATTCATATTAAAAGTAAATTAGTAAAGTTAATGATATAAAATGGCGAAATCCCTTCGCTAACAAATTTATATATATATATATATATATATATATATATATATATATATATATATATATATATTAAAGAAAAAATAGAAGCCGATAATAATGCTTATAATGTGGACATGGGTCATTAAATTATCTACATGTTCTCGTTTTTTATTAGTTTCCATTTTATTGTTAGTGATTAAAATTGTCTTTTCAATAATAAATCTCGCACAGAATCCGTAGTTTACCAATGCACTATCTCATCTATTGACAATACTAATGTTGAGAAATTCTATATAGGATGTACTAAGAATGAATTTGAATGAACATGGGGACGACATTTGACTTTTTTCAATAATATCGAGTATCGAAACCAAACATCCCTATCCAAATATTTTGACATTTAAAAAGACAAATAAAACTCCAACAGTAAAATGGAAACTAATAAAAAAACAAGAACATGTAGATCTTTAAATGGCCCATGTCCTCTGTGCCTACATAAAAAATTATATATTATTAAGTTTCTGAAAAATTAAAAATTATAAAATCAAAGAAATGAAATAGCTATTTTTGTAGAATCTGTCTCATATTTTCCTTTAGAAATAATTAATTATAAAAATAATTTGCATTATTATATTTCTATTATTTGATCGTAAATAAATTAATTTATAAATGTGTAATTAAATTCTAATATATTAATTTTACAATACCATTTATAGTTTATTAGTAAATAAAATAAATATATTATTTTAAATCTTTATCAATAAAAATATATAATATAAATAATGAGACTTAATCATATTTGAAAACCCCTTTAAGAAAATCTCGATGTATTTTAAGAATACAAGAAAATTAATAAAAAAAAAGTAAATATAAATACCAAATGTATTGTATTGTAACTCAAAATAAAATTAAAAATAAAAAACGAGCCATGGATGAAAAGTCAGTATCAATATAGAGAAATCTTTAACCCCCCCTAACCATAACCGACTTTAACCACATAAAAATTATTCTTGTATTTTCATTCGTCAAAAAAGCCAACACCGACTTAATATAAAAATGTGAATTCTCATTACCCCGCCAACTTAAAATGTATAATATTATTTGGCTTATAAATAGAGTAAATCAATTTTTTTTTCGAAGTTTATTCTCAGTATCGTTTGAAAATGAAATGAATCTTCAAACTTTAAGTTTGATTTTAAGTTTTTCGAAACGTAGTAATTTCTGTGTCGCGATGGAAACTTATTTTTTTTAAATTAATTTTATATATATATATATATATATATATATATATATATATATATATATATATATATATATGTATGTATGTATGTATATAGGGTGTCCCTAATGTCTTGGCACATAGGAAACTCTCTCCCTTCGGGCGGGGAGGAACCCGAACGAGGCTACGCAGAAGGGCGGACTCTCTTTCGGGGAGGTAAACCGACCCTGAAAACGCTCATACGGGTTCAATGGGCATATTTTTGGCCGAGCCCACGGGCTCGAAGAGCCCACGTTAAACCGGCCTTGTGCCACATAATGCCCACGTGGGTGTGGGGGGGGGTACTAAATATAGTCAGTCGCTCAAGTCTTGACCGGCTGTTCGGTTGAACTCTCTGCCTTCGGGCGGGGAAGAACACGAACGAGGCTACACCGAAGGGCGGAGTCTCTTTCAGGGAGGTAAACCGACCCTGAACCCGTTTATACGGGTTCAATGGGCATATTTTGGGGCCGAGCCCACGGGCTCGGAGATCCCACTTTAAAAAACTGGCCTTGTGCCAGATGATGCCCCAGTGGGTGGGGAGATGACTGAAAATCGTCAGTCTTTTGAGTTAGTCGTTCAAGTCGAGTCAGTAGTTCAAGCGGAGTCAGTAGTTCAAGTGGAGTCAAGAGTCGAGTCAGAGGCAGTCCGAAACAGAGTCACGTTCAGACAATTACTACAAGACATTGGAATAGTGATACTGGTCGAGACTACATTGTTCTCTCTACTAAACCTGATTGTTCGTACTAACACTTTTCTTCTTCTCTGTATATATTCATGTTTGTAATATATCTGTGTTATTCCATATCCGTGTTCGAGTTCTTCTTTATTGGTTCTACCTTGGACTATCACCGTGGTACAAGGAACCGGACCATAACACTAACACTTTTCTTCTTCTCTGTATATATTCCTGTTTGTAATATATCTGTGTTATTCCATATCCGTGTTCGAGTTCTTCTTTATTGGTTCTACCTTGGACTATCACCGTGGTACAAGGAACCGGGCCATAACACTAACACTTTCTACTTCTCTGTATATATTCCTGTTTGGAATATATCTGTGTTATTCCATATCCGTATTCGAGTTCTTCTTTATTGGTTCTACCTTGGACTATCACCGTGGGACAAGGAACCGGGCCATAACACTAACACTTTCTACTTCTCTGTATATATTCCTGTTTGGAATATATCTGTGTTATTCCATATCCGTATTCGAGTTCTTCTTTATTGGTTCTACCTTGGACTATCACCGTGGTACAAGGAACCAGGCCATAACACTAACACTTTCTACTTCTCTGTATATATTCCTGTTTGGAATATATCTGTGTTATTCCATATCCGTATTCGAGTTCTTCTTTATTGGTTCTACCTTGGACTATCACCGTGGGACAAGGAACCGGGCCATAACACTAACACTTTCTACTTCTCTGTATATATTCCTGTTTGGAATATATCTGTGTTATTCCATATCCGTATTCGAGTTCTTCTTTATTGGTTCTACCTTGGACTATCACCGTGGGACAAGGAACCGGACCATAACACTAACACTTTTCTACTTCTCTGTATATATTCCTGTTTGGAATATATCTGTGTTATTCCATATCCGTGTTCGAGTTCTTCTTTATTGGTTCTACTTGGACTATCACCGTGGTACAAGGAACCGGACCATAACACTAACACTTTTCTTCTTCTCTGTATATATTCCTGTTTGTAATATATCTGTGTTAGTCCATATCCATGTTTGAGTTCTTCTTTATTGGTTCTACCTTGGACTATCACCGGAACCGGACCATAACAGAAGTGTTTTATAATGTTTTCAACAAAAATAATCTTGACGAAATTAGTCCATTACTGCGTAGACTTTCCTTTAAAAATTGTATCTCTTTTTGCCTAATCTATCCATTAGTAAATTTGGTTGATGATGGATTTAAAATTTTAGATACCTTCCGCTTTAAGCATTTGGACGCTAGACATTAATGAGGTAAATAACCTCAGAATCCCTAGCTTAAGATTTAATTAAACATGAAATACAAAGGGTGGCCCTCAACGTTCGGCCTATATATATATATATAGAGAGAGAGAGAGAGAGAGAGATAGATATATAGATATAGATATATATAGTGTGTGTGCGATGGATAAATTGTCGTCTAAATGACGTCAAATTGGAAAAAGCGTTGACATCTCATTTTTAATTTACCAAAATTACACAAAAAGATCGGGAAATGCTAAAGAGTAAGTCTATTCGATAAAATCGCCATTGGCTTCAACCACGGCCTCCATGACTCTGCACCATGTCACACAAGCAGGAGAACACTGTCATGGATGTCAGGCAATTTCTGCGACCGCATCACCCCTTACATCTGGCCACCTAACTCCCCAGACTGTTACCTCCTCGATTATTATGTGTGGGACGCAGTTGACCGAGAGACCAACAAAACTCCTCGTAGCACCAAAGTCAAGGATTATGGCAGCATTCATCAACTCAAACAAGGAGACTGTCCAGAAGAGTTGCAGGAGATTCCGATTTATTGAATAAATTTACTCTTTTGTATTTCAAGATATTCTCGTGTAATTTTGGTAAATATCTCTGTGAAAATGAGATGCAAGTGATATTTTTCCTTCTTGCTTTATATAGACAAGAATTTCTCCATCGCAGCCTGTATATCTGTTAACATAAAAATGAGATGTCAGTGTTATTTTCATTTTTTTGCGTCATCCGGGCGACAATTTACCCATCGCACCCTGTATATCTGCTAAAATGAGATGTCAGTGTTATTTCCATTTTTTGCTTCATTTGGACGACAATTTACCCATCGCACCCAGTATATCGGTTAAAATGAGATGTATTATTTTCATTTTTGCGTCATTCAGACGACAGTTTATCCCTCGCACCCTATATATATATATATATATATATATATATATATATATATATATATATATATATGAAGAAAAATATACGGAAAAAACAAACAAAAATCCTTATATGCAATTATGCTGTTTTAATGTTAATATAATGTCAACGTCGGACGTTTCGGTCTAATAAACCATCTTCTGGACATATTCATAAAATATAATTAACATTATCAATTCAACATGAAAAAGACGATGGACATAAGAACAAGACTTATCCAAACAGATAACTGAAAGTTTTATATGATCAGCGTTCCGTTTAAACATGGTCACGTTGTCGTCACGTGGGCGACGCTGTGAAAACGTATTCCTAAAATTTGAGTATTTTGAATGAAAATTGAAAAATGAAAAGAATTCTATTTGGATCTAAAATGTATATGTACGCATGTCGAGCATTAATCTCGCTAAAAAAGGGGAAATACTAAAGAAGCCAGGTCTAGTATTCACCGTGCGTGAGATGGATATTATGCCTGCTTCATAAATCCTCCTAAGATTTTTATTATGAAAATATTTTAAAATCTTCACGGAATCAAAATCGAAATTATGATCTGCTTTAGTTGTGTGTACAACTAAAGCATTGTTTAAATTTCCGAGGCGAATATCTCGTTTCTGTTCGAAAACACGAGATTTTACGGACCTACATGTTTCACCCACATATTTTAAGTCACAGTTTTTCCATGAGATTTGGTAGATGCAAGCATCGGATGTAATATGTTGTTTGCTGGTGTTATTTAATAAACTAAGGATAGTTCTAGTAGGTAATATTGTAGTTTTAATTTTTAACGCATTTAAATTATTGGAGATACGTTCGGTCAAATGGTTATTTGGTAGAAAGATGCGACCAAAAGAATTATTATCAGGGGCAGCTGAAAGGTTACCTTATGTCCATCGTCTTTGTCATGTTAAATTGATAATGTTAATCATATTTTAGGAATATGTCCTGAAGATGGTTTATTAGACCGAAACGTCCGACGTTGACATTATATTAACATTAAAACAGCATAATTGCATATAAGGATTTTTGTTTGTTTTTTCCGTATATTTTTCTTCATACTGTCGGATCTATATCCATATATTTGCTTACATATATATATATATATATATATATATATATATATATATATAATAATAATAATTTTTCAATGAGCAATGACCGACCACATCTAACAGTTTCATGTAATCATCAGGCAGTCAATAAGAGTTATGTTTGATTTTTATATATATGTATATATATATAATGTCATCCACAGACAGACTGTTTCGCTGTATCACAGCTCATCAGTGCGGCTAAACATCCGGTTGCCTCTAGCTAGGATCGAAACCCGACTGAATTGGTATCAGGCGGATATTCTACCACTGTCGGCGCACGGTTGGGATGAAGGTGGATTTTTAGCGTATTTATTTTTGGAAACACGCCCAGTGACCGAGAGTGACTCAATTCGGCTTGCGAAGAGTCACATATATATATATATATATATATATATATATATATATATATATATATATATATATATATATATATATATATATGCACACACGTCTCTTTATTTGTTTCCTTCAGTTGCCGATGAACTCGTTCGTTAAAGAATAGAATGAAAAAATTGGTTTAGAAAAATCCTGAAACAAAAGATGCTGACGTTAATCGGAGGCTGGACAACGCGACGAGACAACATCAAAGCCGCGTTTATCCAATCAGTTTGTGGAACCGGTGTAATAGATTAGTCAAATGTATGTCATTACTTGCTGACAAATTGAATCTCTTCGATAGCAAAGTTGTCCGCCGAACACACATAAACAATCAGTTTCGATTGAGAAAAAAACTGTCATCTCGTTTGCGAAATAAGAAACGAATTAACCTTTGTTTTGTTTTTTTTTTGCTTTGTTTTTTTTCCTGGTGGTCGTAGAGAATGCCTGGTCGTCAGCAAAAGAGGCGGCCCACATTGGGAGCTACAAATTGGGAACATGGAAATCAAGCGGCTAGATAATTTTAACTATCTGGGTAAATAGCAAGAGAAGACGCAACATGTGATAAAAATCCGAAGAGGCATAGCAGTGATTTTTCAACCACCGGCCGGCAGCACATTATTCTTGGCGATCCTTTTAAACCTTTGAGACCTGGCCACCAACTTATCGCTGGTCGTGAAAAATTACGTAATGCCCAGCCATTCATTTTTATCCTTCTGCCAATCACCTGAAGAAGACCGGAGCGTGCAACAGCCGAAACGTTGTGAATATGCCAATGAAGATGAGGATAACGGTCCGAATAATGTAAATAATCATAATACCTCATCTCAGAGATCTAACGTTTTATTTATAAGTCTACCATTTGTCCTTGCTTTGAATATTTCTGCCACATCTGGTCTAATGCTCCTGCTATCTATTTAGAGATTCTTAATAAAATCCAAAGAAGAATCTGCAATGTTATTGGTCCCGACCTGGCATCTCGGCTGTGGTAATGTAGCCTCTCTGTGCCTTTTCTATAAATACTTTCGTGGTAATAATTGTTGTGACTAACTTTCCTCGACGGTACCTAGAATTTACGAATTTGAGCGCAGTACTCGATTGGCAGTGAGGTCATTTTACAGTTGAAATTTCTAGATGTAACCGTAAGTTCTATGCAAACAGTTTATTCTCTCGCGCTTCTCGCTTGTGAAACTCTCTTCCGGCTTCTTGCTTCCCAACCACCTTTCATCTTCTAATATCTAAATGCAATATTTTTGTGACGTACGGTAAGCGCTAATAATTAGGTATAACTCAAGACTTCAATGTTAAGTTAAAATAGTATTTAATTACAACCGCAAATAAATATTTAACAAAAACAAAGAAGTAAAAGTCAACCAAAAATAATTAACCATTTCAGTGAATACCTTGTTAGTAGCGCGGTTCGGCTTAACGTCTGGTAAATCTTAAATCAAAACGCAAATCATCAATACACAATAATTCACACTAATTCAACTGGATAGTGCCACTTAATAATCACTCAATAATCACTGCAGTCAGTAGCCTGACATCGCTATTTCCACACCTGGTGGAAAACATATTCATAAGTCGAGTGTCAAACTCAAACCTCGATGTCAGTAGTTACTCATTTTCTTCCTATATGACACATTATTATCCTAAAAACGATCTTATAATCGAAAATTATATTTTGGCTTTAAATAACCTGAAAAAAGTTGATAAACTGTAAAACACAAGTCAATCAGCCATGCGTTTCCCCATCTAAGTACTGACCAGGCTTGACACTGCTTAACTTTGGTGATCATGGTATCCATCCACTTATTGTATCCATCCGAGTCCAAATCATCAACGAACAATAATTCGCACATATTCAACAGTTTATTCTCTCGCGCTTCTCGCCTGTGGAACTCTCATCCAGCCTCTTGCTTCCCAACCACCTTTCATCTTCCAAAATCTAAATGCAATATTTTTGTGACGTACGGTAACCGCTAATAATTAATTATAACACAAGACTTCAATGGATTAAGTTAAAATAGTATTTAATTACAACCGCAAATAACTAAACAAGAACAAGTAAAAGTCAATCAAAGATAATTAACCATTTCATTGAATACCTTGTTAATAACGCTGTTCAGCTTTACGTCCGGTAAATTATAAATCAAAACCCAAATCATTGACGCACAATAATTCACACTAATTCGACTGGATAGTTCCACATAATAGTCACTCAATAATCACTACAGTCAGTAGCCTGACACCGCTATTTATATACCTGGCGGGAAACATATGTTCCTAAGACAGAATGTCACGCTCGAACCTCGGTGTCGGTAGTTACTCATTTTCTTTCTATATGACAATAATAGATATTTGTTCCATTAATAAATCAGCCGTCGTTGAAACTGTCACACAATCTCTCGTCTGTGATGATTTATATATATATATATATATGTGTGTGTGTGTGTGTGTGTGTGTGTGTGTGTGTGTGTGTGTGTGTGTGTGTGTGTGTGTTTTGGCGTACGGTGGCCGTTAATAATTAAGATGTAACTCAAGACTTCACTGTTAAGATAAAACTATTTAATTACAACCGCAAATAAAAATTTAACAAGAACAAAGAAGTAAAAATTCAACCAAAGATAATTAACCATTTCAGTGAATACCTTGTTAGTAGCGCGGCTCGATTTAACGTCCGGTAAATCCTAAACCAAAACCCAAATCATCGACGGACAATAATTCACACTAATTCGACTGGATAGTTCCACATCATAGTCACTCCAGTCAGCAGCCTGACACCGATATTTATACACCTGACAGGAAACATATGTTCATAAGTCCAGAGTGTCACGCTCGAACCTCGATGTCGGTAGTTACTCGTTTTCTTTCTATATGACAATAGTAGATATTTGTTCCATTAATAAATCAGCCGTCGTTGAAACTGTCACACAATCTCTCGTCTGTGATGATTTATATATATGTGTGTGTGTGTTTTGGCGTACGGTGGCCGTTAATAATTAAGTATAACTCAAGACTTCAATGTTAAGTTAAAATAGTATTTAATTACAACCGCAAATAAATATTTAACAAGAACAAAGTAGTAAAAGTCAACCAAAATATAATTAACCATTTCAATGAATACCTTCTTAGTAGCGCGGCTCGGCTTAACGTCCGGTAAATCCTAAAATCAAAACCCAAATCATCGACTCACAATGATTCACACTAATTCGACTGGATAGTTCCCGTCAATAGTCACTGAATAATCACTGCAGTCAGTAGCCTGACATCATTATTTATACACCTGACAGAAAATATATATTCATAAGTCCAGAGTGTCACGCTCGAACCTCGGTGTCGGTAGTTACTCATCTTCTTCCTATATAACAAATATTAATCGTTATCCCCTGTATTCTTAATTCTTTTTCTTTTTATTGTTCTTCTTCGTTAATAATGTTTTTTTCTTTTTCTTCTGCTTTTTTCATACACAGTACCTCCCCTTGCGCATCGTTTTGCTTGGGGGTGAAAATGATTTTTAGAACATCTATGAAGCGAAATGTGGCAGAAAATCCTAACGGATATAGGAACAGGAAAAGAAGGCTTATAGAACCTAAGCAATGTATTACGATATAGGAAAGTTCTGTTAGAATGAAAAGAAACGGGAGCTGAAATGCTGTGAGATATCTGTCTTCCAGTATAGCAGGAAAATGCTGCCCAATTTCTTCACAGATGAAGAAGAGACACGAACTGACATTATACAAGGTCGTCAGCAAGAGAAAGCAGTCCCTGTATGCTACTAATAACAGTCGACAGAAATCCGACACGTACAGGAACTGCAAAAGATGCATTCAAGAACTTAAGAGATAGGAAAATCTGGTTAAAAAAAAAAAAAAAAAAAAAAGCAAATGTGACTTTAACTGCTAAGCTATATCTGTACTACATACGGAAGTGAATGCTGAACAATCTCCTCTCAGATGAATTATGGACTCGATACAATGCAAGGTCGTCAACAAAAGAAAATCCAAGTTGTAAAATTCGAAGCCGGACTGGATTATCGAAAGATGCCTTTCAGAAACTGAGTTAAGTGTTCAGAGATAGGAAAATTTCGTTAGAAACAAAGTAATGGTTGCTGAGTTGCCATGTCATATCTGTTTCCTTTCACGAAAATAGTAAAATAACGAGAACCGATCCCAGAAATTGACCCGTGCATTTTAATAGCTCAAGGGCCGATGAGACACTAAATAAAGTTGAATCTCTGGCTGGAGATTCTTGGAAATTTAAATAAAATCATACTTAACTTTTTTTTTAAGGATGCCTTTATGTTGAATACGCGTCTATAAAACTCACGACTTTCCCAGATATTTTCCGACGATAACTACTTTAACATTGGTTATCAAAAATATAAAGTCTCTAGATATCTCAACTCAAAAAAAAAATTAAAAAAAATAACTACGTTCATTACACAAGAGATCAAATTTGATCAAAAGGCAAGAAGCCAAAAGAGTGTTCCACAAGCGAGAAGTACGATAGAAGAAACTGTTACCATAGAACTTGCGGTTACATTTAGCCATTTCGACTGTAAAAAGGTGAACTCTTGCCTCCAGAAGATAATTGACATTAGCTGTTAAAATTTTAAGGATCAAATTTCACCGGAAGACAAGAAGCCAAAAGAGGGTTCCACAGGCAAGAAGTGCGATAGAAGAAACTCATACCATAGAACTTGCGGTTACATTTAGCCATTTCGACTGTAAAATGGTGGAATTTTGCCGCCAGAATATAATTAACATTAGCTGTTAAATTTTGGGGGATCAAATTTGATCAAAAGGCAAGAAGCGAAAAGAGTGTTCCACGAGGGAGAAGTGTGATAGAAGAAACTCATACCATAGAACTTGCGGTTACATTTAGCCATTTCGACTGTAAAATGGTGGAATTTTGCCGCCAGAATATAATTAACATTAGCTGTTAAATTTTGGGGGATCAAATTTGATCAAAAGGCAAGAAGCGAAAAGAGTGTTCCACAAGCGAGAAGTGTGATAGAAGAAACTCATACCATAGAACTTGCGGTTACATTTAGCCATTTCGACTGTAAAATGGTGAAATTTTGCCGCCAGAATATAATTAACATTAGCTGTTAAATTTTGGGGGATCAAATTTGATCAAAAGGCAAGAAGCCAAAAGAGTGTTCCACAAGCGAGAAGTGTGATAGAAGAAACTCATACCATAGAACTTGCGGTTACATTTAGCCATTTCGACTGTAAAATGGTGAAATTTTGCCGCCAGAATATAATTAACATTAGCTGTTAAATTTTTGGGGATCAAATTTGATCGAAAGGCAAGAAGCCAAAAGAGTGTTCCACAAGCGAGAAGTACGATAGAAGAAACTGTTACCATAGAACTTGCGGTTACATTTAGCCATTTCGACTGTAAAATGGTGGAATTTTGCCTCCAGAAGATAATTGACATTAGCTGTTAAAATTTTAAGGATCAAATTTCACCGGAAGACAAGAAGCCAAAAGAGGGTTCCACTGGCAAGAAGTGCGATATAAGAAACTCATACCATAGAACTTGCGGTTACATTTAGCCATTTCGACTGTAAAATGGTGGAATTTTGCCGCCAGAATATTATTAACATTAGCTGTTAAATTTTGGGGGATCAAATTTGATCAAAAGGCAAGAAGCCAAAAGAGTGTTCCACAAGCGAGAAGTGTGATAGAAGAAACTCATACCATAGAACTTGCGGTTACATTTAGCCATTTCGACTGTAAAATGGTGGAATTTTGCCGCCAGAATATAATTAACATTAGCTGTTAAATTTTTGGGGATCAAATTTGATCGAAAGGCAAGAAGCAAAAAGAGTTTTCCACAAGCGAGTAGTACGATAGAAGAAACTCATACCTTAGAACTTGCGATTACATTTAGCCATTTCGACTCTAAAATGGTGGAATTTTGCAGCCAGAATATAATTGACATTAGCTGTTAAAATTTTGGAGGGATCAAATTTGACCGAAAGCGAGAAGTACGATAGAAGAAACTGTTACCATCGAACTTACGGTTGCATATTACCATTTCGACACTACCATGATGAGACCTAGCTGCCAATCTAGTACTGCGCTTAAGTTCGTAAAGTCGTGGTGCCATAGAATAAAGTTCATTTGTCATTTTTATTCTTCTGTCGAAACCGGGACAAATGAAAATCCTCATGACCTAGGTCAGGAGAATACAGTGGGTGATGGATGGATTTTCAACTCTTAACGCTTCTTCAAGGTTTGTTTTGTAAAATGCGGCCTTTGCGTTGTCCTGGTGGAAAATGACAATCTTTTCGATTTACCAGAAATAGGCCGTTTTTCTTGAACCCAAGTTTCTTCAGATGTCGAAAGTTGAGATACCGATTTTTCAAACTCTTGGTAATCACTTCTGTCGAAAACCTTCGGTCTATTCGCCAAGGCTCCAAGCAAGCCGTCTTCATCGACGTCGGAACGTCGCCCTGGGGCGTGCTTGACCGTTTAGGTTAAAATCACCATGACGAAATCTCCCCAAACATTTTTTGATCGTCTTTTTGAAGATCGATTCCAATAAACCTTCGAAATATTTTTTGTTGCACGTCCGTGGTTCACTCATTTTCGAAATTCACAGAGCACAATATGGCGAAAGTGCAACTTTTCATCCTCCATCTTTAAGGTATTCATCTGTGGGCAAAAATGATGACCTTCATAACTGAACGATGCAAGGTTTCAATCTAGAACACACTAGAAAACGTCACTAAAACAAACACCAGTATCAAGCTGCAGTCATTTTATAGTAACAATGAAAGACAAGCACAGACTTTTGCAATGATCTACTTTTCAATACTGAATAATGATGCTATGAATTTATGCGATTAAACGGCTTTGTATAAAGAAATCTTTGAACCATCTGCATTAACCTAAAAACTCCTAAAAACTCATAAAATGTTCCTTCTGCTTATGTCGGTCATATGACCCTGAACGGCCAATCAGTGAAGCCCAGACAGTAAGGTAGACGCCGTAAAGAGAAAATGACGTCTTATGAGTAAAGACAGATTTTTAACACCCACTAGCTTTCTTTTTCAGAGTCGGAGGGAAGGCATGTAAGACATTTCTATATTTTCTTTGCATATTTCTTAAAAATAAATAAATAAAACCATCATTTAAATTCTTCCACCTTCTCCTAGACCAGCTTTATGAATGATTGGGGAAATATCTGAACCTACAGCAGAGACTAAGGCGACCCTCGTATATGTGGTAAACCCAACAAGTATATCAAACATTAGTTTCTGGCCAATCAAAACGCTTGTAGCGAACACTTTAGAGGCGGACTGGGTTTAAAAATATTGGCTTCCAGGAGACGAAACGGACCCACCCACAACTACAATGATATCATTTAATTTGCATGACGAATAAATGACACGTTTGGCGGAGGAGGGGCGTATAAAATATTTGATAATTTTGCGGCAATACGCGCTTACAGGTTTTATACAGTTTTAATCAACTTTTCGTTTCATGGTTGTAAGGACAAAACTATGCAGGTTTAGGCCTTAAGAAAGCCTTATTCAACTGAGAATACAAGGTTCGCGTAAAGTGTCCTTTTATAGTCCCAGTAAACAGGAATAGCTCTCTCAAAGAGGAAAGTAACAAAAGAAGGGGAGACCACTCTTGATTATTCATAACAATGGTTTGCCGTAAGGAATTGTAAATGTAGGACTACCTTACATTAAGTAAAATAATAACAATAATAATATTTATTAATTTATTACAGGAAATATCAAGTTTTATGTAAACATTGTTGACAATTATGGATTTACTTACATAACAAATAAATAAAAATAATATAAATTTTGATTCTATATTCGATTTGTTGTTAGGTATTTTTTCATTTTCTCTTTTGTTATTGGCAACATCTTAGAATACTTTGGTTGCAATGCTAAGTTTCCTAAATTGACCAAATTGGAACTGCTTCGTTTACACTTTGTTAGCTCTCTTTTCCATTGTTGTTTTTAGATCGCTTTCTTCCAGTCATTTTGATGGGCAACAGCGAAATTCTGAAATTTAGAATGATCTTATTCTATTTCAAAAATAAAGCTAATAAAAAAGGAATATTTAAAATTAAGAGACGACCAAAAATAAAATACCTTTTGACAAAAAAAAATCCTTAATGATTTCATTATAATTATGCAACGATAATATAATGATATTCCGCAGACAAATCTAAGGTTTATATTACCTCATCTCATTGCATGGTTACAAACTATAAACCTAAATTGAGCTTAAAATATTGTGTAATCGGCTCTAATTTTTTGTAAAATACTTGAATATGATATAATGAATAATTTGCAGCGAAAAAGGCAATTTTCGCTTTTTTGCTAAATAATTTAATTTAATTTTTAATTTATTTTTTTAAATTTTAAGTAATTTGTTGATATTTTTAAATAGATTGCTGTACAATTTACGCATTAACAGATAGTTAAAAGCGCAAAAGAGCATTGCATGCAGTCCACTGTGAGGAAATCGTTTATGTTCACTAAATAATCGTTTGAATCTGCCAATAATTGCTTCTGCATTTATCTAATAATTCCTTTTCAATGGATAGCAACATGTATGATTCCAAATTCTCCTCCGACAGCAAATTTTTTAACCTTGCCTTTATGATCATTATCTTTGTAAATGTCCTCTAACATTGGATTTGAGTAACTGATAGTGCGCAGATGAATTTATAAAGTTCTTTTTATTTCTAAAATAGTTATCTGTCTTTGTTTCGGAGACCCACCTGACATCGAGTAAGCCGACATCTTGGCCAATCCACCACTGACTACACGTTCTATCCAAAGATAAAGGTCATTGAATTAAAAGCAATAATGAAAACTCGGAATTCTGTTATTCATATTTAAACTAATAAAA
The DNA here is from genome assembly GCA_963932145.1 of Acanthosepion lycidas. Taxonomy (NCBI): domain Eukaryota; kingdom Metazoa; phylum Mollusca; class Cephalopoda; order Sepiida; family Sepiidae; genus Acanthosepion; species Acanthosepion lycidas. Next base: position 48,855,376 of record OZ010614.1, read on the forward strand.
ACGCGCAAAGCGTATTCCATTAATATTTTTCATCCAATTAGAGTGCGAATTAAGGAATTATTTTCAGTCGCATTTCGCGGTTTCTCTGAGCCAAACAACTTCTTATAAATAGCCACAATTAATTTCAATGAATTAGCCATTTGTTAGTTTTCTTCCGAAGTCGCGCAACGTGCATTTTCTTCTTTTTTTTTATTTTATTTTTATTTTATTTTATTTTTTTTCAACCATCGATTTATTGAATTTTTCGTCTCTTACGGTATTGTCTGCTTTTAATCAATATATACTGGCAAGGCGATGAATGTCAAATTTTCACAAACCCATCATAACAGGCTAATGTCGGCTGCCACCGTTTATACACGCATGCGCATTCGCAGGTCTAATATTAAGGAGAAATGTTCACGACACACAAACGGGGTACGTCAACTAATTGAGAACAAATCTTGCTATAAAATGAAAGCAGAGATATTCAATACCAAAAAAAAAGCAAATTAATTTAATTCTTCAATTTTTGGCGCGGTAGTTAGGGCTAGGGTTAGGGTTAGGGTTAGGGTTATATGGAGAACCCAATATTTTTTATAAACCTATCATTAATATCGTATGTCTTTTATTTGTATTTTTTTATTAAAAGACATAAGTAACGGAACACCTTTATTTTAATTTTTGTTATTACAGTGAAGATTAATGTGCTTATAAAATATTCAGTTCCGAGTTCAATCCCTGGGTGCGATAGTTATATATATATATATATATATATATATATATATATATATATATATATATATATATATATATAATTATTTATTTAAAAATTATAACATAAATATGTTATAAAATCACTACAAAAATAGCCATTTTGTTTCAACACATCTGGTGTCTTATCAAGTGATGATGTTGAATGGAAATTTTTAAATAAATAATTATATCTGCTCTACTCTGTATTGAGCACTCTTTTAAGAATAGTAATTGTTGGTTATTGGAATTTATTCAGTATACACCAATTATATATATATATATATATATATATACATATATATATATATACATATATATATATATATACATATATATATATATATATATATATATATATATATATATATATACATATATATATATATATATATATATATATATATATATATATATATATACATATATATATATATATATATCGTTTAAACATTATTTTTAATGGATAGACATATTTGAGTATCTGATGTTCTGTTATTATTTGTTTATTAAACAGTATATAGTATTGAGGAATCGGAGAGCCGAGTTCGAATTCCAGTCGAATCCATTACATTCACTTACGTGCTAATACCGTTAGGAAAGGTGTGAATCCTCTTTTTCTCCTTCCAACTATGGGTAAATAGCAGGACAGACTGGGTTCTATAGCCTTGGATGGCAACTGGTCTAGGAGAAGGACAACTCTGAATTCAAAACCTGCGGAGGGTCGTTTGGGGGACATTATGGCACTTAGTGCATCAGGTCTCTGTATTCGGCCCTTCAAAAAGTGTGGATGGTCCTGCAAGAAACCTTCACCACTATAATCAAATCTCATGTGCTGTTGTCAGGCTGTCGGTTTCCTGGGAACTGATCTGCTTGATCTTCATACGTCGAATACGACGAGAGTTCACTGTATATATATATATATATATATATATATATATATATATATATATATCATACTTATTATAAAACCCAGATTGTGTGTGTCTGTCCGTTTATATATTGGATCGGATTTCCTACATTTTTCAACCGATTTCAACAAAACTTCACAGGACTACATAAAATTACCTTGCGGTGGTTCTGACAGCGCCAAAAATTGGAAAAACACAATTGTTTTTGCACGAAATCAATTTGAAAACACAATTAAGAGGCGTCACGAGAATGGTAAAATACCTCGGATGGCACAACTTGTAAGTCTATCAAAACAAATTGGTACCCGAGAAAAAATTTAAAAAAAAAAGAAAGACCTAGAAACATTCGAACAGGGCAAAATAAATCGTCCGGGGCCTTAAGTTTTTAGTCCAAAGAAAAAACCCAAGCGACTAATAAAGCTAAGACGTAGATTGCTCAATATGCTAAGCAGAGCTAGGTTAAATAAAATAAATCCTAAATCGCCAGGAACAACATACCTAGCTTTTCACTAAAGGAAGATCCGTTTAGGTGAAACCTAGGTAGGTTGTTCCTGGCTCGTTAGGATTTATTATATATATATATATATATATATATATATATATATATATATATATATATTAGTGCGGACCGTTGCTCGATTTTATCTAGGTCCCACTCCTCATATCACCTGAAGGTTCTAGAGTCCTTGTATATCAGATCCTGTGGACCTTCCCTCTGTAAACAGAGGGAATGCTTACTGGGTTTGAATGACTCTAGCTTTCTTGAAATTCATTTTTCCCCTCCATTCGTTATTATTATTATTAATTAAATTTACACGCTTATATATATTTTTATATCCCAGAACCGAAACCGATTGTTCTTTTTTAGCTTTTTAAAAATGCCATATAAATTTTGGTTATTCCTAAATTTTGTTAAATTTTGTACCATGAAAAAAATTTATTAATATATATATATATATATATTCAGTTTTATGTAACCCTTAATTTCACACTTTTACGATCATCAGACTGTTTTTTTTTTTGGTTTTTTTTTGGGTTTTTTTGGGGGTTTTTTGGGGTTTTTTGGGGTTTTTTTTGTTTTTTTTTGGTTTTTTTAAATTAGATCTATTGTCTATTCAATTGCGTATATATATATATATATATATATATATATGCTCGAACGCATAACCTCGGATTATTGAAATGAGTGTGTCTGTATGAACTAAAATGCGTACACCTGTATATATGTGTGTCTATGTATGTGCGAGTGTCAGCCCAGACAAACACAGAAGAAAATTTCCCCCTCTACCACACACAAATATTCAAATATTAGGTTGGTGCAAAAATAATGACGTAATAATGTTGTTTTTTGACGTTAAAAAATACGTCAAGAAACGACATTATTACGTCATTATTTTTGCACCAACCTAATACAAGTAAGCTAAAATAGATCCACTTTTGACAAAATAAACCAGTTTGTTTGATAATCACAAAAATGTGAAACCCAGCGTCACAAATTAATATCTACACAATTGAATATGTCAGCTCTATCACAGATTTTTTTTTTTTTTTTTTTTTGCTTCTGGATTTTATCAAGAATCTCTGAGTACTTGACAGAAGCACCAGGCCAAATGTGGCAGCAATATTCAACGTATGGACGAAAGGTAGACATATAAAGACGTTTAGTAACCCTTATTTCAATTTCAAACATTTTCTTGAATTTCATTGTTTGTTAAATATAAAATAAGCTTCGAGAAATTTCCATAACAGAACAATCAAATTTTGTGCAAAAGTAGGCTCAGCTGACTTTAAAAAAAAAAAAAAAAAAAAAAAACTTTTTCAAATTTAATTTAAATGTTTCAAGAAATCCCATTGGATAAAAAATTTAAAAAGTACAATTTCGCCCGCGCATTTCTATGAATTATTGGCAACATCTGGCGAAAACTTCGTTGAGTCGATTTATTCGTTAAGAAAACTATAAAAAGAAACGACGAACAAGTTTTTGGCGAATTGAAATTCTTACAGACAGGATATACGGACAGAGATTGACTCGCGTTTAGAAAGATATTTCTACACGCAAAGTATTAGGTTGGTGCAAAAATAATGACGTAATAATGTCGTTTTTTGACGTTAAAAAATACGTCAAAAAACGACATTGTTACGTCATTATTTTTGCACCAACCTAATAGATACACCTCAAAGAAAACTTAATTCTTATACTGCATTTTCGAAACAAACTTTCTTCGTGAGAGATTGGGAGAATTTATACTACAAACTTTACCATTTGATATATTTCATAGAAAAAAATAACATTTTATCTAATTTTAATTTAATCTAATTTTAATGTAAGTAAAAAGTTGTCTGCCTTTTACTATAAGTAAAAGGCAGACAACTTTTTACTTACTTTTGGCATTGAACATTTCTGAAGCAGTTGAGAACTTTTCCTCTTAAGAATACTTTCGCACACATCATTACAAAACAAAAAAAAAATTGTAAAATTTTGTACATAAAATTTAATTTGCTGTTCAAAAAAATGTCCCTTTTGTTGTAATTAAAATATCCTTACCATTTGGCCATTGTTTTATAATTAATATTTGTCGATATTGCATGTTTTATTTGCAGCACAACTTTTAATAATTCACGCGGTGTTCCTAGATCCACGACAGATATAAAACGGATTCTGGCGAGAAGATTTGTCTGGCACGATACAATGAACCAAGTTTCCTAGCAGCAGACCTGGCAATTTATTCAATATCTCCACTTCATGTCGGCGGAAGACGTTAGCCTTCTCGGGCAAACGTTTTCTAACATAGAGCGAGACAAATATGTCTCAGAAAACTTATCCTCTCATATGTCCTCCGGTTATTAGATATTAATAACTGTGACGTGCGTGACGCTTTTTCTCTCCAGAATCTATCTTACATATCTATAAGTCTACCATTCGTCCATACGTTGAATATCTTGCCACATCTTTTCTGCCGTTCCTGCAATTTACCTTGAGCTCCTTGATAAGATCTGATATGTCCCAGAAAGGGTTATATTTGTTCGAAGTAGCAAAGTGGTTTCGGACTACTGTAACCGAGGAGAACAATCTATTAGGTTGGTGCAAAAATAATGACGTAATAATGTCGTTTTTTGGCGTATTTTTAACGTCAAAAAACGACATTATTACGTCATTATTTTTGCACCATCCTAATAGCAGGTAACCGTAATGGACTGGTCCTCGTCGTAGTGGTAAGCAATAGGCGTAGGCAATAGGCGAAGACTATAGGTGTAGCCAATAGGCGTCCTCTACATCAGTCTGTATTTATGGCTGACACTAGCCAATCATATTACTGTGAAGGTAAACCCAGGTGTATGCATATTCATTACATCAAGATCAAATGTCCTGATCTGGCGGCTCGATTCCAGTTACTTTCCACCGCCGCAAGGTGGACTCTCTGTGTCTTTTCTATAAATACTTTCATGGTAATTGTTCGGGCGTTTTATTACTAACACTATTTTATTTACTTTCCTGTAGATGGTTCTTGCTTATATTTGTAAATACAAATTGGGGTTTAGATTTTAAACTGTTTTTAAATCCTCCCCGCCCCAGATAAGAATTGTACATATTACAAGAGTGAGGACTTTCATGGCGATTCTGTGGTATTATGGTGAATGTAGTCAGAATGGTAAGTAAGAATTCGTTGTTTTGGTGTAAGGAATTGTTATATAGGAATAAAGTGTCGCTGCCAACACTTGAGTTTGAACATAGATCGCCAGAGAACAAACACAGGCGATCCCATTATTGAATTAAGTAGAGCATGTGACCGTAGAGGAAACGCATAAGTGGGAAGTTGCATGATGTCTAAATGATCGCCATTTCTAGTCTATCCTCTATTACTATTCGGATCACCATTTCTACTCTATCCTCTGTTATTATATGGACCGCTATTCTCTATACTATTTCACTATACGGATTGCTATTCGAGCGAGTATTATGGAGCAAGTACTATTAGGTGCGAGTGTTATTCGATGGCGTCTGACACCAGTATTGTTCAACGGCGTTACTATAGTTGTCTCTGCGTTTAAAAAGTCTCTAAGTGACAACAATTATTCGTTGACCTTACAAAAGTGGCAACGAGTGTTCGTTGACATCACAAAAGGAATATTATAGTATCTCTGGGTGAGTAATTATGGCGATCTAAGTTTAATTATAAGACAGAAGATCAATCCCTTACCTCATTCCTCATTTTGACCTTGTGCCATATTTTGTGTTTTTTTTATACAATTAATTATCACTCTTCGTTATGCTACCACGACACTTTTTTTTTAAATTTAAGAGCAATACTATACTGGGGTCGAGATCTCATCAATTGACACATGAGCTGGTTCGATGTAACTGTAAATTTTATGCTAACTTTTTTCTCGCACTTCACGTAAGTGGAATTCTCTTCCGGGTAAAATGCTATCCAGCTAACTTGAATCTGTAAAAATTTAAATGCAATGTTAGTCGCTATCTACAGTTCTCTTGATTGTTCTTTCCTCTTCCTGTTCATTATTAATATTTCTGTTGCTTTTTCTTTCACACTCAGAAACTCCTTGTATCTTAGTGGCTTTACTGCCTTGCATGGGGTAAAACCGATCAAAAAATAAATAAAACTTTTTTAACAAGGATCTCCGCTTATAGTGTATGTATAACGATGAACAGAACCCTTACTTTGTATCCGTCAGGGACTCTAAACCAATTTTTTATCTTATTTTTTATTTAACTGTATATGGTAGATATCTAGCTGACAATTTCCTAGCCTGAAACCAAAGTGTCTTAGTGGCTTTACTGCCTTGCTTGCGGATGGTACTAACTAAAAAAATAATTACAATTTTTTTTTAACAAGGATCTCCGCTTATAGTGTATGTATAACGATAAACAGAACCCTTACTTTGTGTCCGTCAGGTGAATTAAACCAAATTTTTATCTTCTTTTTTTTTAATTCAACTGTATATGGTAGATATCTAGCTGACAATTTCCTAGCCTCAAACCAAAGTTTTATAAACTTTACTTCGGTGACATTTAACCTCTGATTTTTTTTTTCCGGTTACGTGGACAAAGAAGACATTAAAAAATGTCCTCCTTGGATTTTTAAGACAAGTATTAGTCACCAGAGATAGATATATATACATTAACCTGTCAATGATGTTTGCAAGTACCTACAAAAAATATTATTTAGGTCTTACGGCAGTATAACGTTGAAACGCCGGTTCTCGTACGATCACCGACGTTAAAGCAACGTCGAGCTTGGACAGTGCCTATATGGGTGGCCGTTTTGGAAATAGCAGCTACTATAAGGTAGTTTGTTAACAATTACAAAACATTTCTGACGTTTTTAGCAAAGATCTTCACTTACAGTGAATATGACGAGCGTCCGGTACTGTCTGTCAGTAAAGAACGGTATTTAGTGACCCCCACCATGAGGGCATCATGTGGCACAAGGCCTGTTTAACGTGGGGTTTCCGAGCCCGTGGGGTTTCCGAGCCCGTGGGGTTTCCGAGCCCGTGAGCTCGGGCAAAAATATGCCCTTTGAACCCGTATAAACGGATTCAGGGTCGGACTACCTCCCCGAAAGAGACTCCGCCCTTCGGCGTAGCCTCTTCGGGTTCCTCCCCGCCCGTAGGCAGCGTTTTCGACCGATCAGCCGGTCGCCCGACTTCAGACTGAACGGTATTTAGTCAACGAGGGCATCATGTGGCACAAGGCCGGTTTAACGTGGGGTTTCCGAGCCCGTGGGGTTTCCGAGCCCGTGGGGTTTCCGAGCCCGTGGGCTCGGGCAAAAATATGCCCTTTGAACCCGTATAAACGGGTTCAGGGTCGGTCTACCTCCCCGAAAGAGACTCCGCCCTTCGGCGTAGCCTCCTTTGGCGTAGCCTCCTTCGGGTTCCTCCCCGCCCGTAGGCAGAAAGTTCAGTAAAGAACCCCGGCCACGTTCACCGGTTCACTTTATATATTATGCCAAGGGCAGGTAACTCTGTCTCAGTTTGTTTCGCAGGGACAGATAACTCTGTTCTCATCTACACAAGGAGTTAGACTAAATCTTTATCTTTTTTTTTGTTCTTTATCTATATAAAGTAAACATCTAACTGACAATTTTCTTAGCCTGAAACCAAAATTTTATAGCTTTTCTTAGACAGAAGATAACGATTGACATTTAAAGTTTTGAATATCAAATTTGACTGGGAAGCAAAAAGCCGGAAGAGAGTTCCACAAGAGAAGAAACGGTTAGCCTAGAACTCTTGGTTGCATTTGGCAATCTCAACAGTAAAATGATGGGACCTAGCTGCCAATCCAGCGCTTAAATTCATAAAGTGACGCTATCAAAAGAGGAAAGCTCATCAGAAAAATTACCATGAAAATATTTATAGAAATGTCTCAGGGAATCTGTTAGGTTGGTGCAAAAATAATATCGTTTTTGGCGTATTTTTTAACATCAAAAAACGATATTATTTTTGCACCAACCTAATACATTGTGTCGGTAGCGGAAAGTGACTGAAGCCAATATGTCAGATCAGGACTGATAACGTTTCAGATTATTCTTTGGGTTTTATCAAGTTGGAGAAAGTGTTTGCTTTTCTTGTAGGGTTACTTCTCTTCTCTGCCAAAGACACCTTGTTATGGTTGAAAGATGGCGTCGCCAAAAGCATCTTTTTATAAGAGCTATTTAGTTTATTTCCCTACCGTTTATATATCGTGCTATCATAAAGGAAATATGGACATAACTGATAAGAATTCTTTCTGAGAATCTGAATAACCATGGTAGATGGCCATGGAGCTTCTTTGTTATGCTTCTGTGTTTTGTAGGAAGCTCTTTCCAGGATTGTTTCAATGTCAAACGTACCATCCTTGCATAAATACAATCTAGCTCCATTTACATTCACTTTCTTAATGTCCCTGTTGTGTTTCTTTTTAATCATTTCACCCCCAAGCAAGACAATAAAGCCACTAAGACGCAAGGGGGTCACTGAGTGAATGACACTGAGAAAACAATCTTTATTATGGAGGGAGGTCAATGAAAAAACAAGGATTAAAAATACAGAAGATTGCATTTAAAGTTTTGAAAATCAAATTTGACTGGGAAGCAAAAAGAGTTCCACAAGAGAAGAACCAGTTAGTATTGAACTTATGGAACACATTTGGTTTGATTTTAGTTGGTTTTACGGCATATCAACCTCAATGGGTTATTTAATGCCGACAACATTTTTAGGATAGATTCGTATGAATAGAATATGTATTCTTTGATTTAGATTGGTTTGGTTTATTTTGTTTTACGGCATATCAACCTCAATGGGTTATTTAATGCCGACAACATTTTTAGGATAGATTCGTATGAATAGAATATGTATTCTTTGGTTTAGATTGGTTTGGTTAATTTTGTTTTACGGCATATCAACCTCAATGGGTTATTTAATGCCGACAACATTTTTAGGATAGATTCGTATGAATAGAATATGTATTCTTTGATTTAGATTGGTTTGGTTTATTTTGTTTTACGGCATATCAACCTCAATGGGTTATTTAATGCCTACAACATTTTTAGGATAGATTCGTATGAATAGAATATGTATTCTTTGGTTTAGATTGGTTTGGTTTATTTTGTTTTACGGCATATCAACCTCAATGGGTTATTTAATGCCTACAACATTTTTAGGATAGATTCGTATGAATAGAATATGTATTCTTTGGTTTAGATTGGTTTGGTTTATTTTGTTTTACGGCATATCAACCTCAATGGGTTATTTAATGCCGACAACATTTTTAGAATAGATTCGTATGAATAGAATATGTATTCTTTGGTTTAGATTGGTTTGGTTTATTTTGTTTTACGGCATATCAACCTCAATGGGTTATTTAATGCCGGCAACATTTTTAGAATAGATTCGTATGAATAGAATATGTATTCTTTGGTTTAGATTGGTTTGGTTTATTTTGTTTTACGGCATATCAACCTCAATGGGTTATTTAATGCCGACAACATTTTTAGGATAGATTCGTATGAATAGAATATGTATTCTTTGGTTTAGATTGGTTTCGTTTATTTTGTTTTACGGCATATCAACCTCAATGGGTTATTTAATGCCTACAACATTTTTAGAATAGATTCGTATGAATAGAATATGTATTCTTTGGTTTAGATTGGTTTGGTTTATTTTGTTTTACGGCATATCAACCTCAATGGGTTATTTAATGCCGACAACATTTTTAGAATAGATTCGTATGAATAGAATATGTATTCTTTGCTTTAGATTGGTTTGGTTTATTTTGTTTTACGGCATATCAACCTCAATGGGTTATTTAATGCCGGCAACATTTTTAGAATAGATTCATATGAATAGAATATGTATTCTTTGGTTTAGATTGGTTTCGTTTATTTTGTTTTACGGCATATCAACCTCAATGGGTTATTTAATGCCGACAACATTTTTAGGATAGATTCGTATGAATAGAATATGTATTCTTTGATTTAGATTGGTTTGGTTTATTTTGTTTTACGGCATATCAACCTCAATGGCTTATTTAATACCGACAAGATTTTTCAGAGTAATAACTTTTACTTTTTCCATAAAATCTATTGCTGGTAATAATTTTTTCTACAAAAATATCTTGCTAGCATCAAAACTGATTTTTACAACGTTCATAGTGTTTTCATCCCAGTTTGGGGGATTAACTATTTATCCATAGTTGGAACCCTAATAGGTGCTACCTGTGGACCTGGGAAAAACCAGCAATTAAGAGGAGTTTCACGCTCCTCAAAACCTACCCATCTTGCTGTCTTACCCAGGACGCGGATGTAGTTTATCGTCATACCCAGGACGGTGGTCACATGTGGCAATCTCAACAGTAAAATGATGGGACCTAGCTGCCAATCCAGTACTGCGCTTAAATTCATGAAAGTCAAGGTACCAGAGAGGATAGCTCATTTGAAAAATTACCATGAAAATATATATAGAAAAGGGCACAGTTTAGCTATATTGTAGCGGCGGGAAAGTGACTGAATCCGAGATGCTAGGTCAGGACTGATAATATTGCCGATTCTTCTTTGGGTTTTCTATAGAATCTTTAAATTCATAGCCAACGCACCAAACCGGATGTGACAACAATATTCAATGCCTGGGCGAATGGTAGACTTATCAGGGGTAAGATGGCTCCTGTAGTGAAAAATTGTCTCCCTTGATACAGTAAACAACTTTCCTAGCGGCAGAGCTGGCAATTGATTCAGTGTAATCATTTCACTTCATGCTACTAGGGGAAAACCTGATCCCCCAATGTGGCTGAGATATTATCCGAATATTAGCTTTTCTTTCTTTTTATGTTCCATGTCCTTTCAGGGTGTAGGCGATCATGGCTCTCCACCTCCTCCTATCACTTGCAGCTCTCAACAAGTTCCTTTCCTCTGCGTCCTCTCCCAGACCACGTTCTGTCACCCACCTGCTCAAACTCGCCAGTTATGT
>OZ010614.1:48871474-48873974 GCA_963932145.1 Acanthosepion lycidas
AACTGAGATTCTCTCTGACCATAGGACTGAGCCTCCTGGAGCCACGACTACTCTCACCAAGCCGCTCCAACTGGAGCATTAGAAGCTGGTTCAAGCGATGATAAACACACATAGTAATGAGGAGGATTTGATAATTATATTAATTGATTCATCGAGTCTGATAGAAACCTCAGGAAGCACTGGACGAACGTTTCGTCCTAGGCCGTTTCGTTTCAGGACGAAACGGCCGTCCAGTGCTTCCTGAGGTTTCTATCAGACTCGATGAATCAATTAATATATATATATATATATATATGTGTGTGTGTGTGTGTGTGTGTGTGTGTGTGTGTGTATGTATGTATGTATGTATATTAATAAAAAAGAAAGAACAGTAAGATATAAAAAAACATATTTTAAAAAAGTAAGATATAAAAAAGCCATATTTTAAATCAATTAATTTATAATATATATATATATATATATATATATATATATATATATATATATATATATTATGCAAAACTAGGTAATCCGCATGGGTAGACCCAAGGAGGATGATATCCAGAGAGCTCAATTTAAAATTCAGAGCAGATATGTTTGAATAAAAACAGACCTCTTTAAGGCTCCATGTAATAAGTTATTTCACCACAACCCCTTTAACAGGGCTCTGGATCATCAGACTTTACTTCAAAAGGTTGAAATGAAAAATGAAAAGAAATTCACACGTTTTTGATGGACCTCATCAAGCATATGTAAAATTAACGAAGTGGGGAAGTAAGGTGGGAGAGAAGATAAGATATGAGTGGGTTAGGTGTATCATTTCAATTCCTTATTCTTAACCCCACTGTCTGTCGGCTAGACGTTGCTTAAGCCTAACGCGTCTTGTCTCTAGATATAGATGGGTAATATATATATATATATATATATATATATAGATAGATAGATAGATAGATAGATAGATAGATAGATAGATATCTCAAACCAGACCTAAAAAACTGTTTAAGGAACCTGGCCTTCTTGCATATCGTAGACCTAAGAACCTAAAAGAAATCATAGGTAGTAACCACATTTCAGGGGACAAGGTAATCCGTAATAAACTAAGAACAAAAACAACAGGATTTTCCCAACCATGCAACAACAAAAGAAGTTTATGTTGCAACCATATTGAAAACACGAATTCATTCACTAGCTCAGTCACTAAATCTACTTTCAAAATCTACCACGATTCTAACTGTAGAAGTCATAACATAATTTACCTCCTAGAATGCACACTATGCCAGAAACAATATGTAGGAAAATCTGAATGGCACTTTCACTACAGAATTAATAATTATCGCAATCGAATTAAGTCGACTCCCCATGAAAAATTATTACCTGTAGAACAACATTTCCGCCTGGAAAAACACGATTTCAAAACCCATGCCAAATTCACTATAATTGAGAGAATAGAAAAGTTCAGAGCAGATAACATTAGAAAGATTTTAGAGTCGCATGAAAATAAGTGGATACAACGTCTAAAAACAAAATATCCAGCCGGGCTAAATCACAAATTTAACAATATATAGATAGTAGTATGAATATATAACTCAACAAATCAAAACCTACCCACATTTCTCACCCACACAAGACAGACGGGCTTACGGAGGTGTGGAGGCCTCACACTTATACACTCACCCACACTAATATACACACTTACACACATCATACGCACTCACTCCCTAATGAGCCAAATGATAACACACACCCACAGCAATACACACGCTTACACATATCATACTCACTCACTCCCTAAGAACCAAATAACACACACACAAACACTAAACAGAGACACATCCCCTCACCAAGTCCAATAAAACTGTCAAACTGACCAGAGAATTCATAGCAGCATCCAGCTCTTATCTCAAATAACAACTTAAAAGAGACTGTTTGACCAACACAAGGAATGTTAAAAGATTCATGTTAAAAAGATAAAAAAATAAAAAAACAAATGAAAACTACAGACAAAAGTTCATTTTCTCCATCAAGACATTCATTTCTGTAGTTTAGTGCTAGCAGCAAGCAGAAATATTTCTCCTCCCGGTGATGGCCATTTTGGCCGAAACTAGTCGAGGAATCTAAATGGAATAATAATTAAAAAAATGAAAGAATATTAATCTACAACCCAGTGTGTCTGAAGATTTTCATTTTAAAATTTTTTTTATTGTTCAATATATATATATATATATATATATATATATATATATATATATATATATATATATATATATATATCAGAACATATATATATATATGCAACATATATATATATACAACATATATATATACAACATATATATTATAACATATTTATGTTATAATTTTTAAATAAATAATTATATATATACATATATATATATATATATATATATATATATATATATATATATGTGTGTGTGTGTGTGTGTGTGTGTGTGTGTCATTCAGTGCGACTAGAGATCCGAATGCTTCAAGCCAGGACCAAAACCGTCAGTCAGATTTTCTA
>OZ010614.1:48878974-48891474 GCA_963932145.1 Acanthosepion lycidas
CATTTTGGGAAAACAAAAAAATTTACTAGCAATGCATTTTGGAGAAACAAAAAAAAAATACCAGCAAAACATTTTTGTAAAAGAAATTACTAATGCTCTCAATAAAAATAAAATTTTGGAATTAAATGACCCATGAGAAGTTTATATGCCTTTAAAAAAACTAATTAAATCAAAGCGCCCTAGAAAATTAAATTTCGGCGTTACATGGCCCATAAACAAACAAAACAAATCAAAGCTCCCCCCCAAAAAGTAAATTTCAGCATTAAATGACCCATAAGGAGTTGATATGCCGGTAAACAAATAAAACAAATCAAATCTCCCCCCCCCCCCACACCAAAAAAAAAACAACCGAGAAACAAAATATAATTTGTCTGTTCGAAGACAGATACTACACTTTGATGCCCACCCGAAAACTGAGTAAAACTGTAGAAAATCATATTGGCCGTACATACAATCTTATTCTTATCTAGAAATCTTGTCATTTTTTTGAAATTGTCAGTAGCCATCTTGATTCGATGACGACGACAACTAGACTTTGCATCAAATCAAACAGCAATATTGTCTGACCTGAGCAGCAGCTAACCAGATTCAGTTGATGCATAAATAAAATATAAACGAAAAGTGTGTCTTTCATCGAGAAATATTCGAAAGACAAGAAGTCGATTTTGAAGTGAACGACAGAAACGTTGACAGAAATAAATAAATAAAAATCGAAATTTCGAAGAATGAAAAACCAAAAAGAAAGCAAATAAAATGAAGATAAACAAAAAAAAAAAAAAAAGAGAGACGTTGAAAATAGAAGGAAAGAAATGATCACGAAAAACGTCTGTGGATTCGTTGACAAGAGTGTGTGAGCATGTCGGGAAAAGAAAAGAAAAAGTATATGACCTGCAGAACGAGAGGAGAAGAAAAAAAAAGAAAAAGAAAAAGAAAGAAATTGGAAGAAAAAAGGTAGAAGAAACAGAGAAAAAAGTAAAGGAAAAGGAAAGAAAAGAAATATTAAACAGATGGAAACGAAAGAAAGAAAGAAAGAAAGAAAGAAAGAAAGAAAGAAAGAAAGAAAGAAAGAAAGAAAGACAAAGAAACTAAAATGAAAGAAAGGAAAGGATAAGAAAGAAAGAAACTAAAAAGAAAGAAATAAATAAACTAAAAAGAAAGAAAGAAACTAAAAAGAAAAGAAAGAAAGAACGAAAGAAAGAAAGAAAGAAAGAAAGAAAGAAAGAAAGAAAGAAAAGAAGGTAAGAAATAAATAAATAAATAAAGAAAGAAAGACAAAGAAACTAAAATGAAAGAAAGGAAAGGATAAGAAAGAAAGAAACTAAAAAGAAAGAAAGAAAGAAACTAAAAAGAAAGAAACTAAAAAGAAAAGAAAGAAAGAAAGAAAGAAAGAAAGACAAAGAAACTAAAATGAAAGAAAGGAAAGGATAAGAAAGAAAAAGAAAGAAAGAAACTAAAAAGAAAGAAAGAAAGAAAGACAAAGGAAATAAAATGAAAGAAAGGAAAGGAGAAGAAAGAAAGAAACTAAAAAGAAAGAAAGAAAAAGAAAGAAACTAAAAAGAAAGAAAGAAAAAGAAAGAAAGAAACTAAAAAGAAAGAAAGAAAGAAAGAAAGAAAGAAAGAAAGAAAGACAAAGAAACTAAAATGAAAGAAAGGAAAGGAGAAGAAAGAAACTAAAAAGAAAGAAAGAAAAAGAAAGAAAGAAAGGAAGGAAGGAGGGAAGGAAGGAAGGAAGGAAAGAAGGAAACAAACAAACAAACAAACAAACAAACAAACAAACAAACAAAAAAGAAAGAAAGAAAGAACGAATATGAGGTAGAAAATAAACAAAACAATTAGAAAAACGGCGGCGGGGGGGGGGGCGTGGTGAAGAACTATTTAAATAAAGAAACAAACAAAAGTAAAAGGTAAAAAGAAAGAAATCGAAAGAAAAAATAATGTATCTCACCTCAATTTTAAAAAAAGACTAAGAAATTGCTTAAGGACAACTTGTCTGGATATCAAGGAATAAAATTGTTAAAGACTCAACGAAGAAAATCCCACAATGCTTTTTTTCCAATTAATGCTTTTAGAAATAATAATAATAATAATAATAATAATAATAATAATAATAATAATAATAACTCAATAAAACCCTAACAAATGCTAAAAAATGACCAGAATTTAACGCCAGTAGAATTTGTGCAAAGAAAGTATTCAATAGATCACACCACCTTGAGTATTATTTAATAAATGTCGCCATGTTTAAATCGGACTCCTTGAGTCATGTTCTCAGATAGTCACGTCAGATCGAGATTTTCACATGGCTGTCATGCATGGCACCAAACGAGTTCAGAAATATCTAAACTGTCGGCTGCATGCTGCCACTTTCTCAGATTAATAGATTTAAATGGCTATGAGCGATTGAAAAGCCTGAGGGTCTTGGTAAAGCCCGTCCATCTTTGAACATTGTGGACTGGCGCTACATAATCACAAAGAACTGTATCAAATAACAGAAATCACATCACTTGCGGACTACCAACAGCAGCAACAACTAAAATGGATAGTACATGTAACCCGAAAAGAAAATAATGATATAATCAAAATGTTAAGCATTTCAAAGAAAAGTTTAGAAAAGATTTCCCCCCACACATACACACACTCCTTATCAATACTGGAAAGAGCGATAACAGCTATTTAAAAAATTATGGTTAAAAAAGTTTTTGTGTGAGTGAAGCCTGAGGGGCTTGGAAAAGATCATCCCTCTTCATCTCTCTTGTGGACTGACACTACAGAGCCACAAACAAAGTACAATACCAAATAATAGAAAGCCACATCATTTGAAGACTACCATCAGCAGCAACAACTAAAATGGATTGCACATGTAACTCAAAGAGAAAATTATGATATAATCACAATGCTGACATTGCACGCTAAAATGTGAGAAAGGAAACTTCCCTCATCAATTTGGAAAAGAGCAATAATAGCTACTGGACTTGAGAAACCTGTTTTCTTGGAAAATTGTTTTAAGAGATAGATATTTATAGTACCAGCTGCTTGGTCAATAAATGCCAAATGTTTCCTTATCAGAAACTGGCTAATATTACCATTATTGTAAAAAAGATTTAAAAAAAACTGTACTAAATAGCAAAAACCATATCACTTGAGGAATTCCAACAGCACCAACAACTAAAATGGATAGCTGATTGTTGTAACCAAGGGAAGGTTACTGAATTGAATAAGCACAAGAAGGTTGCTAATCCATGATAATACTTACGACAAGAACAACACATAAGATTTGTCAGCGGTGCAGTCAACAGCTAAAAGTGAGTCAAATGAATTCCAAAATGAATCGCCAACTGCAGACCAACATACAGTATTTACTATTGTATTTATATGAATGGGGACATACCCATTATCATCTGTAGGTATGCTACAACACTGATATAATTTTGAATGAAAATAATGACATCATCAAG
Source organism: Acanthosepion lycidas (assembly GCA_963932145.1). NCBI lineage: Eukaryota > Metazoa > Mollusca > Cephalopoda > Sepiida > Sepiidae > Acanthosepion > Acanthosepion lycidas. The sequence goes on from OZ010614.1 coordinate 48,882,430, forward strand.
ATGTTGACATTCCACACTACTTCAAAAAAAAGGTTAGGAAGGAAACTCCCATCAATACGGAAAAGAGCAATAATGGTTACTCGACTTGGGAAATCTGTTTTTTTGGAAATTAAATTCTTTTAAGTGAGAGATTTTATAAATTCAGCTGCAATTCAACATAAAAGCTGCTCATTCAATGAATGCTGAATATTTCCTTATAGGGAACCAGTTAATACTAGCATTAACATTGTGTATAAAATTTTTTTATGTGAAAAAAAAGTGAACTGACGACAATGAGTCTTTCTTGAACTCATAACTGTTATCTGGCGTCTGAGATGGTAATATTTTTTTCGTGGTTTGTGTTGCGTTGAAAAAAAAGTAATTTTTAACGTCAAAAAACGACATTATTACGTCATTGTTTGTGCACCAACCTAATATATATATATATATATATATATATATATATATATATATATATATATATATATATATATATAGCGATTGAGTTCTCTGCGTGACTGGTATATTTATGAAAAAATAAATACGCAAAAATTCACTTTTCTCTCTGACGGGCATCGATGGCCTGGGGGTTAGAAACTCCAACTAACACCAAAACGGTCCGGGCCTGAAGCGCTCAGATGCCTAACCACACTGATGTGCTGCGAAGCAGTCTGTCTGTGGATGACTCTCTCTCTCTCTCTCTCTATATATATATATATATATATATATATATATATATACATATATTAGGTTGGTGCAAAAATAATGAAGTAATAATGTCGTTTTTTGACGTTAAAAAATAGGTCAAAAAACGACATTATTACGTCATTATTTTTGCACCAACCTAATATATATATATTGATTTTCTAAGAGTATCTTAGATGTATGGGGCATAGTCGTAACTGTTTTAGCGAGACAAATTTACAAAGCGTTACACCACGCCGAGGCGCCAATATATATATATATATATATATATATATATATATATATATATATATATATATATATTATGAAATGGACAAAGTCCGACAATTATTTTAAGACATTTTTATGTTTATACATTCTTTTTATAGGAACAAATATTTAAGGAAATGCTCTGTTTTATAATAAACAGTATTAAACAACATTTACCGGCCTGAATGTCCGAGAGATTTTCATCGGACCTGTATCCTATACGGAACCGTCATATAGCCTAACGTGCCTTTAACCGATTGGGCCACAGAGGAGCGTTCGGTTAGCAAAGTCGATTTTACTGTCTTTAAACTAGAATCTTCCATGATTCTGTCAGGTACATTCATATCCGCTCATGGCGTATCCAAATGTAAACAAATGACGTCACACATTATACAAAGAATGTATAAACATATAAATGTTTTAAAATAATTGTCGAAGGTCGTCCATTTCCTATAAAATAAAATGGACTAAGTCGGACAATTATTTCATTTATATTTCCTGTTCATAGGTTATTTTTATTTATCAGAGAATACATAAATGTAAATAGTGTAAATAGATAAAATACCTATCTCAAAAAATACAGACAGATCCTGAAGAAGACCGGAACGGTCGAAATGTTGTGAATGTATCAATAAAGCTAAGGACAACAGTTTTAACAATGCAAAGAGTGTAAATAGTTACATCACCTCAGAAATATAGAGAGATCCTGAAGAAGACTGAACGTTGAACGGTCGAAACGTTGTGAATATAACAATAAAGGTGAAGACAACAGTTTAAACAATGTAAATCTTGTAAATAGTTAACATACCTCATCACAGGCATGGAGACAAATTCTGTAGAAGGCTGCAGCAAACAACAGTCGAAACGTCATGAATATGACAATGAAGATGAGGACAACAGTCTGAACAATATAAATAGTGTAAATAGTTACATGGCCCATCTCAGGCACATTGACAGATTCAGAAGGCCGGAACTTACAACGGTCGAAACAGCGTGATTATGGCAATAAAAATGAGGACAATGGTCTGAAAAATATAAATAGTGTAAATAGTTACAATGCCCCATCTCAGACACATGTGCAGATTCTGATGAAGGCTTGAACGTACAACGGTCGAAACATCGTGTATATGAAAATAAAGATGAGGGCAACATTCTGAACAATATAAATAGAGTCAATAGGTACAATGCCCCATCTCAGGCACATTGTCAGATTCTGAAGAAGGCCGGAACGTACAACGGTCGAAACATCGTGAATACGAAAATAAAGATGAGCACAACAGTCTGAAAAATATAAATAGTGTAAATGGTTACAATGCCCCATCTCAGGCACATTGATAGATTCTGAAGAAGGCCGGAACGTACAACGGTCGAAACATCGTGAATATGACAATAAAGATGAGGACAACAGTCTGAACAATATAAATAATGTAAATAGTTACAATGCCCCATATCAGGCACATTGCCAGCTTCTGATGAAGGCCGCAACGTACACCGGTCGAAACATCGTGAATATCACAATAAAGATGAGGACAACAGTCTGAACAATATAAATAGTGTAAATAGTTACAATGCCCCATTTCAGGCACATTGACAGATTCTGATGAAGGCCGCAACGTACACCGGTCGAAACATCGTGAATATCACAATAAAGATGAGGACAACAGTCTGAACAATATAAATAGTGTAAATAGTTACAATGCCCCATATCAGGCACATTGCCAGCTTCTGATGAAGGCCGCAACGTACACCGGTCGAAACATCGTGAATATCACAATAAAGATGAGGACAACAGTCTGAACAATATAAATAGTGTAAATAGTTACAATGCCCCATTTCAGGCACATTGACAGATTCTGATGAAGGCCGCAACGTACAACGGTCGAAACATCGTGAATATCACAATAAAAATGAGGACAACAGTCTGAACAATATAAATAGGGTAAATAGTTACGATGCCCCATCTCAGGAACATTGATAGATTCTGAAGAATGCCGGAACGTACAACGGTCGAAACATCGTGTATATGACAATAAAGATGAGGACAACAGTCTGAACAATATAAATAGTGTAAATAGTTACAATACCCCATTTCTGGTACATTGATAGATTCTGAAGAAGGCCGGAACGTACAACGGTCGAAACATCGTGTATATGACAATAAAGATGAGGACAACAGTCTGAACAATATAAATAGTGTAAATAGTTACAATGCCCCATTTCTGGTACATTGATAGATTCTGAAGAAGGCCGGAACGTACACCGGTCGAAACATCGTGAATATCACAATAAAGATGAGGACAACAGTCTGAACAATATAAATAGTGTAAATAGTTACAATGCCCCATATCAGGCACATTGCCAGCTTCTGATGAAGGCCGCAACGTACACCGGTCGAAACATCGTGAATATCACAATAAAGATGAGGACAACAGTCTGAACAATATAAATAGTGTAAATAGTTACAATGCCCCATTTCAGGCACATTGACAGATTCTGATGAAGGCCGCAACGTACAACGGTCGAAACATCGTGAATATCACAATAAAAATGAGGACAACAGTCTGAACAATATAAATAGGGTAAATAGTTACGATGCCCCATCTCAGGAACATTGATAGATTCTGAAGAATGCCGGAACGTACAACGGTCGAAACATCGTGTATATGACAATAAAGATGAGGACAACAGTCTGAACAATATAAATAGTGTAAATAGTTACAATGCCCCATTTCTGGTACATTGATAGATTCTGAAGAAGGCCGGAACGTACAACGGTCGAAACATCGTGAATATCACAATAAAGATGAGGACAACAGTCTGAACAATATAAATAGTGTAAATAGTTACAATGCCCCATTTCAGGCACATTGACAGATTCTGATGAAGGCCGCAACGTACAACGGTCGAAACATCGTGAATATCACAATAAAAATGAGGACAACAGTCTGAACAATATAAATAGGGTAAATAGTTACGATGCCCCATCTCAGGAACATTGATAGATTCTGAAGAATGCCGGAACGTACAACGGTCGAAACATCGTGTATATGACAATAAAGATGAGGACAACAGTCTGAACAATATAAATAGTGTAAATAGTTACAATGCCCCATTTCTGGTACATTGATAGATTCTGAAGAAGGCCGGAACGTACAACGGTCGAAACATCGTGAATATGACAATAAAGACAACGGTCTGAACAATATAAATAGAGATATATGTGTATTTTTTTTTTTTTTTTTTTACTTGAAATCGCTGAAGGGCAATCTTCTTCCAATGCTAACCAGGAGAAACTGTTTACTCTGCTCAGAAAAAAAATATTACAAAAACCAGTTTCAAAAAATCAAAATCCATGTTTAAATAAAAGAAACCATTTCCTCTGTAAATGTGCCGACGACGGTCTTCATCTTTTTCTGTTTTTGTTTATTCATCATTTCAACCCAAGGAATCCGGGAATCTTTTTGTTGTCTTTTTGTATTTCCAATTTTTCGTTATCTTACTTGGTTTTATTTTTTTTTTTTGGGGGGGGGGAGCGGGGTTTGCGTTTATTTTGTTTTGTTTCTTTGCTGACAATGCATTCTGCCTTCTTACAATTGATGTCTACCATTTCTGCTATCTTCTTTCACTGTCATTTGCTTTCTTCGTCTGCTATCAACAATGTGTTATCAGCATAGCTAAACATTGCTGACATCATGGCCGCCAATAATTATTTTCTAATTCTCTCGGGATTGCTCCACTGTAAACATTGTTTAAATCTCGTGTGAAGACACACCATTGGCTTACGCTCCTTCCTATTTCTGTGAATTTACCGAATTCATTTTCTCTACGCCGGCAGGCGGTTTGCTGCTAGTATAAATTCTGGATAATTCTAATTATTCTAATCATTTATTTATTTAAAGCATTTTGACGCTGGGGCCACCAATCCCGTTCAGTTGTGGTTCATGGTGACATTCAAAGCAAAATAGTTCAATGTCTTGCCGATTGCTTTTGCAGCAATAATGTTGAGGTTACCCCATCAATGCTCTCAGAAATTCCTCCGCCTACTATGAGTCGCAGCTCCTACGTCCAGACTATCAACTGTCCGATGGCCGATAGGATTAGGAAGAGGCTTTCCCCTACACCGGTCGGGTCTGGAAAGCTTTCCGACTAGTCTCACACAGTTTGATCCGAAGATCGATGCCGTCGGTGTGTGGCCGTCGCAGTGCCAATGCGACCTCTCGGAGACGTGTGTGAGAGTTGGATGGAAGCCGTGGACCAGTACAGTTCCGTATCCCAGTTCACCTCAGGGTCGACCGCTTCGCTGCAAAGGTAAAACCACTGACGGTACACTTCATACGCTGCTTAATTCTATCTTTTTCAAATAAATCATGCTTATTATTTACATTATTCGGACAATTGCCCTCATCTTTGTCACCATATTTATTACAACGTTTCGGCCGTTGTACGCTCCGACCTTCTTCAGGGGGTTGCAATGTTGAATGTCCCACGTGCCATGTTTAATGAATGTCAGTTATCAGTTATCTCCTGTTAATTTCCCTCTGCTAAGGCAGTGGATATCTTTCAGAGGGAAATTTATAGGATTCCACACATTCCACTGTGCTATGTGTCTTCAAGGACACATGGCACAGTGGATAAAGGCGTTTGTTAGATCCAGTGACAGACCCAAAGAGTGTGAGTTCAATACCCGGTTAAGGCAGTGGAGAACTTGGAGAGGTAAATTACCAGGAGATAACTGATAACTGACATCCATTAAACATAGCACGTGGAACTAGAACAGTCTACCCCAGTGAGTGAAATAAAGGGTTCAATTCGACATTGCAACAACCTGAAGAAGGCCGGAGCGTATAACGGCCAAAACGTTGTAATAAATATGTTGATAAAGATGAGGACAATGGTCCGAATAATGTAAATAATGTACATAATACCTCATCTCAGAAATATAGACAGATACTGAAAGGCCGAAACGTTGTAATAAATATGGCGACAAAGATGAGGACAATAGTCCGAATAATGTAAATAGTATACATAATACCTCATCTCAGAAATATAGACAGATACTGAAAGGCCGAAACGTTGTAATAAATATGGCGACAAAGATGAGGACAATAGTCGGAATAATGTAAATAGTATACATAATTCTCATCTCAGAAATATAGGCAGATACTGAAAGGCCGAAACGTTGTAATAAATATGGCGACAAAGATGAGGACAATAGTCCGAATAATGTAAATAGTATACATAATACCTCATCTCAGAAATATAGACAGATACTGAAAGGCCGAAACGTTGTAATAAATATGGCGACAAAGATGAGGACAATAGTCCGAATAATGTAAATAATGTACATAATACCTCATCTCAGAAATATAGACAGATACTGAAAGGTCGAAACGTTGTAATAAATATGGCGACAAAGATGAGGACAATAGTCCGAATAATGTAAATAATGTACATAATACCTCATCTCAGAAATATAGACAGATACTGAAAGGCCGAAACGCTGTAATAAATATGGCGACAAAGATGAGGACAATAGTCCGAATAATGTAAATAATGTACATAATACCTCATCTCAGAAATATAGACAGATACTGAAAGGCAGAAATGTTGTAATAAATATGGCGACAAAGATGAGGACAATAGTCCGAATAATGTAAATAATGTACATAATACCTCATCTCAGAAATATAGACAGATACTGAAAGGCCGAAACGTTGTAATAAATATGGCGACAAAGATGAGGACAATAGTCCGAATAATGTAAATAATGTACATAATACCTCATCTCAGAAATATAGACAGATACTGAAAGGCCGAAACGTTGTAATAAATATGGCGACAAAGATGAGGACAATAGTCCGAATAATGTAAATAATGTACATAATACCTCATCTCAGAAATATAGACAGATACTGAAAGGCAGAAATGTTGTAATAAATATGGCGACAAAGATGAGGACAATAGTCCGAATAATGTAAATAATGTACATAATACCTCATCTCAGAAATATAGACAGATACTGAAAGGCCGAAACGTTGTAATAAATATGGCGACAAAGATGAGGACAATAGTCCGACTAATGTAAATAATGTACATAATACCTCATCTCAGAAATATAGACAGATACTGAAAGGCAGAAATGTTGTAATAAATATGGCGACAAAGATGAGGACAATAGTCCGAATAATGTAAATAATGTACATAATACCTCATCTCAGAAATATAGACAGATACTGAAAGGCCGAAACGTTGTAATAAATATGGCGACAAAGATGAGGACAATAGTCCGACTAATGTAAATAATGTACATAATACCTCATCTCAGAAATATAGACAGATACTGAAAGGCAGAAATGTTGTAATAAATATGGCGACAAAGATGAGGACAATAGTCCGAATAATGTAAATAATGTACATAATACCTCATCTCAGAAATATAGACAGATACTGAAAGGCCGAAACGTTGTGATAAATATGGCGACAAAGATGAGGACAATAGTCCGAATAATGTAAATAATGTACATAATACCTCATCTCAGAAATATAGACAGATACTGAAATTATGCTTACTTAACACATGTCTTGTGGCGTAATTTATCAAGCGCTTTTGGGTAAACTATAAAACATGGCTATCCATCCTTTTGCATTTGTATGGCTCTCTCTGATATCATTCTGAGCATAAACGCCATATTCATTATTCCAGGGACTTTAAAGATGACGCGTTGCTCTTGTCATATTTAGAGTCAGTGCATCAGACGTCGCGAGACCAGAAACATGTGTAGCAAAATTATGGAAAATAAGGCATAATATTTTTTTTTTAAATCCACATTACAACCAAAAACGTTTGCGGTATCTATCTTCTATTTAATATACACACTTTTCTCTCGTTGAGACCACTATAACCTCTTCCTTATATATATATATATATATATATATATATATATATATATATATATATATATATTATAAATTAAACTACACAGTTCTAACCATGTTTCAAAAATGGAAAAAATGAATTTAATTTTGTAATTAAATTAAAGACATTAGTTCCATTTCATTTTTTTGGGGGGGGTGTTTAGGTTACAATAGAATCTTTAAATATACAAATAGAAAAAATTCCGTAAGAATCTTTGCCGTTAACAATAGAAAAATTTTAAAAATCCAGACGACATGCATTTAACGGATGTCAGATTTCATTGAAAAATACATCCCTACCCCTACCAAAACGTAACTAATAACTGATACATCAAAATACAGACATAATGAACACGCAAACACCTCTCTTCGGGTTGAAGTGAATCTCTCTGTATCCTTGGAAACATGAATTATGATTTTAGCTGTGTCTTTAAAACCCAGTAATTTTAAAAGTTTCTCCAAAATTCGCTTGAGGATGAAATGGAACTAATGTCTTTAATTTAATTACAAAATTAAATTCGGAGCTTTTAGCTTCCATTTTTGAAACATGGTTAGAACTGTGTAGCGGAAAAACCATATTTTAAATCAATTAATTTATAATATTAATGCTCTGTAAATGTACATTGAGCACTATTTTGTAAAAATAAAAATATCTATAAGAACACTGGATTATATATCTTACTGTTCTTTCTTTATATATATATATATATATATATATATATATATATATATATATATATATATATATATATTTAAAAGTGAACATAGAAGTCAACACTTAGAGGCGACAGTCTGTTTCATGCTATATGCAATCGTCAGGCCACGTGTGCCGTTATTTTTCTCGGCTATTTATATATATATATATACGGGTCAGTGGTGCATTGTGGGTTGTTTATTATGGCCGTTATTTTACCAGAAGTCGTTTATTTATTTATTTGGGTTAAATTATTTTGCTTGTTTTTTATTTTTATTTTTTGTTTCTTATTTTATTTATTTATTTTTTTAATCGGTGTTTTTATTAACGTAGTAAAAATTTGTTTATATCACTTATTTAATAGTTTTGTTTTGGTCTGAGAATTTAATTAAAGCTATTTGTTCGGTTTTGGGGTTGATTGTTGTAGTTTATTCTAACTATTATTTTGGCGGTAACAGTTTTTAATTTGCGTTTATTTGGGTTGATTATCTTTATTTGCTTTT
>OZ010614.1:48896474-48921474 GCA_963932145.1 Acanthosepion lycidas
TCCAAACCTTTCGTTGTTTCTTCCTAAATCCTTCATATTAATTCGGGCGGCCATTTTATCTACTTATCTCGCTGTCAACCTCTTTAGAATATCTCAAGACATTTTAGCTTACGGCCACATCACGTTGAAACACTGTTTCCTGTTTCCAATACGATCACCGGAATTAACGTCGAGCCTGGTCAGCACCTAGATGGGTAACTAGACGAATATTAGCTACTGTAAGCTTGGATGTGTGGGTGGTGTAATCGATAATGGGTCGGAATTGTTAATCAGAGAGCCGAGTTCCAATTTCCGTTAGGTTTGTTATAATCATTTACGCGCAAATACTGTTGTGAAAGGTATGAATCCACCTCCTATCCCCCCAGCTAGGGGTTAATTAGTAAGACGTGTGTCACTAAACCATTATTATCTCCGAACATAAAATAAAAATAGTGTACAAAAATATTTAGATTTCGGCATAAAATGACCGACAGAGATGTTGATATGCCGCTAAACAAAACCAACATGGCACAGTGAATAAGAGCGTTGGTTAGATCCAGTGACAGGACCCAAAGAGTGTGAGTTCAATACCCGGTTAAGGCAGTGGAGAACTTGGAGAGGTAAATTACCAGGAGATAACTGATAACTGACATCCATTAAACATAGCACGTGGAACTAGAACAGTCTACCCCAGTGAGTGAAATAAAGGGTTCAATTCGACATTGCAACAACCTGAAGAAGGCCGGATCGTATAACGGCCAAAACGTTGTAATAAATATGGTGATAAAGATGAGGACAATGGTCCGAATAATGTAAATAATGTACATAATACCTCATCTCAGAAATATAGACAGATACTGAAAGGCCGAAACGTTGTAATAAATATGGCGACAAAGATGAGGACAATAGTCCGAATAATGTAAATAGTATACATAATACCTCATCTCAGAAATATAGGCAGATACTGAAAGGCCGAAACGTTGTAATAAATATGGCGACAAAGATGAGGACAATAGTCCGAATAATGTAAATAGTATACATAATACCTCATCTCAGAAATATAGACAGATGCTGAAAGGCAGAAACGTTGTAATAAATATGGCGACAAAGATGAGGACAATAGTCCGAATAATGTAAATAATGTACATAATACCTCATCTCAGAAATATAGACAGATACTGAAAGGCCGAAACGTTGTAATAAATATGGCGACAAAGATGAGGACAATAGTCCGAATAATGTAAATAATGTACATAATACCTCATCTCAGAAATATAGATAGATACTGAAGGGCAGAAACGTTGGAATAAATATGGCAACAAAGATGAGGACAATAGTCCGAATAATGTAAATAATGTACATAATACCTCATCTCAGAAATATAGGCAGATACTGAAAGGCCGAAACGTTGTAATAAATATGGCGACAAAGATGAGGACAATAGTCCGAATAATGTAAATAATGTACATAATACCTCATCTCAGAAATATAGACAGATGCTGAAAGGCAGAAATGTTGTAATAAATATGGCGACAAAGATGAGGACAATAGTCCGAATAATGTAAATAATGTACATAATACCTCATCTCAGAAATATAGACAGATACTGAAAGGCCGAAACGTTGTAATAAATATGGCGACAAAGATGAGGACAATAGTCCGAATAATGTAAATAATGTACATAATACCTCATCTCAGAAATATAGATAGATACTGAAGGGCAGAAACGTTGGAATAAATATGGCGACAAAGATGAGGACAATAGTCCGAATAATGTAAATAGTGTACATAATACCTCATCTCAGAAATATAGACAGATACTGAAATTATGCTTACTTAACACATGTCTTGTGGCGTAATTTATCAAGCGCTTTTGGGTAAACTATAAAACATGGCTATCCATCCTTTTGCATTTGTATGGCTCTCTCTGATATCATTCTGAGCATAAACACCATATTCATTATTCCAGGGACTTTAAAGATGACGCGTTGCTCCTTTCATATTTAGAGTCAGTGCATCAGACGTCGCGAGACCAGAAACCTGTGTAGCAAAATTATGGAAAATAAGGCATAATATTTTTTTTTAAATTCACATTACAACCAAAAACGTTTGCGGTATCTATCTTCTATTTAATATACACACTTTTCTCTCGTTGAGACCACTATAACCTCTTCCTTATATATATATATATATATATATATATATATATATATATATATATATATATATATATATATATATTATAAATTAAACTACACAGTTCTAACCATGTTTCAAAAATGGAAAAAATGAATTTAATTTTGTAATTAAATTAAAGACATTAGTTCCATTTCATTTTTGGGGGGTGTTTAGGTTACAATAGAATCTTTAAATATACAAATAGAAAAAATTCCGTAAGAATCTTTGCCGTTAACAATAGAAAAATTTTAAAAATCCAGACGACATGCATTTAACGGATGTCAGATTTCATTGAAAAATACATCCCTACCCCCTACCAAAACGTAACTAATAACGGATACATCAAAATACAGACATAATGAACACGCAAACACCTCTCTTCGGGTTGAAGTGAATCTCTCTGTATCCTTGGAAACATGAATTATGATTTTAGCTGTGTCTTTAAAACCCAGTAATTTTAAAAGTTTCTCCAAAATTCGCTTGAGGATGAAATGGAACTAATGTCTTTAATTTAATTACAAAATTAAATTCGGAGCTTTTAGCTTCCATTTTTGAAACATGGTTAGAACTGTGTAGCGGAAAAACCATATTTTAAATCAATTAATTTATAATATTAATGCTCTGTAAATGTACATTGAGCACTATTTTGTAAAAATAAAAATATCTATAAGAACACTGGATTATATATCTTACTGTTCTTTCTTTATATATATATATATATATATATATATATATATATATATATATATATATATATATTTAAAAGTGAACATAGAAGTCAACACTTAGAGGCGACAGTCTGTTTCATGCTATATGCAATCGTCAGGCCACGTGTGCTGTTATTTTTCTCGGCTATTTATATATATACGGGTCAGTGGTGCATTGTGGGTTGTTTATTATGGCCGTTATTTTACCAGAAGTCGTTTATTTATTTATTTGGGTTAAATTATTTTGCTTGTTTTTTATTTTTATTTTTTGTTTCTTATTTTATTTATTTATTTTTTTAATCGGTGTTTTTATTAACGTAGTAAAAATTTGTTTATATCACTTATTTAATAGTTTTGTTTTGGTCTGAGAATTTAATTAAAGCTATTTGTTCGGTTTTGGGGTTGATTGTTGTAGTTTATTCTAACTATTATTTTGGCGGGAACAGTTTTTAATTTGCGTTTATTTGGGTTGATTATCTTTATTTGCTTTTTTCTAACGGTAACTTTATCGGGATTGGTTTGTTTATTTATTTACTTGGATGAATTTAGGTCAATTTATTTTACTTGTATATTTTCTCGTTCAGTTTTCGATTTTTAAGTAACATAGTACTTATATTTTATTTTTATTTATATTTTTTATTTTTATTTTTTTATCATTATATAACACTTATAGCTATGTTTTTTGTTGTTTTTTTCGTCCGATTTTCAGGTTTGATTTTTTAATCTAACTAATAATTTGGTCATAATTGTTAGCTAATTTATTTATTACTTACTTTATTTATTTGGGTTCGTTTGTTTTTTTGTTTTTTTTGTTATTATTATTATTATTATTATCCTATTTTGTCTATTCTAACAGGTGTGATTTGGTAATTTGTTTCGATTAATTAATTTTGCTTAATTTTATTGTTATTTTGTTTATTTGTTTATTTATTTGTTTTTATTTTATTTTTTCCGTTTTCAATTTTTAAGTAACGTAGTAAAAATTTGTTTTCATGTCTGCATTTTGAGATGAGCTCGGATCTTTTATTTAATAATTTATTTTGGTCTGGGAAAGTCATGATAGCTATTTTTTTCTCCAAGCAAAGTTTGCAAGTTTTTGATTGATTGTTGAAGGCTGATGATTTTTTCATTATTTTCCAAGATATGTTTGGTGTGATGTGCGTTTTGTTTTTAATTTCCCAGATATACTTAGAAAGCATTGTACTGTTCGCATATTTACTATTTGTGAAAGATGTTTTGTGTGTATAATTTCTTTGTTTCCAGCGTCTGGTTTGTTTATATATATACATATATATATATATATATATATATATATATATATATATATATATATATATATATATATATAGAGAGAGAGAGAGAGAGAGAGAGAGATTCAGGGTTGATGGGCCTGCACAGCCATGGCCGTCACCGCCACCAGAAGGGAGAAAGAAAATAAAGAGAGAGGATGACGATTCCTATCCTCGGATGGGGGCAGGTGCTAACGTTATATATACATATATATATATATATATATATATATATATATATATATATATATATATATATATATATATACAGTTCTGTTCGATGAATTTCTTTTTTTTACTTAAAATTTTTTCGCCTATTGTTTGATAAAACGAAAGTTGATCTAAATTCAAAGGATAAACGACCTAAAATCTGAAGAAGAAGCTTTGAAAGCTCTTTGAATTTAGCAGTAAGTACTGTCGAGCATCCGTTCAGTATGATGTTCTGGGGATGCTTTTCTTTTCATGGAACTGGTTTCTTAAAACCTATTGAAAAGACCCTCAGGAGCGATCAGTACAAGAGAATTTTAGAGTCTTTTCTGCTCCCTTCTGCTGAAAGGGTGCAAATCGACCCCACCAAGCTCATTTTTATGCAGGATAATGCTCCCTGTCACAAATCAAAATTGATAAAGGAATACTTTCATGAGAAGCAGGTGAGTGTGATGACATGGTATATATATATGATATAATATATATATATATATATATAAATATATATATATATATATACATATACATATATATATACATATATATATATATATATATATATATATATATATATATATATATATATATATGGTATATATATATAAATATATATATATATACATATATATACATATATATATATATATATCATATATATATATATATGATATATGATATATATATAAATATATATATATATCATATATCATATATATATATATATATATATGTATATGTATATATATATATGTATATATATATGTACATACATACATATATATATATGATATATCATATATATATATATATATATATATATATATATATGTGATATATGATATATATATATACATACATATATATATATATATTATATACATATATATATATATATATATATATATATATATATATATATATATATATATATATATATATCAAGAAAAAACCTATGAATCCATTACGGTTAGAGTATATTTCATGATTATTTTTATATTCATCTCCTCAGGTCGAAAACTCTTAAAAATGTTCTTTTTTTTTTAAGAACTTTCGCTCACTGAGATGAAAAGAAAAGTTTGGTTTGTTTTACGGCACATCCACACCAATGGGTCATTTAATGCCGACAACCTTTTTATTTATTTATTTATTTATTGGTAATATTTTTGTTTTCTCAAAAATCTATTTCTCTTAATATTTTTTTTCCCCAAAAAATGTATAGCTGGTGATATTATCTTTTCAAAAACTGCTGGCATCATTCATTTTTCTTTTGTCAAAAATGTATTTCTCGCAATAATCTTCTCCAAAGAAACCCCCGTTAATAACACATTCATAATGCTTTTACCTCCGTTTCGGCGTTAACCACCTGCCCATAGCTGGGACCCCAACAGGTGCCACCACTCCGGGTCAAGGGGACCTAGGAACACCCGCAATTAGCGGGTAGTTCCATACTCCTCAAGGCCTCCCGATTAGAGGCCCTGCTGTTGGAACCCAGGAGCGGCAAAGAACAGTATTCACGAAATAAAATATAAGCGAAATGAATCTTTAAGATTTTTCTTGGTCTATTATTATAATGCCCTGCAATTCAAATTTATATTGAGCTCTCTTTGAATTAATATTTCCTTGGAATTATCTTTACCAAGTCACAAATTGCGATTATTCATATATATATATATATATATATCATACTTATTATAAAACCGAGGTTGTGTGTGTCTGTACGTTTATATATTGGATCGGATTTCCTACATTTTTCAACCGATTTCAACAAAACTTCACAGGACTACGTAAAATTACCTTGTGGTGGTTCTGACAGCGCCAAAAATTGGAAAAACACAATTGTTTTTGCACAAAATCAATTTGAAAACACGATTAAGAGGCTTCACGATAATGAAAGGGGGACAACTCATATCGAGTTATACTTATTATAAAACCCAGGTTGTTTTTGTGTGTGTGTGTGTGTGTGTGTGTGTGTGTGTTCGTTTACATATGGGATCGGATTTCCTACATTTTTCACCCGATTTCAACAAAACTTCACTTTTTTTTTGGCAGGTAGTGTTTCTTATTGTCTTGCACACTTTTTTTTCTTTATTTTTACATTCAGAATGCTTTACAAATTCCATTTACAAGACAATTGTTTATAATAAAATTCTATTCAATCGGTAGACTCATAACGATTGAAAACAATGTTTTTGTTTGAGTTTGGGTTTGACCAATTCGTAAAGAGAAACAAAAACTAATTAAGACATACGTGTCCGTCAACCTTAAACAATAATCTTTGTCAATTTTATTTTTCAGTCTTTATGATGGTCGATACTTGATCTATCTCTTACTGTTACATCCCCGGGCAACGCCGGGCTCTACTGCTAGTATATATATATATATATATATATATATATATATATATATATATATATATATGTGTGTGTGTGTGTGTGTTTGTGTGTTAATGCAATGTTATTGGTCCTGACCTGGCATCTCGGCTTCAGTCAATTTCTCACTGCCGTAATATATCTTCCCTATGCCTTTTTTTACAAATACATTCATGGTAATTGTTCCGATGAACTCCCCCCCTATGGTACCTAGATTTTATGAATTTAAGTGCAGTACTAGGTTGGCGGCTAGGTCTCACCATTATTTTGGTTGATATGGCTGGATGTAACGGTATATTCTATGCTAGCAGTTCCTTCTATCGCACTTCTTATTTGTGGAACTCTCTTCCGTCTTCTCGCTTTAAACTTTGATCTTCAAAAGTTTAAATGTAATATCAGTCGGTATCTTCTGTCTTCTTAATTCCTCTTCTTTTATTGTCTTCTCTCTCCTTAATAATGTTTGTTTCTCATGTCTTCTAACATTCAGTATCCCCTTGCGTTTTGGGTATTCCCATAAACTACGTCCGGTATCAAGGCCTCTTTATCGGGAGATTGGAGATTTGAAGGAGAGTGGAAATACCTCTTAATTGCTGTTGTTCACTCTGAACCGGGTGGTAGCACCTGTTAGGGTCACAGTTATGGGCAAATAGTGAACATCCAAACAAAAATAAAAATAAGCTGGAA
This sequence comes from Acanthosepion lycidas, assembly GCA_963932145.1. Lineage (NCBI taxonomy): Eukaryota > Metazoa > Mollusca > Cephalopoda > Sepiida > Sepiidae > Acanthosepion > Acanthosepion lycidas. Next base: position 48,903,888 of record OZ010614.1, read on the forward strand.
AAGTATAAAAAATACATTTTTATAGCAAAAATACTTGCAATAATTTAATAATGAATTAATTTTAGTGCCATGCCTGGTACACGTATAAGCGATCAAGTATCTTTCGATACATGACTGACGAGACAGATTTTTTCCAGCAGTAGGTTGCCATTTCTTTCTGAGATAGACCAATTGCCATCCAAGGCTACAGAACCCGGGCTGTCCTGCTGTTTATTCATAGATGAGCGGGGCGGGGAAGAAGAGGATTCATACCTTTCCCAGGGGTATTAGCACGTAAGTGAATGTAATGGATCCGACTGGAATTTGAACTCGGCCCGTATTCGAGTAATTACCCTTGGGAAATGTATGAATGGATAGCAGACTAAGTCTGATTAGTAAGGGGGATCGGGTAGCTTTTCAAAGCCACAGTCGGCTGCTTCAGCTACTGCAATCCGAGCATTGTAAATGGACGCGTTATCCGGGCGAAAGAGCATCCAATGACACCAGCTTCCATAATCCTAAAAAAAAAAAAAAAAAAAAAACAAAGACAATATACTTCTGTTTACAGTGATAACTAGAACAAGAAGAAAAAACCTTAAAGTGCTTTCCTGTAAGAAAATGTGTGTGGGTATATTTACTGAAATCAACAGAAAACGTTAATTAAATCCTTAATATTTTTCCAAATCAAATATAACCTTTTAGCCATCTTTATTTTTCCGTTTAGCTGTTCAATATCTGCAAATAGATAATTCCTATCGATAGACAATACGTACTTTCGATAGGTAAAAGAGTCTTGTAACTATTAAATTAACTCAGACATAATATTAAGTTTATATATTTGTTTTCTGGGGAATCAATATGCGAGACACAGAAATTATTTATGGTTTCTTCTTTTTCATTGAAAAATCCTCCAAACCTTTCCTTGTTTCTTCCTAAATCCTTCATATTAATTCGGGCGGCCATTTTATCTACTTATCTCGCTGTCAACCTCTTTAGAATATCTCAAGACATTTTAGCTTACGGCCACATCACGTTGAAACACTGTTTCCTGTTTCCAATACGATCACCGGAATTAACGTCGAGCCTGGTCAGCACCTGGATGGGTAACTAGACGAATATTAGCTACTGTAAGCTTGGATGTGTGGGTGGTGTAATCGATAATGGGTCGGAATTGTTAATCAGAGAGCCGAGTTCCAATTTCCGTTAGGTTTGTTATAATCATTTACGCGCAAATACTGTTGTGAAAGGTATGAATCCACCTCTTATCCCCCCAGCTAGGGGTTAATTAGTAAGACGTGTGTCACTAAACCATTATTATCTCCGAACATAAAATAAAAATAGTGTACAAAAATATTTAGATTTCGGCATAAAATGACCGACAGAGATGTTGATATGCCGCTAAACAAAACCAACATGGCACAGTGAATAAGAGCGTTGGTTAGATCCAGTGACAGGACCCAAAGAGTGTGAGTTCAATACCCGGTTAAGGTAGTGAATAACTTTCAGAGGGAAAATTAACAGGAGATAACTGATAACTGACATCCATTAAACATAGCACATGGAACTAAAACAGTCTACCCCAGTGAGCGAAATAAAGGGTTCAGTTCGACATTGCAACCAACTGAAGAAGGCCGGAGCGTACAACGGCCGAAACGTTGTAATAAATATGGCAACAAAGATGAGGACAATAGTCCGAATAATGTAAATAATGTACATAATAGCTCATCTCAGAAATATAGACAGATACTGAAAGGCCGAAACGTTGTGATAAATATGGCGACAAAGATGAGGACAATAGTCCGAATAATGTAAATAGTGTACATAATACCTCATCTCAGAAATATAAACAGATACTGAAAGGCCGAAACGTTGTGATAAATATGGCGACAAAGATGAGGACAATAGTCCGAATAATGTAAATAGTGTACATAATACCTCATCTCAGAAATATAAACAGATACTGAAAGGCCGAAACGTTGTGATAAATATGGCGACAAAGATGAGGACAATAGTCCGAATAATGTAAATAGTGTACATAATACCTCATCTCAGAAATATAAACAGATACTGAAAGGCCGAAACGTTGTGATAAATATGACGACAAAGATGAGGACAATAGTCCGAATAATGTAAATAATGTACATAATACCTCATCTCAGAAATATAGACAGATACTGAAAGGCCGAAACGTTGTGATAAATATGGCGACAAAGATGAGGACAATAGTCCGAATAATGTAAATAGTGTACATAATACCTCATCTCAGAAATATAGACAGATACTGAAAGGCCGAAACGTTGTGATAAATATGGCGACAAAGATGTAAATAATGTATTTTGTAGTAAATTTACCAAGCATACATTTTATAGCCAAATGGCCAACAGTATTTCTTATCTGTAGTTAGAGGCATGCAATTACGTTCAAAATATTTAGTTGAAGCCATAAAATTGTGCTCAAAATATTTACTTTTCGGCATTTAAAAAAAAAACCCATGGGGATGTTGATATGCCGCTAAACAAAAACAATCAAAACAAGCAAGACATTTTATATATCGACTTAAAATCAGGGTACTTTAGTACGGAATTATATGAAAGTAAATGATTTGTGAGAAGATTAAGTTCTGCTAATTGTAATATTTTATTTTCTATTATCAATGAGTTTTATTGTCACGTTCGGGGAGAGATGGAATTTGTCAGCCTGGTAGTGGGGAGTGCATCTAAGAGAAGGAAAACTCTGATTTTAAACCTCCGCTGCCTTGTGGTCATACCCAATCATGGGAAAAGCTTTGGGAGGAAACCCTGACGACAAATCCGGAGCCGGAGACCGTAATACAGTCCGATGTTATCTTCAACTTCGTTCTGGCAACTCCTGCGACTCATATACTTTCTATTCTTCCTCCTCTTCTACTTCTTCCACTCCTTCTTCTTCCTCTTCTTCTTCTTCTTCTTCTTCTTCTTCTTCTTCTTCTTCTTCTTCTTCTTCTTCCTCTACTTCTTCTTCTTCTTCTTCCTCTACTTCTTCTTCTTCTTCTTCTTCTTCTTCTTCTTCTTCTTCTTCTTCTTCGTGCTGCGTCCCTTCAGGACTTTGGTGATCATTGCTCTACGCAATTTTCTTTCCTTTGTAGCTCTTAATAAATTTTGTCCTTTTGCGATCTCTTCTAATCCCTGTTCTGCCAATCATTTACATATTCTTCTTCTTCTTCTTCTTCTTCTTCTTCTTCTTCTTCTTCTTCCTCTTCTTCTTCTTCTTCTTCTTCTTCTTCCTCTCATTCTTCTTCTTCTTCTCCTTCTTCTTCCTCTTCTTCTTCTTCTTCCTCTCATTCTTCTTCTTCTTCTCCTTCTTCTTCCTCTTCTTCTTCTTCCTCTTCTTCCTCTTCTTCTTCTTCTTCTTCTGTTTCTTTTCCTTCTTCTTCTTCTTCTTCTTCTTCCTCTCCTTCTTCTTCTTCTTCTTCCTCTCTTTCTCCTTCTTCTTCCTCTTCTTTTTCTTCTTCTTTTTCCTCTTCTTCTTCTTCTTCTCCTCCTTCCTCTTCATCTTCTTCTTCCTCTTCTTCTTTTTCTTCTTCTTCTTCTTCTTCTTCTTCTTCTTCTTCTTCTTCTTTTCCTTCTTCTTCTTCTTCTTCTTCTTCTACTACTTCTTCCTCTCCTTCTTCTTCTTCTACTTCTTCCTCTCTTTCTCCTTCTTCTTCCTCTTCTTTTTCTTCTTCTTTTCCCTCTTCTTCTTCTTCTTCATCTTCTTCTTCCTCTTCTTCTTCTTCTTCTTATTCTTCCTCTGTTTCTTTTCCTTCTTCTTCTTCTTCCTCTTCTACTACTTCTTCCTCTCCTTCTTCTTCTTCTTCTTCATCTTCTTCTTCCTCTTCTTCTTCTTCTTCTTCTTCTTCTACCTCTGTTTCTTTTCCTTCTTCTTCTTCTTCTTCTATTACTTATTCCTCTCCTTCTTCTTCTTCCTCTCCTTCTTCTTTTTCCTCTTCTTCTTCTCCTTCTTCTTCTTCTTCTACTTCTTCCTCTTCTTCTTCATCGTGCTGCGTCCCTTCAAGACTTTGATGATCATTGCTCTACGCAATTTTCTTTCCTTTGTAGCTCTTAATATATTTTATTTTTTTCGCTATCTTTTCTTATCCCGGTCCGTTCATTCGTACCACCCATCTCATTCACCCTAACCATTTTAACGGTAATTTCTACCCTGAGTAGTTCTTGTGACTTATATTGGGGGAATTTAAAAAAATAGAAACTGCAAGGATTTTGAATGATCATTAACTTAAATATCTGTAATCGGATTGCTACACTTCTTTAAAAACATATTTGTCTTTACATGGGGAAATTGTCAAAAATAAAATTGCTGAAAAACAACCTTCGACAACTCTGACCTTCAAAAATTTAAATGCAATGTCAATCGTTATCAACTATCTGAATACTTTTCTATTGTTCACGCTCCTAAATAATGATTTGTCGTCTAAATGACGCAAAAATGAAAATAACACTGACCTCATTTTAACTGAGATAGTTACCAAAATTGCACAAAAATATCTTGAAATACTAGAGAACAAATTTATTCAGTAAAATTGCCATTAGCTTCAACCACGGACTTCGGAATTTCTTGCAACTCTTCAGGAATGTTTTCTTGTTTAAGTTCGTGAATGCTTCACCCCACAAATAATAATCAAGGAGTTTGTGGCCTGGGGAGTTAGGTGGCCAGATGTAAGGGGTAACGAGGTCGCAGAAATTACCTGACAGCCATGACTGGGTTTTCCTACTTGTGTGGCATGGAGGTAGAGTCCTGTTGCCAGATATAGAGGCTTCCAAACACTCTGAAATATTCAAATTAGAGCTTACGCTGCGAATGACAAGCCGTTTGCAAATATCAGGCTGGGGGTATTGCATAATTTGGGGTTTTTTTTCTGACAGACGGTGCCCAACTGACCCTACTATACTGTACAGTCGACAAAATAAAAAGCAAACAAAGCGCATGCGCGAAACTAAAAATATAAAATGGCGATAATTTACCCATCGCACACTGCAAATCCATAATTTCTCTAGTAAATTATTAGTAATGAATTTACATTATACATATAATAATCAGTATTAATTTCAATAAATCCTGACCAATCAAACATTATTATAATCAAAATATCTAAAATGCATTGCGAACGTAAATCATTGAAAGTGCATTTACATTAGGCATATAACAATCAGGATATATCAATTCCTGACCACTGACAATCCCTTTCTTACAGATTTTAATGCATTTATATCGTAAAATGATTTAATGTCTTCCTGTAGTAAAAACCTCAATCACTTCCTTCTTGATTTTCAATGCAAGAAGGTACGGAAAAGATCACGTTCGAACCCACTCTTCCAAAATAGAAAGATAATCAAATATGAAATATCATAGGGGTGCGGTCTTTGTGAGACTGAGAGCTTTTCGGCACATCCTCGTATGGAATCATTAGATAGAAGGTTCTCTGGCATCAGTTTAATAAATCATAGTTGTGGCCTCGCGTGCTGCATAAACAAAATTTAATAATGCTATGAATATTATAGTAACCTGTCACCAGCTGAATTTGCGTAGCTGCAACATATAGACTCAAGAATAATTCTATAAGTCATAATTTAAGAAAAAATAAATTAGATGCCGGTCTTCAATCTGTCTTATCTTAAACTTAGCTAGCCACAGAGGCCAAAACGTTTTACAGTATTCTTTACAAACAAAAAAAAACAACACATAGAGGGGAGTTCATCAGAACAGTTACTATGAATATATTTATAGAAAAGGCAGATGGAAGCTACCTTACGGCTGTGGAAAAGTGACTGAAGCCAAGATGCCAGGTAAGGGCCTATAACATTGCAGATTCCTCTTTGGCTTTTATCAAGAATCTCTAAATATATAGCTGGAGCACCAGACCAGATGTGACAGCAATATCCAAAGCAAGGACGAATGATAGACTTATAAATATGTAAGATAGATTCTGGAGAGAAAAATTGTCTAACATGACATAATGAAGCAACATTATTAGCTACAGACTCAGCAGTTGATTCAATATACTCTTTCCACTTCGTGGCTGCTGAAAACATTAGTCTAAGAAGGCTCAATGAAAAACCGAATGATTAATTGAGACATTGTGATAACACCTAAAGTATCACAAAGAATGAGTCAAGTAGTCTGAACAGCTAGTGGAATAATAACTCTTCTCAAAATTTTAGAAGGTAGACATAAAATGGATTGACTGAAACATTGTGGTAACAACAAAAGCAATACAAAGAATGAGTTCAATAGTCTGAAGAACTCTTGGAATGATAATGACTCTTCTCAAAATTATAGAAGGTAGACATAGAATGGATTGATTGAAACATTGTGCTAACAACAAAAGCAATACAAAGAATGAGTTCAACAGTCTGAAGAACTCTTGGAATGATAATGACTCTTCTCAAAATTATAGAAGGTAAGCATAGAATGGATTGATTGAAACATTGTGCTAACAACAAAAGCAATACAAAGAATGAGTTCAATAGTCTGAAGAACTCTTGGAATGATAATGACTCTTCTCAAAATGATAGAAGGTAGACATAGAATGGATTGACTGAAACATTGTGGTAACAACAAAAGCAATACAAAGAATGAGTTCAATAGTCTGAAGAACTCTTGGAATGATAATGACTCTTCTCAAAATGATAGAAGGTAGACATAGAATGGATTGACTGAAACATTGTGGTAATAACAAAAGCAATACAAAGAATGAGTTCAATAGTCTGAAGAACTCTTGGAATGATAATGACTCTTCTCAAAATTATAGAAGGTAGACATAGTATGGATTGACTGAAACATTGTGGTAACAACAAAAGCAATATAAAGAATGAGTTCAATAGTCTGAAGAACTCTTGGAATGATAATGACTCTTCTCAAAATGATAGAAGGTAGACATAGAATGGATTGACTGAAACATTGTGGTAACAACAAAAGCAATACAAAGAATGAGTTCAATAGTCTGAAGAACTCTTGGAATGATAATGACTCTTCTCAAAATGATAGAAGGTAGACATAGAATGGATTGACTGAAACATTGTGGTAACAACAAAAGCAATACAAAGAATGAGTTCAATAGTCTGAAGAACTCTTGGAATGATAATGACTCTTCTCAAAATGATAGAAGGTAGACATAGAATGGATTGACTGAAACATTGTGGTAACAACAAAAGCAATACAAAGAATGAGTTCAATAGTCTGAAGAACTCTTGGAATGATAATGACTCTTCTCAAAATGATAGAAGGTAGACATAGAATGGATTGACTGAAACATTGTGGTAACAACAAAAGCAATACAAAGAATGAGTTCAATAGTCTGAAGAACTCTTGGAATGATAATGACTCTTCTCAAAATGATAGAAGGTAGACATAGAATGGATTGACTGAAACATTGTGGTAATAACAAAAGCAATACAAAGAATGAGTTCAATAGTCTGAAGAACTCTTGGAATGATAATGACTCTTCTCAAAATTATAGAAGGTAGACATAGTATGGATTGACTGAAACATTGTGGTAACAACAAAAGCAATATAAAGAATGAGTTCAATAGTCTGAAGAACTCTTGGAATGATAATGACTCTTCTCAAAATGATAGAAGGTAGACATAGAATGGATTGATTGAAACATTGTGGTAACAACAAAAGCAATACAAAGAATGAGTTTAATAGTCTGAAGAACTCTTGGAATGATAATGACTCTTCTCAAAATGATAGAAGGTAGACATAGAATGGATTGACTGAAACATTGTGGTAACAACAAAAGCAATACAAAGAATGAGTTCAATAGTCTGAAGAACTCTTGGAATGACAATGACTCTTCTCAAAATTATAGAAGGTAAGCATAGAATGGATTGATTGAAACATTGTGGTAACAACAAAAGCAATACAAAGAATGAGTTCAATAGTCTGAAGAACTCTTGGAATGATAATGACTCTTCTCAAAATGATAGAAGGTAGACATAGAATGGATTGATTGAAACATTGTGGTAACAACAAAAGCAATACAAAGAATGAGTTTAATAGTCTGAAGAACTCTTGGAATGATAATGACTCTTCTCAAAATGATAGAAGGTAGACATAGAATGGATTGACTGAAACATTGTGGTAATAACAAAAGCAATACAAAGAATGAGTTCAATAGTCTGAAGAACTCTTGGAATGATAATGACTCTTCTCAAAATGATAGAAGGTAGACATAGAATGGATTGACTGAAACATTGTGGTAATAACAAAAGCAATACAAAGAATGAGTTCAATAGTCTGAAGAACTCTTGGAATGATAATGACTCTTCTCAAAATGATAGAAGGTAGACATAGAATGGATTGATTGAAACATTGTGGTAACAACAAAAGCAATACAAAGAATGAGTTTAATAGTCTGAAGAACTCTTGGAATGATAATGACTCTTCTCAAAATTATAGAAGGTAGACATAGAATGGATTGATTGAAACATTGTGGTAACAACAAAAGCAATAGAAAGAATGAGTTCAATAGTCTGAAGAACTCTTGGAATGATAATGACTCTTCACAAAATTATAGAAGGTAAGCATAGAATGGATTGATTGAAACATTGTGGTAACAACAAAAGCAATACAAAGAATGAGTTCAATAGTCTGAAGAACTCTTGGAATGATAATGACTCTTCTCAAAATGATAGAAGGTAGACATAGAATGGATTGATTGAAACATTGTGGTAATAACAAAAGCAATACAAAGAATGAGTTCAATAGTCTGAAGAACTCTTGGAATGATAATGACTCTTCTCAAAATGATAGAAGGTAGACATAGAATGGATTGACTGAAACATTGTGGTAACAACAAAAGCAATACAAAGAATGAGTTCAATAGTCTGAAGAACTCTTGGAATGATAATGACTCTTCTCAAAATGATAGAAGGTAGACATAGAATGGATTGATTGAAACATTGTGGTAATAACAAAAGCAATACAAAGAATGAGTTCAATAGTCTGAAGAACTCTTGGAATGATAATGACTCTTCTCAAAATGATAGAAGGTAGACATAGAATGGATTGATTGAAACATTGTGCTAACAACAAAAGCAATACAAAGAATGAGTTCAACAGTCTGAAGAACTCTTGGAATGATAATGACTCTTCTCAAAATTATAGAAGGTAAGCATAGAATGGATTGATTGAAACATTGTGCTAACAACAAAAGCAATACAAAGAATGAGTTCAATAGTCTGAAGAACTCTTGGAATGATAATGACTCTTCTCAAAATGATAGAAGGTAGACATAGAATGGATTGACTGAAACATTGTGGTAACAACAAAAGCAATACAAAGAATGAGTTCAATAGTCTGAAGAACTCTTGGAATGATAATGACTCTTCTCAAAATGATAGAAGGTAGACATAGAATGGATTGATTGAAACATTGTGGTAATAACAAAAGCAATACAAAGAATGAGTTCAATAGTCTGAAGAACTCTTGGAATGATAATGACTCTTCTCAAAATGATAGAAGGTAGACATAGAATGGATTGATTGAAACATTGTGGTAATAACAAAAGCAATACAAAGAATGAGTTCAATAGTCTGAAGAACTCTTAGAATGATAATGACTCTTCTCAAAATGATAGAAGGTAGACATAGAATGGATTGATTGAAACATTGTGCTAACAACAAAAGCAATACAAAGAATGAGTTCAACAGTCTGAAGAACTCTTGGAATGATAATGACTCTTCTCAAAATTATAGAAGGTAGACATAGAATGGATTGATTGAAACATTGTGCTAACAACAAAAGCAATACAAAGAATGAGTTCAATAGTCTGAAGAACTCTTGGAATGATAATGACTCTTCTCAAAATGATAGAAGGTAGACATAGAATGGATTGACTGAAACATTGTGGTAACAACAAAAGCAATACAAAGAATGAGTTCAATAGTCTGAAGAACTCTTGGAATGATAATGACTCTTCTCAAAATGATAGAAGGTAGACATAGAATGGATTGATTGAAACATTGTGGTAATAACAAAAGCAATACAAAGAATGAGTTCAATAGTCTGAAGAACTCTTGGAATGATAATGACTCTTCTCAAAATGATAGAAGGTAGACATAGAATGGATTGATTGAAACATTGTGGTAATAACAAAAGCAATACAAAGAATGAGTTCAATAGTCTGAAGAACTCTTAGAATGATAATGACTCTTCTCAAAATGATAGAAGGTAGACATAGAATGGATTGATTGAAACATTGTGGTAATAACAAAAGCAATACAAAGAATGAGTTCAATAGTCTGAAGAACTCTTGGAATGATAATGACTCTTCTCAAAATGATAGAAGGTAGACATAGAATGGATTGATTGAAACATTGTGGTAATAACAAAAGCAATACAAAGAATGAGTTCAATAGTCTGAAGAACTCTTGGAATGATAATGACTCTTCTCAAAATGATAGAAGGTAGACATAGAATGGATTGACTGAAACATTGTGGTAACAACAAAAGCAATACAAAGAATGAGTTCAATAGTCTGAAGAACTCTTGGAATGATAATGACTCTTCTCAAAATGATAGAAGGTAGACATAGAATGGATTGATTGAAACATTGTGGTAATAACAAAAGCAATACAAAGAATGAGTTCAATAGTCTGAAGAACTCTTGGAATGATAATGACTCTTCTCAAAATGATAGAAGGTAGACATAGAATGGATAGATTGAAACATTGTGGTAATAACAAAAGCAATACAAAGAATGAGTTCAATAGTCTGAAGAACTCTTGGAATGATAATGACTCTTCTCAAAATGATAGAAGGTAGACATAGAATGGATTGACTGAAACATTGTGGTAACAACAAAAGCAATACAAAGAATGAGTTCAATAGTCTGAAGAACTCTTGGAATGATAATGACTCTTCTCAAAATGATAGAAGATAGACATAGAATGGATTGATTGAAACATTGTGGTAATAACAAAAGCAATACAAAGAATGAGTTCAATAGTCTGAAGAACTCTTGGAATGATAATGACTCTTCTCAAAATGATAGAAGGTAGACATAGAATGGATTGATTGAAACATTGTGGTAATAACAAAAGCAATACAAAGAATGAGTTCAATAGTCTGAAGAACTCTTGGAATGATAATGACTCTTCTCAAAATGATAGAAGGTAGACATAGAATGGATTGATTGAAACATTGTGGTAATAACAAAAGCAATACAAAGAATGAGTTCAATAGTCTGAAGAACTCTTGGAATGATAATGACTCTTCTCAAAATGATAGAAGGTAGACATAGAATGGATTGATTGAAACATTGTGCTAACAACAAAAGCAATACAAAGAATGAGTTCAACAGTCTGAAGAACTCTTGGAATGATAATGACTCTTCTCAAAATTATAGAAGGTAAGCATAGAATGGATTGATTGAAACATTGTGCTAACAACAAAAGCAATACAAAGAATGAGTTCAATAGTCTGAAGAACTCTTGGAATGATAATGACTCTTCTCAAAATGATAGAAGGTAGACATAGAATGGATTGATTGAAACATTGTGGTAATAACAAAAGCAATACAAAGAATGAGTTCAATAGTCTGAAGAACTCTTGGAATGATAATGACTCTTCTCAAAATGATAGAAGGTAGACATAGAATGGATTGACTGAAACATTGTGGTAACAACAAAAGCAATACAAAGAATGAGTTCAATAGTCTGAAGAACTCTTGGAATGATAATGACTCTTCTCAAAATGATAGAAGGTAGACATAGAATGGATTGATTGAAACATTGTGGTAATAACAAAAGCAATACAAAGAATGAGTTCAATAGTCTGAAGAACTCTTGGAATGATAATGACTCTTCTCAAAATGATAGAAGGTAGACATAGAATGGATTGATTGAAACATTGTGCTAACAACAAAAGCAATACAAAGAATGAGTTCAACAGTCTGAAGAACTCTTGGAATGATAATGACTCTTCTCAAAATTATAGAAGGTAAGCATAGAATGGATTGATTGAAACATTGTGCTAACAACAAAAGCAATACAAAGAATGAGTTCAATAGTCTGAAGAACTCTTGGAATGATAATGACTCTTCTCAAAATGATAGAAGGTAGACATAGAATGGATTGACTGAAACATTGTGGTAACAACAAAAGCAATACAAAGAATGAGTTCAATAGTCTGAAGAACTCTTGGAATGATAATGACTCTTCTCAAAATGATAGAAGGTAGACATAGAATGGATTGATTGAAACATTGTGGTAATAACAAAAGCAATACAAAGAATGAGTTCAATAGTCTGAAGAACTCTTGGAATGATAATGACTCTTCTCAAAATGATAGAAGGTAGACATAGAATGGATTGATTGAAACATTGTGGTAATAACAAAAGCAATACAAAGAATGAGTTCAATAGTCTGAAGAACTCTTAGAATGATAATGACTCTTCTCAAAATGATAGAAGGTAGACATAGAATGGATTGATTGAAACATTGTGCTAACAACAAAAGCAATACAAAGAATGAGTTCAACAGTCTGAAGAACTCTTGGAATGATAATGACTCTTCTCAAAATTATAGAAGGTAGACATAGAATGGATTGATTGAAACATTGTGCTAACAACAAAAGCAATACAAAGAATGAGTTCAATAGTCTGAAGAACTCTTGGAATGATAATGACTCTTCTCAAAATGATAGAAGGTAGACATAGAATGGATTGACTGAAACATTGTGGTAATAACAAAAGCAATACAAAGAATGAGTTCAATAGTCTGAAGAACTCTTGGAATGATAATGACTCTTCTCAAAATGATAGAAGGTAGACATAGAATGGATTGACTGAAACATTGTGGTAATAACAAAAGCAATACAAAGAATGAGTTCAATAGTCTGAAGAACTCTTGGAATGATAATGACTCTTCTCAAAATGATAGAAGGTAGACATAGAATGGATTGATTGAAACATTGTGGTAATAACAAAAGCAATACAAAGAATGAGTTCAATAGTCTGAAGAACTCTTAGAATGATAATGACTCTTCTCAAAATGATAGAAGGTAGACATAGAATGGATTGATTGAAACATTGTGGTAATAACAAAAGCAATACAAAGAATGAGTTCAATAGTCTGAAGAACTCTTGGAATGATAATGACTCTTCTCAAAATGATAGAAGGTAGACATAGAATGGATTGATTGAAACATTGTGCTAACAACAAAAGCAATACAAAGAATGAGTTCAACAGTCTGAAGAACTCTTGGAATGATAATGACTCTTCTCAAAATTATAGAAGGTAAGCATAGAATGGATTGATTGAAACATTGTGCTAACAACAAAAGCAATACAAAGAATGAGTTCAATAGTCTGAAGAACTCTTGGAATGATAATGACTCTTCTCAAAATGATAGAAGGTAGACATAGAATGGATTGATTGAAACATTGTGGTAATAACAAAAGCAATACAAAGAATGAGTTCAATAGTCTGAAGAACTCTTGGAATGATAATGACTCTTCTCAAAATGATAGAAGGTAGACATAGAATGGATTGATTGAAACATTGTGGTAATAACAAAAGCAATACAAAGAATGAGTTCAATAGTCTGAAGAACTCTTAGAATGATAATGACTCTTCTCAAAATGATAGAAGGTAGACATAGAATGGATTGATTGAAACATTGTGGTAATAACAAAAGCAATACAAAGAATGAGTTCAATAGTCTGAAGAACTCTTGGAATGATAATGACTCTTCTCAAAATGATAGAAGGTAGACATAGAATGGATTGATTGAAACATTGTGGTAATAACAAAAGCAATACAAAGAATGAGTTCAATAGTCTGAAGAACTCTTGGAATGATAATGACTCTTCTCAAAATGATAGAAGGTAGACATAGAATGGATTGACTGAAACATTGTGGTAACAACAAAAGCAATACAAAGAATGAGTTCAATAGTCTGAAGAACTCTTGGAATGATAATGACTCTTCTCAAAATGATAGAAGGTAGACATAGAATGGATTGATTGAAACATTGTGGTAATAACAAAAGCAATACAAAGAATGAGTTCAATAGTCTGAAGAACTCTTGGAATGATAATGACTCTTCTCAAAATGATAGAAGGTAGACATAGAATGGATAGATTGAAACATTGTGGTAATAACAAAAGCAATACAAAGAATGAGTTCAATAGTCTGAAGAACTCTTGGAATGATAATGACTCTTCTCAAAATGATAGAAGGTAGACATAGAATGGATTGACTGAAACATTGTGGTAACAACAAAAGCAATACAAAGAATGAGTTCAATAGTCTGAAGAACTCTTGGAATGATAATGACTCTTCTCAAAATGATAGAAGATAGACATAGAATGGATTGATTGAAACATTGTGGTAATAACAAAAGCAATACAAAGAATGAGTTCAATAGTCTGAAGAACTCTTGGAATGATAATGACTCTTCTCAAAATGATAGAAGGTAGACATAGAATGGATTGATTGAAACATTGTGGTAATAACAAAAGCAATACAAAGAATGAGTTCAATAGTCTGAAGAACTCTTGGAATGATAATGACTCTTCTCAAAATGATAGAAGGTAGACATAGAATGGATTGATTGAAACATTGTGGTAATAACAAAAGCAATACAAAGAATGAGTTCAATAGTCTGAAGAACTCTTGGAATGATAATGACTCTTCTCAAAATGATAGAAGGTAGACATAGAATGGATTGATTGAAACATTGTGCTAACAACAAAAGCAATACAAAGAATGAGTTCAACAGTCTGAAGAACTCTTGGAATGATAATGACTCTTCTCAAAATTATAGAAGGTAAGCATAGAATGGATTGATTGAAACATTGTGCTAACAACAAAAGCAATACAAAGAATGAGTTCAATAGTCTGAAGAACTCTTGGAATGATAATGACTCTTCTCAAAATGATAGAAGGTAGACATAGAATGGATTGATTGAAACATTGTGGTAATAACAAAAGCAATACAAAGAATGAGTTCAATAGTCTGAAGAACTCTTGGAATGATAATGACTCTTCTCAAAATGATAGAAGGTAGACATAGAATGGATTGACTGAAACATTGTGGTAACAACAAAAGCAATACAAAGAATGAGTTCAATAGTCTGAAGAACTCTTGGAATGATAATGACTCTTCTCAAAATGATAGAAGGTAGACATAGAATGGATTGATTGAAACATTGTGGTAATAACAAAAGCAATACAAAGAATGAGTTCAATAGTCTGAAGAACTCTTGGAATGATAATGACTCTTCTCAAAATGATAGAAGGTAGACATAGAATGGATTGATTGAAACATTGTGCTAACAACAAAAGCAATACAAAGAATGAGTTCAACAGTCTGAAGAACTCTTGGAATGATAATGACTCTTCTCAAAATTATAGAAGGTAAGCATAGAATGGATTGATTGAAACATTGTGCTAACAACAAAAGCAATACAAAGAATGAGTTCAATAGTCTGAAGAACTCTTGGAATGATAATGACTCTTCTCAAAATGATAGAAGGTAGACATAGAATGGATTGACTGAAACATTGTGGTAACAACAAAAGCAATACAAAGAATGAGTTCAATAGTCTGAAGAACTCTTGGAATGATAATGACTCTTCTCAAAATGATAGAAGGTAGACATAGAATGGATTGATTGAAACATTGTGGTAATAACAAAAGCAATACAAAGAATGAGTTCAATAGTCTGAAGAACTCTTGGAATGATAATGACTCTTCTCAAAATGATAGAAGGTAGACATAGAATGGATTGATTGAAACATTGTGGTAATAACAAAAGCAATACAAAGAATGAGTTCAATAGTCTGAAGAACTCTTAGAATGATAATGACTCTTCTCAAAATGATAGAAGGTAGACATAGAATGGATTGATTGAAACATTGTGCTAACAACAAAAGCAATACAAAGAATGAGTTCAACAGTCTGAAGAACTCTTGGAATGATAATGACTCTTCTCAAAATTATAGAAGGTAGACATAGAATGGATTGATTGAAACATTGTGCTAACAACAAAAGCAATACAAAGAATGAGTTCAATAGTCTGAAGAACTCTTGGAATGATAATGACTCTTCTCAAAATGATAGAAGGTAGACATAGAATGGATTGACTGAAACATTGTGGTAATAACAAAAGCAATACAAAGAATGAGTTCAATAGTCTGAAGAACTCTTGGAATGATAATGACTCTTCTCAAAATGATAGAAGGTAGACATAGAATGGATTGACTGAAACATTGTGGTAATAACAAAAGCAATACAAAGAATGAGTTCAATAGTCTGAAGAACTCTTGGAATGATAATGACTCTTCTCAAAATGATAGAAGGTAGACATAGAATGGATTGATTGAAACATTGTGGTAATAACAAAAGCAATACAAAGAATGAGTTCAATAGTCTGAAGAACTCTTAGAATGATAATGACTCTTCTCAAAATGATAGAAGGTAGACATAGAATGGATTGATTGAAACATTGTGGTAATAACAAAAGCAATACAAAGAATGAGTTCAATAGTCTGAAGAACTCTTGGAATGATAATGACTCTTCTCAAAATGATAGAAGGTAGACATAGAATGGATTGATTGAAACATTGTGCTAACAACAAAAGCAATACAAAGAATGAGTTCAACAGTCTGAAGAACTCTTGGAATGATAATGACTCTTCTCAAAATTATAGAAGGTAAGCATAGAATGGATTGATTGAAACATTGTGCTAACAACAAAAGCAATACAAAGAATGAGTTCAATAGTCTGAAGAACTCTTGGAATGATAATGACTCTTCTCAAAATGATAGAAGGTAGACATAGAATGGATTGACTGAAACATTGTGGTAATAACAAAAGCAATACAAAGAATGAGTTCAATAGTCTGAAGAACTCTTGGAATGATAATGACTCTTCTCAAAATGATAGAAGGTAGACATAGAATGGATTGACTGAAACATTGTGGTAATAACAAAAGCAATACAAAGAATGAGTTCAATAGTCTGAAGAACTCTTGGAATGTCTTTAACTACAAGAATATGTTGAATATTCTGAACTACTTGGAATGAGTATCCTCGTGATATATCACTGGGCGCCCCACTTTTGTGGCCTTTTACCAAAACTAAGCAACATTTAGTAAATAACATCTCTTGGAATGAAAGTGACTCTATTCAAAATTAAAGAAGCCGTCTAAAAAAAAAAAAATAGAATGAGATCAATAGTCCGAACAACACTTACATTGAGACTGACTCGTTTCAAAATCTTTTCAAGATCGTATCTTAAACAATATGATTGCGATCAATAATCCGATCCGGAAAATTCTTGGGGAAAAAAAAAAAATTAGTGGCGCTAAAAATATGCATTCAAATAAGTTTGTTTCTGTTGAGATTTTTGTTGTATTTTTTTATTTTCTATTTTTTATTTTTTTAAATTTTTTTTTAAATTGTTGCGACTATTTATTTTGTTTTGACTTACCTATTATTTGCTTATACGTTTAGCTTCTGTTCTAAAAGACTTTATTCAAAGAAAATTGACATTAGTTCAACTTGCGTATTTATCTTTTATTTTATTTTATTTTCTACTTTTTTTTCTTAATTCATTA
>OZ010614.1:48923974-48968974 GCA_963932145.1 Acanthosepion lycidas
TCCCTGCTCTCTCTCTCTCTCTCCCTGCTCTCTCTCTCTCCCTGCTCTCTCTCTCTCTCCCTGCTCTCTCTCTCTCCCTGCTCTCTCTCTCTCTCCCTGCTCTCTCTCTCTCCCTGCTCTCTCTCTCTCCCTGCTCTCTCTCTCTCTCTCCCTGCTCTCTCTCTCTCCCTGCTCTCTCTCTCTCCCTGCTCTCTCTCTCTATCTATCTATCTTCCCTGTCTGCTTTCCGTCCTTTTTTGCTTACTTCTAATTTTCTTTACTTTTTTTCTTTCTCTTTATTCTTCCTTTCTTTCCTTCTTTCTTTATATTATTGTCCTTTCTTCCTTCTACGTTTCTTTCTTTCCCTCTTTCTTTCTTGTCTGCTTTATATCATTCTCTTCTTCCTTCTCCTATTCTCTTTCTTCCTTCTCTGCTTTCTATTGCTTTCTTCTTCCTTCTATGTTTCTTTCTTTCTTTCTTTCTTTCTTGTCTGCTTTATATCATTCTCTTATTCCTTCTCCTATTCTCTTTCTTCCTTCATCTGCTTTCTATTGCTTTCTTCTTCCTTCTATGTTTCTTTCTTTCTTTCTTTCTTTCTTTCTTGTCTGCTTTATATCATTCTCTTCTTCCTTCTCCTATTCTCTTTCTTCCTTCTCTGCTTTCTATTGCTTTCTTTTTCCTTCTACGTTTCTTTCTTTCTTTCTTTCTTTCTTGTCTGCTTTATATCATTCTCTTATTCCTTCTCCTATTCTCTTTCTTCCTTCATCTGCTTTCTATTGCTTTCTTCTTCCTTCTATGTTTCTTTCTTTCTTTCTTTCTTTCTTGTCTGCTTTATATCATTCTCTTCTTCCTTCTCCTATTCTCTTTCTTCCTTCTCTGCTTTCTATTTCTTTCTTCTTCCTTCTATGTTTCTTTCTTTCTCTTTTTCTTTCTTGCCTGCTTTATATCATTCTCTTCATCCTTCTTTTTTTCTCTTTCTTTCTCTTCATGTCTCCTCTGTTTGCTTCCTATCGTTTTCTACTTTATTTTTCTTTTCTTTCCTTCTTTCTCTTTCTCTCTTGTCTGTTTCTATCATTTTCTTCCTCTTTCTACTTTTTTTATTCTCTCTCTTTATTCTTTCTCTTCATGCGTCTTCTGTCTGCTATTCTCAATGGTTTAGCGTCTATGGCCGACAAAACACGGAAAAAAAAAACACCCGAGAAATTTCATTTTCCAAAATTTAAGAGACTGTAACTATAAAACTGTATACAATATAAATAGTTAAAAGACATGTATATTTTTCGTATATATTAGACTATAGGACTACCAAATATTAACTAGGTATCTTCTTAGAATTCGAAGTAATAAAGGTCCAAATTAAGGAAATCGTGCTATTCTGGAATCCGAGAAAACAAATTTCAAAAAGCCATAACTCTTGAAATAAATAGCTAAAATTTTGAGGTTTTTCGAAAAATGTAAATTACACATCAGGGAAATTAAAATAAAACAAGAAAAAAATGACAATATCTTTGAAGT
The DNA here is from genome assembly GCA_963932145.1 of Acanthosepion lycidas. Taxonomy (NCBI): domain Eukaryota; kingdom Metazoa; phylum Mollusca; class Cephalopoda; order Sepiida; family Sepiidae; genus Acanthosepion; species Acanthosepion lycidas. The sequence goes on from OZ010614.1 coordinate 48,925,469, forward strand.
GTTCTAACAGAGGACGCAAAGTACGACACTGAGATTCGAACACGTATCGAATGGCCAAAAATGCATGTCAAAAGTTAAGCAGTGTATTAAGAGACAGAAAAATGTCGTTCGAAAGAAAGAAAAAAGTATTGAACTTTTACGTAATATCTGTCCTCCTGTATAGCATCTCATGATGGACAATCTCCTCACAGATGGAGAAGAGACTTGAAGAAAATAGAAAAAAGAAAAGGGTACTGAACTGTTACGTAATATCAGTCCTCCTATATGGCAGTGAATGCTGGACAATCTCCTCACAGATGAAGAAAAGACTTGAAGCAACAGAAACAAAGAAAAGAGTACTGAACTGTTAGGTAATATCAGTCCTCCTATATGGCAGTGAATGCTGGACAATCTCGTCACAGATGAAGAAGAGACTTGTAGTAATAGAAATAAAGAAAAGAGTACTAAACTGTTATATAATATCAGTCCGCCTATATGGCAGGAAATGCTTGACAACCTCCTCACAGATAAAGAAGATACTTCAAGCAATAGAAACAAAGAAAAGAGTACTGAACTGTTACGTAATATCAGTCCTCCTATATGGCAGTGAATACTGGACAATCTCCTCACAGATAAAGAAGAGACTTCAAGCAAGAGATACAAAGAAAAGTGTACTGAACTGTTACGTAATATCAGTCCTCCTATATGGCAGTGAATACTGGACAATCTCTTCACAGATGAAGAAGGGACTTGAAGCAACAGAAACAAAGAAAAGAGTACTGAACTGTTACGTAATATCAATCCTCCTATATGGCAGTGAATACTGGACAATCTTCTCACAGATGAAGAAGAGACTTGATGCAACACAAAGAAATGTGTATTGAACTGTTACGTAATATCAGTCCTACTGTATGGCAGTGAATATTAAACAATCTCCTCTAAGATGAAGAAGACACTTGAAGCAACTGAAATGTGTCTCTACAGAAATATCCTGAGGATACCATGGACCGAACAAGGGTACTCTCTACAATACCTGACAGTCTTTGCCTTGCTGATCTTGCATTCATTTCTCAATGTATCAAAGGTGCAGAATTCTTCCTGCAATTACTCGAGCAAGCAGCGTACCATCTGTATTGCAACGTAAGACAATATATCACAACCTCCCCTGAATCATCCGAGTTGAAATCGCCCAATAATATATCCATCAAAAGATTTGAGGACTTCAGTTTTCTTGGATGTCACATAATAGATTTCCCAAAAGAACTCAACATCCGAAAATCCGTATAACAAACTTCACGAGATTTGGCGCTCGAACCTTCTATCCTCCTTAAAACTCCAAACCTTTCGAACATTCATTTAACCATTCCTTCTGTATGGATCAGAAATTTCGACATAATCTTTTCGTCTTGAAAGACAACTAAATGGAACATCCACAAATCTACTCCAGAACATCAGTTGGAGGATCCCATGCAACGCGAAACAATTTATGGAGAGCTGAGACCAATCTCTCTTAAGAAACAATTACAGTTTGCCGGCCACTGCCGTCGAGCGATCAGGTAAATCCTCTCATCCTTACTCCTGTGGCATCATGCTGGAAATGTCTTCTCAGGAAAACTGACTTTCACAGACACTATCGCTCCGAACTCTGGGTTCGACATTGGGGATCTGGGGACAGTAATAAATAACCTAACGATGTGCAAAGGGATTGTCAACGGAGTTCCAACCAACCATAGGGAGGTCGAAGGATGATGATGATGATGATGTAGATGACAGTTAACACCAGGAAGAGGCAGTAGGAATTTATGGGCACGTAATGAGAAAGGTGTTCTCAGAAAATATGATAATCATTGTCATGGGTCCTTACCTATAACTACAGAATTAACTCTTCCTAACATTATGTATACTACGCCTCTCAAGAGAGAGGGTCGAATCGAGTCGAGCTTCTCGGCTTGACGGTCGAACTCTCTGTCTCTGAGCGGAGAGGAACCCGGACGAGGCTCCGCCGAAGGGCAGAGTCTCGTTCGGGGAGGTTGACCAATCCAGTCGCGTTTATACGGGCATTTTGTGGCCGAGCCTACGGGCTCGGGAAACCCACGTCAAACTCGGCCTTGTGCCACATGCAACCCTCGTGGTGGGGTGCTAGATACCGAATCAAGCCGAGCTTCTCGGCTTGACGGTCGAACTCTCTGCCTCTGAGCAGAGAGGAAACCGGACGAGTCTCCGCCGAAGGGTAGAGTCTCGTTCGGGGAGGTTGACCAACCCGATTCTGTTTTTACAGTTTCTACGAGCATTTTTTTGGCTGAGACTACAGGTTCGGAAAACCCACGTAAAACTCGGCCTTGTGCCACATCTTTCCCTCGTGGTGGGGTGCAAGTAAATATCGAATCGAGTCGATAGTACTTCACTCCAAACCAGGCTGACAGTCATACTAACACCTTCCACATCTTGTATTATTATTTCGTGTAATATACCTTCGTTATTTCTACTCTTGTGTTCGTGTTATTCTTCCTTGGTCCTAACCTGAACCATAACACTCACAAGACATAGAGAGATGAGAGCTGCGTGTGACATACTTAATAAGCTTGAGTAAATGGATGGTACAACAGGGCTTGGGAGAAATAAAAAAACAAATTAAAATCTAAGAGGGAGAGGAAGATGTGGAGGGCCATGATCGTCGACATCCTGAAGAGAAAGAAGTTTCTCATAGGTGGGTATAACATACTAAAATTTTATCAAGATATGAGATGATGCCTACAGGAATTACCGAGAGATCGTTGGAGTTGGTATAGCATACCACTATTCAACTTTACGACCATGATCGCAAATTGGTATGTCTGGCTACCTCGTTACAACCGCTCTGCTCACTGGGGAAGCGCGGGGGGTGGTATTTCCCATGTTGGGGCTCGACCATTTCCGCCCTCTGCAGCATTAGCATAACCTCCGTTTAATTTATCTCGACTGAATGAACTCCTTGCAGATTTTGAAAGAACGGGTCCTAATATCAAACGACTTGCGCGGATCGACCAGATGGCACACGTGAAGTTTCGTCCATATCGTGAAGTCTATGAGGAGAAAAACAAACAATTCAGATAAAGCTCACCATGTTTCTAAAAAAATAAAAACAACTCCAGCAGCTACTTCCTTAATCTTGCCCAAACTGACAATACCGACGATCCACAACCAAACCCCAGCACCTCATAAGTTCTGTATTTCTAAGTATGTTAGTTTTCTAAGCGTAGCTTAGATGTGGCACAAGGCCGAAAGTATAGGGCAATCAGTGAGAATCGAACTTATCACTCGGTTGCAATGATTCTAACGAGACACAGTTGCTAATAATTACACCATGTTGAAGTGACTTTCATTTTCTACGCGTAGCCTCGATATGGCACGTAACCTCGATGTGGCGCATAGTCTCGATGTGGCACGTAGCCTCGATGTGGCGCATAGCCTCGATGTGGCGCACAGCTTCGATGTGGCACGTAGCCTCGATGTGGCCCGTAGCCTCGATGTGGCGCATAGTCTCGATGTGGCACGTAGCCTCGATGTGGCGCATAGTCTCGATGTGGCGCATAGCCTCGATGTGGCACGTAGCCTGAATGTGGCGCATAGCCTCGATGTGGCACGTAGCCTCGATGTGGCGCATAGCCTCCATGTGGCGCATAGTCTTGATGTGGCGCATAGCCTCGATGTGGCGCACAGCCTCGATGTGGCACGTAGCCTCGATATGGCGCATAGCCTCGATGTGGCGCATAGTCTCGATGTGGCACGTAGCCTCGATGTGGCGCATAGTCTCGATGTGGCGCATAGCCTCGATGTGGCACGTAGCCTGAATGTGGCGCATAGCCTCGATGTGGCACGTAGCCTCGATGTGGCGCATAGCCTCGATGTGGCGCATAGTCTTGATGTGGCGCTTAGCCTCGATGTGGCGCACAGCCTCGATGTGGCACGTAGCCTCGATGTGGCGCATAGTCTCGATGTGGCGCATAGCCTCGATGTGGCGCATAGCCTCGATGTGGCGCATAGCCTCGATGTGGCACGTAGCCTCGATGTGGCGCATAGCCTCGATGTGGCGCATAGCCTCGATGTGGCGCATAGCCTCGATGTGGCACGTAGCCTGAATGTGGCGCATAGCCTCGATGTGGCGCATAGTCTTGATGTGGCGCATAGCCTCGATGTGGCGCACAGCCTTGATGTGGCACGTAGCCTCGATATGGCGCATAGCCTCGATATGGCGCATAGCCTCGATGTGGCGCATAGTCTCGATGTGGCCCGTAGCCTCGATGTGGCGCATAGCCTCGATGTGGCACGAGGCCGAAATCTTGGAGACTCAGTGGCTCAAGGCTGAAAATATGCGGTACCTAATAAGGCTCGAACTCACCACTCTGTTATCATAGTTCTAACGTGACAAGCTTGCTAACCACGCTTTCTTGTATGTCTGTATGTTTTGCAACTAAAATGCTTTCTGCTTTTTGTGCCTGTATTTTTTTTTTTTTTTGGTTTGTTTTTGTTTTTTTAATATTTAGCAAATATTAAACAAATGTAGTCTCGTATTCCGTGCTCGACTTACAGCAGGCGAACGGAAAAATTAAAAAAAAAAAACACAACGTGTAGAAAGATCGTACAAAATGCTATCAAACATGAAGAAACCGTAAAAATTATTTTAAAAATACAATCTTGGCTAAAAAAAAAGATAAAAAGAAGATTGTAAAATTAATTTAATTTCCGACCAGATCCCTCTTACGACCTGCTCGTCGTAACCACTGATGGTCGTAAGTCGACGATAATTTGTATAAATTCCTCTTTTGCCTCATTTCATTCTTTCACTCACTCTTTCTTTCTCTGTTTCTCCAGTTAAAATCGTCTCTCTACATGACCTGCCGTCTCCTGCCATAGCCCTCCCCTTCTTTTCCTTGCTTTCTTTCTCTCCAATTATTCCTTCTTTACACTCCATTGTCTCTTTTTAATCATAATGTTTGTTTTTTTCTTCTCTTTCTTGCTTCTCTTCTTTCATTCTGACTTTTCCTTTCTCCAATTCCCCAGATGCTCCTACTCTTTCTTTCTTTCTTTCTTTCTTTATCTTTCCTTCTCACTTCCGGAATTTCTCTGACGGCCCTGGTTAGTTAGTAAGGTGGTTGACCCAATGGGCATACCAGGCGCTGTAAGCTTGGATGTGCGGGTGGTGTAATGGATAACGGTTCGGAATGAGAAATAGAAGTTAAGCAACGTCGAGCCTGGACAATACCTAGATGGGTGACCGCATGGGAATATTAGATGCTTGGATGTGCGGGTGGTGTAATGGATAACGGCTCGAAATGAGAAATAGAAGTTATGCAACGTCGAGCCTGGACAATACCTAGATGGGTGACCGCATGGGAATACTAGGTGCTTGGATGTGCGGGTGGTGTAATGGATAACGGCTCGGAATGAGAAATAGAAGTTAAGCAACGTCGAACCTGGTCAGTACCTAGATGGGTGACCGCATGGGAATACCAGGTGCTTGGATGTGCGGTGGTGTAATGGATAACGGCTCGGAATGAGAAATAGAAGTTAAGCAACGTCGGGCGTGGACAGTCCCTAGATGGGTGACCGCTTGGGCATACCAGGTGCTGTAAGATTGGATGTGCGGGTGGTGTAATGGATAACGGCTCGGAATTGGAATCAGAGAGCCGAATTTTATTAGGTTGGTGCAAAAATAATATCGTTTTTTGACGTTAAAAAATACGTCAAAAAACGATATTATTTTTGCACCAACCAACTGGTTTCAGACAATTTCTCTTATATTCACTTCCTCGCCAAATATCCCAACCAGCTATGGAGTTCGTTAGTATGACTTGTATCGATAAATGATTATTATCACAAAAAGAATCTCACATCCAAAAATTATTTTTTGGCTTTAAATAAGTTGGGTTGATAAACCGTAAAAAACAAATCAATCAATCCTGTTTTTCTTAGAAACATTATTCTCTTTCGTCCTTCCTTACTTCTGTCACTCAGTCTCTATATATCTATCTATCACTATTTCTCTCTTTATTTATCGTTCACTTTTCCTCAATCTCCCCCTTTCTTTTTGTCGTTTTCTTCTTCCTTCTATTTTTCTTTTTTTTTTTTTTTTCGTTCTCTCTCTTCTCCCCCTTCTTTGTTTGCTTTCTATTATCTAATTACTTCTTTTCTTTCATTCTTTCTCTATATTCTTTTTTTTCTCTCTTCTTTTTCTTCATTCTCGTTCATCCTCCTCCGTCTTTCTCTTTTCTCTATGCTCTCTATGTTTCTCTATCGTTTTCGTCTTCTTTCTGCTTTTCTTTACATCTTTCTTTCTATTCTTTCTCATTATCTCTCTCTCTCTCTCTTTCTCTCTCTCTCCTCTGTCTGCTTTCTATCGTTTTCTACTTTCTTCTTCTTTTCCCTCCTTCTTTCTTTCTATTCTTACTCTTTCTTTCTCCCCTGTCTGCTTCCTATCGTTTTTTTTTTTGTTTTATTTTTGGTTTTTAACTTTTCTCCTTCTTTTCCCTCCATCTTCCTCTTCCTTCCTTTTCTCCTTGCTATTGTTTTCTTTTTCCTTCTACTTTTCTTTTCTTCTTTCTTTCTATTCTTACTCTTTCTCTCTCCTCTGTCTGCTTTCTATCGTTTTCTACTTTCTTCTTCTTCTCCCTCCTTTCTTTCTATTCTTACTCTTTCTCTCTCCTCTGTCTGCTTCCTATCGTTTTTTTTTTTTGTTTTATTTTTGGTTTTTAACTTTTCTCCTTCTTTTCCCTCCATCTTCCTCTTCCTTCCTTTTCTCCTTGCTATTGTTTTCTTTTTCCTTCTACTTTTCTTTTCTTCTTTCTTTCTATTCTTACTCTTTCTCTCTCCTCTGTCTGCTTTCTATCGTTTTCTACTTTCTTCTTCTTCTCCCTCCTTTCTTTCTATTCTTACTCTTTCTCTCTCCTCTGTCTGCTTCCTATCGTTTTTTTTTTGTTTTATTTTTGGTTTTTAACTTTTCTCCTTCTTTTCCCTCCATCTTCCTCTTCCTTCCTTTTCTCCTTGCTATTGTTTTCTTTTTCCTTCTACTTTTCTTTTCTTCTTTCTTTCTATTCTTACTCTTTCTCTCTCCTCTGTCTGCTTCCTATCTTTTTCTACTTCTTCGTTTTTTTTTTTTCCTTCTTTCTTCCGTGTCTACTTCCTATCGTTTTCTTTTTCCTTCTTCTTTTCCTTCTACTTTCTCTTTCTCTGTGTTTTTCTTTTATCCCTATAGATTTTTTTTTTCTTTTTATTGTAAATTATTCAATTTTTCTTTGTCAAATTTTCCTTTTTGCTACAACACCGTTTTCCAAATATCAAATTATATTCTTTTGAAAATAAAATCAAAACATACGAAGTAAAAAAAACAAGACAAAAAAGAACGTCTTCCTCAAAATTAAAACATGCAACGCAATGTTTTAGGAATTCTTGAGAAACAAAATTTAAATTAATTTATTTACTCATTTTCTGTTTAGTTCATATATTTTTTTCCGAATTGACGAAAAAATGTCCCTGTAAAAGTTTTCTAAATAAATTATTTTCAGTCATACTCACGATTTAATTTTGTTTTATATATATATATATATATATATATATATATATATATATATATATATATATAGATGGATAGATAGATAGATATGTATGTATGTATGTATGTATATTAAGACATTTTTGTGTTTATACGTTCTTTTTATAGAGACAAATATTAAAGTAAATGCTCTGTTTATAATAAACAGTGTTAACGACATTTACCGGCCTGAATGTCCAAGAAATTTTCATAGAAAATATGCGTCCTTAAAATAATTGTCTGACTTTGTCCATTTCAAATTTGTGTGACCTCATTTGTTTACATTTGGATACGCATCGATCAGATATTATGTACGAGACAAAATCATGTAGAATTGTAGTTTAAAAAAAAGTAAAATCGACCTTTCTAACCGAACGCTTCTCTGTGGCTCAATCGGTAAAAGCACGTCAGGCTAAATGACGGTTCCGTATAGGTTACAGGTTCGATTCCTATCGGGGGACGCATGTTTTCTATGAAAATTTCTCGGACATTCATAAATGTCGTTAATACTGCTTATTATAAACAGAGCATTTATTTAAATATTTGTATCTATAAAAGGAAAATATAAACATAAAAAAAATGTCTTAAAATAATTGTCGGACTTTGTCCATTTTATATATATATATATATGTGTGTGTTATGGGATCTTAACGATAATGGTCTTTTCCTGACACTATAAATGCTGCGCCTCTCAAGAGGTATAATGAATGAATGGCGTAACGAGTCGAGACAATATTAGTTCACTCTAAACCAGACGGACAGTCATTACTCACAACTTCAAAAATAATGTCGTTTTCTCACATAGTAACATATGTGAGAAAACGACATTATTTTTGCACCAACCTAATACTATATTTCTGTTGTAATATATCTTTGTTATTCTACTCTTGTGTTCGTATTGTTCTTCCTTGGTTCTAAACCTTGGACCATAACTGTGGTGCGAGGATATTGGACCATAACAATATATATATATATATATATATATATATATATATATATATATTAGTGAATATACATAATATCCAACGTCGGTAGCACAACTCGAAGTTTCATGCAGTTTTTGGAATCTTCAGGTGTGGAATATAATCTGACTGTTATTTGAGTTCACGTTCTCGTGGTAATGATTCGTAATTGTCTGCTAAAACTTGTTTATTTAATTATTGTTGCGTAAAATATTAAAACAGACTACTGATCATTTATATCATTCAAATTCTTCAATTCGAAAGGCGAAGAATTCAAAAAAATAAGAATACATTTTAAAACTTAAAGTTGGATTCGAATGTAAACAATATATCTAGGGGGATAACTCTCAATTTTTTTTACATAAAAATACACTAGTTATACCAATTAACTTTAACTAGAACACAGGGTGGAAATACAAAATAAGGGTGCGAATACAAAAACAATAAAAGGTCGGGACTATATGTCGAATGTGTGTGGAAAGGTGAAGTTATATATATATACACACACGTTATAAATTAATCGTGTACAGTGTTGTTTCTTTTAAGCATTTCACCCCAAGCAAGGCGTGAAGCCACTAGCACGCAAGGAGTTACATAGGATTTGGAGCGAGAGCAGATAGGAGTGATAGAAGAAAGGATGAAGAGAAGGATAGTGGATAGATAAAAGCAACTTGAGATGTCGATTGACATTACATTTGAATAGTTGGAGATTATCAGGGGAACAGGAAGAGGGAAGGGAGTTCCACAGGCGAGAGGTGTGAGATAATGAAGCTATTGGAGTAGAAGAGACGGCTACATTTAACAGGTTCAACAGTGAAAGGATCAGAGCGAGATGCCAGCCTCATAGGACGCTTGAACTCATGAAGCCTGGGAACCTGGATAGTATGTGCTTAAAAGTATATAAAAGATCTTAGTAATAATGGCTTCTAACAGTATTAAAAGTTGTTGTATATTATATTAATATTCGTAAAATCAATTTTGCAATCTCTTTTAATCTGTCAATATCCTGTACTGAAAGGATAACAATGTCACATCAAATGTCACATCAAATGTGAATATGTATGAAAGGGTGTTTGGCAACCTGTCGTTGTTTCGCAATGAGTGGGCCCGAATCGGATGCGTCGCTACAAATATCGTTTTGTTTTATATATATATATATATATATATATATATATATATATATATATATATATATATATATATATATATGTTGTCTTCAGGCCAATGTACCACAGGCACAGTCTTACTATTGATAATTTATAGCATTTAAATTCCTAAGTTCGAAAGGCGAAGAATTAAAAAATAAATTTTAAAAAGAATTATAAAACTATTTAAATTCGGATTCAAAAGTAAAAGTAAAATTAAACAATATATCAAGGTGGATAACTCTATTTTTTTTAAATAAAATACCGTAGTTATACCAATTAACTTAAATTAGAACACAGGGTGTAAATATAAAATATGTGTGCGAATACAAAAAAATAATATGTCAGGATTATATGTCTAATATGTTCGGGACGAAGCCTGGTACTTATAAAGGTGAGATTATATATACACAAACATTAAACGAGTACAGTAATATTGGATTGTATGTGTGTATAGAAATATAAGAGACTCTAGCAGTAGAGCCCGGCGTTGCCCGGGGATGTAACAGTAAGAGATAGATCAAGTATCGACCATCATAAAGCCTGAAAAATAAAATTGACAAAGATTATTGTTTAAGGTTGACGGACACGCATGTCTTAATTAGTTTTTTTTTTTTACGAATTGGTCAAACCCAAACTCAAACAAAAACATTGTTTTCAATCGTTATGAGTCTACCGATTGAATAGAATTTTATTATAAACAATTGTCTTGTAAATGGAATTTTTAAAGCATTCTGAATGTAAAAATAAAGATAAAAGTGTGCAAGACAATAAGAAACACTACCTGCCAAAAAAAAAGTGAAGTTTTGTTGAAATCGGTTGAAAAATGTAGGAAATCCGATCCAATATATAAACGCACACACACACACACACACACACACACACTACCTGGGTTTTATAATCAGTATTGTTATGGGGTCCACCCTTTTCTGATATAAATTGACTCGTCCTGCTGCCATAAAAGAGCCACAGTCTGTCAGAGAGGAACAGGGTGGAGAAAGAGAGTGGAAAGTACATAGACACTGTGATTGAGTTGACGTTAGAAGTCAGTTACAAGGACGCCCGACTCTAAGGAAGTTTACTTCGAGACTGTATATAGCGATCTTTGATTAATACTAACCGGCGTTCCTGGATTTTACTAACAGCATTACCTTTTGTATTTTGTGTAAATACATTTAATTTCTTAGCTTAAATACTTGCGTTTGTTATTTATTGGAGACCGATTTTTCACGCGGAATCCACAACAAGTATGATGTTCGTAATGATGGTTTTTATGAGTATTAAAAGTTGCTGCATATTATATCAATATTCTTGAAATCTGCTTTGCAATCTCTTTTAATCGGAGGAGAATGTGTTTGAGCAAATGCATGGATTTAGGAATACATGTTACATCAATTCGCACCTCAGTTCAGTAACTTAAGGTCAGTTAAGTGTTTTAATATAACAAGCTTCTCCAAGAAACACAAGTTACACACACACACACACACACACACACACACACACACACACACACACATATATATATATATATATATATATATATATATTGAGCAATTGTCTGTAGTTTTCATTTGTTTTTTTATTTTTTTTATCTTTTTAACATGAATCTTTTAACATTCCTTGTGTTGGTCAAACAGTCTCTTTTAAGTTGTTATTTGAGATAAGAGTTGGATGGATCTATGCTTCCCTGAATTCCCTTGGTCAGTTTGACAGTTTTATTGGTCCTGGAGAGGGGATGTGTCTCTGTTTAGTTTTTGTGTATGTGTTATTTGGTTCTTAGGGAGTGAGTGAGTATGATATGTGTAAGCGTGTGTATTGCTGTGGGTGTGTGTTATCATTTGGCTCATTAGGGAGTGAGTGCGTATGATGTGTGTGTGTATATTCGTGTGGGTGAGTGTATAAGTGTGAGGCCTCCACACCTCCGTAAGCCTGTCTGTCTTGTGTGGGTGAGAAATGTGGGTAGGTTTTGATTTGTTGAGTTATATATTCATACTACTATCTATATATTGTTAAATTTGTGATTTAGCCCGGCTGGATATTTTGTTTTTAGATGTTGTATCCACTTATTTTCATGGGACTCTAAAATCTTTCTAATGTTATCTGCTCTGAACTTTTCTATACATATATATATATATATATATATATATATATATATATATATATATATATATATATATATATATATATATATATATTATAAATTAACTGATTTAAAAATATGGTTCCTTCGCTACGCAGGAATTATATATATATATATTCATGCACTGTAAATTTACATTGAGCACTGTTTTGTAAAAATAAAAATATCATTAAGATCACCGGATTATATATCATTCTGTTCTTTCTTTCTTTCTTTCTTTATATATATATATATATATATATATATATATATATATATATATATATATATACTCATGTAACACTATTGGATTCTATTAGGTTGGTGCAAAAATAATTTCGTTTTCTAACATATGTTACTATGTGAGAAAACGAAATTATTTTTGCACCAACCTAATACTTTGAGCAATAGGGATGTACAATTACACCCCAAGATTAACAGAAGAATCTCGATGAAATCGATCATAAAAGATAATGACAGATTTATCTTTAATTAATCATAACTAAGGACCGGAAGCTGATGAATGATTTAAATAAAGTTCAAATACAGTGTAACCCGGATATAAGAGAGTTGTCGGGACCGGAGACGAAGTCTCTTATATCCGGGTTTTGGGACCAGAGACAATATATCTTATATCCGGGTCTCTTATATCCGGGTTACACTGTATATATATATATATATATATATATATATATATATATATATATATATATATTATTCCAGGATCATTTTCCAGCTTCTTCAAGTTGATATTCGCCCTCTCTAAACTTCTAACTTTCTGGCCTGGGGTAACAACTTGCCATGCACGTTACACGTACGATTTCATTTCCAAGTCGTTTTTTCACTGTTCTTTGGACTTTCGTAGCTGAAACACATCTCTCACGTGCCAAACGACTTATGGATTGAGTTGGATCTTTTCTAATTGATCTCTTTAGCGCTAAGTTGAAATGATGATCCCTCTTCCTGTTGTAAACTCCGGGTCCAGTTTTCCTTTCTACTCTTCCCTCTTTTTTAAAACTTGTTCACCGTTCTCTTAATGGTTCTTGAACGGACTTTGAAGATGGAAGCCAGAGTATGAATGCTGGTACCATTACTGAAGGTCTGAATGATTTTTCTCGTCTCACCATTGCTCATTTGGGAAGACAGTGGGGCTGACACAAAATGATTTTGATCTGTTTCCTTTCTAGCTGAATAACTCAAAGATTTTTCAGTGATTCTTACGACAAATGGCGTCAAGATGGCTAGAAAAAGAGAAACTCATTCAGTTTAATTTTTTTTTTTTTTTTTTTTTTTTTTTCGATATTAAACATTTTATGGGATTGACAATTATGCTATTACACGATTTGGACAATTTTGCTCTTCCAAATTCCAGTCGGAAATTAGCTAGATATAAAAGACAAATAAATAAATGAATAAAAATAGATAAAATCCAATGCTTTCAACTTGCGAGCGAATATGTTCCATGATCAGCCATACCCTCCTCTTCTCTTTGCAAATTCTTTCCCTCTTTACCTACTCTTCCACCCACAAACCAAGGGACTGTGAACTTTGAAGTGACCCGACGCGAGAATGACCTGATTCCAAAATCTCGCAGCTATCAGGCGTTTGACCATAAGTGAATTCCAGACACCATCAGTATCTCCTGCTGCGATTCACGTGATCAGAACCTACTAAGCGGGGATTGAACTTTTGGCCATCACACAAACACTGCGTGATTTGCGCCCCATCCTCCTGCGTACCCGGTCAGGGATGAAGAGAACCAACGTGACTGTCTTTGGGGTCAGCAAAAATCTAAAAAAGGATTTTCAGTTTCCGTCTGACCAGTGGCAGATAAACGTCACTGGGCTACTCGTCCGGATTCCAAATGGACTGCCCACTGAAATGAAGAAGACGGCAAAGTCTGTCGACTATAAATGAAAGGACAGCTATGAAACTGAATCGACCCAACCAAACGCCTTTTACGAGATGCTGTGGACCCCCGAACACTTGCGAAAGCAAAGGAACCCAGGAAAATTGCCGGCCAACCAAAATATTGTTTTAACATAAGAAGTCTCGTTTCGGCGAATCAGAATTTCGTGTGGAAATATCAGCTCGACTGACAGATAAGTTGATTCTCTTGGCTTGATCTTTTTTTCTTATATATGTATGTATTCGCTCGCGTCTTCTGTTCTTTCATGGTCCCCCTCCCCCTTTGTTAAATGAATTTTATTTTTTTCTTTCTTTACCGGTTTATATATTTATAAATAAATGTTTTATTTTGAAATCCATCGTCTTGTGTCTGTTCTTCGTTGATTCCCTTGTGTCGCTTCCATTTCTGAGTGAAGACCGAGAAAGGATCCCACATTTTCCTTTTTTTTTAAACCCGTGGTTCATTTATATGCAACAAGTTCGTAACAATATATATATATATATATATATATATATATATATATATATATATTCCGAGATAAAAAAATTCCGAGAGGATAGAATCCAGGTAGAACTCAATGTCCAGGACAGAGTAAGGATATAATAAAAAGGCTGAAACACTAATATTCCATATTAGTGTTTAAGCCTTTTTATTTTATATATATATATATATATATATATATATATATATATAGAGAGAGAGAGAGAGAGAGGAAGGAGAGAGAGTGAGAGAGAGAGGAGAGAAAATGTTTCACAAAAGACGACTGAAAAGAGACTGCAATTAAGATTTTATTGTTCTTGTATACGTACAAGTGTTTTCTCTTGTGCGTAAGAACTGTCCAAACTTCTGCATTTTCCGGCGGTTTCGGCTATACTTTTAGCCATTATCAAGGATGATTTCATTTTTACTTTTAATCGGTTATGTTATGTATGTATCTAAAGTTATAGGAATGTTTTATCTTCCAAACACGGTCAGCACATTGTGGCCGTTTTCATAGTTAATGTTACTGAGTGTTGGCTTTTTCGTTTATATTATTATAGTTTCTATTATTTTTTCATCTTTTTATATATGGATGAGGCTATTATACTTGTATTTTATACTAGTAGGTTTCGGATGGAGTCTGGTAAGTTTTCTGCGCGTTTAGTTGAGTCCTAATGGAGCTATGGTCGGGTAGGTATAATGTAAGTTGTCATGATAGGCATGTGTGATCAATGTAATTAAGAGTTTGGTTTTCTCAGGAATTTAGTTCCTTAAAGGGAATTTGAACTCGTAAATAATGTTGGTTCGTATTTTTTATGATAAGGTTAGCTGTTTTAAATTGTTTGTAATAGATAATTAATTTAATTTTCTTTTTCGGGTCGACTGTGGCCTTATAATTCTTTATGATACTTCTAAGGGAAAATCATCTTGCTTATAATTGACATATATTTGTCTTTTGTCGAAGATGCTAATGTTATTGGTTTTGTCTGTATGTTCAGTATCGTTATTCGTTACTTTAGAAAGAAGTAGTCTAATCTGGTGATCGATGAGATAGTTTGGAATACCATTGTTAACTAGTGTCTGCTTGCATGATTGTGCGAAAAAACAAACAAGAAGTGGATAATCTAAAAACCACATTTTAAAAACCTCAGTCTTTAACATTGCCTATGAACTGAGTCAAAAGATAAATTCCCATTTTTAGGCGTAGAATACAAGAGTAACACTTTACGCCACCTCTTTATATAAAAAAACCCCGCATATTAGCTATAAAAAAATTCCGAAAGAGAGCACACAAACACTCATCCTTTTCCTTAAAGATCTCAATAACGTAAAACAGGCACTAGTTAACAATGGTATTCCGAACTACCTCATCGACCACCAGATTAGACTACTTCTTTCTAAAGTAACTAATAACAATACTGAACATAAAGATAAAAAGATTAACATTAATATCTTCTACAAAAGCCAAATACATATCAAGTATAAGCAAAACGAATTTTCTATTAGAACTATAATAGACAACTCTAATCGACCTTAACAAGAAAATTAAATTTCCCTGTTTGACGGCATATAAAGCGTGCTATTTTTTGACTAAAAATATCTTTTAAAATTCCTCTGCGTCTTATATACCATATGTAAATTTATTAATTTTACTATTTTTTTTTTTTAATTTGCCCTGGTGAAATCGGGGTGCGTCTTATACACCCGCACGTCTTATATGCCGTTAAATACGGTATCTATCATTTCTATATAGACGATATTTTTATTTTAGCGGCAAACAAGTAATTGACAATCTAAAAACCACATTCGAAAATCACTCTCCTTAACTTTACCTATGAACTGGGACAAAAAAATAAATTTCCATTCTTCGAAGTTATCGTAGAATACAGTAATAATACTTTCGCCCGTTCATTATATAAAAAAAACCCCACTAGCAGGAACTCTTGCCACCTTAATTTTAAGAGTAAATGGCCACCCTTAGATAGAAAATAGTTGTTATAAAAAAAATTCTAAAGGGTGCATACAAGAATTCATCGGCTCGTCTACTTTTCCTTAAATAATCCAATAATGCAAAACAGTCACTAGTTAACAATGGTATTCCGAACTACCTCATCGACCACCAGATTAGACTATTTCTTTCTGAAGTAACTAATAACGATACTAAATATAATGATAAGAACATTAACATTAATATCTTCTACAAAGGCCAAATACATATCAACTATAAGCAAGACGAATTTTCTCTTCGAAATATCATAATAGACGACCCCAATTGCCCTGAACAAGAAAATTAAATTATCTGTTATTTCTATATAGACGATATTTTTATTTTGGCGACTAACAAACCAGAAATTGACAATCTCAAAACCACATTCGAAAATCACTCTCCTTAACATTACCTGTGAACTGAGACAAAAAATAAACTGCCATTCTTAGATGTTCTCGTATAATACAGTAATAACACTTTCACCCCTTCATTGTATAAGAAATAAAACCTACTAGCAGGAACTCTTGCCACCTTAATTTTAAGAGTAAATGGCCGCTTAGATATAAAATAGCAGTTATAAAAAAATTCCTAAAGATAGAACACGAGAATTCATCATCTCGTCTACTTTTCTTTAAAGAACTCAATAATGCAAAACAAACACTAGCGCTAAACAAGCACTAATGGTTTTCCTAACTACCTAATCACGTGCGGACGTGTAGAATGCCGTGCTTATTTCTCCATCTCGTCGTTTTTTTTTTGTCACTTTATACTCTCCCTTTATTGGTTTTATACGGTTTCTCTTTCTCTCAGTTGTAGCTATTTTGACATCCGGTTTTTCAGACACTCGCCGTTCTTGTTACTTCTTGGGCCTTCTAGAGTTTGAAAAATTGTATTTCATTCTTGACACCACGATCCCAAAATGGTGAGTAAATCCGAAGATTTCAATACCGTACTTTTGTTTTTGTTCATGTCCGACTTAACTGTACCAATAAGGTTAGTCAAATCATACTTATTATAAAACCCAGGTTGTGTGTGTGTGTGTGTGTGTGTGTGTGTGTGTGTGTGTGTGTACGTTTATATATTGGATCGGATTTCCTACATTTTCCAACCGATTTCAACAAAACTTCACAGGACTACGTAAAATTACCTTGCGGTTGTTCTGACAGCGTCCAAAATAGGAAAAACACAATTGTTTTTGCACGAAATCAATTTGAAAACACGATTAAGAGACATCGCGAAAATGAAAGGGGGACAACTCATATCGAAATATACTTATTATAAAACCCAGGGTTTTTTTTGTGTATGTGTGCGTGTGTGTGTGTGTATGTGTGTGTGTTCGTTTATATATGGATTTCCTACATTTTGCATCCGATTTCAACAAAACTTCACTTTTTTTTTCTTTTGGGGGGGGGGCAGGTAGTGTTTCTTATCGTCTTGCACGCTTTTTTCTTTATTTTTACATTCAGAATGCTTTAAAAATTCCATTTACAAGACAATTGTTTATAATAAAATTCTATTCAATCGGTAGACTCATAACGATTGAAAACAATGTTTTTGTTTGAGTTTGGGTTTGACCAATTCGTAAAAAAAAAAAAATAATAATTAAGACATGCGTGGCCATCAACCTTAAACAATAATCTTTGTCAATTTTATTTTTCGGTCTTTATGATGGTCGATACTTGATCTATCTCTTACTGTTACATCCCCGGGCAACGCCGGGCTCTACTGCTAGTATATAATAACATTACTATATACCATAAATAAAACCACTAGAATTTGGTATTTCACTCTTTGCAATCATTATTTAAGGTGCATCTTGTCACAATATTTTAAGAATATGTAACAGAAAATAGAATATGACAAGTAATAAGTGAAGTAACATTCTAAGTTATAGATGAATGACAGACATATAGATATGTAAGACAGATTCTGGAGAAAAAGATTGTCTAGCACGACACAGTAAACACCAAATTCCTTAGCAGCTGACCTAGCAATGGAAGTGTTTATATTATATACTATATATATGTATATATAATCTGAGATTATAATCTTTACATTATTCGGACTATTGTCCTCATCTTTGTCGCCTTCTTCAAACTTCTAGTTCCACGTGCCATGTTTAATGGATGTCAGTTATCTCCTATTAACTCCCCTCTCCAAGTTCTCCACTGCCTTAACCGGGTATTGAACTCACACTCTTTGGGTTCTGTAACAGAATCAAAGCAACGCCTTTATCCACTCTGCTACGTGTTCTTGAGGACATCTGGGCATGAATTTTGGGGTATTATAAACCTAATGTCTTCAGCAACCATTTTTTACCAGTACTCATATTGCAATTTTTGTAGTTATCATTTTATGTTTTTACCAGAGCTCATATTGCAATTTTTGTTGTTATTATCGCTTTTCTCTGGCACTCCGTATTACTGTTCCCCATATTGTATTCATTTCTATAATTTAGCCTTTTTATTTTATGCCAGTGGAAGACGATAAAGTGCCGTGGGAAAGGGACTAAACCCACTAGCAGGAACTCTTGCCACCTTAATTTTAAGAGTAAATGGCCGCTTAGATATAAAAGATATAAGACAGATTCTGGAGAAAAAGATTGTCCAGCACGACACAGTAAACACCAAATTTCTTAGCAGCTGACCAAGCAATGGAAGTGTCTATATTATATAGATGTGGACAGGCCGGTAAATGATATTTAATACTGTTTATTATAAACAGAGCATTTACTTAAATATTTGTATCTATAAAAAGAATGTATAAACATAAAAATATCTTAAAATAGTTGTCGGACTTTGTCTATTTCATAATAGAGAGAGAGAGGGGGGAGAGAAAGAGAGAGAGGGCAGGATGTATCAAATATACTTTTACACAATTTTGGGGCGAGTTCTTCACACCAAAACAAGGATAAAAATCCATATAAACATATGCCCACAAATCCTTCGATTTTGGGTTATTAATTTCAAAGAAACTTTAAGGTAGATGGCGATGTGTTGCCATTAGACTAGGTTACATTTGTCATTCGTGTACATTTGTGTCTAGTCTGTCTTCAACGTTTAACGTGTGTAGTAGTGAATTAACTGAGAAGTGTTCCGTTTATCAATGGTAGAATATTCATATCGTGAGCAGGTAGATAGTATTTTTGCATACGGCAGCGCGAATGGTAATGGAGGCGAGGTTGCACGGCTGTATCAGAATGCATTTCCAAACCGAAGGCAGGTGGGTCATTCAAACTTTGCTGCTGTTTATTATCGCGTTGCTGGGTGACACCACAAACTATGGGAAAGAGTATTTTGGAATTGTATCTAGGATTGTACATTTAACAGAGTCTACCATAAACTTTAAAGTTAATAACTCAAAAACGAACGATTTGCGGACATATGGTTTATATGGACTTTTGTCCTTGTTTAGTGTGAGGAACACGCCCCAAAGTTTTTAAAAGTATTTTATATATATATATATATATATATATATATAATTAAAATAAGGTGTATTTCGCCAACAAGAATTCTCTCACACATGTTTTGTTAAATAATGTAGAGAAGTTCTGTCTATTAGTTTCTTTATTTTAAATCTTTCAAATTTCCGAAGAAGTTGTTTTGTGTTGTCGGCAAATTTGCCAAAATTCATATTAATTTTTATTTTATATTATTTTTCGCCGAATACTTTCAAATGTTGCCATATTCTTTTTCAAGGTTTTTTTTTTTTCTGTCTGTGTGTGTGTGGGTGTGTGTGTGTGTGTGTGTGTGTGATTCTGTGTGTGTGTGTAGTTATGCAATTGTTTTAACTTCCGGCATGGATACGTTTGATAAAACCAATTTCAAGTAATACTAAGTAACGTCATATAAGCGGTCAAGCTGAATTTTGAATGTGTTTGTGTGTGTGGGGGGGTGTATGTGTGTGTGTGTGTGTGTGTGTAGTTATGCAATTGTTTTAACTTCCGGCATGGATACGTTTGATGGAACCAATTTCAAGTAATACTAAGTAACGTCATATAAGCGGTCAAGCTGAATTTTGAATGTGTTTGTATGTGTTTGTGTTGGGTGGGGGTGTATGTGTGTGTGTGTGTGTGTGTGTGTAGTTATGCAATTGTTTTAACTTCCGGCATGGATACGTTTGATAAAACCAATTTCAAGTAACACTAAGTAACGTCATATAAGCGGTCAAGCTGAATTTTGAATGTGTTTGTGTGGGGGGGGGGGGTATGTGTGTGTGTGTGTGTGTGTGTGTGTGTGTGTGTGTGTGTGTGTGTGTGTGTGTGTGTGTGTGTGTGTGTGTGTAGTTATGCAATTGTTTTAACTTCCGGCATGGATACGTTTGATGGAACCAATTTCGAGTAATACTAAGTAACGTCATATAAGCGGTCAAGCTGAATTTTGAATGTGTTTGTATGTGTTTGTGTGGGGGAGTGTATGTGTGTGTGTGTGTTTCTGTGTGTGTGTGTAGTTATGCAATTGTTTTAACTTCCGGCATGGATACGTTTGATGGAACCAATTTCAAGTAATACTAAGTAACGTCATATAAGCGGTCAAGCTGAATTTTGAATGTGTTTGTATGTGTTTGTGTGGGGGGGTGTATGTGTGTGTGTGTGTGTGTGTGTGTTTCTGTGTGTGTGTGTAGTTATGCAATTGTTTTAACTTCCGGCATGGATACGTTTGATGGAACCAATTTCAAGTAATACTAAGTAACGTCATATAAGCGGTCAAGCTGAATTTTGAATGTGTTTGTATGTGTTTGTGTGTGGGGGGGTGTATGTGTGTGTGTGTGTGTGTGTGTGTGTGTGTGTGTGTGTGTGTGTGTAGTTATGCAATTGTTTTAACTTCCGGTATGGATACGTTTGATGGAACCAATTTCAAGTAATACTAAGTAACGTCATATAAGCGGTCAAGCTGAATTTTGAATGTGTTTGTATGTGTTTGTGTGTGTGGTGTGTGTGTGTGTGTGTGTGTGTGTGTGTGTGTGTGTGTGTGTGTGTGTGTGTGTATGTGTGTTTGTGTGTGTGTATTCATTTTTTTTTAAACTATGGAGAAAAAGCACATTATTTAATATTGGCTTCTTCACTTTTATTACAAGAGTAACCAGAATTTGGAGTCTTTCTTTGCTCTGTGTCCTGTATTAATTTTTGTTGTCATCTACTCAAATTTGTCCAATGTTTATATTATTGTGTTCATTTGTCATATGTTCATCTATATGGGCGCGAATTGTACGAATTTTGACAAATGACAAGTTAACCTGCGTGAAAGTGTGGTACATATGTGGCCAATGGAGAATTTAATGTTGTTTGATGATTGTTAATTTTGGAGATACGTAAGGGCGTAAGAATTCATAAACAACATTATTTTTACATTGGTTCAATCTTTGAGATGATAAATTATTTCTAAGAATTATATTGGAAGTGTTGAAGTTTTTTTCAGAATACAAGATAAACCCAAAGTGTTTGTTGGCATCTATAACATTGATATACCGAAGAATTATAATTTTAATAGCCTTTTTGCCTAGACTATAATTAGGATGCATCAGGTTGCAACAAAACAATTCAATGGCGTACTTAATTTTCTTTATATCAAGTTCGTTGCTTGTATTATTTTTCGAAATTTATATATATATATATATATATAAAGGGAAATGGAAAATTAGCTTCACCGAAATGTTTCAGCCTCTGAGGGACTTTATCAAGCAAAACGTGAATATAATATTTTTCCTCTTGCATATTAGTGCTTGTCACAAAATAAAATCTTATCGTTTGCCTTCATAAAGTCCATTAGAAGACGAAACGCATCCGCTAAGATGAGTTTTGCTTTTGTTCATTCTGTGCATTAACAGATATTCTCTATCTGAAATTTTTACCCACACATACGTTCATATACAATCAGTATTATATATATATATATATATATATATATATATATATATATATATATATATATATATATATCCCATGAAAATAAGTGGATACAACGTCTAAAAACAAAATATCCAGCCGGGCTAAATCACAAATTTAACAATACAGATAGTACATATATATAACTCAACAAATCAAAACCTACCCACATTTCTCACCCACACCAGACAGACATGCTTACGGAGGTGTGGAGGCCTCACATTTATACACAAACCCACACGAATATACACACTTACACACATCATACGCACTCACTCCCTAATGAGCCAAATGATAACACACACCCACAGCAATACACACGCTTACACATATCATACTCACTCACTCCCTAAGAACAAAATAACACACACACAAACACTAAACAGAGACACATCCCCTCTCCAGAACCAATAAAACTGTCAAACTGACCAAGGGAATTCAGGGAAGCATAGATCCATCCAACTCTTATCTCAAATAACAACTTAAAAGAGACTGTTTGACCAACACAAGGAATGTTAAAAGATCCATGATAAAAAGATAAAAAAATAAAAAAACAAATGAAAACTACAGACAAAAGACTAATTTCAATTTTCTCAAAATTTGACAAAGTTATCAGTTATCTGTTTGGATAAGTCTTGTTCTTATGTCCATCGTCTTTGGCATGTTGAATTGATAATGTTAATTATATTTTATGAATATATCCTGAAGATGGTTTATTAGACCGAAACGTCCGACGTTGACATCATATTAACATTAAAACAGCATAATTGCATATAAGGATTTTTGTTTGTTTTTTCCGTATATTTTTCTTCATATATATATATATATATATATATATATATATATATATATATATATATATATATATATTTTTATATATATATATATATATATATATATATATATACTGACGTATTTATGTAGTATTTTAATGGCTTTATTGCAAATGAATGAGGAGGTGACAAGTATCGCTTAATTACACACCGGACAGTTCTCAAAATGTGTAGCCTTGTGCTAAACTGCGATGAGATTCCAAAAGCTGGGAAAAAATACACTAGAAACTTAGTTGCATTGATTACGAAATCGTGAAAAGAATGAAGGCCTTTTTCGAAGAGAAATGAAAAAGAGGATGAATGAGAAAAAATAAAAGCAAAGAAAAAAGGTGGGGAAAGAAGAAGAAAGACAGAGAGAAAGCAAAAACATGATAGAAAAAAGAAATGGACGATTATGGATAAATGAATAAAAAAAGAAAGAAAGAAGCAATGAATGAGTGAAAAAGATGACAAAATTGAAGAAAGAAAGAAAGAAAGAAAGAAAGAAACAGTAAAGAAAGAAAAAAGAAAGAAACAGTAAAGAAAGAAAGAAAGACAGAAAGAAAGAAAGAAAGAGTACAGAAAGAAATAAAGAAAGAAAGAAAGAAACAGTAAAGAAAGAAAGAAAGACAGAAACAGTAAAGAAAGAAAAAAGAAAGAAACAGTAAAGAAAGAAAAAAGAAACAGTAAAGAAAGAAAGAAAGAAAAAAAGAAACAGTAAAGAAAGAAAAAAGAAAGAAACAGTAAAGAAAGAAAGAAAGACAGAAAGAAAGAAAGAAAGAAAGAGTAAAGAAAGAAAGAACGATAAAACAGTAAAGAAAGAAAGAAAGACAGAAACAGTAAAGAAAGAAAAAAGAAAGAAACAGTAAAGAAAGAAAGAAAGACAGAAAGAAAGAGTACAGAAAGAAAGAAAGAAAGAAAGAAACAGTAAAGAAAGAAAGAAAGAAAGAAAGAAAGAAAGAAACAGTAAAGAAAGAAAAAAGAAAGAAACAGTAAAGAAAGAAAGAAAGACAGAAAGAAAGAGTACAGAAAGAAAGAAAGAAAGAATGAAAGATTAAAGAAAGAAAGAACGAAAGAAACAGTAAAGAAAGAAAGAAAGAAAGAAAGAAACAGTAAAGAAAGAAAGACAGAAACAGTAAAGAAAGAAAAAAGAAACAGTAAAGAAAGAAAAAAGAAAGAAACAGTAAAGAAAGAAAAAAGAAAGAAACAGTAAAGAAAGAAAAAAGAAACAGTAAAGAAAGAAAGAAAGAAAAAAAGAAACAGTAAAGAAAGAAAAAAGAAAGAAACAGTAAAGAAAGAAAGAAAGACAGAAAGAAAGAAAGAAAGAAAGAAAGAGTAAAGAAAGAAAGAACGATAAAACAGTAAAGAAAGAAAGAAAGACAGAAACAGTAAAGAAAGAAAAAAGAAAAAAACAGTAAAGAAAGAAAGAAACAGTAAAGAAAGAAAGAAAGAAAGAAAGAAAGAAAGAAAGAAACAGTAAAGAAAGAAAAAAGAAAGAAACAGTAAAGAAAGAAAGAAAGACAGAAAGAAAAAGTACAGAAAGAAAGAAAGAAAGAATGAAAGATTAAAGAAAGAAAGAACGAAAGAAACAGTAAAGAAAGAAAGAAAGAAAGAAAGAAAGAAAGAAACAGTAAAGAAAGAAAGACAGAAACAGTAAAGAAAGAAAAAAGAAACAGTAAAGAAAGAAAAAAGAAAGAAACAGTAAAGAAAGAAAAAAGAAAGAAACAGTAAAGAAAGACAGACAGACAGAAAGAAAGAAAGAAAGAAAGAAAGAGTACAGAAAGAGTACAGAAAGAAAGAGTAAAGAAAGAAAGAAAGAAAGAAAGAAAGAAACAGTAAAGAAAGAAAGAAAGACAGAAACAGTAAAGAAAGAAAAAAGAAAGAAACAGTAAAGAAAGAAAGAAAGAAAGAAAGAAAGAAAGAAAGAAAGAAAGAAAGAAAGTGATGTGGGTGCCAAAGTTGTAAAACACAGAAGTAAAACACGGAACACGGATTAGATGTAAGAAAGATATATTAACAACAGATTACAGAGATAGTGTAAGCAGAGCTTACTATAAGTTAGTGTCCAACATTGGTAGTCGTGCGCGGCTCTCTCTGTCTCTCTCCCTAGAGTGTTGTGTCTCATACTTAATATAGACATGGAAGAGTCTATTGTGTAGGTAGTTCCGGTCTCACACTAGAAAGAAAAAAAGAAGAAAAAAGGAAGAAAAATAGATACAAAATATATTTGAAAATGAAGAAAAAAGAGAAAGTTATTTAAAGAAAGAAGGATTCAATGAATGAAATAATAATAAAAGTCATAGAAGAAGAAAGAAAAAATGGAAGAAGAAAAAACAGAGAGAAAGAAAAATTATGAAAGAAATATAAAAGGAAATAAAGTATGATGAATAAATTAATAAAAATATGAAGGAATGTTTGAATCAATGACGAATGAAAGACTAAAAGATATACAGGATACGAATGAATGAATGAATGAAAAAAAGAAAGAAAGAAAGAAAGAAAGAGGACAGGAAAAAGAAAAAAGAACGATAGAAAATAGAAACAAAATATAGGTGTAAATGAAAAAGTGAAAAAGTTATTACAAGAATGAAAGAAAGAAAAAAATGGTTGAATGAAATAAAAATGAAATAAATATGAGAAGAAAGAAATAATGGATGAAAAAGAGAGAGAGAGGATGATAATTTATAAAAGAAAAACTAAAAGAAATTATGAATAAAAGAAAGAAAGAAAGAAAGAGATAAAATAAAAGAAAGAAAGAAAGAAAGAAAGAAGAAATGAAGGAAAAAGAAGAATGGCGGGAAAAGAAAGAAACGATAGAAAATAGAAGCAAAATATAGGTGAAAATGAAAAAGTTATTGAAAGAAAGAAAGGTGATTAGTAAGAAAGAAAGAAAGAAAGAAAGAAAGAAAGAAAGAAAGAAAGAAAGAAAGAAAGAGACAAACAAACAAACAAAAAGAAAGAAAGAAAGAAAGAAAGAAAGAACTGGAGGCGGATAAGGCATGAAAGAAAGAAAGAAAGAAAGAAAGAAAGAAAGAAAGAAAGAAAGAAAGAAAGAAAGAAAGAAAGAAAGAAAGGTGATTGGTAAGAAAGAAAGAAAGAAAGAAAGAGACAAACAAACAAACAAAAAGAAAGAAAGAAAGAAAGAAAGAAAGAAAGAACTGGAGGCGGATAAGGCATGAAAGAAAGAAAGAAAGAAAGAAAGAAAGAAAGAAAGAAAGAAAGAAAGAAAGAAAGAAAGAAAGAAAGAAAGGTGATTGGTAAGAAAGAAAGAAAGAAAGAAAGAAAGAGACAAACAAACAAACAAAAAGAAAGAAAGAAAGAAAGAAAGAAAGAAAGAAAGAAAGAACTGGAGGCGGATAAGGCATGAAAGAAAGAAAGAAAGAAAGAAAGAAAGAAAGAAAGAAAGAAAGAAAGAAAGAAAGAAAGGTGATTGGTAAGAAAGAAAGAAAGAAAGAGACAAACAAACAAACAAAAAGAAAGAAAGAAAGAAAGAAAGAAAGAAAGAAAGAAAGAAAGAAAGAAAGAAAAAAGAAAGAACTGGAGGCGGATAAGGCATGAAAGAAAGAAAGAAAGAAAGAAAGAAAGAAAGAAAGAAAGAAAGAAAGAAAGAAAGTAAGAACTGGAGGCGGATAAGGCATGAAAGAAAGAAAGAAAGAAAGAAAGAAAGAAAGAAAGGTGATTGGTAAGAAAGAAAGAAAGAAAGAGACAAACAAACAAACAAAAAAAAAGAAAGAAAGAAAGAAAGAAAGAAAGAACTGGAGGCGGATAAGGCATGAAAGAAAGAAAGAAAGAACTGGAGGCGGATAAGGCATGAAAGAAAGAAAGAAAGAAAGAAAGAAAGAAAGAAAGAAAGAAAGAACTGGAGGCGGATAAGGCATGAAAGAAAGAAAGAAAGAAAGAAAGAAAGAAAGAAAGAAAGAAAGAAAGAACTGGAGGCGGATAAGGCATGAAAGAAAGAAAGAAAGAAAGAAAGAAAGAAAGAAAGAAAGAAAGAAAGAAAGAAAGAAAGGTGATTGGTAAGAAAGAAAGAAAGAAAGAGACAAACAAACAAACAAAAAGAAAGAAAGAAAGAAAGAAAGAAAGAAAGAACTGGAGGCGGATAAGGCATGAAAGAAAGAAAGAAAGAAAGAAAGAAAGAAAGAAAGAAAGAAAGAAAGAAAGAACTGGAGGCGGATAAGGCATGAAAGAAAGAAAGAAAGAACTGGAGGCGGATAAGGTATGAAAGAAAGAAAGAAAGAAAGAAAGAAAGAAAGAAAGAACTGGAGGCGGATAAGGCATGAAAGAAAGAAAGAAAGAAAGAAAGAAAGAAAGAAAGAAAGAAAGAAAGAAAGAAAGAAAGAAAGAAATTATTAATAAATGAATGGAAAAAGAAAGAAGGAAGTAATGGATGGACGAATGAAAAAAAAGAAAAGTAAAAAAAAAAAAAAAAAAGAAAGATTGAATGAATGAATGAATGAATGAATGAAAGGAAGAAAAATCAAAATCAAGTACGGAAGAAATATGTGAATGAAAACAAGAAATAGGTGTGGAAAGGAAAAAAGAGATTTCAATAAAAGTCAAGAGAAATCCTTCCTATGAAAAAAAAAAAAAAATAACGTACCGTGAAAGAGACAAGATGGAGGATGCGTAGAACCTTGAAAAAAAAAAAAAAAAAAAAAAAACACTTTCCATAAACAGAATCCATAAAAGGGACAATTGCAAAACTATCAGCTTAAACAAGTTAGGGTGACCGCCTTCCCGAATAAGAATGTCCCGAGGCAATTGAATATAAAAGATTCGTTGGTAAATAAGGTAAGAAAAATGTAGATATACATAAATATATATATATATATATATATATATATTGGTGAAGCGAATAAGGATGACACGCTTTGTTTATTTACCTCTTATTTATTTATTTACTTATTTAGTTATCTATTTATTTATTTTTTTAGTATTTTGTACGTTAAACGAAGTTATTGCAGACAAATGAAGTATAAAATGGAGGTGAGAGTTTTCAAAAAAAAAGTACTGAGTGTGAAAGAAAGGGAAAAAGATATGAAAAAGAGGAGAGAAGAACAAGAGAAAGGAAGAAAGGGAAGAGAAAGAAAGAAAGAAAGAAAGAAAGAAAGAAAGAAAGAAAGAAAGAAAGAAAGAAAGAAAGAAAGAAATAAAGAAAGAAAGAAAATGAGAAAGACGGGAAGAAAGATCGACGGCGACCAAAAAAAAGGAACTGATTTGTGAAAGAAAGAAAGAAAAAAAGAAAGAAAGAAAGAAAGAAAGAACGGAGGAAAAAAAGAACTGATTTTTGAAAGAAAGAAAGAAAGAAAGAAAGAAAGAAAGAAAGAAAGAAAGAAAGAAAGAAAGAAAAAAGAAAGAAAGAAAGAACGGAGGAAAAAAAGAACTGATTTTTGAAAGAAAGAAAGAAAATAAATCGGGACCAAAGAACGACAGAGACAGAAAGAGAACTGATTTTATACAACAAAGAAAGAAAGAAAGAAAAAAAAGAAAGAAAGAACGGAGGAAAAAAAGAACTGATTTTTGAAAGAAAGAAAGAAAGAAAGAAAGAAAGTAAATCGGGACGAAAGAACGACAGCGACAGAAAGAGAACTGATTTTATACAAGAAAGAAAGAAAGAAAGAAAGAAAGAAAGAAAGAAAGAAAGAAAGAAAGAAAGAGATAAAATAAAAGAAAGAAAGAAAGAAAAAAAGAAAGAAAGAAAGAACGACGGACATAAAAGAAAGAAAGAAAGAAAGAGATAAAACAAAAGAAAGAAAGAGGTAAAATAAAAGAAAGAAAGAAAGAAAGTGATAAAATAAAAGAAAGAAAGAAAGAACGACGGACATAAAAGAAAGAAAGAAAGAAAGAAAGAGATAAAATAAAAGAAAGAAAGAGGTAAAATAAAAGAAAGAAAGAAAGAAAGAACAAGATAGAGACAAAAAACGAGAAAAATCGGTAAGAAAGAACGACTGCGACAAAAAAAGAACTGATTTTTGTAGCAGAACGAAGAGCGTGAAAGAGTGAAGAAATAAACGAATCAGAATGAAATACACTGTTTATTACAAAAGAATAAATAAATAAATAAAAAAGCAAAAAAACCGATACAAATGAAAGCAGAGAAATCGTGCCCTTGCGAAAGGAAAATAGGTTTTTTTTTTTAAAAAAAAAATGAGAAAGAGTCAAGCAGAAATTCTTCCTGACATGTCCATCGCGCTGC
The DNA here is from genome assembly GCA_963932145.1 of Acanthosepion lycidas. Taxonomy (NCBI): domain Eukaryota; kingdom Metazoa; phylum Mollusca; class Cephalopoda; order Sepiida; family Sepiidae; genus Acanthosepion; species Acanthosepion lycidas. Next base: position 48,954,509 of record OZ010614.1, read on the forward strand.
ATTGCAGACAATCACGATTTATCTCTCGCGAGAAGCTTCGAGATTCTCGTACGACATTTTTCCCCTCTTGAAGCCGCAAAGCCGCTCATGAAGGATATATTTACGTTACCTCTCAATGCCCTGAATTGTAGGCAGATTGCTTCTTCTTTTTTTTTTTTTATTCCAGTTTGTTTTTTGTTTATTTGTTTTTTTTGTTTAATTTTTTTTTGTTTTTTATTTGTTTTGTTTTTTTTGAATTGGCTACAGGAAGCTGACCACAGAGTATTTCTTTTTGTTTCGTTTTTTTTTGGTGTAGTGTGTTTTTATTATTATTATTATTATTAGCCAAACTTTCAACTTGTTTATAACTTTCAATACGAGTTTCCTGGTTTGCCAAGATACAACGTCGAAATCTTTATTTGTTTCTGAATCAGACGTTGTTTATATTTTTAGACCTTATACGCAAACACGTTACCAGGCCCTTCAAACGCCGAATCTAAAATAAATATATGTGTGTCTGTGTGTGTCTATTGACGTGGATAGATCTAATAACTAGATATTAGCAACCGTATATACGCGCGTTATCGTACATACACAGGTAAACCAATAAATAATGACTCAATTTAATTTCAGATGTAAACAAAAGTGCTCAATGTGGTTAGAAAGAGCTAAGAAGTCTATATTAAAAATTATACATATACATTCGTTCAAAGTGCAACTTAAGTTTCGTCGTTCTACCAACTCATCATAGCACGAATTATTACTTTTTTTTTTTTTTTTTTTTTTTTTTTAAATATACTGGTTCCCATATGAGGAACGCTAAATTAAACGCAGATTCAAAGCTTAAATTTAAAATAAACTAAATATAATATTGAACTGTGAAATACAAAAAGTAAAGTTTAGGTAGATGGTTATTGTAAGAAGAAAAAAAAAACAAGCTTAAAGTTTAAAAGAGGAATAATAGATGTTAAAATGATTAAAGGGAGATAATCAGTATGTAACTTAAAATATGGGAAGTACATGTGATATTTGGATAATATATTTATCCAGAATTAAAATATTTTAAGAGAGATTTCTTTCTGTGATTACAAGCTAAGTTCATGTCGTTTATTAAGTAGATTTCGGGCATTAATATTTTTGAGGATGAATCTTTTTTTACAGCAAACACAGGTTGCATATATATGACTGACACGAATGTTAACTAGCATGCTAGCATGCAAAAAAAAATCGATAGCTGTATTCGTCACAAGTGGGAAAAATTTAAATCTGCATAGCACTTTAGTCCAATTGGCTCATTCGCTTGCTTAAACTCAACGTTGATTCTGATTCCGCAGAACTGGATTGGGTGTGAAAAAGTATTTGTTGTTAACATTCTTTTATCATTCGGTTTTTCCAGTTACGAGTCCTTTTTTAAAGCTGATCGTTTTGTGTTCATTTTGTTTAGTTCTTTTTTCGTAACAGATTTAATGTTTAGTATAGAGCTTCGAAAAAATTCGCAGTGTGAGATAGGCAAGAAGTAAGGCATGTAGCAACATCAGCACAGCAAAGGGCACTCCTTTAAAGGCAAGGAAAAATTGAAATCTGCATGGCTCATTCGCTTGCTTAAACTCAACGTTGATTCTGATTCCGCAGAACTGGGTTGGGTGTGAAAAAGTATTTGTTGTTAACATTCTTTTGTTATTCGGTTTTTTCAGTTACGAGTCCTTTTTTAAAGCTGATCGTTTTGTGTTCATTTTGTTTAGTTCTTTTTTCGTAACAGATTTAATGTTTAGTATAGAGCTTCGAAAAAACTCGCAGTGTGTGATACGCAGGAAGTAAGGCATGTAGCAACATCAGCACGGCAAAGGGGACTCTTTTAACGGCAAGGATGGGCAAAAATATTTTAAGTCAAGTGATAGCGATTGCTATATGAGTCGTACGATTTTTGAATCAAGCACGGGCAACGCCGGGCCATACTGCTCGTCAAAAATATAGTCAACATCATTTTCAATGACTCCTGAAGACAATTTTTTTTATTTCACGTTTCCCACTTTATCTTTGTCTGAATGTTCTTCCGCTTATTGAGTCTTGCTTGCTCGTTATCTGATAAATGCTGACCTTTCCGTTTTCCTTTGATACTCAAAACCCATTTTTCGTCACCTTTACCAATGTAATACAAAAATGACAAATTGGCATATCCGGTTAGAAGCCTGTTGCGCATGATGGAATGTCTCCAACAAAGGCTCATAGGAAACCCAAACACCCTCTTTGCAAGTTTTCCCAAGGAAACTCTGAAATGTTCTTTAAACCAGTGTTAGTAAAGTGTAGTACGCGTACCGGTACCGGTAAGCGAGCTATCGTCTGCCGGTACGCGGAATATTTCCAGGAAACAAAGAAACGGTAGTCACATTCTACTCCACGGAAAACTGTTGGGATATCTGACTCGATTTTATTTTAGTATTTCCATCTTAGTTTTATATTTATTATGGTTACATTTTTCAGTTACTCACTCGTGTTAAATGTCATTGCGATACAACTAGCGAATACGATATAATGAACAGCAAAACAGTGAAATAAAACACGTATGACAATAGCATCATTATAATATGGCGACTGACTGTGTGGGAACTTCACCTAACAATATGAAAATGCCATTATCATGGACATATTTCGACAAAATCAATATAAGATATATATTGTAATGAGGAGGATTTGATAATTATATTAATTGATTCATCGAGTCTGATAGAAACCTCGGGAAACACTGGACGGCCGTTTCGTCCTACATTTGGGACTCATCAGCAGTGCGCATCCACCACCGAGGGAATCGAAACCCCGACAGTTAGGCTGGCAAGCGAACACCATACCAACTGCTCTGCCGTGCCTCGGTGATGAAGAGATTACAAATCAGACTCAATGAAGCCCGCTCACTATCACATTCCGTGGTGGAACTCAACTGAGATCCTCTCTGACCATAGGACTGAGCCTCCTGGAGCCACGACTACTCTCACCAAGCCGCTCCAACTGGAACATTACTATTTGTGTTTATCATCGCTTGAACCAGCTTCTAATGCTAACCAACCACCTGTCGGGGTTTCGATTCCCTCGGTAGTGGATGCGCACTGCCGATGAGTCCCAAATATAGGACGAAACGGCCGTCCAGTGCTTCCTGAGGTTTCTATCAGACTCGATGAATCAATTAATATATATATATATATATATATATATATATATATATATATATATATATATATATATATATATATATATATATATATATTTGTGTTTGCTCAACACCCACGCAGCCAACCTGTGGTTTATAGTGCAAATATGCTGAGCGGATCTTAGTTACTGTTTCCGGGAAAGAGCATGTTATCTAGAATGATCAACAATCTGAACAACACCAACAAACTCAAACCCTCAGTAATATATATATATATATATATATATATATATATATATATATATATATATATATATATATCCGTTTTCACTCACAAGGCTTTTTCAACCAGGCACTGCCACCCCGACTCCAGACCGATAATATCAGGATGTCCCCTTCCTGATAAATCAACAATGGTGAGATTCGAACACTGGCCACTTAGCCAGAAATAGAAATACACACACACACACACACACACACACACACACACATATATATATATATATATATATATATATATATATATATATATATATATATATATATATATATATATATATGTCAGCAAATATATGGATATAGATCCGACTGTATGAAGAAAAATATACGGAAAAAGCAAGCAAAAATCCTTATATGCAATTATGCTGTTTTAATGTTAGTATAATGTCAACGTCGGACATTTCAGTCTAATAAACCATCTTCAGGACATATTCATAAAATATAATTAACATTATCAATTCAACATGACAAAGACGATGGACATAAGAACAAGACTTATCCAAACAGATACCTAAAAGTTTTGTTTTTTCCGTATATTTTCCTTCATATATATATATTTATATATATATATATATATATATATATATATATATATATATATATATATATATAGTTTTTATTATATCCCTTGTGTATTTCTGGTATAAAAAAAGTACACAGGTGTAGGCTTTAAGAATGCTTTATTTAACTGAAAATACAACCTTCGCGTATAGTGTCTTTTATAGTCCCAGTAAACCTAAATATCTCTCTCTTAAAGAGGTGAGTAACAAAACAGGGGGAGACCACTTTTGATTATTCGTAAACGAATGTTCAAATAGTATTTTCTCGGACTGTTATTGCACAATTATATGGCACAAATATACCACTGATCCCTGATACGCTGGGTAGACTTGTTACATCAATGATAACACGTCTTAAAATAAATAGGACACCATGTCCTCATTTTTAGTAAAGATATTCTCAAAATTATTCTTTTTTTATCAAATATCTCAAAAAACATTTTTGTTTTTTTTAGGGGGTAGCGCCCTCAACCTCACCGCCAGCCTGATTGGAAAACTTCGCTGACCGGTTCCTAGCATGTTGAAAAAGAAAACTATCGGCACTCTACATCTGATAGTTTGAGAAGTGCTGCTTTAAACGAGACACCGTCGGATAGAAGAGGAGATGAACTAATTCCATACTAATCTTGTCTCCTTTGGTTGGTTAAGTCATAAGTCATTACGAGGAAATGCTTAATTATTTTCCGAAGATGACAAACTGATTCGGCTTTTTCCCCGGATTCTTCTGAGGGGGATTGGCAGAGTAGGAGATGGGATTTTTTTCCTGTCGGGATGGATGCAGCAGATGTTGTATCTGTTCCGTGCCGGAGACCTTCTCTCCTCCCTTCTTTCCCCCCACCGTTGCATGACATCTGTTACGTGGCGGTGATATGACCGGCTATGTATATTTAACCGCCCAACCCCACCACCACCACGAAGGTTCTATGTGGCACAAGGCCGGGTTTAACGTGGGTTATCCGAGCCCGTAGGTTCGTCCAAAAAATGCCCGTAGAACCCGCATAGCCTCGTCCGAGTTCCTCTCTGCTCAGAAGCAGAGAGTTCGTCCTGCCAGCCGAAAAGATTTCGGCTAGACCTAGTGATTTTCCAATCGTAGCTTAGATGTGGCACGCGGTCGAAAGTAGGGGCAACCAGTGAGGACTACTCACTACTCAGTCGTAATCGTTCTAGCGAGGCAAGCTTGCTAACCATTACACCACCTCGAGGTGCCCAGCTATGACTGGCTTAAGCAAGCTCTGACCAGCTGAGACTAGCTTTCATCAGCTTAGACAACCTATGACCAACTTAGACCAGCGGCCCGAGTGAAAACACTCGGGTCTCCACGTCAAAAATTGACCTTGTGTCACAACCTGACTCATTAAGGGGTCAAGTAAATCTCGAACCTCTCGTAAATGGTGGTTCGGCATACCAGACACATCGGGCGCTTTGGAGCAAGTGCGAATATCTATCATCATAAATAACTAGTAATTCGTAACGATAAAATACGTATTTTCGGAACACTCTAACAGAAAAGATGATAAACTAATTTTAGAGGCAGTTTATCACTATTTAATATCGATTCGACTTTGGTTGGTAAACGCATAATTCACAAGGAAATACGTAATTTCTTTCCAAACACGCTAATAAAAGAGATAATAATCTAATTTAGACGCTGTTTCGCATCATTTTACTTTGATTCTGCTTTGGTTGGTTAACTAATAATTCATAACGATGAAATACGTAATTATTTTCCGAACATCCTAAAAAAAAAGATGATAATCTAATTCTAGACACAGTTTCGTACAATTTAACTTTGATTCTGCTTTGGTTGGTTAACTAATAATTCATAACGATGAAATACGTAATTATTTTCCGAACATCCTAAAAGAAAAGATGATAATCTAATTCTAGACACAGTTTCGTACAATTTAACCTTGATTCTGCTTTGGTTGGTTAACTAATAATTCATAACGATGAAATACGTAATTATTTTCCGAACACTCTAACAGAGAAAATGATAAACTTGTTCTAGACTCAAGTATAAATACGACTGACGTTTAGCTATAGCCTTAAGTATAAACACGAGCAATGTTATTCTGTAAAACCACATCTCTGCCTGTGGCTAAAAAAAAAAAATAAATAAATTTTAAAAAAAAAGGGGGAGACTTTAGCGCCCTTTTCTTATATACTGTTTTTCACAACTAGTGGTCTTCAGCAGAAGTTCTTTTCTAGGCATGTATATTTGATAAAAGAAGAGTACGCAATGTTATTGGTCCTGACCTGTCATCTCACCTTCAGTCACTTTCCCACCATCGTAAAATAGCTTCTCTGTGCCTTTTCTATAAATACTTTCATGGCAATTGTTCTCCTGAACTTCCGCTATGGTGCGCAGACTTGATGAATTTAAGCGCAGTACTAGACTAGCAACAAGGTCTCATCAATTTACAGTTAAAATGGCTAGATGTAACCGTAAGTTCTATGCTGACAGTTTCTTCTCTCGCACTTATTGATTGTGGAACTCTCTTCCGGCTTTTTGCTTTCCAGCCAACTTTGGATGTTTAAGAATTTAAATGCGATGTCTATCGTTATCTACTATCTTCTTGATTCCTCTTCTTTGACTGTTCTCGCTCCCTAATAAAATTTGCCGTCCTGGGTATGACAATAAACTACACCCAGCAGTAACGCTTCTGATCGTTGTGGGGGGGATGAGAACCGTGGAAGCAGCTCTTACTCGCTGTTGTTCCCAGGTCCATCCTGACACGTGGTGGTAGCACGTGTTAGGGTCCCAGCAATGGGCAAAGAGTTGACTCGCAAACTGGGTTCAAAACATTGGGAAAGTATTGGGTTGGTGCATAATTATCGGGCGTCTTTAAATAATATTTATTATGAAAAAAGAAACATAACAATTCGGCAATACCATTTTACATGTTAGTATGATTATCGACACTCATCTTTATAACCTGAAAATAAAATATTTTTATTAAAAAAATAAACAAAACAGCAATTTCTATTAATTTCGCCTACAAAAAACGCCTGATAATTATGCACCAACCCAATATAAAAATAGTTTCTTATAGTAAATAAATAAAAAATAAAAAAATAAAAAAAACAGTAAATTTTTGAAAATAAAAATTGTTATGGTCGAGGTTAGGACCAAGGAAGAACAACACGAACACAAGAGTAGAAATAACGAAGGTATATTACACGGAATAATAATACAAGATGTGGAAGGTGTTAGTATGACTGTCAGTCTGGTTTGGAGTGATCTACTATCGGCTCGACTCGATTCGGTATCTAGCATCCCCCCCTCACGAGGGTTGCATGTGGCACAAGGCTGAGTTTAACGTGGATTTCCCGAGCCCGAAGGCTCGGCCAAAAAATGCCCGTAGAACCCGTATAAACGGGACCGGGTTGGTCAACCTCCGCGAACGAGACTCTGCCCTTCGGCGGAGCCTCGTCCGTGTTCCTCTCTGCTCAGAGGCAGAGAGTTCGACCGTCAAGCCGAGAAGCTCGGCTTGATTCGGTATCTAGCCAACCCCCCAAGAGGGTTGCATGTGGCACAAGGCCGAGTTTAACGTGGATTTCCCGAGCCCGAAGGCTCGGCCAAAAAATGCCCGTAGAACCCGTATAAACGGGACCGGGTTGGTCAACCTCCGCGAACGAGACTCTGCCCTTCGGCGGAGCCTCGTCCGTGTTCCTCTCTGCTCAGAGGCAGAGAGTTCGACCGTCAAGCCGAGCTTCTCGGCTTGATTCGGTATCTAGCCAACCCCCCAAGAGGGTTGCATGTGGCACAAGGCCGAGTTTAACGTGGGTTTCCCGAGCCCGTAGGCTCGGCCAAAAAAATGCCCGTAGAACCCGTATAAACGGTATCGGGTTGGTCAACCTCCCCGAACGAGACTCTGCCCTTCGGCGGAGCCTCGTCCTGGTTCCTCTCTGCTCAGAGGCAGAGAGTTCGACCGTCAAGCCGAGAAGCTCGGCTTGATTCGGTATCTAGCCCCCCCCCCCCACGAGGGTTGCATGTGGCACAAGGCCGAGTTTAACGTGGGTTTCCGGAGCCGGTAGGCTCGGCCAAAAAATGCCCGTAGAACCCATATAAACGGGATCGGGTTGGTCAACCTCCCCGAATGAGACTCTGCCCTTCGGCGGAGCCTCGTCCGTGTTCCTCTCTGCTCAGAGGCAGAGAGTTCGACCGTCAAGCCGAGAAGCTCGGCTCGATTCGTCCCTCTCTCTTGAGAGGCGTAGGATACATAGTGTTAGGAAGAGTTCATTCTATAGTTATAGGTAAGGACCCATGACAAAAATATTACCAGCAATACATTTTTGGAAAAGAATTTACTAATGCTTCCAAGAAAATTAAAATTTTTAGCATTGAATGACTCATTATGTGTTGATATGCCATTAAACAAACAAAATCAAAATTAAATGTAATTGCTTTATTTGCGGTATTATCATTTGTCTTGTCTGAGAATAAGACCTACTATCTTGATCTCGTGAGGGATTCTGATAATAATTTATCTTCGCATGTGTTAGGTAATTGTCTGTCTGATATCATATTTGGACGGCTTGTGATGAGAAGCCCTCACAGTTATTTCTATGACATGCGTCTAGACGAGCTGGTTCGGATTTAAACAAGCCCCCACTCCTAGACTGGCATTGCGAATCAGGAATTAGTTTAACACAATATAAAAGATATTTTATTTTTTACGTTTGATTTAATCTGATCTCGTCAATGAACTGATACAGTAAGCATTAAGTTCACGATTTGATGTCAGAACCGAAGACGTTATATTATACACAGATATATTGCGTTCCAAAGCAAGGGGCTACACAAGATATCGTAAAATGCAGCATTGTGTTAAAAGTTAGTCAACTCAAATGCATTTTAAAACATTGTTACTACACTTTCTCAAGAGCAACCAAGCAACACTGAACAAAATTTATTACGAGTGTAGTAGCAATGTTTTAAAACGCATTTGCATTTACTAACATTTATCAGAATGTTGCATTTTACTATATCTGGTTACCCCCTTGCATTGTGAACGCTTGTTTACAATCCATCATAAACACAAGAGTTAATTTCAGAATAATTCTAACAGTGTTCACGCATATTTACAAAAATCACTGTCACAACAATTACATTAAATTTGTCTTCGCAATTCACCACTGAGGATGATTTCAAAGTAGATCGAAAGTACGTAGGTAGGCAAAGATCCGACCCCTAAGCTATCGGCGCACAGCAGAGAAAGTGAAATTTTAACGTATTGTATATGAACAAAAAATACGGCGACTTCCTTGATGAATTTCAACTTAACACCAAGAAGATAATTAGAGAACTGGAAAGGATTATTATAAAAAAAAATAAACACACATAATATGTATATATATATTATTCAATGAAAATATATTACATATGTGCAAATGTATTTTGATGCACTCCATATATATATATATATATAAAATAAAATAAAAACTGTTTTGCTGCCCATCACTGTGGCCAGATATTCGGTTGCTTCAAGCCGGGATCGAAACCCGACCGATTTGGTATCAGTCGGAGATTCTAATCCCTAGCGTATCGACGCCCGACAAAGAGAAAGCTAAATTTTTGCGTATTTATTTTATCATAAACACGTGAGTGACGTAGAGAACTCAATCCAGTGAGTCTTGCATTATCAGCAGCAATAGTAACTGTTTACAAATTCGCGCTTTTCTCCTCACAGTGCTCGACTGAACTAATTATTTTTCGGGAGCTAATATCGTCATCAACAGACAGACTGTTTCGCTGTTTCACAGCTCATCAGTGTGACTAGTCATCCGATTGTTTCAATCGGGTATCAAAAACCGACTGATTCGGCAACAGTCGGAGATTCTCCCCCTAAGCCATCGGCGCACGATTGAAAAAAATTGAACTTTTACGTACTTACTCTGTGGATAAACACGTCAATGACTAACAGTGCTCAATTCAGGGAAGGGAAGAGCCTTGTAATATTAGTAATAGTCCTTGTTTACAAATTCACACTTATCTTTCAAGAGTGCACAACCGAATTTAATTTTGCGTGTGTGTGTGTGTGTGTGTGTGTACGTACAACATACATTCTGGTAACGATGTTAAATTTTAAATTTTATTTTGGTTCCACCGAAAATCCATGGAAATTTCGTTTCTGTACTCATCGAATGGCCTACGGCAATATAAAATACAAAAACAGCTGCTCTCTCTAAATTAAAGAATGATGGTAATACATCTTTTATAAACTCTGATATTGTAGCAAGAGCCAAATCTTATAATGGGAAAGGAAATAGATGCAACTTGTGTCCTGTTGAAAAATTGGTTATCTTAAAACACGTAAATAACCCTAGCTTATTAAACAAGAGAAATGAATTGGTGGCTAAATGTAGGTATAAAAATAAATATCTGCTTAAATACGTTGATCCAGATTAATTTTCAATATAAATTATGGTTGTTTGTTTTTAATAAGAGCAAATAATCTCCCTTTATGATTAATTTAAAATTAAAAAATTAAATTTTTTCAACTCTAAAATATTTTTCACACACACGCACACATATAAATATATATATATATATATATATATATATATATGGGAAAAAATTTTAGAGTTGAGAATATTAATTTTATATATATATATATATATATATATATATATATATATATATATATATATATATAATTAAATGAATCATTCATACAAAAAACAAATATAGAGGTTAATGATTAAAATGGCGAGAATACATCTTCGCAAACAATTTTTTGAAATTGTTTGCGAAGATGTATTTTTGCCATTTTAATCATTAACCTCTATATTTGTTTTTTGTATGAATGATTCATGTAATTATAAATTAAATTGCACCTATAATCGAAATATATATATATATATATATATATATATATATATATATATATTCCGTTTATTTTAAATGCCAAATATAATTTTTTAAATTAAAAAACTGTAATCCCAGTATAATATATAACTGCGTCAACATTACGATAACCATATTTTAAATTAAAATTACGTAACGGTCAGTCTTTACTCAGCACCTGAAGATTGTGTTGCACACGAAAGTCCGTGTCGTGGTACTGGTGAGGTGAGGGATAATATATATATATATATATATATATATATATATATATATCAGAGTCGTTGATATCTATTGGATTTTTAATCAGCCCATTCTGAGTAGATCTCTATTTTTTTTTATTAACTAATATACTGGTTCTTAATTCACGTGGTACATGACGGACCAATAAAAATCAGCCCAAACAAAATTGAAAATACCAAAGTTCTTTTTGTCTGTTTTCTCTCAATCTCCAACGAAGCTTTAATAAAAGAAAACATTTTAGATTGATAAACGATTCCTATTTGTCTTTTATCTTAACATACTGTCGGATTCCGATCCATATTCCTGCATTTCATATATATATATATATATATATATATGATAAAAAGGCTTAAACACTAATATTCCATGGTCATAATTCCATTGAAATCATAAATACAATCCAATTCATCAGATTCTAGCCTCTCGGAATTTTTTATTCCAAAAATATACATGTGTGTATATGCACCTGTAGATTTTGCATATATATGTATATTTACCACTAATATTATCTATCTATCTATCTATCTATCTATCTATCTATATATATATATATATATATATATATATATATATATATATATATATCTTTCTATATATATAGATAATATATATATATACTTTATACTTTATTCCATAAATATAGCACACCTTAAGACTATATTTCTTTATATATATATATATGTGTGTGTGTGTGTGTGTGTGTGTGTGTGTGTATCACAGGTAACCGACAAAGAGAGCTCAACGTAGTTATTATCACAGTGCATATATTTTATTACAGCAAAAATCCCAAATTACCTCATGTGGATATCGTCTATTTCAAACCGGTACAAGCTTATGTCAGCCTTCTTCAGCCCTAGAGTGACTGTCTCGGAATCGGAGGTTTTGAATTTAATTTAGATACCAGTCGGAAAGACGATACAGGCCTACTCAGAGGGACGCCTCGTTTAGATAAGGAGCCGGAAGAAAGCCGGCGCGTACACCGACCGAAACATTGTGAATATGGCAATGAAGATGAGGACAACAGTCCGAACAATGTAAATAATCATTATACCTCATCTCAGAGATATAGACATATATATATATATATATATATATATAATATATATATATATTATATATATATATATTCGATAGTCGGATAGCCGAGTTCCAATTCCAGTTGGGTTCGTTATATTCACTGATATACAGGGTTTTTCAGAAAAAAATTGATGTCATTTCGTAATCTAATAACGTGATCAATTCTTGTTCAAATGGTCACAAATTAACCCCTCACAATTCTATTTACATATTTCGGACTGTTGCCCTCGTCTTTATTGACATATTCACGACGTTTCGGTCAATGTACGCTCCGTCCTACTTCAGGATCCGTCTATGTTTCTGAAATGAGGTATTTTAACTATTTACAGTGTTTACATTGTTCTGACTGTTGTCCCCATCTTTACTGTCACATTCACGACAGTTTGTGACAATAAAGATGCGGATATATGGACTATGGACGAAATAAAGGGTTCGGTTCGAAATTACAATCACCTGAAGAAGGCCGAAGCGTATAACGACCGAAACGCCGTGGATATGCCAATAAAGATGAAGACAACAGTCCGAATGATGTAAATAGTGCAAATATTTACAATATCTCATGTCAGAAATATAGACAAAACCTGAAGAAGGCCAGAGCGTACAACGACCTAAAAGAACGTCTTCTGGCTCTAAATAACCAGCAAAGAGTTAATAAGTCGTAGAAAAAGAATCAATCAATTAATCAATGATTATCTACACAGGCATGTCTTTTAGATTTATTTATATTTCTATGGAATATAAATGCATAGAATCTACCGTGGCCACAAAATGAGGGATCAGTTTACATATTGATTGTAATATAGAATTGATCTCTCACTTAATATCCGCATAATAATTTCTTGTTTGTTTATAAAATTCTGTTTAGGTATGAATCCACATCTTCCCCCAGCTATGGGTTAATTAGTAAGACTTGTATCACTATATCATTACCGCCACAAAAAATTCTAACAATCTAAAAAAAAAATTCTGGTTTAATAGGGTTGATAAACCGTAAAAAACGAATCAATCAGTCAATGAAATACTGATTAGCTAAACAAGCATGTCTTATTTATTTACATTCTCTGGTACATAAATGTATAGAAACTACAGTGAGCGATCACTTTATATATTAATTGTAACATAGATTTGATCCCCCACTTTATATCCACATAATAATTTCTTTTTGTTTATAAAATTCTGATTAAGTATGAATACACCACGTCTTCCCCCAGCTATGGGTTAATTAGTAAGACTTGTATCCCCAAACTGTTACCAACCCCCCGACCAAAACAAAAAAATTCTGACAATCTAAAAATATTTTCTGATTTTAAATAACCTGCAGTGGGTTGATAAGCCATAAAAAATCAAATCAACCAGTTAAAAATAAATAATCCCAGTATCTTTTTTATCCAAATTAAACCATTTTTGAAAATTCGACATTTCCCTTGTAATTTCTCTGTGCCAGTGAAAATAAAAAAATAATGTTGGTACATTTTTATTCGTAATGATCTTTTACCGAATGTCTCTAACCCTAAATGGTTGCGACGATTGATCTGAGGAAGACGTGGCCTGTAAAGAGAACCTTTATTTTTTATACATTTTAACCTTTAGCCAAAAATCGCAAGTAATACAGAGTCATGAACTTTAGAAAAATGGCTGTCAAGGAAATGCTCCAAGGCAAAACACAGGAAGAATCTTATCTGAACAATTTTATCTGACGTTTTTCTTAGCCATAAATCCTTTTAGGCAGACATAAGGACAGAAAGCCAATAATATTTTTAATTCCGCTTCAGCCATACCCACGTTTAGGGATGGGGGCGTCTGTATGAGTATGTATATCTCATATATATGATATTCGTCTGTACTCGTATATATCGGGTGTAACAGCAAAATTGTCCAGATCGTGTAACTACATAATTGTACATCCCACAAAATGTCTAATATCTAAAAAAAAAAAAAAAAAAAACATTGAACTAATTGAGTTTTTTTTTCCACGTTCTCAGATCAGATGTTTAGTAATCTTCACACCATTTGTCGTGAGACTCGCTGAAAAACCCTTTGAGTTATTCAGCAAGAAAGAGAACAGGTTAAAATCGTTTTGTGTCAGCCCCGCTATGTCTTCCCAACTGAACAGTGCTGAGACGAAAAAGGTCATTCTGGCCTTCAGTAATGGTACCAACATTCATACTCTGGCTTCTATCTTCAAAGTCCATTCAAGAACCATCAAGAGAATGGTAAATAAGTTTACAAAAAAAAAGGAAACAGTAGAGAGAAAAGCTGTATCAAGAGGACACAACAGGAAGAGGGTTCATCATTTCAACTTAGAGCTAAAGAGATCAGTTAGAAAAGATCCAACTCAA
>OZ010614.1:48973974-49118974 GCA_963932145.1 Acanthosepion lycidas
AACTTTGTGCGAACAAGTGAACTTGTTAAAACAATATTTTTCGATCGACACCTCATCGATTTTCAGTAATTTTATTGGTTTTCTAACGTTTTCAAATAGAAAATAATATTTTCAAGCAACCATGATTAACGTTCAAAAAGGATTCGATCACCGCCTACATCTGTCCACCTAACTCCACAGACTGCACGCACCCCCCCCCCTTGATTATTATGTGAGCGAGAGACCAACTTCCTGTAAGACCAGAGATGAACTGAAATCAAGGACTATGGCAGCATTCACTTGAACAAGGAGCACGTCTAGAAGAGTTGCATGAGATTCCGAAGTCGTCTGGTGGACGTGGGTGAAGCCAATGGACATTTTATGGAATAGATTGCTCTTTATTATTTCAAGACATATTTGTGTAATTTTGGTAAATATATGTGTTAAAATCAGATGTCAAATAACATTTTCATTTTTGCGTAATTTAGACGACAATTTATCCATCGTGCCCGATATATATATATATATATATATATATATATATATATATATAATATAAAAGTGAACATAGAAGTCAACACTTAGAGGTGACAGTCTGTTTCATGCTAGATGCAATCGTCAGGTCTGGTGTCCTGATGATTGCATCTAGCATGAAACAGTCGCCTCTAAGTGTTGACTTCTATGTTCACTTTTATATTTACAAACGCTCTAACTCTGATATTGAGCACTTTATCCCATAAAAATAGCACATAGACTATATTTCTTCATATATATATATATATATATATATATATATATATATATATATATATATATATATCGATGTAAAATGAGAATTAATGGAATCCAATTCTGACATTTGTAACATTCAATTTAAAAGAAGGCTCAATACAAAAGTAGAGCAATATTCTTTATTTTAGGATATTACATCAAAAACAGTTAAAAAAAAAAAAAAAAAAAAAAACGCTACACAAATGCAATCATGTTTCGATGAGTATTAACTCATCAGGTGTTAGTAAATAACTGGTGAGTAAACAATTTTTTGAGATTTAAAAACAAGATAGGCCCTCTTTTCAAGGGAAAAGTAAGAAAAGAAAAAGACTAAGAAAGAAATACACAAGAGAAAAGGGACCATAGAAAAAGAGTAAGAAAGAAAAGAGAGGAGATGGCTGCAGGGTTTGTTTTGTTTTTATTAAGATCAACCAATCAGAATGGCCTATGCTAAGGTCAAAGTTAAGGGAAAAAACGAAAGTTAAGAAGCAATCATACGTAACAGGTCATTACCCGCAAATTTAGAATCGTAGACGACATCCAAGCGTTGGTTACAAATCGGATGTAATTTGGCTACAATCTTTTACATTATACGATGTCATTTCCTCGGAAATATGAAAGGTAATTTAACAAGATACTCGACAAACAACATTCCATTCACATTTTTATAGTCGGTAAATAAACAAGCCCCTTAAGAAACAGATAAAAGTTTAAACATAGATCTAACAAAAATATTAAAACATATAGATGTATAGATCACACAAAATAAAATAAAATGCGACTCTTAACTAAAGGTGCATTATATAGGGTGTTAATAAAAACCAATCAATGGAAAATGTTAGTCGAAAGCCAATTCATTTATACTAAATGTTACCAACACTACTAGAAAATTAATGTAAAACTTATACTACATCGAAAGATAAGCCTTATATGGTGCAACAAGGTTTAACTAAAATATAAGAAGCAATTGTCAAATTTAAAAGTCAAGCAATATTGGTATTGTCAAAGGTATGATATGTTTACAATTAACCGTTAATTCAAATCTTTGATTAAATAAAGCATCCCTGTCCAAAAGCCTGATAATTTGCAATTTTTCCTGTAAACACAGAAAATAAGGTTCATGTAAAGATCTACATATCCTTGCCAGTTTTAAAATTTTCCAATTCACTTTAGGAGTTTTATTTTCATCTTTCAATCTCCAAAAATATTTTGAAAGTGATGTATTATTTCTATAAGTATTATTAGTAAAAGATGATATGTGTTGATGCCACCGGGTTTTGAAAGAATTCTTAGAACTACCAATATAGAACTTTTCAAACGTCGGATTTTCCATTATAGAGATTGAACAAAGATACACAAGAAATTCGGTTAAACATTTGTTTAACAATGGGCATTGGCTAGGATACCTACAATTACAATGGTCGGTATTCTTAATAATATTTTCATTGGAACTTGTATTATGATTAAGATTATTAAATTGGTTTAGAGTTCTATTGTTGTGCAACTTTATAATTTTCTCGAGATTGTTGGTGCAACTGTAACTAAGTTTTAACGTATTTCTGTTAAATATTTTACTAAGAGGATTACTTTTCGGAAAAAAGATTATCGATCAATTTGAGAAACTTATGGCCTAACTTAGTACTGACTAATTGATTAAATGGGGGGTCTACCAGATGATCTTCCTATTTCTATATTTCTTTTCTTTGAATTACAGTGATATTTTTCTAAACTGAATTTCAGAGCACTTATGCCTGCTATTGTTTGGTACTTTATTGTACATACTGCTATGTTTCTCAAACACATCTTTGTTCGATGATTGGTTACTGATTCTACGGTCTACAGAGGAAGGAATATTTTGGATTACAAATGGAGGCTGATTGTAATTCGCGTGAATATAGATTCGGTTGCAAATTTTTTTTCATATAATTGGCTGCTTAACTTTAACGCCACCAAAACAAAACTGCTCTCTATTAATCACCACAGAGACGCTTCCCTGCACCCCCATTAGAATGTCTGACGCTCAGCTTCCCGAGAGCACCTCTCTGCGGCTGCTCGGTCTACTGACCTGAGATGGAACAAATACATTGAGTCAATTGCTTCGTCCACCGCAAGGAAAGTTGGCTCCCTGTGCCGCGCCAGGAAATTTTTCTCCCCGGAATCGATCCTTCAAATCTACAAATCAACTATTCGCCCTTGCACGGAGTATTGCTGCCCTATATTGTCTGGAGCCCCTACTGTTTGCCAAGGGGTTCTTGATAAGATTCAGAGACGGATATGCAATATAATTGGCCCTGATCTGGCATCTCGTCTGCAGTCGCTCTCTCACAGACGTGCCGTCGCCTCTCTCTATCTTTTTTACAAACACTCTCATGGTAATTGCTCCGATGAGCTGCTTTCGCTGGTTCCCAGAATTCGCGAATCCAAGCGTCCTACGAGGCTGGCATCTCGCTCTCACTCTTTCAATGTTGAAACTATTAAATGTAGCCGTCTCTTCTACTCCAATAGCTTCATGTCTCGCACCGCTCGCCTGTGGAACTCCCTACCCTATTCCAGTTTCCCTGATAGCTTTAATCTCCAACTATTCAAATGTAATGTCAATCGACATCTCCAGTTGCCTTGATCTATCCACTATCCTTCTCCTCATCCTCTCCTCTATCATTACTATCTGATCTCGCTCCAAATCCTCTGTAAACCCTTGCGTGCTAGTGGCTTCCCGCCTTGCTTGGGTTGAAATGCTTAAAAAAAATATTGGTGCTCATCTTAACCTTAAGATTTAAACTTTTTAGTTTCCTGGACGCACCCATAGAAAGTCGATTTTTGTATTTTTACGAAGACAAGTGATAATAGAATTTGTTTATTAATACAGGATATTAATAAAGGAGTGTATATATGTGACGTCGTCCCCTGGTCGCAGCGCCAACCGTGACGTTCTATCCTAGTCTACCACGGCACCAAACTGTGACGTCCCTATACAGCACCAATTGTGACGTCCTCGCCGCGGCGCCAGCCGTTCGCTCCTCGCTGCTCCGTTCGGGTGTCGCTGCTCCAAATGTGACGTTCTAACCTTTTGGTGATTCGGGTGGGAATCTGGTTAGATTTGATATCAGCCTCGTCGTTCCCAACTCGCTTCCAACGCCTGGTTACCAAGGTAACTTCACTGATCCCCCAGTCCGCCTACCCACGTTGTGACTTGATCTTAGGCAGACGAGATCAAACAGTGGTTGGGGCCGTAATGCAAACCGAGTTCAACGGGGGTGATACCACACAAATACGCATAAAAGACAATAAAATGAAAACTCAAAAGTTCAAAGTATCAAAGAAAAAGGTAACAAACTTTATGTCTAGTTGTTCGATACATAGGACTGCATCTATCTCCCGACCCGTTCTATGGATTGTGACACGTTGTTTTCCGCTAGGCAAGTTTTAACACTTCAAGTCCTCTGCTCTCTAAGAAATTGGTGTTTCGGTGGGTCTTTGGACGAAAGTCAAAAAAAAAACTTATTTCGGTGATCTGGATCTAAGTCGCTCTTCAAAATAATTGTTCTTGGTTTGAAGAGGGGTCCGGAATGTGCGTGAATCTTGGTCAGCTATCTGCGAGGCTTGCTTCAACTGAAGACTGACTCTGGGAACTGCTGGAACTCAACTCAACTCTGCTCGTTGTGGCTTCGTTTATATGGGCGCCGACCAAAACCGGGGTGAGTTTGTCGGCGCCGGGGGGTTCTTCGATAATTCTAAATACATATCCACCTCTCTGGTTAGGAATTTCCACCTTTTTCCATTTTTGGGAACCTTTCCTCACTCCCATCTTCTCATCATACTTCAGAGGGGCGTGAACTGCCCTCCCCACATCTTCGTAGCAACCTCTCTTACTCATCCTCCAGATGGGCTGCAACAGCCTCCCTCGTACCTCACGTGATCACCACTCGACCAATGATGTCTTAGTCGGGCGTGGACGAATCCGCGGCTTTGTTTCAGGAAGAAAAAATATCTTGCTTAACTAAAACAAAAATTATCTCTTCTCTTTCCCTTTTCTTCCTCTTAATCGCCGTTATCATTTCTCTGGTCGCGAACGGGACAATATGACAATGGCGGTCATAACTCTTGTTCTACACGTGGTTTACGTCAGGTATTTTATCGCTAATTATCAGAATGGGTGGTCTTCCTAACACGGTCTCAAAAAGAAACATCTCCAAAGTTTCAGTCAGTCTGTCGCCTCGAAGAAAAAAAAAACACTTTTCATTTTCCCATTCATTTTCCATCGGTACATATTTCTGATAACATAATTTTATATCTGTCCAAAGTCCCGTTAGTTGCCTGTTTTTCGTCACTTATCGAAATAACATTTTCATTTGAATTTTTTTTCTTTGGACAGCCGGTCTGTAGTTGATAATAAGATGTCTTCCCGTACCAATAGTTTGTTTTCATATCCTTAGATAACACAGCCGATGCCAAAACATATTTGATTCTTTCTTTCCTTCCCTCTCTTTCCACTCAGAATTTCCCTGTCATTGTAATGACACTCTTTCGCCATTTGTTACTTATCAAAATATCCTTTTATCCATTGTCACTTAGCCGTGTGTGTGTTTTTGCTTATCACTCACGATTCGGTCCTTAGCCTCTCCTCTTTCCTCTTTTCTTTCTTTTCCCTTTCTGCCTTGTTAAATGGTGCCACATATATTACACAAGTCAAAAAAATGATTTAGTATTTTGTTGGGTAACCTTTTGCTTTAATAACGGCCTTAATTCTTCGTGGCATACTATGAATTAAATTCTTTAGTAAGTCGACGTCCTTTGCAAGATTTTTCCAGCATCCCTTTAATTCGCGAAAAAGACCTTCTTCTGTTTTGACTTTCCTATTACGGACACTCTTGTCCATTATCGCCCAAAGGTTTTCAATTGGGTTACGGTCAGGACACTGACGAGGCCACTAGGCTATTTCTATAAAGTTTATTTATGCTATTTACATTGTTCGTAATGTTGTCCTCATTTTTATTTCCATAATTAAGACGTTTCGGCCGTTGTAAGGTCCGGTCTTCTTCAGCTGATATCCAGGACGGAAATGTCCAGTACGCAACTGTCCGTCCACCAAGAGCTGACTTCGGTGTGGTCGGAGTTCACTGACACTAACGCCACCCAAAATAAATGTAGGGTCGCCTACCGGTATTGAACAGGAGTAGTGGTTTCATGCCTTTACTAAGGGTATCTTCGCAAATGAAACTTTACTGGGTTACGAACCCAGCTGGCCAGCTGATTTCTGCACCCGCGGCAAAACCTTTTAGTACGCATATATTAACCATTTACACCCTTGACAAAACCTTTTTTATATATTAACCATAATTTCGAATTTTAATCAGAACAAGATTCTGATTAAAAGAGGAACATAATTTAAGGCGAAAAAATTGTATTGAGTCTTCCACAATGTTTCCTGTTTAGGATTGAGCTTCCGGTTGCTTCTAAAATCTACTTCCGTATTATACTTCTAGCGTTTCCGGCTGAACTAATAAGCGTTATTAACTAATTAAGTCTTGACGTCTTCAAATAAGCCGTAATCTTTCCTGCTTAGCCCCAAGCACTTCATTTCTTGCCCTTTCGTGTGCTCATGCGACAACTAATCCTCTGCCTTGAGTGACTCTTTGGCCTTGTATTGTGTGAACATTAGTTAAAAAAAAGAAAGGAAATTCACGGCCAGAATCGTAAGATATATCTCCTTTCTTCACAAAATTACAATTATACGATGTTGAATAATTAAAGACAATAGTATAAAGGATAAAACTGATAAAAAAAAAAAAAAAACTAAATGAGATATGGTTGGATTAACAATCTGTACACAACAGAGGCGAAAAGTTTGGGAAGAACTTCTGGATTTAATATAAGTGCATAAATTCTTTAGTTTACTTAAACCCTATCAAGCAAAGATGCTGTAGCTATTTAAACATGTAACATCCAATTTATTTAGAGGAAGGGATTACCTAAAATTCAAAATCTACCAACTCTAAGATTACCATAAGCCAGCAGGATAAATTAGGCAAAAGATCTCAAATTTAAAGAACAATTTATTACGGTAAAGGGTTAATTTCAAATTACTATTATTATTGTTGTATATATGATAAAATCCCTTGAGAAAGAGTGATGCCCTCTGGCTGGATTTGAGCTAGTAAATTAGTTTTCAAAATAGTGCAAAGCATTTCTTCAATATCCATAATGTGCTGTTTGCCATATATATATATATATATATATACAGTTTTCAGGAGCATATATATATATATATATATATATATATATATATATATATATATATATATATATATATGCTCCTGAAAACTGTATTTAGGTTGAGCTTTCTGGGGAGTAAGTGTGGGTTCGTAAACAGTGACTATTACGGCTAATGATTCAAGACTCTTCGGTAAATCGAATCCAGTTCTCTCAGTCACTGTGTGTCTATCTAAAAAATAAATACGCTTAAATTTTCCTTCCTCCCTGCCAGCGGCTTAGTGGTAGAATCCCAGACTGACGCCAATTCAGTCGGGTTTCGATCCTAGCTAGAGGCAACCGGACGTCTAGCCACACTGTGGATGACTATATATATATATATATATATATATATATATATATATATAAAGTGAAAATTGAAGTCAGAACTCAGAGGCGATAGGCTGTTTCACGCTAGGCGCAATCGTCAGGCGGCCTGACGATTGCGTCTAGTATGAAACAGCCTGTCGCCTCTGAGTGTTGACTTCAATGTTCACTTTTATATTTATATTTACATACGCTCTATCTCTGATATTGAGCACTTTATGCCATAAATATAGCACAGCTTAAAGCTATATTTCTTCCTATATATATATATATATATATAATGAAAAAACAAACCACTTTAATGTACCATTACGATAATTTATTTCACCTAAATCCTTTTTTAAGGATTCAGGATCATCAGGTAAATCTTCCAACAACGAATTGAGAAAAAAAATGGGATTAGAAATTGGTGGGTAGTGTAATTTTTGTAATTTAATAGAGGGGGTTGAGAGTGGTAGTTAAACAGACAATATAAAGTATAGGGAGGGGTTAATTTTATATCTCTCTTAAGTATGTTTTATATTGGAGTAGGAGGAGTGACAGAAACTTGACCTCTTTAGATGGTTAATAAAACGGAAATGAATTGTAGAAAATGTATACAAGTGAGTCTTATGGTAAATATACATACACACACACACACATATATATATATGTACGAGGTTAAATAAATTTTTGTGTAAATTATCTCAAGTGTTTCTATGGGTTTTTTTTTTGACTTGTTAATGATCGTATGTATGTAGGGATTCACATGAATACATTTGTGAGACATATATGAATAAATGAAAATTAATATTACCCTCAAATTCTATTAAATAATGAAACCTAATATTGCTTGTTCTCTTTGCCTTTATCTCTTCTTTTCTCTTTTTCTCTCTCTACTTTTCACTTTTCTCTTTCTCGCCTTTCCTCCTCCTTCTCGTTCTTCCTTTTTCGTCTTTCTCCTTTACTTTCAATCGCCTTACTCTCTTACACCAATTTTCTGACACCCCCACACTTTATAACTATCTTTTATCTCCATTTCTCTGTTGCTTTCTGTCTCTCTTTTCTCTCTCGCACTCATATTCATATAACTGAATATATATATATATATATATATATATATATAAAGAAATATAGTCTTAAGGTGTGCTATATTTATGGAATAAAGTGCTCAATATCAGAGATAGAGCGTGTGTAAATATAAAAGTGAACATAGAAGTCAACACTTAGAGGCGACAGTCTGTTTCATGCTATATAGGCATATAGCATGAAACAGACTGTCGCCTCTAAGTGTTGACTTTTATGTTCACTTTTATATTTATATATATATATATATATATATATATATTAGGTTGGTGCAAAAAAAATGTCGGCTTTTGACGTTAAAAATACATCAAAAATCGACATTATTTTTGCACCAACCTAATATATATATATATATATATATATATATATAAATATATATTTATTTATATATATATATATATATATATATATATATATATATATACACACACATATATATATATATATATATATATATATATATATATATATATATATATATTCGACTCTCCCGTCAAATTCGACGTATGAAGGTCAAGCAGATCAGTTCCGAGGAAGTGACAGCCCGAAACCAGCACAAGGGATTTGTTTATAGCGGTGAAAGTTTTGTGCAGAACCATCCACACTTTTTTAATATCTCTCTCTCTCTCTCTCTCTCCCTCCCTCTCTCTCCCTCGCTCTCCCTCTCTCTCAATCACTCTCACTCTTTCTGTCTCTCACCTCACCTTCAACTTTACTCTCATCTTGCCTACTCGTCATTCAACTCTTTCTTTCTTTCCTTTTCTCTTTTCTGTTTTAAGTTTTGATTAATCAGGCGCACTCATGTACGCAAAAGGAAAAGAAAAGAAAAGGAAAAGAGAAAAAAAGAAGAAAAGAGAAAAGTGAATGAAAAAGAATAGAGAAAGAAAAGGAAGTCGAAACAAAAAGAAAAGAAAAAGGAAAGAAAAAGAAAAGAGAAAGAAAAAGAAAAAACAAAAAGAAAGAAAGAAAAAGAAAGAAAGGAGAAAGAAAAGAGAAAAAAAGAGAATGAGAAAGAAGAAAGTAGCGAAAAGGAAAGCAAAGAGAAATAAAAAAGAAGAAAAGAGAAAAGTGAATGAAAAAGAATAGAGAAAGAAAAGGAAGTCGAAACAAAAAGAAAAGAAAAAGGAAAGAAAAAGAAAAGAGAAAGAAAAAGAAAAAACAAAAAGAAAATAGAAAGAAAAAGAAAGAAAAAGAAAGTAAAAAAGAAAAGAGAAAGAAAAGAGAAAAAGAAAAAGAAAAGAAAAGAGAAAAAAGAAAAAGAAAAGAAAAGAAAAAGAAAGAAAGAAAGGAAAAAAAGAAAAGAGAAAAAGAAAAGAAAAAGAAAAAGTAAAAAAGAAAAGAGAAAGAAAAGAGAAAAAGAGAAAGAAAAAGGAAAAAGAAAAAAGAAAAAGTAAGAAGAAAAGAGAAAAGAAAGAAGTAGCGAAAAGGAAAGCAAAGAGAAAGAAAAAAGAAGAAAAGAGAAAGAAAAGAGAAGAGAAAGAAAAAGAAAAGAAAAAGAAAGTAAAAAAAAGCAAAAGAAAAGAGAAAGGAAAAGAAAGAAAGATAAAGTAAAAAAAAAGAAACAAGAAAAAAAAGAAAAAGAAAGAAAAAGAAAAAGAAAGAAAGAAAAGAAAAAGAAAAGAATAAGAACGAAAGCAAAAGTAAAAAAAAGAGAAAGAAAAGAGAAAAAAGAGAAAAAAGAGAATGAGAAAGAAAAAAGTAACGAAAAATGAAGCAAAGAGGAATAAAAAAGAACAAAAAGAAGAAAAAAGAAAAGAGAAAAAAGGAAAAAGAAAAGAAAAGAAAACGAAAGAAAGAAAAAGAAAGGAGAAAAAGAAAAGAAAAAGAAAGAAAAAGTAAAAAAAGAAAAGAGAAAGAAAAGAGAAAAAAGAGAAAGGAAAATTTAAAAAAAGGAAGAAGAAAAAAGAAAGAAAAGAGAAAAAAAGAGAATGAGAAAGAAGAAAGTAACGAAAAGGGAAGCAAAGAGAAATAAAAAAGAAGAAAAGAGAAAGAAAAGAGAAAAGAAAGAAAAAGAAAGAAAGAAAGAAAGAAAAAGAAAGAAAGAAAGAAAAAGAAAGAAAAAGAAAAGAGGAAGAAAAAGAAAGAAAGTTAAAGTAAAAAAGAGAAAAGAGAAAGAAAAGAGAAAAAGAGAATGAGAAAGAAAAAAGTAACGAAAAAGAAAGCAAAGAGAAATAAAAAGAAGAAAAGAGAAAAAAAGCAAAACAAAAGAAAAAAAAAGACAGAAAGAAAGAAAGAAAAAGAAAAAGAAATGAAAAAGAAAAAGAAAAGAAAAAGAAAGAAAGAAAAAGAAAAGAGAAAAAGAAAATGAAAGAAAAAGTAAAAAAAAGAAAAGAGAAAGGAAAAAGAAAAAAGAGAAAGAAAGAAGAAACGAGAAAGAAAAGAGAAAAAAAAGAGAATGAGAAAGAAAAAAAGTAGCGAAAAGGAAAGCAAAGAGAAATAAAAAAGAAGAAAAGAGAAAGAAAAGCAAAAGGAAAGAGAAAAGAAAGAAAAAGAAAAGAAAAAAGAAAAGAGAAAAAAGGAAAAGATAAAGAAAGAAAGAAAAAGTAAAATAAGCAAAGAGAAAGAAAAGGCAAAAAGAGAATGAGAAAGAAAAAAGTAGCGAAAAGGAAAGCAAAGAGAAATAAAAAAGAAGAAAAGAGAAAGAAAAGAGAAAAGAAAGAAAAAAGAAAAGAAAGAAAAAGAAAACAGAAAAAAGAAAAAGAAAAAGTAAAAGAAAAGAGAAAGAAAAAAGAAGAAAAAAAGAAAAGCGAAAGAAAATAGAACAAAAAAGAATGAAAAGAAAGAAAAGAAAAAAGAAAAAGAAAAAAAAGAAAAGAAAAACAACTAAAACGATAATCTCGGGTCATGGGATTGGAATTGGTAAAATGATTAAAGAAGGAAGTAGAAATTTAGTGTGCGCCTCTCGAAGAGTTACAGACTAGGTGAGAAGTCGGAAATTTATGGTCACGAAGAGAATTTGAGATCAACTTTAGAGAACCGATCAACAGCACCTCCCCGTCAGTAACACCGATCCAAACACTACTTCTAAAAACAAAAAACACCAAAAGTAGAAAAACAACAACAAAATAGAAAAGCCTCCAAATTTTGTCGTTCGTTTTTCACCAATGGAAAAAGTAAGTTACAAAACGAAATTGCCGTATTTCCTTCTGCCCACCTGTGCTCACCTGGGCGTTCGGAATTTGTTTGATGCCTTGAAAATAATTAAGGTGGAAAAGCGTTTTATCACCTTTTGCCTGCGCTGAATCGACCAAGCAAGAATATGAATTGAATTTCATTATCGAAAAAGTGATAAAGTTATTGATTTTAATTTACTTAAGCCAAACAGCGAACAAAAAAAAGTAAGTTTGAGTAAATCGAAGTTATCGGAAGGGCGACATCGGTTTACGTCCGTGTCAAGTTGAAGCACGTGTTCGCGCACGGTCACTGAAGTTAAGCAACATCGCGCCGGGTCATTATCTAGATGGATGATAGATAGATAACTACTTTCTTTTCTTATCAATTCTCTTTTTCTTCTTTTTTTTTTTCTTTTTTTTTTTTTTACACCCCTTTTGTCTCTCCCTTTTCTTCCTTCTCTCTCTTCCTTGTCTGTTATCTCAAAGGGGACGCTTTCTAAGACTATAAATATACTGTAATATTTTCGATCATTCTCTTTTAACTTTTTCACTCAAGTATGGTAGGATGTAGGTCTCACGTGAAAACGCGTTTCCCACTGGGAAACGCATACACAAACGCACGGACACACACGTACATACTCAATTTCATTTTCTCTTGGAATTCTACACACATTTTACAGACACGAAACAATTCGCTAGTCTTTAAACGTTTTCATACATGCTCCTTGTTTTGCCACGTCTTTGTTGCTCATAACAATATAACCTTTTGTTTTGTTAATAATACATTATCGTTTGCTTATATATATATATATATATATATATATATATATATATATATATATATATATATATATTAGGCAGCATATATTTTATATTATAAAGAGATAATCATACATTGAATCAATTAGCAATGTTAATGCAATTAAAGTCGAAATCTCTTCGCTAACAGACTTAATATAAGCATTATGCTACTAACAATCCACTGAATGATGCGATCCTTATGTATAAAATCGTTGTCAGATGGATCTGGTGTATTTTTTCAGAGCAGCAAGTACTTTCAAGGACTTCATGTCCTCATCATCAGGCTGTAATTGCATTAATATTGCTAATTGATTCAATGTATGATTATCTCTTTATAATATATATATATATATATATATATATATATATATGAAGAAAAATATACGGAAAAAACAAACAAAAATCCTAATATGCCATTATGCTGTTTTAATGTTAATATAATATCAACGTCGGACGTTTCGGTCTAATAGACCATCTTCAGGACATATTCATAAAACATAATTAACATTAGACTATATTCAATTCAACATGAAAAAGACGATGGACATAAGAGCAAGACCAATCCAAACAGATAACTGAAATCTTTTATAAGATCAGCGTTCCGTTTAAATCTTCATACTGTCGGATCTATATCCATATATTTGCTTACACACACATATATATATATATATATATATATATATATATATATATATTCTGCGGCAATTTTAAAGAAATCAGGCTGCCACTGAGGTATTTTTCTAAGTTGAACATGTCTATAAGTTATTTTGAAAATATACTGATTTTTTTTCCTATTGAATATCTTTGGCAAACAACGACAAACATGCCCGCAATGAGACGCCAAAAAGACGATTATTCCAATGATACCCGCATTTTATCAACTTTTACTCTTCTTCTGCGATGTTTATTGTTTTAAAAGGTAATTAGAACTCTAATAAAGCCTAAACATATGAAAGCGAATTTATACATTTTCTTTGTTCTTGAGAATTGACAACAAATATTAATAAACACTATTTATTTATTAGAATGTTTATTTGAATTATTTCTTTATTATATTATTTATTCAAATGGTTGGCAAAACATCGGCTAATAACTGCGAACCGATTCAAACTTTATAAAATGGTAAATAAGGATTTTGTGAAATTAACCCTACTTACTTCCCTGACAAAAATCTGTCTCTTGGAGACGCTTCCTGAACAAATAAATACACTGTAATATTTTCTATCATTCTCTTTTCGCTATTTTCCTTAGACACGATAGGATGTAGGTCTACCGTGAAAACGCATTTCCCATTGGGAAACGCACACAACTTTTACTTCATTTTCTTTAGGAGTTCTACACACATTTTACATTCACGAACAATTCACTAGTCTTTAAATGTTTTCATGCATGTTCATTCTTTTGCCACTTACATACAATATGTCTTGGTCACTCGCACAATGTAACTTTTTGACTTGCTAATAATACCGTTTTTGTATATTGTTTTTTTTTTTTTCATTTTATTACCGGGACTCACATACAGAGTCCGCCATTTTTATTGTGGGGTAAACATTACAGAAGACACGTGTTTCCAAAATAAAACATCAACGTACATACATCCCGCAACAGAAGTTGCAAAAGAAGAATTGTACCCACTCCCACATATTCCTGTTTGTTTTAACTATGGAGCCTTTTGTAGCGGTTTATAGATGAACAGTTTGTATTTTGCCTAAAGACAATTGTGGGTTTGAAAAGTAACTGAAAGTCATAAAAGAGGGAATAGGGTTCTGACTTTATGAGAAACAAAAATTCAGATTGTTTTTCTTGCTTATTAAAAACCATAGTTATAATGATTACACGTATCTTTGGCCAATCTTTAAAAACTAAAGGGACTTATTCTGCGAGAGATAGAAGTCCTAACATCACTGCTTATTGGCGGCTACAATCTTAACGATATGCAGATGATACAGTGTTAATAGCAGACATAGAAAGTAAAATAGAGGTATTGCCACGGGATGTGGTATAGGAAAGCGAGAAGAAAGGAATATCTATCAAATGTAAGAAGGTAAAATGTACAGATGTTAGTAAAAGGAACAACTGAAGATGCTGATTACAAATTAGAGACACTAAAAACAAACAAGTACAAAGATGCATACCAGTCCTCCTATATGGCAGTGAATTGTAAACAATCACCTTGCAGCTAAAAAAGAAAATTGAAGCAACAGAAACAAAGAAAAGACTACTGAACTGTTATGTAATATCAGTCCTCCTATATGGCAGTGAATGCTGGACAATTTCCTCAAAGATGAAGAAGAGACTTGAAGTAATAGAAACAAAGAAAAGAGTACTGAACTGTTATGTAATATCAGTCCTCCTATATGGCAGTGAATGCTGGACAATCTCCTCACAGACGAAGAAGAGACTTGAAGCAACAAAAACAAAGAAAAGAGTACTGAACTGTTACGGAATATCAGTCCTCCTATATGGCAGTGAATGCTGGACAATCTCCTCAGAGATGAAGAAGAGACTTGAAGCAACAGAAACAAAGAAAAGAGTACTGAACTGTTACGTAATATCAGTCCTCCTATAGGGAAGTGAATGCTGGACAATCTCCTTTCAGATGAAGAAGAGACTTGTACAAAAGAAACAAAGGAAAGAGTACTGAACTGTTACATAATATCAGTCCTCCTATGTGGCACTGACTGCTGGACAATCTCATCCCTTATGAGACTTGAAGAAAGAGAAACAAAGAAAAGATTACTGAACTGTTACGTAATATCAGTCCTCCTATATGGCAAGTGAATACTGGACGATCTCCTCACAGATGAAGAAGAGACCTGAAGCAGCAGAAACAAAGAAATGAGTACTGAACTGTTACGCAATATCCGTCCTCTTATATAGGAGTGAATGCATGGACAATCTCCTCAGAGATGAAGAAGAGACTTGAAGCAACAGAAACAAAGAAAAGAGTACTGAACTGTTACGTAATATCAGTCCTCCTATATGGCAGTGAATGCTGGACAATCTCCTCAGAGATGAAGAAGAGACTTGAAGCAACAGAAACAAAGAAAAGAGTACTGAACTGTTACGTAATATCAGTCCTCCTATATGGCAGTGAATGCTGGACAATCTCCTCAGAGATGAAGAAGAGACTTGAAGCAACAGAAACAAAGAAAAGAGTACTGAACTGTTACGTAATATCAGTCCTTCTATATGGCAGTGAATGCTGGACAATCTCCTCACAGATGAAGAAGAGACTTGAAGCAACAGAAACAAAGAGAAGAGTACTAAACTGTTACGTAATATCAGTCCTCCTATATGGCAGTGAATGCTGGACAATCTCCTCACAGATGAAGAAGAGATTTGAAGCAACAGAAAGAAAGAAAAGAGTACTGAACTGTTACGTAATATCAGTCCTCCTATATGGCAGTGAATGCTGGACAATCTCCTCACAGATGAAGAAGAGACTTGAAGCAACAGAAACAGAGAAAAGTGTACTGAACTGTTAAGTAATATCAGTCCTAAGTAACATAATCTAGTTCTAGAGAAGGGTACCGTGAATACCATCGGCCGACCCATGTTAGCAATGTCTAGATTCTAGAGACATTCTCAGACCTCCGAATTTTCTGCATCCTTCTGTAGAACTGCATTTCTATTGCCTCGTGATTCCTCTTCATCTGTGCCATATAGAAGCACTGATATTCAATAGGCTTTTATTTGTTTCTAACTAAATTTTCATGTTTCTTAATACTCTATTTAGCTTTTAGAAAGCATCTTTCGCTATCACAATGCGCCTTCAGATTTTGGTGTCAAACAGCCTCAGTAATATATGAAAGAATTAAATTAACGGCCGTTTGGCCGGGATGAAAGCGTAGCGTCTGTTTTCTACTCAATTGAGATGCGAGAAGGCAGCGGATCCTACGGATTGCCACCCTGCGGCAGCATTTTGCTCATTCCACTAAGAATGGCCGTGCGGTTGTAATATCGACGCCATCTTGACAATGGCCGCGGGGATTGGCCATTTTTTTCGCGCTCGGTCCATATGCATGCTTGCGGGCACTGTACGTTTAAAAAAAAAGTTTGTGTCACATTCTACTTAGTGATGCGGTCAGGCGAGGTTGGAGCGGAAAATGTTAGCTCGAAAATTCGCAGTGAGTTTCTCCTGTGGATTACCATCAGCAATGCTGATGGTTTAACCCTTTGAGCCCTGCGTTTGTGAACAATTTGAACCCTTCTGCCTGAGCTCCTGAGTCAAAATTCGCAAATAATTAGTATGTAATATTTCATGGTAGATATAAAAAATAGTTACATGCGTTTACCAACTGTTCAACCAGTAGCTGGGCATTACGTCATTTTTCTCCACCACCGTTCATCCGGTGGCTGGGCATTACGTCATTTTACTCTACCACTGTTCAACCGGTGGCTAGGCATTGTCATTTTTCTCCACCACCGTTCATCCGGTGGCTGGGCATTAAGTCATTTTTCTCCACCACCGTTCATCCGGTGGCTGGGCATTAAGTCATTTTTCTCCACCACCGTTCATCCGGTGGCTGGGCATTACGTCATTTTACTCTACCACTGTTCAACCGGTGGCTAGGCATTATGTCATTTTTCTCCACCACCGTTCATCCGGTGGCTGGGCATTAAGTCATTTTTCTCTGCCATCGGTAAAGCGGCGGTCAGGACTCAGAGGATTAAGCCGATTAAAAGATTGAAGTTTTCGTTTTGGAAGCGCTAAAATGAACAAGATATTTCTTGCCCCATTTAACGGCAGATTTACGATCAATTTCGAGATTAGATGCGAATTTGACCTTATCGAACCGTTCAGACTGACCAGTGAGACAAGTCTAAACAGATGTGTAAATATTTCATTGATTGTCTGCTTCGCTTTTTATGGCTTATCAACCTTTTGCCGGTTATTTAAAGCCAGAGAATATTTTTAAATTCTAGGAATTGTTTAAGATTATAAGGATTTAATGATGCAATTCTAATTTACCCATAGCGGGGAGAGAAAAGTTGGATTCATGCCAAATCAGAATTTGATTAAAAAACAAAAAATTATGTCTATATAAAGTGGGTGATCAATTCTACAGTGCAATCAATATATAGACCGATCCCTCACTTTGTGGCCATAGTAGATTCTATATAAGTTTATAATCTAGAGAATTAAATAAATCTAAAAAAAAACTTGCCTGTGTAGCTAATCATTATTGCATTGGTTGATTGATTCGTTTTTTACGGCTTATCAACCCTTCACATGTTATTTAAAGCCAGAAAATTTTTATAGATTGTAAGAATTTGGGTAATGGTGATACTAGTTTATTGATACAAGTCTTACTAATTAACCCATAGCTGGTATGGAGGGGAGGTGGATTCATGCCTTTCACTTCGGAAAGGCATGAATCCACCTCCCCTGCATATTCTTTCGCGCGTAAGTTTCAAGCCCAACTGGAGTTGAAACTCGATTAACAATTCCGAGCAATTATTTTCTTACACTATCCGCATATACAAATTTACAACACCCTGTATTATCAAACGGTCACTCATCTGAACAGGCTGGACGTTGCTTAACTTCGGTGATCGTACGGAAACCGGTGTTCCAACGTGATGTGGCCATAAACCTTAAGTCACGGGAACACCATTCGTTTACTTTTGTAATTAGATCTGGCGTCTTTGTCAAAATGTCTGCGACCAAATTTAAATTAAATTTCCAAACGGCGTTTGATAAACATAGATTGGAAATGGATGTCTATCTGATAAACACTTACATTTCAGCAGACAGGTTTGAGCAATTTGCGCTTTACGAGACTGACCATGAAGGAGTCGGGCTAGAGCTGTGAAATCTTATTATTAGTAGTAATGGACAGCTATGACCGCCCAACTCCTATCTACTCATCGTATACCTACAAAGGGTTTTGGATTCAGCCAATATGGAAAAACCGGGCCATTTAATCAGATTATAGACAGTAGGTCAGGACTTAAAAATTAAATATTTATTGTATAAAATAAATGCATTTTTTCATTATTAGGCTAGAAACTAATTGTCCCACACAAAAAATGAAGGGATATATGCGGACGAGCTGAAAAACTCTCGGTCGAAAGAAAGGATTTAGTTTATTCTTATTATTTTTTTTATTTTTGGTCCAAAACATTTCAATAAAAGAGTGGGCTGAATAGTTCATAGGCTGACATTGAAGGGGTAATAGTAGAGCAGTAAAATCTTGCATACATTAATTTCAACTCTTCTTACTAATAACGGCATTCTTTATTTCCAAGTACGAGGAGAGGCTGAAATGTTTATAGGCTGACTATGAAAGAGTGAGACCAGACCTGTGAAATCTTGCATGGATTAATTTCAACTCTTCTTATTAACAACTGCATTGTTTATTTCCAGGTATGATAGTGGGCTGAAAAGTTCATAGGCTAATTATGGAGGAGTGAGATTAGAGCTGCAAAATCTTGCATACATTAATTTCAACTCTTAATAACTGCATTGTTTATTTCAACTCTTCTTATTAATAAATGCAAAGTTTGTTTCTAGATACGAGAGTGGGCTGAAAAGTACATAGGCTGAAAATAAAGGAATGATGTTAGAGCTGTAAAATCTTGCATTGATTAATTTCAACTCTTCTTATTTACAACTGCATTGCTTATTTCCAGGTATGAGAGTGGGCTGAAAAGTTCATAGGCTGACTATCAAGTAATGATAGAGCTGTGAAATCTTGCATTGAGTAATTTCAAGTCTTCTTATTGACAACTGCATTGTTTATTTCTAGGTACGAGTGTGGGCTGAAAAGTTTACAGGCTAATTATGAAGGAGTGATGTTAGAGCTGTGAAATCTTGCATGCACTGATTTCAACTCTTCTTATTAATAACTGCAAAGTTTATTTCTAGATATGAGAGTGGGCTGAAAAGTACATAGGCTGACTATGAAGGAGCAATGTTAGAGCTGTGAAATCTTGCATGGATTAATTTCAACTCTTCTCATTAACAACTGCATTGTTTATTTCCAGGTATGAGAGTGGGCTGAAAAGTTCATAGCCTGACTACGAATGAGGGATTTTAGAGCTGTGAAATCTTGCATGGATTAATTTCAACTCTTTTTATTAATAACTCCATTGTTTATTTCCAGTTACTAGAGTGGGCTGAAAAGTTCATAGGCTGAATATGAAGGAGTGATTTTAGAGCTGTAAAATCTTGCATAGATTATTTTCAACTCTTCTTAATAACTGCATTGTTTATTTCTAGACACGAGAGTGGGCTGAAAAGTACATACGCTGACTATGAAGGAATGATGTCAGAGGTGTGGAATCTTGCATTGATTAATTTCAACTCTTCATATTAACAAGTGCATTGTTTATTTTCAGGTATGAGAGTGGGCTGAAAGGTTCATAGGCTAATTATGAAGGAGTGAGATTAGAGCTGTGACATCTTGCATGGATTAATTTCAACACTTCTTATTAAAGAATGCAAAGTTTATTTCTAGATACGAGAGTGGGGTGAAATGTACATAGGCTTGCTATGGAGGACTGATGTTAGTGCTGTGAAATCTTGTATGGATTAATTTCAACTCTTCTTATTAATAACTGCATTGTTTATTTCCATTTACGAGAGTGGGATGAAAGTTCATAGGCTAATTATGAAGGAGTGAGATTAGAGCAGTGAAATCTTGTATGGTTTGATTTCAAATCTTCTTATTAATAACTGCAAAGTTTATTTCTAGATACGAGAGTGGGCTGAAAAGTACATAAGCTGACTATGAAGAAATGTTATTAGAGCTTTGAAATCTTGTATGGATTAATTTCAACTCTTCTTATTTACAACTGCATTGTTTATTTCAAGGTATGAAAGTGGGCTGAAAAGTTCATAGGCTTACGATGAAGGAATGATGTTAGTGCTGTGAAATCTTGCATGGATTAATTTCAACACTTCTTATTAAAAACTGCATTGTTTATTTCCAGGTATGAGAGTGGGCTTAAAAGTTCATAGCCTGACTACGAATGAGTGATTTTAGAGCTGTGAAATCTTGCATGGATTAATTTCAACTCTTTATATTAATAACTGCATTGTTTATTTCCAGGTACTAGAGTGGGCTGAAAAGTTCATAGGCTGACTATGAAGGAATGATGTTAGAGCTGAGAAATCTTGCATGGATTGATTTCAACTCTTCTTATTAATAACTGCAATGTTTATTTCTAGATACGAGAGTGGGCTGAAAAGTTCATAGGTTGACTAAGAAGGAGTGATTTTAGAGCCGTGAAATCTTGCGTGGATTAATTTCAACTCTTCTTATTAACAACTGCATTGTTTATTTCTATTTACGAGAGTGGGCTGAAAAGGTCATAGGTTACTTATGAAGGAGTAATTTTAGAGCTGTGAAATCTTGCGTGGATTAATTTCAAATCTTCTCATTAACAACTGCATTGTTTATTTCCAGGTATGAGAGTGGGCTGAAAAGTTCATAGGCTGACTATGAAGGAATGATGTTAGAGCTGTGAAATCTTGCATGGATTCATTTCAACACTTCTTTTTAATGACTGCATTGTTTATTTCCAGGTATGAAAGTGGGCTGAAAAGTTCATAGGCTGATGACGAAGGAGTGATTTTAGAGCTGTGAAATCTTCCATGGATTAATTTCAACCGTTCTTATTAACAACTGCATTTTTCATTTCCAGGTACGAGAGTGGGCTGAAAAGTTCATAGGCTGACTATGAAGGAATGATGTTAGAGCTGTGAAATCTTGCATGGATTCATTTCAACACTTCTTTTTAATGACTGCATTGTTTATTTCCAGGTATGAAAGTGGGCTGAAAAGTTCATAGGCTGATGACGAAGGAGTGATTTTAGAGCTGTGAAATCTTCCATGGATTAATTTCAACCGTTCTTATTAACAACTGCATTTTTCATTTCCAGGTACGAGAGTGGGCTGAAAAGTTCATAGGCTGACTATGAAGGAATGATGTTAGAGCAGAGAAATCTTTCATGGATTGATTTCAACTCTTCTTATTAACAACTGCGTTGTTTATTTCCAGGTATGATAGTGGGCTGAAAAGTTCATAGCCTGAATATGAAGGTGTGATTTTAGAGCTGTAAAATCTTGCATAGATTATTTTCAACTCTTCTTAATAACTGCATTGTTTATTTCTAGACACGAGAGTGGGCTGAAAAGTACATAGGCTGACTATGAAGGAATGATGTCAGAGGTGTGGAATCTTGCATTGATTAATTTCAAATATTCTTATTAATAACTGCAAAGTTTGTTTCTAGATACGAGAGTGGGCTTAAAAGTAAATAGGCTGACTATGAAGGAGTGATTTTAGAGCTGTGAAATCTTGCATGGATTAATTTCAACTCTTCTTATTAATAACTGCATTGTTTATTTCCAGGTACAAGTGTGGGCTGAAAAGTTGATAGGCTGACTATGAAGGAGTGATGCTAGAACTTTGAACAATTTTTTCTCTCCAGGTAAACTGATATCTGTTTGAAGAAGCCCATTAATGTGATACTGGATCCGAGTCAAGCGTTCTGTTCTTCAAGTCTCTTCAGCATTAACTGCCATATAGGTGGACTGATATTACGTAACATTTCAGTACTCTTTTCTTTGTTTCTGTTGCTTCAAGTCTCTTCATCTGTGAGGAGAACATCCAGCATTCACTGCCATATAGGAGGACTGATATTACGTAACAGTTCAGTACTCTTTTCTTTGTTTCTGTTGCTTCAAGTCTCTTCTTCATCTGTGAGGAGATTGTCCAGCATTCACTGCCATATAGGAGGACTGATATTACGTAACATTTCAGTACTCTTTTCTTTGTTTCTGTTGCTTCAAGTCTCTTCTTCATCTGTGAGGAGATTGTCCAGCATTCACTGCCATATAGGAGGACTGATATTACGTAACAGTTCAGTACTCTTTTCTTTGTTTCTGTTGCTTCAAGTCTCTTCATCTGTGAGGAGAACATCCAGCATTCACTGCCATATAGGAGGACTGATATTATGTAACAGTTCAGTACTCTTTTCTTTGTTTCTGTTGCTTCAAGTCTCTTCTTCATCTGTGAGGAGATTGTCCAGCATTCACTGCCATAGATTAGAGCTGATATATAACAATTCATTACTCTTTCGGCCTCTGTCTCTCTGTTTGTTATTAAACTTCTTCTAGTATTTTGGAGATAGACCACCATATTCAAATTATGCATAACTACATTACCAACTTTACTTG
Source organism: Acanthosepion lycidas (assembly GCA_963932145.1). Lineage (NCBI taxonomy): Eukaryota > Metazoa > Mollusca > Cephalopoda > Sepiida > Sepiidae > Acanthosepion > Acanthosepion lycidas. The sequence goes on from OZ010614.1 coordinate 48,996,473, forward strand.
GATTAGTAAATTTCATTTTGATCAAATGGGGCCCCGGGGCACCACCTCCCACACTGATTTTTTTTCTCTTTGATATAAATAAAGTTTACATTTGAACAATGAACTTATTCCTATCCAAAATATAAAAGGAGAAATCCAGAAGATTGATGTCACATGGCAAGTTCATTTTGATCAAAGGAGGTCCCGGTACCCCCTCCTTTGTTTTAAATTAAATTTCAATTTGAAGAGGATGACTGTTTGGATAAATATATTTCATTTTGATCAAAACTGTTTCCCTGTGAGGGGAACACAACCACTACTGTTTTTTTTTTCCTTCGATTTAAATGAAATTTAAATTTGAACAAGGGAATGACTCCTATCCAAAATATAGGAGAAAACCAGAAGATGGATGTCACATTTTCAAGATCAAAATGAGTCAATAAGGACGTCAAGTTGAGCAAGAAATCATCAGTCAGTGGGTAGTACCGTACAATACATATTTTTGCGATAATTCAACTGTCAATGTTGAAATCTGCTCATCAGTTCATTCAGTCAAATATTGCATTAATTGCATATCAAGAGTTTCAGATCAAACTGTTTTTCACCCCCATACACAACTTTGATTTGAATTAAATTTTAATTTTAATAAGGGAATGACTTTTATCCAAAATAGAGAAGGAGAAAGCCAGAAGATGGAGGTCTCAAGATCATTGAGTAATATTGAAATGCATTATTTTTCTCCACAAATTATAACAATGATTTAAAATAAATCATTTTCTTACCAAAAAAAAATCTGTAACATTCAGCAAGACGCAAATAATTCGGATAGTTCTTAATAATTTGCTTGACTTTTGGAAGGCATCTTTCGCTATACCAATACACCGTCTGTGCTTTGTTAAAACACTTGCCAGATATTTAAATTTTGTTTGATTTCGGTATCTACAATTCCTGATTTGTATGTTGGGCTGTCCTTTTGGCTAAAAAGCACTTTGTCTTCTTGCAACTGATGCTTAGTCCTTTCTTCTTCTTTTCTTTCAACTCCTTTCTGTGGAAATCCTTATTGAATTAAAACATATATGCGCACACACAAATCTAAATACACGCATGATTTGAATGAAATTCAGTTCGACATGTACGTTTCAAGGGCTAATTTCATTTCCCGTCAGACAAGCACACCAGAGTAACAGGAAAAGAGTAAGGATGAAAAATTCGCAAAATGACTATAAAGGAATAGGATGCTAAAACTTTGAAATCTTGCATGCATTAATTTCAACTTTTTAAGAGCTGCATTGTTTTTTTGGAGGGTTTTTTTTTTTTTTTTTTTTTTTTTTTTTTTCAGGTATACAAATATAGATAATTAGACTCGTTTCGAAAAACCCTCGAATTTTTGATTGCCAATAATCAAATCAATCTCGAGGGGAAAAAAGGTTTTAAAAAAAGAAAGAGCTACAAACATGAACTTCTGCCGAAAAAAATCGCAGAGATGCAGGTCTGAAGCCCAAAGAAAAAAACCCGATACGAGTAAACAACTAACTAACTAACTAACAAAAGAGCTCAATACAACCGAAGAGCAGACCTAGATACACCTAGTGAGCCAGACAAACCTACCTAGGTTTCACCTAAACGGATCGTCAGGGAAAGTCAGGCCTTACTTTCCCTGACGATCCGTTTAGGTGAAACCTAGGTAGGTTTGTCTGGCTCACTAGGTGTATCTATCTATCTATCTTCTCTATCTATCTATCTATCTATCTATCTATACATATATATATATATATATATATATATATATATATATATATATATATATATATATAGACCAAACTACAACAATCAACCCCAAAGTCGAATAAATAGCTTTAATTAAATTCTCAAACCAAAACAAAATTATTAAATAAGTGATATAAACAAATTTTTACTACGTTAATAAAAAACACCTATTAAAAAATAAATAAAATAAACAAATAAATAAAATAAGAAACAAAAAATAAAAACAAACAAAATAATTTAACCCAAATAAATAAATAAACGACTTCCGGTAAAATAATCGCCATAATAGACCTCCCACAATGCACCACTGACAGGATTCGAACCTGCATCCTATACGGAACCGTCATTTACGCTGACGTGCCTTGACGGCTCGGCCACAAAGGATCGTTCGGTAGACAAGGTCGAATTTACTGCTTATAAACTTCAATCTTCCATGAATCTCGTACATTCATAACTGCTCATTGATGTATCGAATGTAAACAAATGACGTTATATAAAACGAAATGTCCGACAATTTATTTATTTAAGACATTTTTTATGTTTAACGTTTCTTTTTTTTTCTATGAAAATTTCTCGGACATTCAGGCCGGTAAATGTTATTTAATACTGTTTATTATAAACAGAGCATTTACTTAAATACTTGTATCTATAAAAAGAACGTTAAACATAAAAATGTCTTTAATAAATAAATTGTCGGACTTTGTCCATTTCGTAATATATATATATATATATATATATATATATATATATATATATATATATATATGTATGTATATATCAAGTATGTGGTGCAGTTCAACTTACATTACATGAATCATTCATGCAAAAAAACAGATATAGAAGTTAATGATATAAATGGCGAGAATACATCTTCGCGAACAAATTTAAGAAATTACATTAACGCCGAACCTGTAGATGAATGTTATGATCTCTGCTAAATTAAACGATTCTTATTCGTAATTATAAAATTAAAAAGCATATGCACTACTAGCAACAAATAATAATTTCGTGAACATTTTTTGGTGGTTGGTCTTCCTTTATATACAAATGTTATTCCATTATTCGGACTATTGTCCACATCTTTGTCGCCATATTTATTGCAACATTTCGGCCGTTTTACGCTCTGGCCTTCTTCAGGTGGTCCTTATTTCGCTGTTTTAGTTCGACGACCATGTCTAATGGATGTCAGTTATCTCCTGTTAATTCCCCCTCTGAAAGTTCTCCGCTGCCTGAATCAGGTATTGAACTCACACTCCTTGGGTCCTGTCATTGGATCTAACTAACGCCTGTATCCACTGCGCCTTGAGGACATCTCTGCATGAATTTCTGGGTATTATAAACCTAATGTCTTCAGCCACAATTTTTTACCAGTGCTCATATTGCAATTTATGCTGTTATTATTCCATGTTTTTACCAGAGCTCATATTGCAATTTTTGTTGTTGTTATCGCTTTTTTTTCGGGGGAATATTTATATCTTATCTAGGAATGTGAACCAGTCATGCTCGTTTAACTTCCTGTATTTTTATTTGCTTTTTTTATTACAGGTTATTTGCATATCTCCTTTTATTTTATTTTTTTCGAATACCATATGTTGAAATAACATTTCAATACTCAAAATCCTATTTCGCATACTAAAATTTCCAATCTCTCAACATTTTCCGCTCAGTTGCTAATCGTCCACCCAACAGTTGAAATCGCCTACTGGTGGGCGATATCACCCAAGATGTAAAATCCTGACTGTATACGAACACCGACCATTTCAGACCGCATTAGGAGTACGAGAGGGAGGAGACGAAATTTTAATCTCTCTATAGACTATGCACGGCCCGTGTACAAGCAGAGCTGCTAAGAGATGGGCACTGATCATTTTAAAAATTCCATGACACAACACAAACCAATCTACCAATAGAAACTAGCTTTTCTGCTTTCCCTCCCGAGACCAGTGTACGGAGGCTATTATGATGATATTCGAATAATATGATTGTAAGACACTGGAAGGGGTTGTCAATGACCGAATCATAGCGTGAGGATATGACATCTAATATTGCCTACAATGCACATTGTTTCCAAGCTATTCAATACCGTAATCGAACAGGAACCAATGCGATCGACGTGATTTGGCCATAAGAACAGTGTAGAATGGTCAAATTAGTTGTTTCCATCCAATTAGTTTGACTGTCGTTTGCAATTTATGAAATCGTTCCTTTTAAACCGTTTTTCAGAAAAAAAGGCTTCTCAACTCCATTTATGAGATTGTGGGAAAGAAACGCTATTTCCAACACAATTACATATCCACATATATGCCATATTAAAACACGTCCAAACTTTATTTGCTACCCCATAGCAGACAATATTTACAAACATGCCAAGGTTCGGAAGGTTGTATATTTACTTATATATATATAAGTAAATAAATATATATATATATATATATATATATATATATATATATATATATATATATATATATATATGTGTGTGTGTGTGTGTGTGTGTGTGTGTGTGTGTGTGTGTGTGTGTGTATATATTTATTTATTTATTTACTTATATATATATATATATATATATATATATATATATATAAGGGATGTTTTAAAAAACAATACATTAAATGCATTTGTTGCTTACCGTAACGAGACTGACCACAATTTCTATATAAAAATGTGTTACGCTAATTAAAAGAGAAAATAAGAAAAGTTGGTTCCCTGTGTCGCACCAGAAAGTTTTTTCTCGACCGAGTCCATCCTTCAAATCTATAAATCAACCATTCGCCCGTGCATGGAACACTGATGCCATATATGGTCTGGTGCCCCCGCTGTTCGTCTGAAGGTCATCAACAAAATCCAGAAATGGGTATGTAATGTTATTAGCCCTGATCTGGCATCTCTTCTACAGTCGCTCTCTCACAGACGTGCCGTTGCCTCCCTCTGCCATTTCTACAAATACTTTCACGGTAACTACTCCGACGAGCTACTTTCGCTGGTTCCCAGACTGCATGAATTTAAACGTGTTACTAGGTTGGCACCTCGGTCCCACCCTTTCACTGTCGAAACGGTTAAATGTAGCCGTCTCTTCTACTCCAAATAGGAGTTGACATGCCGTTAAATCCGACATCCAACATCCATCTTCTACTCCAACAGCTTCATGTCTCGCGCCTCTCGCCTGTGGAACTCCTTCCCCTTTTCTTGTTTCCCTGAGAGCTATAATTTCTAACTATTCAAATGTAATGTCAACCGACATCTCCAGATGCCTTGATCTATTCCCTGCCTTTCTCTTCATCTTTTCTTCTACCATGCCTCTTTACTCTCGCTCCTATACGTTCGAGTGGCACTCCTGCCTTGCTTGGGGCGAAATGCTTAAAATAAATTTCACTAAGACGAAAATGTTCAGAAAGTGCTTTCATCGCGAGATTATCCACAGTATATTTGGGTCCAAGTTCTAGCAATGTTTCATTATTCTTGGCAATCTTCTATTATCACAATGTGGGATATTATTATTATATTATTTTTATGTGGGATATTTAGTCTGATGAAGTCCTAAGGGTCGAAACGCGTCGCAGGAAAGCTTTTCCCCGCTTTAACAGGAAAGAAGTATGAAAAAGTGGAACGGTTTTCGTATGACGTGTTTCGTTCTTTCGGACTTCATTGGACTAAATTTATGTACACATAATAATACATACATACAGGAATACAAATGGAATTTAAATAAACGATTATATGAACAAAAAAGGAATCTTTTACAAAACAATACATTAAACGCAACGAAAATGACCACAACTTTGATATAAAAAAATGTAAATCTAATTAAAAGAGGAAATAATTCACTAAGAAGAAAATGTTTAGAATGTGCTTTAATCGCTAGATCATCGACAGTAAATTTGCGTATGGCTTCTTACATCCTTTCATCATTCCTGGCAGATCTTCTATTATTACAATGTGCGATGTCTAGTAACAAAAGTGATGGAAACTTAAAAAAAGAATATCGATTAAATTGACTAGACTACCCAAAATAAATTTAAAAAAAACTTACTTTTTTTGTTCGTGTTCATGTGTAGTTGTTTCAACGTATATATATATATGTATATATATATATATATATATATATATATATATATGTAAGTAAATAAATAAATATATATATATATAAGTAAATAAATAAATATATATATATGTGCGTGTGTGTATATATATATATTTATTTACTTATTTTTACAAAACAGTGCTCAATGTACATTTACAGAGCATAAATATTATAAATTAACTGATTTAAAATATGATTTCTTCACTACACAGTAATAACCATGTTTCGAAAATGGAAGCTTAAAACTTTAAATTTAATTACATAATTAAATTAAAAGCATTAGTTCTGTTTCATCTTCAAGCGAATTTTGGAATAACTTATTTTTAAATTTACTGAGTTTTAAACGCACATATAAATTCACAATTTCCTGTTTCCAAGGATACAGAGAAATCCAATCATTCAGACGAGGGGCGGTAGCGTGTTCATTTTTATTAACTATTGTTGTATCAATTATGAGTTACGTTCAAAAAAGAGGTTAAGTTTAGGGAGGGTAGGGGTGTATTTTTCAACGAATTCTGACATCCGTTAAATGCATGTCGTCTGTTTTTTGTTTTTGTTTTTTGTTGTTTTTTTTTTTATTAACGACAAAAAAGTTTTTCGGCATTTTTTACGTACTTGTATACTTAAAGCTTCTTTCTAAAAGCGGTGTTTGGGTTAGAATACGTTATATTTAACTACAATTTTAAAATATTTTTACTCTTAATTACGAATAGACTATATTTCTTTTTAAATCAAGTAAATGTAATAGAATTACTCAAATTATTTAAAATTATTTGTTCATATCAAATATAAGTATGTATATTACCAGCTCCCATTTTTTAAACTTTATTTTTAAATATTATTTAATGAAATTTTTTGATAATGACGGCAAATAATAGCTATTTAATTTCATTGATTCAGTAAATTTTTATTTTTTATAAACTTAGTAATATATAGTTTCTCATGTATGCACAAAGGACATGGGTCATTTAATGACCTAAATAGTCTAGCTTTTCTTATTAATTGTCATTAAATGCCGCATGTCCTTTGTGCATACACTTTTGGTGTCTTATCAAGTGATGGTGTTGACACCATCACTTGATAAGACATCAGAAATGTTGAAACAAAATGACTATTTCTGTAGTGATTTTATGACATTTTTATGTTATAATTTTCGAATAAATAATTATATTTGCTCTATTCTCTATTGAGCACTCTTTTAAGAATAGTATTTGTTGGTTATTAGAATTTATTCTGTATACACCAATCCTATACTTGGATATATATATATATATATATATATATATATATATATATATATATATATATATATATATATATATATATATAAAAGTGAACATAGAAGGCAACACTTAGAGGCGACAGTCTGTTTCATGCTAGATGCAATCATCAGTTGACCTGACGATTGCATATACACGCTCTATCTCTGATATTGAGCACTTTATCCCATAAATAAATATCGCACACCTTAAGACTATATTTCTTCATATATATATATATATATATATATATATATATATATATAGGGAAGCGGTTATACTTGTTCCAACAAGAGAAAAGTGTACATCTTAAAAAGAAGAGAGAAACCGCGAAGGTTTTTGGTTGTAATGTGGAATTTTTTTTCAATATATATTATGCTTTATTAGACATAATTTTGCAAAATTATGGGAATTAAAGCATGATATATATATATATATATATATCATATATATATATATATATATATATATATATATTTGGAAAAAATCCACATTACAACCAAAAACGTTTGCGGTTTCTCTCTCCTTTTATATATATATATATATATATATATATATATATATATATATATATATATATATATATATATATATTTCAATTATAGGTGCTGTTCAACTTATAATTACATGAATCATTCATACAAAAACAAATATAAAGGTTAATGATTTAAATGTCGAGAATACATCTTCGCAAACAATTTCAGTAAGGTACACTAACCCCGAACATGTATATGAATGATATGATCCCTGTTTATAAATTCCAGTTTCATAAGGTCTTTTTAATTTTTTACACAAGCTTTCATCTGTTCCTACAAACATCATCAGGTATGGAAATAGATTTGTTTTTGTTTTTTACTTCTCGGTAATAAGAGGACAACGAAAATGGAGATGTAATCCGAAAAAATGCTATGAGAAATGTGTTATTGTTTTGGAATGTGCGGTCGCAACGCTGAGTTTGAATTTAAATTTTAAGGTTGTGCGTTTTTGTACAAATATAGCAATAAGAGAATTCTTTTTTACTGGTAGATTTTCCGTGAATATGGCATGAACTATATTGTTCAATAATTACAGGAATGTCACACTTATTATCCGAAAGTTGCACGTTGTATCAGTTATTTTAATTTCGATTATAGGTGCTCTTCAACTTATAATTACATGAATCATTCATATAAAAACAAATATTAGGCAGCATATATATATATATATATACATATATAAAGAAATAATAATACATAGAATCAATCAGCAATATTAATGCGATTAATATTTCGCCATTAATCGCATTAATATTGCTGATTAATTCTATGTATAATTATTTCTTTATATATTATACAAATGATCGTAGCATTATTTTTAAAACAATTTCTCAATGCAAAGTAGAGCAAAATAGGATTATTAGGTTGGTGCAGAAATAATGACGTAATAATGTCGTTTTTTGACGTATTTTTAACGTCAAAAAACGACATTATTACGTCATTATTTTTGCACCAATCTAATATAATATTTTTATTATAATAAAAAAGAAAAGAAAATTCAGAAAATTTTATCCATAATGTTGAATATGTTAAAATTATGCAACCTTTTGACAAGAAATATCTCAAGTTGATATTAAAAATTGTCGCAAAACAGTGTTGATTTTTTTTTTTTTTTTTCAATTTTTCTATTTGAATTGTTCGCCTGTATTGCCTATGATGTATTATAATACATAATTGGGTTACAATAAAATATGTATTTTATATGAATGGTACCTCATGAAAATCGAGATGTATTAGAGACCCCCTTTCACTGGCCCTGATTGTTATAATTTGATAGAAACAAAGAAAAGTGTTGCCAGTTTGCTCGAAAATTATTCAACTTTTTAAGAAGAAAAATTTCGAGTTGATGTCCAAAATTGCCAACAAACATTTTTGATTTATTTAAGATGGAATGATATATTATGACATGTCTCTAATTTGTATTTAGATGCATTGTATTTATTTCCAAAATTTCTAGTCGAATTGTTCACTATATTGCACACTAGCAGTAGAGCCCGGCGTTGCCCGGGGATGTAACAGTAAGAGATAGATCAAGTATCGACCATCATAAAGACTGAAAAATAAAATTGACAAAGATTATTGTTTAAGGTTGACGGACACGCATGTCTTAATTAGTTTTTTTTTTTTTTTACGAATTGGTCAAACCCAAACTCAAACAAAAACATTGTTTTCAATCGTTATGAGTCTACCGATTGAATAGAATTTTATTATAAACAATTGCCTTGTAAATGGAATTTTTAAAGCATTCTGAATGTAAAAATAAAGAAAAAAGTGTGCAAGACAATAAGAAACACTACCTGCCAAAAAAAAAAGTGAAGTTTTGTTGAAATCGGTTGAAAAATGTAGGAAATCCGATCCCATATATAAACGAACACACACACGCACAAACAACCTGGGTTTTATAATAAGTATAACTCGATATGAGTTGTCCCCCTTTCATTCTCGCGATGCCTCTTAATTGTGTTTTCAAATTGACTTCGTGCAAAAACAATTGTGTTTTTCCAATTTTTGGCGCTGTCAGAACCACTGCAAGATAATTTTACGTAGTCCTGTGAAGTTTTGTTGAAATCGGTTGAAAAATGTAGGAAATCCGATCCAATATATAAACGAACAGACACACACACACACACACATACACACAACCTGGGTTTTATAATAAGTATGATGATCCATTATTATATATCACTCTGATATACAATTGATATAAAATACAAATTTGGTTGGAATAAAATTTGTATTTTAAATCAATACTACCTTATGGAAATTGAGATGTAGTATAGAGGTTTTTTCCATATCATAGATTTTAGGTTGTATGCTAGTTTCGGAGGGAATGAGACTCTTGCGCCAGCCTTCACATTACTATCCCAGAACTGGCCAAGCTTGGTGAAGACATGGTAAATTAACCGATAGCTAAGGGGAGATGAGGTGGATTCATACCTGCCTTAAGCTTATTTGCACGTAAGTAAATATGACGGATCCGGGTGGAATTGGAAATCGAAAAACCAGTCTCCAGTTCTGTGCCATTATCCATTATATCACTTGCGCATCCAAACTTACAGTACTTGATATTACCAAGCGGCCACCCTCTAGGTACTGATCAGGTTCGATGTTGCTTAACTTCGATGATCGTGCGGGAACCTTTGTTTCAACCTGTTATGGCTAAAAGCAGAAAGAAAGAAAAAAGAAAGAAAGAAAAAGGCGAAACTGAATTATGCAATAATGCTCACATGTTTTTAACGTCTGCTTCAGCGAAATGGAAAATGTTGCCACTTTTGAATTCTTTCATTTGCAACCCTTTTACTTATTTAAATATGTCACAGGATTGACTGATTTATACATTTTTCTACGGCTTATCAACCTTATCAACAGGTTATTTAAAGTCAGAAAATATTTTTAGATTGTAAGAAATCTTTTTTTTGGGGGGGGGATAATATTGTGGTTATAAAGTGGGGGATCAATACCATCTTACAATTATCATATAAAGTGATCCCTCACTTTGTGACCACAGTAGTTTCTATACATTTATATTCCAGTGAATGTAAATAAATCTAAAAGACATATCCGCTTAGCTAATCAGTATTTCATTAATTGATTGATAAGTTTTCTGCAGCGTATTAAACCTCTGCAGATTATTTAAATATATTTTTAAATCCTAAGGTTTTTTTTGTTTAGATAATAATGGCTTAATTATTAGCTTTCTTTGATTGTTGAGAGAAAATACTTTGAAGTGCCGCGTGCTGGTGAGGGGTTGACAATATAATCGGCAAATAATTTTGCACAGGCCAGTACTTCAATGCCGGTCGCAAGGAACTGAAACGAAACCTTTCACATGACTTCAGACACTTTTCTCTGATTTAATAAATGTTTCTCCTTGTTTAGCATCAAAAAGAATTTCGCATAGACTCGCTAATTTCTTTCCTTCTTCTTCTTCTTGGCTCACCGGTTCGTTTCTGTGTTAGACAAAAATTTCGCATGGGCATGCGAATTTCTTTCCTTTTTTTTCCTCAGTCCTCCGAATTTGAAGGGAGTGGGTGAAGATGGTTATTTTTTTTTTCCTACTCTCTACAGAATTGAAATTGTTTAACCAAAATTGTTTACCAAGCACTTCATAATAACGGAGAAGCTCGTGCAGTCGCTTTAGATATCTCCAAAGCGTTTGATAGGGTTTGGCATGCCGGCCTTCTTCGCAAGCTTCAGGATTATGGAATTCCAGGTCGATTGTTCGATTTAATACAATCATTCCTGTCAAACCATGAATTGAAGGTCATTCTCAACGGATTCTCCTCCAGCTCATATCCCACAAACGCAGGTGTTCCCCAAGGCACTATCCTGGGCCCTACTCTGTTCCTTATCTTCATTAACGATCTTCTTAATGTCATAGGTTCCCAAGTAGGCATCTACGCGGACGACACTACTATTTACTCCTGCCTCTAAATCTAGTGTCGCCGACAAAACTAAGCTGGCCGTTTGTCTCGAAAAGGACCTCCAATCGGTTGTGGACTGGGACAGGAATCGGATGGTTAAGTTTAATGCCTCAAAACAAAACCAGAGAGAACCATCCCTGCCTCCCATTAGAATGTCTGACGCTCGACTCCACGAGAGCACTTCTTTGCGACTGCTTGGTCTCACGTTGTCTGCTGACCTGAGATGGAACGAATACATTGAGACAATAGATTCGTCCACCGCAAGGAAAGTCGGCTCCCTGTGCCGTACCAGGAAATTTTTCTCACCGGTTTCAACCCTTCAAATCTACAAATCAACCATTCGCCCTTGCATGGAGTATTGCTGCCATATATGGTCTGGAGACCCTTCTGTTTGTCTCAAAGTCCTTGATAAAATCCAAAGACGGATATGCAATGTAATTGGACCTGATCTGGCATTTCGTCTGCAGCCGCTCTCCCACAGACGTGCTGTTGCCTCCCTCTATCTTTTTTACAAATACTTTCACGGTAACTCGTACGATGAGCTGCTTTCGCTGGTTCCCTGACTTCATGAATTTAAGCGTTCAACTTGGCTGTCATCTCGCTCTCATCCTTTCACTGTCGAAACTGTTAAATGCAGCCGTCTCTTCTACTCCAATAGATTCATGTATCGCACTTCTCGCCTGTGGAACTCCCTCCCCTTTTCTTGTTTTCCTGATAGCTATAATCTCCAGCTATTCAATTGTAATGTCAATCGACATCTCCAGATGCCCTGATCTATCCCCTATCCTTCTCTTCATCCTTTCCTCTATCACTCCTATTTGCTCTCGCTCCAACTCTCTGTAAACCCATGCGTGCTAGTGGCTTCCCGCCTTGCTTGGGGTTGAATGCTTCAAAAAAAAATCAAAACTGTCTGATGATGAGTGTCTATATGTGCTCCGCTAGCTATGTTGGACTATAAACAGATATCATCGGTTTCCCAGAAATTGGAAGTGGATATTCTTGTTCAACGAGTACGCAATCCTCACATTCAAAACTTTTTTTATTTATTTATTTTTTTTTTTTTTTAATACTTGAGCCCAAGAAACCTTTCTAGGGAATACTTTTGATACATCTATTCTAGATTCTTTTTTAAAAAATAGCGTTTATATTCAAGGGAAGTAACTCAAGATATTTAGAGATTGAGTTGTTTCCCCTGGAATTAAAAGCAAGTTCAACACAATGAAACGAAATATCAATTTGTACCAGGAATTTCTTTTTTTTATGAAGTTACTAAATTACTTTTCTTTCTTTTTATTTTATTTATTTATTTATTTTTTTTTTTAATCGTTTTACTCCAAACAAGGCGATGATACCACGAAGACACAAGTGGCTACTGTGAGCGAAAGAGAATCAGAAGCCTTTCTAGAAGGAAGTGGAAACCAAATCCTAAACAGGAAACAAGCGATGAACTGCTACTTCTGCTAGCTTAATACACTGTAAGGAGTGTGAACAGGGCGATAAACGATCCTGTAGTGGTGCTGTGAGAATTGTTGGCTAGGGTCACCGTGAATATAATCAAGAAGGAAAGCTGTGTTCTTGTAAAACAACACCCCACATCAATCATGTACAACAAACACGAGAGAAAAATAATCAAGCTCAGTGAACATTAATAAAATATTGTATTAACAATGATATACAAATTTCAACAATAAGTATAAAGAAAGTTGCTTCCCTTTTTCCGTAATAAAAAGGGTAAGTTTAGCTAATTAATGTTGAGTACAATGTTGAATGTTATTTAACTACAAAGTTCAATTGATGTCTTAGCTAAATGAAGAATAATTCCACAGCCTGTGAGTGTGGAAAGATGTAATCTACACGAGTGATATCAATAGAAATTAGTAAGATTACTCGATCGAGTAATAACTAAGAATTAAAATGTCATTAAGAAATATAGCGCCGTGCCGTAATTTCCAAGAATTGAACTGCTACTGGCTGTTGGCTAACAGCGAGAGAGTTTATATAGGTATGCATAGGCTCAAGTGAGCTTGGTGCTAAAAAAAAATATAGAAAGATACTAAGATACGCGATTGGTCAGGAAATGGACCAATCCGTGATTTTAGAGAAAAATTCAAATAATGTCATATAATAAGTATGATATATTTATGAACCAATGACATTAAAGAAAGCGGAGGTGTGGCACATGTAAGTGATCACTACAAGCCTATCTACTCCTATTGAAAAAAAAAAAGAAGAGGAAAAAATAAAAATAAGTTAAAAAATAAAATATAAAAGAAAAAAGGGACAAAAATTAAAAATAAAAAAAATAAATAAAAGGACTACTGTAATTCCTCGAAAATAATACGCATTTTTTTACTGTAAATTACAAGTGATAGTAGGGGTGCGTATTATAGATAGGTTTAAACGCGGTCTTTGACTGCGGACGCCTTCTGTCCAACTCTCTGCGTTTGCAGAGAGGAACCCGGACGAGGCTTTGCCGAAGGGCAAGGTTTCGTTCGGGGAGGTTGACAGGGCCTGAACCCGTCTAGGCGTGTTCAAAGGCCATATTTTGGGCCGAGCCTACGGGCTCGGAGATACCCACATTAAACCGGCCTTGTACCACATTTGATCCTCGTGGGTGGATTAATAAATTAAATACCTAGATAGGTTTAAACAAAAATATGTTTTCGTTATTGATTTATAATAATAAATACGTACTTGTTCTAAAATAAGAAAGATATTATCCCAATTTTCATTTTAAATCCAACAATAATAATTGTAACATTTTTTGTCAATAAATTTATGCTTATCAGTAACCGCATTTTTATTTGGCGAAAAAATAAAAACTCTATAAAAAAAAGGCCAATTTCGAAGAACTTATGGAACATCGACTTGATCGTCTTTCTTTCACAGATTCAACTAAACTTTGCTCCATATGTGGATATTGAGCTTTTCTTCCTCTACCTATAGCTTTGGCACTTGATTTACACTTTTTTAGTTCCTTTTTTATTCTTTCTCCATAAACGTGTGTTAGCCTCATTCAACTCATCTTCTCTAGCTACAGCTTTGTTTCCTATTCTTTCTGCTAATTTTATTGTAATTGTGTTGATTAGTACGTCAGGTTGATCAATTATAGAATGTACTGCTTCTTGAGTGTTGTGGTCACCAATGTTGAATGGGTTAAATAGATAATGCGGCTGCATGTTGAGAAGGTAATCAACATTCATACATAATACTTAAAACATCAAGGAAAAAGAATAATGAGAACCAATTTTGTTTAACGAAGAAATATGTATATTAAATTCATCAATAATACAAAGTAGTTGCAATTTGAGTAAAAAAGGGAGAAAAAAGTAGCTTCCCCTTGACTGTAAGGAAATGTCTTAAAGAAGATTTGTCTGAGTAAAATGTTCAGAGTTCAGTGTTGAAAATAGAATATTTCTTTGAGTAAATTGTTCAGTAGTTGCAACTTACAAAGTTGATTTAACTTGGTGTGTCCACTGAGAACTGGTGGTGTGTCACATAAAGTTCTGTAGTGTGTATGCACGTGCGGAGTGAGTAGGATGAAATACACGAGCGTTAAATGAGAGCTATTGTCTCTGGGTACCTCGACTGTGGTTCTGAAATTACTACTACTGGTTTTTTGGAATGCATCCAATATTTATACTATCTGGAGTGGCGCCAAAAAAAGAGACGCTTTAGTACATTTTTGAATATACATGAAAAATATCCTATTGGACGGAAAATGGACCAATCAGCGATTTTGTAGCAAAGCTTGTTTTGAACAAAGTGTAGGAACAAATTTACTATGGTGGAATGCGATAGATAAATTGTCCTGTTATTTTTAAGTATGTATTTATTGACCAATTAGAATTGGAGAAAATGTAGGCGTGGCACTACACTATTACCGTTTGTTTAAAATTTCCGCTATAACTCGCACGTTTTGAGGACATTTTGGCGGTAAAATAAAATGTTATATTTATCGGGAAAACCGCTGGTAATTTTCAACATTATTTTAGTCGCTTTGTTTCCATTTTATTCTTAATGTCAAAGTCGACAAAATGTCTTCGTAATTATTTTTTTCGTTTTTTTTTTTTAATAAATTTATAAATCATTTATAATAAATGCGTGGGGATAGATATATTTCTTAATTTTTGGATCATTTGTTGGGGTACGTATTATTTTCGAGAAATTACGGTATTTCTTCACAATAAGAAGAGGACTTCTTATCTTTTCTTCCCATGCAAGGCGATAAAGCCACTGAGAAGTAGGTGGTGACTGTGAGGGAAAGAAATTGAGAAGATCTTAGTGAGCAGAAAGGACAACAAATGTTTTTCATTTTTTTATGTACAGATGATAATTGACTTTGCATTCAAATTTTTGAAGATTGTGAGTGAATAGGTGGTTTTTCTTATACAGGACGGCGGCTACCAAAATATTGTGGGGTTATCGCTCACATGATAGCATCAGAAATTAGCCTGGGTTCACGGAGATAAAGCATACTTGATAGGAAATAAAACGTACAAAAATAACAGGAAATCATGGTAAATTGTATGTTATTTTCATACAATTTATTTATATTTTTGTGTGTGTTGGTGTGTGTATTTTTAGGCTACAATTGTTTTATGGTACATGTGATAAAAGGGAGAAGTCACTCCGTATTATTTAATAAAATAATAAAAAAATACTTTGGTCTTTCCACTTAATAATAACAAACATTTTGACGATGAAACTTAGATTTTATCAAGTTTGAGGCCTTTTTCATCATGTTATAGTTCGTTGTTTTTTTTTTCAGTTAATTATTGGTGGTACTTATTAAGTGAAAACGATATTTACTAATCATAAATTGAAAACACCAATATTTTTAAGAGAATTTTTGATTTTTTTTATGTGTATAAACGTCCCGATTTTCTATATACGGTCGACCATACATGAAATTATCAGAAAATAAGAGCGAAAACTATAGTAAATTTACAGGCAAAAATATTTAAAATTCAATAAAATATTAGATTACGGAGAATATTTTCTTAAATTTTTAAGGTTACTGACTACGTAAAAATTATATGCAAAAGTTAATTCAATTACATTTTTGTAAAGCCCGCATAGAGCAACATTCATTAGATAACTATCAATCTGTGATAAAGCTATCAAACAGGCGAACCCCTTAAATAAACAGCTACTGTCAAGTTAAAAAAATGCATTTCTGTGATATTTTAAACTTAAAGTAATTAATAGTTGTTTCAAATCAGATTAATTGTACTTTAAATCAGCTAATGTTCCTCAAATAAAGTTGCATAAAAGTTTAGTTTATTTTTAGAAGACAATTACATTGCGATAAAAGACGGCTAAAAAAAGGCGCTAATCAGCTATTTTAGCAAAACCAAAACCAAACGAAAACTCCTTCCAATCGATTTAAATTAGTTGTTTTTTTCTTCTTTTTTTTTTAAATACAGCAAACATTTTGCTTATGGAAATATTAAATTTAATCTATTAGCTTGAAATTAAAACTAAAATAAAAGCTTCAAGAAAGATTTTGCATTTTAAAAAAATCATTTTAAACATTAGGTATTATTTTTTTTATTTTTTAGGTCACTATATAAATCATATCATTTTTTGCAAACGCCACAATTCACAAGCAGCAGCAAGTCAATAGAGAAAGTAACCGCCCACGCAGGCCGCCTAGACCTGTAGTGATTGCGAAATAATAACTTTCTTTGTCCACTCCCTTCAAGTTCGAGTGAGCTGAGGAAAAGGACGGAGATGAATTCATGAGCCTATGTGAAATTTTCTTTGGCCCAATGAAGACCTTGCCTCCACAGAGATTGACCGGCGAGCTGAGAAGAAGATGGGAATAAATTCCCAAGCCTATATAAAATTATCTTCGGACCAATGAAAACTTCGTCTTCATAGAAATTAGTATTTGAGCTAATGAGAAGAAAGAAAAAAAAAGAAACTAAAGCAGCGAGTCTATGCGAAATTCTTTGTGATATAAAATGAGGAGAAAAATTAAATTAATTAGAGAAAGGTGTCTGAAATCACGTGAATGGTTTCGTTTCAATCCCTCGCGAACAGCGACGAGCGTTCAAGTTCTTTGCCAATGAAAAAATTAGTCGATAATTATATTATTGGCTTTTAACCAAGCACGCGTCAGTTGAAACAATTTTCTTTCGACAATCCAAGAATGTTTAAATATTTCAAACTATCTCTCTTCACCGACTTTTGAATGTATGCAAACGATATATACCTTCTGTGAGCAACGAACTCTCTTACCTTTGTTTTTAAACATCTTTTTTAATATTATTTTGTGTCAGATCATTTAATCTGTTGTATGAACATTTCCTCTTCGTGACAATACGTTAAAAACTACGGACTTTAAAAATTCTGATTTATTAGGTTGTTGCAAAAATAATGTCGTTTTCTCACACAAAGTTGAACGTCAAAAAACGACATTTTTGCACGAACCTAATAATAACTTGAAACAAACAACTTGACACTAAATACAATTTGTAAATAAATTTCTGATATTGTTTTGTTAAGATTTACCCGTGTGTTTTCATCGCCATTCTGGGATCTTCTGTTGCGGGGCCGATAAGGATGTCGCCCCGGCAAGCTTTATGAAGAAACGTGTGAACAGCCAAGACAATGAGGGGAACAAAGGCAAAGGTTTATGAAACAATAATGTCGATTTTATTAATGCCAATTGTACAAGAGTGTACTCTGAAGAAATGTGTTCAAGTCGGTGTCGGGTCCGGTATGACTGGTTTTGTTTAGGGGGTAGCTGCTTTCGGTCGTATCGGTAAAAACGAATGTAGAGTTGATCGGCGAAACGGATGTAGCTGGTCGACTGCCGGATGGGAGAATAGACGGGAACAGCAGCAGGTTGATCGGTGTCCCTAAACAGGGCCAAGTCAGAACAGTGATACAACTTTACTGGGCGGATCGACCGCGGAAACGGGATCGCGCCAAAGTGTATCCCTTGGCGAAGACGGAGTCCCTAAACAGGGCCAAGTCAGAACAGTGATAGACTTCACAGGGCGGATCGACCGCGGAAACGGGATCGCGCCAAAGTGTATCACTTGGCGAAGCCGGTCAGAGAGGTGATACGTCTTCCAGGGCGGATCGACCGCGGAGACGGGATCGCGCCGAAGAGTAACACTCTCGACAAAGCACCGGAAGCTCACAAAGGCAGCGTACTACACTTTGATCCAGGCCCCCGGGCCGAGCAGCTTGGATTTGGACGAAAAAAGGAGCTTATGATATTTGGAGCGATTTATTCAAGTACTCCTCGGCTAGAGGGAGTAGAAAACCGTAGATATTTAAATTAATATCAATTGTTGCCCGATGTTTAAGAAAGCGCTGCATAATCCGATGCTCACGAGGTACGGTTTGGCATCAACGATATTGGACTAGTCGTCTGGTTTCTCGCATGTTGCGAGATCAGGAGTTGTGAAGGTCAAGACAGTCTTTCTAAGGAGCGGCTAATGGCGACCGCGACACTTCCACAACAAACCAGCCTTACCTCTTTTTAGGAAATGCACTCTTCCTATCTGGTAAGTAAAATCCTACTTTCACATAAATATGACAAGTATTCATTGGTCAATCACCTCTAATCTTGCTTGCTGGTTGGTCAGTTTCGACCAATCAAACCACCTGCACGCGACCAATCTATTTTCCCGCTCATATGCTGTGATCCTCTCACGTGGTACACAGCCATTATATAAACCGAACATGTGTGAACTTTTTGAGTAATAGTAGTAGTAGTAGTTTTTCATTCATCTCTCTTGCACTTCTCATTCCTTGCTACCAAGTGCCAAGATGAACTCCCGTCTTAGTCATTGCTGACCAGACGTTAAAGATAATTACCAACATTCACAAACTCTGAAATCACTCCTGAACTTTTACCAACTTTAGAACTCACAATTCCAAACTTTATTCTTCTAAATTACAAGTTCAATATTACTTCTTCTTAATATAAACTCCGGTACAAATATTACCAAATCAAAGGGACACGACTCTGTCCTAACTTTTCAGTTCGCATGCATGTACATCAAACATTAATAAATCTAATTGTTACGTTTTGGAATCATTCAGTTCAGTTTTGTATTTTATTCTATGTGCTATTTACGTCAAGTATAAATTGCATTGTGTTCACGCATTGTCCTGAATCACATTTTTCTTAGCCATCACACATATTGGTAACACATATTACTACATATATTTGTGACACCGACGTTCAAGGAATATCCTAGCCATTACATATTTGGTGATTCCGTCGGAATTAAACAACAAATGGTAAGCTAAACCACTACAAATGGCAACGCCGACATTCGTCGTAGGACCATACTACTACACCATTTTCATCCCTCTTTAATCTCCTTAGCGTGGGTAAATCCACTGTTCATTAACCCCTAAGTCGCATGCCACTATAAACCCAGACGAAAGCACGCGCGTACAGTCTCTAGAAGACAAAGAATCGACTATAAAACACATGAAACAGTCCCGTACGATCACTGAGGTTATGGATCGTCGAGTCTAGTCAGGCTCCTAGATGGGTGACCGCTTGGTGCTGTAAGCTTGGATGTGCGGGTGGTGTAATGGATATTGGCTCGGAATTGTTAATCGGAGATCAGAGTTCAAAATTCCCGTTGGTCTCGTTATATTCACAAATACCCTTGGGAAAGTTATGTATCCACCTCTCCTTCCCCAGCTATGGGTTAATTAATAAGACTTTTATCACTAAATCATTATTATCTACCAAAAAAAAAATCCTTAGAATCTAAGAAATATTTTCAGGCTTTAAATAACCTGCAAAGGGTTGATAAGCCGTAGCAAACGAATCAATTTATACAGGCAATTTTGATCCAGCCGGTCAGGAATCGAACACACGCTTCTCAATGAAATGACGTTTGATTTTTACACACTAAGTCACTTATAAATTCTACGTGAAGCAAATACACAGAACCGGGAAAAATTTCTACACATTATCTAACCGTCCAGAAGAGATGCAGGAAATTCCGAAGTCGTCTGGCGGTCGTGGTTGAAGCCAATGACTGCTTTATTGAATAAATTTACTCTTTAGTATTTTAAGATATTTTTGTGTAATTTTGGTAAATGTATCTGTTAAAATGAGACGTCAGTGTTATTTTCATTTTTGAGTAATTTAAGTTTACTAATTTTCTTCAAATAACGTTTCAGAAATATATATTTCATTTTTGCCAGATTTTTAAAACCGAGAATTAACTTTTGTTTGCAAAGGCGTCAAAAATGACCGTTTTGATCGATTTTAGTTTTTTTAAAAAATCGATTCCGCTCAATATAATTTCTGTTTGAAATACACCACAGAGTATTTTGCATAGTAAATTTTAAATCCTTTAGCTTTCAATTAAAGCTAAAATGAAAGCTTCAAGAAAGCTTTTTCATTTTTTTTAAAATCATTTTAAAACCTTACGTATACCGAATTAGTGGAGGTCAGTCAGTTACGTACCATGCGTTATACATGTTTAGGTGGTCTTTCGATACATGACTGACGAGGCAGATTTTTTTTTCCGCAGTAGGTTGCCATTTCTTTCTGCGGTAGACCACTTGCCATCCAAGGCTATAAAACCCGGTCTGTCCTGCGATTTAACCATAGCTGGGGTGGGGGGCGGAGAAGAGGATTCCTACTTTTCCCAAATTAGCATGTAACTGAATGTAATGGATCCGACTGGAAAGTCAGTCAGTCAGGTATGTGCCATGTGTAATAAACGCTTAGGCGATTATGTATGACAACTTTTTTTTCTGCAGCAAGTTGCCATTTCTCTCTGCGGTAGACCAGTTGCCATCTAAGGCTCTCTAGAACCTGGTCTGTCCTGTTATTTACCAATAGCTGGGGAGAGAGGAAGAGTATTCATACCTTGCCCAATGGTTAGTCAGTCAATTATGAGCCATATGATACACACTTAGGCAATCATTTATCTCTCAATAAATGACTGACAAGGCAGATTTTTTCCCGCAGTAGGTAGCCATTTCTTTCTGCAGTAGACCAGTTGTCATCTAAGGCTATAGAACCCGGTCTGCTCTGCTATTTACCAATAATAATAATAATAATAATAATGGGTGGGGAGAAGAAGATTCATACTTTTCCAAAGGGTATTAGCACGTAAGTGAATGTAATCGATTTAACTGGAATTCGAACTCGGCTCTCCGATTTTTTCAACCCGAAGAAACCCTAGCCGCTATCCATTTTTACTCCACCTAAAAGTAAATTCTTAATGATAAGAGTGACCTCCCCTGATAAATAAATTAATGTTGGTCTGCGTCAACCGGAAAAAAAAAAAAAATAGAAGAAAAAAAAAGAGAATTATTATTTTTATTTAAAAAAATATTTTGAGAGTATTTAAAAATTAATAGGATTTTTTTTTTATTCAAAATATCCAATTACTGAAATCTTTTTTCTTTAAAAGAACAAAAATTCGGCATTTTAAAATACCAAACTGTCGGCTTTGAATTTGTGATTGTATGGCGACTGTCACAGCAGCGAAGAAGACAACATTCCGGATTTATTATTTCTGACTTTTTATCTATATACTTATATAGATCTCTAGATATATATATTTTAATTTACTGTTTATATAAGCGAAAATGCCGTCCAGAGCCGAGGACATCATGCGTGGATTTAAATTGTATCCTTTTCTACATTTAAAAAAAATAATAATAAACTATTTTTTTTTTTTTTTTTAGTAGCGATCGAAGGAGAGAGCGTCAGTCGAAAAATATATAATGTCTATTAAATCGGGGATCAAATTTCTACGCAATTTACATTGCGGATTGATCCCTCTTGTCTGATACGGCCTTATAATTATGAAGTTGTTGTCATGTTTGCTTTTGGATGAGTAATTTTCAGTCAAATATCTCGTTTTTGACGCCGATTGGGCTGTGGCCACAAAGTCGGGGTTCTGTTCGTAACGTACTTGATGTTTGTAAAAAATTGAAGTTTTTGTCTCCTCAGTGGGGAAAAATTTATTGATATGTTTTATTTTTATTATTTGTAATTTATTTTTTTAAGGAAAATAATTAATTTGACACCTTAGGATACGGTAATTTGCGGCATAAACCTTTTAAGTATTGTCTTATTTTATTTTTACTGTACGTTTTCCTCTTTGTTTACATGGTAACGAATTTTGTTTTTTAAAAATCGCCATCACAACATTCAGGTCCTTTCTAATTTCGACTCTAGTCTTATTCTTGTATGCATTTTTTATTTATGTATATTTTTTTTTTTTGTTTTTCTACCGATGAAGATACACGTGGGGTTTTGTGTCCTTTTAAAATTTGAAAAAAAAAAAAAAAAAAAAACGGGTTTGTTAACTTTAACGCTTCAAACGATTTTTTTTAATATGCATACCAAAAAAAACACTGATTTCACCTCCCTTATATTTTCCTTTAAAAATGTCTTTTTTTTTAACTAGTCCCTGACTTTCCCTTTTGGTTTTGAAAAATTAAAGGAAAAATAGCGTCCGAGATATTTTTTAAAAGTTTTATATTTTATTATTTTTTATTTATTTCGAAAGATGTTTTTTTGAGGGGTTGATAAGCCGTAAAAAACAAACAGACAAACAAAAAATAATTAAATTTAATCTTTAGCAAAAGGAAAATGTACGAATATGCTTCAATTTTACAATTTAATTAATGGATATATTTTTTTTTTATGTTGGCTAAAAAGGAAGCATAAAAAAAAATATTATTCTTGTTTCAAGGGTCATTTTCCGGGAAAATGACCCTTGAAACAAGAATAATTTTTCCCCTTTTTATTTATATTTTTACTTTAAACTTTAGGGATAATTTTTTACTAGTGCGATTTTCTTTTTCTATTCTTTTTCCCGTAATTTACTCTGTTTTTCCTGTGTTTTTTTTTTTATTTGTCTTTTCTTTTTTTTCGCATTGTTGATTCAAACGAATTTTAATTTTACATAAACACTGAATTGCCTCCCGAGTCCCCCGAATGCACCCCACCAAAAAATTCATAATATATCATTGCCCTAACCTTTTTAAAGTAATTTTAGGCGCTTCTCTCGATGGAAATGTACCATGAGAATCTCTTAAAAAGGCTAATAGTCCTAGGGAGGGTCATCAATACAGACGTCAGTCACGCCCAATCGTTTTTTTTTTTTTTTGTTTTTTTTTTTTTATAATTATTTCATCACTGTCTTTTTAAACTGATTGCCATCCAAGGCTAAAGAGACTACTTTGTCCTGTTATTTAATTTACCCATAGCTTGGAGTTTAAGAGATGGATTCGGACCATTTTTTTTTTCCAAGAGCAAAAGTGAACACAAGAGACTTTTTTTCTGCACTATGAACTCATCTCGACAATTACACTTTTTTATACGAATAAACTATTACCCACACATTCTGAATATCAGGTGAGTTAAAAAATATCAACAAAAAAAATCCATGTGCAGGTAAATCAGTAATGGGTATGAATAATTTTTTTCTTTAGATGCTAAATTGAACTTTTCTCTCCCCCCCTCCTCACTCTGACTTCCTTAAACTGCCCCTATGAAGACAATAGTGCCACAGCCTCGTCAGGCTAGATATTGCTGTTACCGTTTCTGCCGTTAGTAGGTTTTTATTGACAATCTAGGTTAGAGAATTCAGTCTACACTTTTAATTTAATGCATAGCTGTTGGGGTATATACTAATATTCACCCAGTACAAGGCCCAGGAGCCACTCAAGAAAGAGGGTTATTGTGTGGTGCTTTATGAGCATAAGAAAAAGGGAAGAAGTGATGTCCATGGAGTTATATAGCAAACATAACAGTTAACCCTAGCCTGGAAGAGGTTGAGATTGTAATGATGTGGAAAATCTATTTCGCAAAGCAACCGTTCTTGGGAAGTAAAATGTCAGGGTTACTTCCTCCTTACTAATGGAATATAATAGGGATGATACTTGTGTATGTGGCATGGCGGATCCCACTTGCTACAATCAAGGCTGGTCTAGTGGGACCAAGTAAGGTAGCTTTTCAGAACACATGCCATAGAAATAGAGATAGAGCAGCAAGAGGTTTGCAAAATTTCATCTGTGGGAAAGGGATTGTAAAGTGAAAAATAATTCATCACCCACAAGGTCGTGTAGACACTTTTGACCTCTATCAAGACAGGCAAGTGAAGACTGGGCAACTCCAGCCCAGGTAAGTCAGCAATACTCCATTTTTGGTCTGCTCTAGCTTTTGTAAAGATAGAACATAATGGAGGGAATCAGATACTTACTGGAGCGGTACAATGAACTGACCCTTTTTCCAGCATCTTTAATGATAGATCGGATATATGTGTTCCACTTGAGGTCTGAGGAGAGCTTGAGTCCGAATAGACATTAAAAGCAAGGAGTCTCCTTAAAAGGACAACCATTTATCATTCTATCATCTTTAGCAGTAGATCGGATATATGTGTTCCACTTGAGGTCTGAGGAGAGCTTGAGTCCGAATAGACATTAAAAGCAAGGAGTCTCCTTAAAAGGACAACCATTTATCATTCTATCATCTTTAGCAGTAGATCGGATATATGTGTTCCACTTGAGGTCTGAGGAGAGCTTGAGTCCGAATAGACATTAAAAGCAAGGAGTCTCCTTAAAAGGACAACCATTTATCATTCTATCATCTTTAGCAGTAGATCAGATATATGTGTTCCACTTGAGGTCTGAGGAGAGCTTGAGTCCCAATAGACGTTCAAGAGAGGGAGCCTCTTCAGGAGAAGACCCATCTATCATGGTTGGTGAAAGGTCAGAGTCTGCTTGTTGGTGGTGGAACGTTACTATTGAATTTTAAAAGCATTCCCTCCATGTCTATATTATACTAAATAATGCTGCCATCTTCCGAAACAATAATATGGATAAAATTTCAATTAATTCTGAATAGATATATTTTTGTTTAATTTCTAATTTAATCTTTGATGAGATTTGAACCCATATCCCCCAAAGACTGAATATAACAATCTGATTGATTGGTTTGTTTGTTTTTTTATGACTTATCAACCCTTGCTTATTTAAAGCTAAAAAGTATTTTTAGATTGTAAAATTTTTTTTTTTTTTTTTTTGAGATAATGATTTAGTACTACAAATCATACTATTTAACCCATAGCTAGGGGGAGAAACAGTGGATCCATACATAATCAGAATTTGTTAAACAAAGAAATTACGATAAATTGGGGGATCAATTTTACATTACAATCAATATATAAACTGATCCCTCACTTTGTGGACACTGTAGTTTCTATGCATTTATATTACAGAGAATGTAAATAAATCTAAGACATGCCTGTGTAGCTAATCAGTATTTGATTAATTGACTGATTTATTACAGCTTATCAGCCCTTTGCAGGTTATTTAAAGCCAGAAAATATTGTAAGAATTTTTTTTTTGAGATAATGGTTTTATTGATACAAGTCTTACTAATTAAACCCATAACTGGGAGGAAGAAGTGTTGGATTCATGCCTTTCCCAACGAACCTGAGTAACAATTTTGAGCCATTATCCATTACACGACCGACACATTCACGCTTGCAGCACCTGGTTTTCCGAGCAGTCACACACCCATGTACTGGGCACCTCGGCGTGGTGTAATGGTTAAGCTTGTCTCGCTAGATCAGTTACGACTGAAAAGTGAGTTTGATCCTCACTAGGTGCCCCCATACTTTTGGCCTTGTCCCACATCTAAGCTACATTTAGAAAATAACCACATCCATGTACTGAGCAGGCTCGACATTGCTTAACTTCAGTGTTCATACGAGAACCAGTATTTCAACTTGATATTGCCATTAGCCGAGCAATTTGTCCAAATTTGAATTTAGCCCGTGTGGCCATACCATTAACACACTGAGCATATCAGCTCCGCCAACGATAGAGGATAGAAATTTTATTCATATAAGCCCTATTCTTTGTTTCCATTCCATGGTTAACCTTTTTCACTGGCATCAATGGGAATGATTATGTCAGATCAATTGCAAAGTCTGCGTCAAGGAACGTTGGTTCATCATGTTGTGCTTGAGAGTTTTTCTTGCCAGAATCTAAATCTGCCATTCAACCATGAACTGAATATTCCTGCCACACCAGTGCTTCTGCTATGTATCTAGAGACACTTGATAAACATCTAAAGAATAATCTGCAATGTTATTGGTCCTATCCTGACATCTCAGTTTCGCTCACATTCCTACCACTGTATGGTAGTTTCCGATGCCTTTTCTATAAATATTTTCATGGCAGTTACTCTGATGAGATTTTCTCTTTGTTACCTTGACATCATGAATCTAAACACAGTACTAGATTGGCAGTTAGGTCTCATCTTTTTCATGTTGAAATTGCTAGATGTAGCCCTTTTGTATAAATATTTTCATGGCAGTTACTCTGATGAGATTTTCTCTTTGTTACCTTGACATGAATCTAAATGCAGTACTAGATTGGCAGTTAGGTCTCATCTTTTTCATGTTGAAATTGCTAGATGTAGCCCTTTTGTATAAATATTTTCATGGCAGTTACTCTGATGAGATTTTCTCTTTGTTACCTTGACATCATGAATCTAAACACAGTACTAGATTGGCAGTTAGGTCTCATCTTTTTCATGTTGAAATTGCTAGATGTAGCCCTTTTGTATAAATATTTTCATGGCAGTTACTCTGATGAGATTTTCTCTTTGTTACCTTGACATCATGAATCTAAACGCAGTACTAGATTGGCAGTTAGGTCTCATCTTTTTCATGTTGAAAATGCTAGATGTAACCGTAAGTTCTAGTCTAGTAGTTTCTTTACTCACGCTTCTTGATTGTGGAACTCTCTTCTGGCTTGTTGATTTCTTGTCAAATATCCCCT
Organism: Acanthosepion lycidas; assembly: GCA_963932145.1. Classification (NCBI taxonomy): domain Eukaryota; kingdom Metazoa; phylum Mollusca; class Cephalopoda; order Sepiida; family Sepiidae; genus Acanthosepion; species Acanthosepion lycidas. Next base: position 49,023,831 of record OZ010614.1, read on the forward strand.
TCAAAAATGTAAATGCAATGCCAATTGTCATTACATTTTTTAAAATTTTTTTTTTTAACACTCTTCTTTGCGGCATGGTGGAATAATAGATAGTGGCTCAGAGTTGGAGAGCCGAGTTTGAATTTCAGTCGGATCTATTACATTCACTTCTATGAAGGCTATAAAACGCAGTATGCATCCCCTTCTTCTCAAACCAGTTATGGGTAAAATAGCAAAACAGACTGCGTTTTATAGCCTTCGGTGGCAACCAGTCTAGCAACTTTATAAATCATTTTCAAGGTTTTAAACAGATCCACACAATGTTTCAGCTTTAGATATTAGATAATCCATACAAAAATTGTCCGATTGCTATCAACCCAGCATATTTGTCATGAAGAGCTAACCTTAAATCAATCTGAATAATCAAGCTGCTAAAATTCCTCAGTTGATGGAAATATTCTATTTGGGTTTATGATAAAAATATATATTAATGAATAGTAAATGAGACTGGGGTGTAAGAAAGAGTAGGATGGAATTTGGTATGGAGATGGGAAGAAACCCCCCCCCCCACAAGGGGGGAAATTGGCAAAAAGGTTGTGGCAACAAGAGAACAATGGAAATGAGAAGGTCAGATCCTGAGAAGTGTTTTGTAACCTGAAATATTGTGTGAGTTTTCTAGGCCATCAAATGCACTCGTCTATGTTTTCGTGAGACAGTTTTTGCCTTAACTCCCTATCAGACACTGGATGAATTTACGTGATGCCGACTCTGGGAAAATTCTTTGGCAATCCAGTGATGATCTGTAAGTCATTACTTACTATTTTTTTTTGACATATATATGTTATATAATATTGATCTATGTTTGTGTGCATATGGATTGAATTTGTGTATGTCTATATAAAATATATATATATATATATATATATATATATATATATAAAGTGTGTCATATTTGTGCATATATATGTGTGTGTATATAAATATATAAAATTCTGTGTTGTTATTCTGCATATATATATATATATATATATATATATATATATATATATATATATATATAATTAAAATTACTTATATATAGATAAATTATATATATATATATATATATATTAGGTTGGTGCAAAAATAATGACGTAATAATGTCGTTTTTTGATGTATTCTTTAACGTCAAAAAACGACATTATTACGTCATTATTTTTGCACACAAAAACACATATATATATATATACACATATGCATGCATATACACACACACATATACATATGCATACATATACACGTACATATGTAATATATATATATATATATAATTTAATAAAAATTACTTATACAGATATATTAAATTATATATATAATTTAATTAAAATTAATTATATATATAAATATATAAAATTTAATTTTACTTAATTATATATATATATATTATATATATATTTTTATGTCATTCGCAAACAGTACTGTTTCGCTGTATGACAGCTTCTCAGCGCAACTACATATCCAAAGGCCTCAAGCCAGGATTGAAACTCAACCAATTTCATGTCAGTCAGAGTTTCTACCACTGAGCTATCTTCATTCAACAGAGAGAAACAGCTAAATTTAGCATATTATTTTTATGAATGTAAACAAATACCAATCAGCCGGAGTGCTCTGATTCATTTTACTGAAGAGCTTTGCATTAACGCAGGTGGCTATTGTTTATAGAATTAGCCTATCACTCAACAGTGCTCAATTGAAATATATTTTCAAGAGCTAATATATATATATATATCTATATAAAATTAAAATTAATTCATTACATATATGTGTGTGTGTGTGTGTATATGTATGTGTGTGTGTGCATGTATATATATTTGTGTGTGTATGTGTGTATATATATATTTGTGTATTTATCGGCTGTAGCGTCCTCCATGCACATATATATATATGTGTGTGTGCATATGTATGCATATATATATGTGTATATGTATGCATATGTATATGTGTGTGTATATGTATGTATATGTGTGCATATGTATATTTTGTGTGTATATGTATGTATATGTATGTATATGTATATATGTGTGTATATGTATGCATATGTATATATGTGTGTATATGTATGCATATGTATATATGTGTGTATATGTATGCATATGTATATGTGTGTGTATATGTATGTATATGTGTGTATATATGTATGTATATGTGTGTATATGTATGTATATGTGTGCATATGTATATTTTGTGTGTATATGTATGCATATGTATATGTGTGTGTATATGTATGCATATGTATATGTGTGTGTATATGTATGCATATGTATATGTGTGTGTATATGTATGCATATGTATATGTGTGTGTATATGTATGCATATGTGTGTATATGTATGCATATGTATATATGTGTGTTTATATGTATGCATATGTATATATGTGTGTATATATGTATGCATATGTATATATGTGTGTATATATGTATGCATATGTATATATGTGTATATATATGTATGCATATGTATATATGTGTGTATATGTATGCATATATATATGTGTATATATGTATGCATATGTATATGTGTGTGTATATGTATGCATATGTGTATATATATATATATATATATGTGTGTTTTTGTGTATATATGTATGCATATGTGTATATATATATATATATATGTGTGTGTTTTTGTGTATATATGTATGCATATGTGTGTATATATATATATATATATGTGTATATATGTATGCATATGTGTGTATATATATATATATATATATATATATATATATATATGTGTGTGTGTTTTTGTGTATATATGTATGCATATGTGTGTGTATATATATATATATATATATATATATGTGTGTGTGTTTTTGTGTGTATATGTATGCATATATATATATATATATATATATATATATATATATGTGTGTGTGTATGTATTCATGTGTATATATGTGTTCCCTTCCTTTAGTAAGGATTGTTTGTCCTATTTTCAGAAAAATTCATTTGCATACAAATTCAGATGCCAATGTGAAGCGGCATACATACGACAAACCAATCTGAGGCTGGAGACGCAGATTTCACAACATGTCCCCACCTATTTGCGTTCAAGTAGTCGAAGTCCAGTTTTAAGAACTACTCCAGCAGTCTATAATTCATCAATTGGGCAGCATTTGCTGGACAGTCCCGACTGTGCCGCAGAATATGAAGACACATGGTTTTCTATTCTACATAGTGTGACACCCACTGGTGATCACAGCACCAATATGTGATGTCCTCTGGTTGCGACGCTAATATGAAACACTACGCTGTCGGCCCGTGGCCAACTCCCAGTCGCGGTGCGAAGCTGTAAGGTTTATCCCACCAATGTTTGGAGTTGACTCCGTGTCGCTGCCACCAGCCTGTGTGTCTGTCGATCTGGTCGTTTCCGGTTCGATACCAGCTCTGTCGTTCCCAGCTCACTTCCAACGTCTGGTTACCGAAGTAACTACTTTGATCTCAAGTCTAACCTACCCACGTTGTGACTTTGATCTTAGATAGACAAAATTAATCAGGTGTTGGGCCGTAGTGCAAGCTGAATCCGGGGTGAAGTTGATATCGCACAAGCGTAAGTAAAAGTAGCAATAAAACAAAACTCAAGAGGTTCAAATATGTTGAGAAATAACAAATTATCTTTATCCATCTGTTATATACAGGAGTGTGTTTCTCTCCCAGCCCGTTTCTATGGATTTGTGACACTTTTGCGTTTCTTAAGCGAGTTTTGGTATCTTAAGTCGTTCGTTAATATAACTTCCTTTGGTAGGAAGTCGAAATCGGAAGGACGTGGAATTTCTCAGTCAGCTTCTGCAAGGCAATATTCTGACTGAACTCCAACTCCAACTGCGAATCAACTCCCACACTGCTCGGGGACGTTCGTTTATATAGACACCGACCAAAACCTAGTGTGGGGCCTGACATGGTTTGGGTTCCTCGATAATACCTGATTCCCAACAAGAATTCTCTTTGTTCTTAGGCCAGGAAAATTAATTACTTCCCATTTTTGGAAGATTAATCACTTTCCATTTTGGGGGTTTCTCCCTCATCCATGAGGGAATGTCGTAGGAGAGTTATCCTCCTAGACTCTTCCTCTCTCACATTGGTATCTCATACCAATCCCCTCAGTGGGTGTTAACAACTTCTCTGTCTTTCTCATACATTCACCTCCGCCTATCACTCATGCTACCACTTGACCAATGATCTCTCGGCAGTGTGGGTATGGCTAGACTGGCCCTCTTAAAATCATTAGCCAGAATTTTGTTTACAAAATCCTTTTTATTTCTTTTTTCCTTCAGCCAAAACATTTTTTTCCACAAACCCCAAATTGCCAAATAATTCTTATCTCATCTTTCTTTTGGGGACACCCAAAATTCACTTAGTCAGGTCTCTCTACTAACTCATCAATCACTGTCAAAACCTGACATCTGGCTTCTCTTTAATTAGTTTTGACATAATCTCATATCTCGCTTTGTCTTACAGATTTTCTGTCTTGTGTGAAAAGTATCTTTCTTCGTAAATAAAATAAAATCTTCTTTTTTAACGGCATTCAGTTTATCTTTCGATATAGCTCTTTTTCGCCTTAAGTCTTTCCTGTTGTTCATTTCTATGTTTAATTAGTTAGCCAATTACCATAGCTAAATAGTGTCACAATAGTACTCGCTCAGTTTACCACCTCTGAGTTCTTGTGGCTGCGGATATAAAATTTTTACCAGCGGAGCTTATGTAGAAAAAAGGAGTATTTCATGTGTTCCTTATGATTGATCGAGGGACTGTGAGTTTCTTTTTCCATTTTATACACCTTTGGAACTTGTTAATCATTTTTTTTTATTATTTACAATTAAAATTTATTTTATTTTAATAACATTCCAACTTTCTCGCCTCTTTCGTTATTATTGTTGTGTCTTGATTGCTTTGTGTTTCGCCGATGATTGCCTTTGAAAAATGTTGGTTGAAAGGATCCTAAGGTAGAAAATGATATCAATTTTGTTTATTCATATATATATACATATATATATATATATAATAATTCTTTATATATATATATATATATATATATATATATATATATATATATCTATATATATAGTAATTCTTTCAATATATATATATATATATATATATACATATATATATAGTAATTCTTTCAATATATATATATATATATATATATACATATATATATAGTAATTCTTTCAATATATATATATATAGTAATTCTTTCAATATATATATATATATACAGTAATTCTTTCAATATATATATATATATATATATATATATATATATATAGTAATTCTTTCAATATATATATATGTATACATATATATATATATATAAAGTAATTCTTTTAATATATATATATGTATACATATATATATATATAAAGTAATTCTTTCAGTATATATATATATATATATAGTAATTGTTTCAATATATATATACACATATATATATATAGAGTAATTCTTTCAATATATATATATATACATATATATAGAGTAATTCTTTCAATATATATATATATATATATATATATATATAGTAATTGTTTCAATATATATATACACATATATATAGAGTAATTCTTTCAATATATATACATATATATATAGTAATTCTTTCAATATATATATATACATATATATATTTAGTAATTCTTTCAATATATATATATACATATATATATTTAGTAATTCTTTCAATATATATATATATACATATAGATATATTGTAATTCTTTCAATATATATATATACACATATATATATATATAGTAATTCTTTCAATATATATATATACATATATATATATATAGTAATTCTTTCAATATATATATATATACATATATATATAGTAATTCTTTCAATATATATATATATATTAATTCTTTTAATATATATATATATATATATATATATATATATATATAATAATAATAATTCTTTCAATATTTTCACAGATACTATATTCTGACCCAGGAAATTTAAGGCAGAGTATACAAGCTCTGATTTGCACAAGTGCTGATTTATATGTAAATAAAAATAAATACCCACCCTCAGTGCACAATACGTCTAGAGGATAGGTTCGAAGCGGTTGTGTTTATCACAGTGGAAAGTTCAATTCAATAAGTTGAGTTCAAATTCTATCTGAGGTCATTCTGTTCACTTTTGCACTCATATCTTTGGAAAGGTATGAATCTTTCTCCTCTCCTTCTACATCGGCATTCAATAGCAGGTCTTGGTTGCCAACCAGTCAAGTACAACTCAAAACCAGTTGAGTGTAGACTTAACAACTTCACCGCATATATTAGCTTGGTGCAAAAATAATGTCGTGTTCTCATATATGTTACTATGTGAGAAAACGACATTATTTTTGCACCAACCTAGTACAATATATATCAGTAAAATAAACTTAAAAACACTTAAATGTCAAATATAGGTCGTCGTTAATTTTTAACCGTTTTTAATTTCCGTCTAGAGACCTACGTCATGACTTCCTCTCCGTCCTTTTCTAAATGCCTTAGTTTTCTTTTGTCTCCCTATCTCTCTTTTGATACTATTATTTCGGTGCCAAAATAATGACGGTTTTTGACGTATTTTTTAACGTCAAAAACCGTCATTATTTTGGCACCAATATTGATATTTCTCCTTAATTGATGTTCGTTCCTCCTCTTTCTTCTTCTTTTTTCTTCTTTCTTTCTTTCTTTCTTTCCTTCTTTAAAGTTTTTAAAAAAAAAAAAAACCAAAAAAAAAAAACATTAAAATTCATTTTTTTTAATACACGTTTTTTTGCATTGACAAGCCTCAGGGAGAACATCCCAAGAGTGAAATATCTGTCTGAATGGAGTAATAGAGTTTCATTTATATGCTCTGTAATAAATATATTGAGCTCTCTTTTGTAGATCAGTTTTAATATTTTATATTAGGATCTTCTTGGAATCCTTTCCCATCGATTTTTACCTGTGTGTGTGTGCATGGGTGTGCGTGTATATATATATATATATATATATATATATATATATAATAAATGAATAAACTATTAAGATTTTAAATATTTCTTTATGTCCTAGATAAATATGTTTATTACAATAATAGTTATATTTAGTCCTGAAACTATTTACTTAAAAAATTAAACATTTAAGTTAATAACAAAATTTTTTTCAGACATCGAATATTCTATCAAACATTGTAAACTATCTTTTACATAATTTTGTTAAAACAAAATTATAACAACTCCATCTCTCTTTCCCCCTCCCCCCTATCTCTCTCTTTACCGTAAGACTCACTTGTATACATTTTCTACAATTCATTTCCGTTTTATTAACCATCTAAAGAGGTCAAGTTTCTGTCACTCCTCCTACTCCAATATAAAACATACTTAAGAGAGATATAAAATTAACCCCTCCCTATACTTTATATTGTCTGTTTAACTACCACTCTCAACCCCCTCTATTAAATTACAAAAATTACACTACCCACCAATTTCTAATCACATTTTTTTTCTCAATTCGTTGTTGGAAGATTTACCTGATGATCCTGAATCCTTAAAAAAGGATTTAGGTGAAATAAATTATCGTAATGGTACATTAAAGTGGTTTGTTTTTCATTACATATTAGCTCTGTCTTAACATTGAGCTCTCAGGATTTCATCCTCTTTGGATTTACCAATTCGGTTTACCAAGTTCCTTATAACTTAAATTTATATATATATATATATATATATATGTAGTCGACTCTCCCCGTCGAATTCGACGTATGAGGGTCAAGCAGATCAGTTTCCAGGAAACTGACAGCCCGACACCGGCACATGAGATTTGATTATAGTGGTGAAGGCCTCGTGCAGGACCATCCACACTTTTTTGAAGGGCCGAATGCAGAGACCTGGTGCACTAAGTGCAACAAGGTCACCAAATGACCCTCTGCAAGTTTTGAAATCAGAGTTGTCCTTCTCCTAGACCAGTTGCCGTCCAAGGCAATAGAACCCAGTCTGTCCTGCTATTTTACCCATAGCTGGAGGGAGAAGAGGAGGATTCACACCTTTCCCAAGGGTATTAGCACGTAAGTAAATGTAATGGATTCGACTGGAATTCAAACTCGGCTCTCCGATTCCTCAATCCAAGCCACTATCCATGACTCCATGCCTCCTGATATATACATATATATATATATATATATATATATATATATATATATATATATATATATAGTTAAAATACCTTAGTAATAGAGACGTGTGTGTGTATATGTGTATGTATGTATATATATATATATATATATATATATATATATATATGATTATTCACAGACAGACTGTTTAGCTGTATCACAGCTCATTAGTTTGGCTAGATATGCGATTTAACCCCGACTGATTTGACATCCTAGACACTCACCCTTAGTCCATCAGCGTACACAGCAGAGAAAGTTAATTTTTAACACATTATATATGAGATATAAGCATTACTGGCTACCAGAGATCTCAGTTTCTGGCAAAGACCTTTTAGCATCTTGTGTATATATATATATACAGTGTATCCCGGATATAAGAGAGTTGTCGGGACCGGAGAAGAAGTCTCTTATATCCGGGTTTGGTCTATTTTGTTTAGGTAAGTGTGGCTCTAATTTGGGACCAGAGAAAATCTCTCTTATATCCGGGTTACACTATATATATATATATATATATATATATATATATATATATAGTGTATATTTAGGCAGCAATTTTTCATTGATGTATGCTTCATTAAATAATATAGACAAGTTTTGTCTATTTTAAGTAAGTTCCTTTCATATTTTCGGATAAGTTTAATAACATTATCATTGAAAGACGAAAGGAAATCAGCATATTGATACATGTTTAAATCCAATCTAAGCTTTCGGCTTACATAAGCCATTATCCGTGTATTGGTTGATATATTGAAAAGTAATTGTCATCATTGATAATGGCTTATGTAAGCCGAAAGCTTAGATTTGATTTAAACATGTATCAATATGGTGATTTCCTTTCTTCTTTCAATGATAATGTTATTAAACTTATCCGAAAATATGAAAGGAACTTACTTAAGATAAATAGACAAAACTTGTCTATATTATTTAATGAAACATGCATCAATATATATATATATATATATATTAATTGATTCATCGAGTCTGATAGAAACCTCAGGAAGCACTGGACGGCCGTTTCGTCCTATATTTGGGACTCATCAGCAGTGCGCATCCACTACCGAGGGAATCGAAACCCCGACAGTTAGGTTGGCAAGCGAACACTATACCAACTGCTCCGCCGGGCCTCGGTGATGAAGAGATTGCAAATCAGACTCTAAGAAGCGCCGCTCACTCCCACATTCTGTGGTGGAACTCAACTGAGATTCTCTCTGACCATAGGACTGAGCCTCCTGGAGCCACGACTACTCTCACCAAGCCGCTCCAACTGGAGCATTAGAAGCTGGTTCAAGCGATGATAAACACACATAGTAATGAGGAGGATTTGATAATTATATTAATTGATTCATCGAGTCTGATAGAAACCTCAGTGGATGCACACTGCTGATGAGTCCCAAATATAGGACGAAACGGCCGTCCAGTGCTTCCTGAGGTTTCTATCAGACTCGACGAATCAATTAATATAATTATCAAATCCTCCTCATTACTATATATATATATATATATATATATATATATATGTAATTTGAAAAGGACTTTATTTTCTATGATCTTAACTTCCTTGGCAATGTTTAGTTACAAGATTATATGAATCGACTACAATGCAATATTTATTGTTTCCCATTTTATCGATAACTATAAAATCAAGTTTATTAATCATATTTTTATAAAAATATCAATAAAACAAGTAAATTTGATTTTTTTTTTTTCCTGGACATCATACATTTCCTTCTTCATTTATTTTATGTCGCAGATTACCTTTTTCGTTTAATTCTCCAATTTTTTTTTTTTTTTTTTTTATAATCATGATCTCGGCTCAATGATGCCTAACCAATAGAAATGCAAGACCTACAACTCCAGTCATTAGAGATCAACCTCACTTCCTACACTTGTTGGAAAAATATAATTTTGAAAAAAAATTTTCCCCATTGGTAATTTTTCTAAAAATGCCTAAAAAATCTACCATTAGATGAAGAAACTTTAAATGAAGAATGGTCACTTGATTAAAGTTGGCAAAGATTGTGAATTATGTTCATTGCTTGGCAAGTCATCAGCGAATTGCCAACCAATTTGAACTTTATAAAATGGTAAATAATAAAGATTTTATTATTGTTGGTTCACATATTTTTATAATTCAGTAAATTTTTATAAATCTATGAATAAAATAAAAAAAAACATTTGTTTCCAATTTATTTCTTTATAAATTGATAAATGATAAACTTTGCATTGTATTAACTGGTTCGCATTTTTAGAATGCTCTAAATATAAAATTATTCTGAAAAATAAACTCTGTAATAAATAGTGTTTAATTCTTTTGTTGTAAATTCTCAAAGAACAAAGACAGTGTATCAGTTGACTTTCTTATATTTAGGTTTTATTAAAATTGTAATCTTCACTTTTTAAAACCATATTCCCAAGGACTTAGGGTGGTAAAAATATCTGTGTCAAGGGAAAAACCATCCTTTTCATACACTGTTTTGTATTGCATGAAAGTTGGACTTTGCTATCATTTTCAAATATCACTTCTTTGTGTCTTCATGTGACAGTTTTTTTGTTTGTTTGTTTGTTTGTTTTTAATATATATCCTCCCTCATCCTGAACATTGAATAATTTACATATCTATTTCTTAAATGGTTTTGATATAAAGTTGTAATTGCATATCATTGGTGATTGCATCGAAGCCATTGCCAACTAACTGGTCATGTGAATAACTCATTTCTGTATCCTATTATTTCAGCAATCTGATATCTTCTTGAAAGCACTTTCATATTCATGTGGTGGAAACATAGAAGAGACGTCTGAGATTAGCATATATACTGGCCAAGGCCTTCAACAGAATAATACAGCACGTGCATTAGTTCATTTTATGGCATTATTAAAAAATTGATTTCCTATCTGTATTTCATATTTTTACTGTCATCCGTAACAGATGAACCCCATCCAGGGCAATTAACTTTTTATAAAGAGATTTCCATCCATACATTCTTCCACTGTTTTTGGAATAGGAGTAGAGGTTTATCCTTTGTTTCCTGTTTAGGATTGGATTTCACCTTCCTTCTAAAGTCTTTTTCATTCTCTTTCACTCCCAGTAGCCCCTTGCATCTTAGTGGCATTATCACCTTGCTTGGGGTGAATATAGGAGTAGAGGTTTATCCCTTGTTTCCCGTTTAGGATTGAGTTTCTAGTTCCTTCTAACGTCTTTTTCATTCTCTTTCACTCCCAGTAGTCCCTTGCATCTTAGTGGCATTATCACCTTGCTTGGGGTGAATAGAGGAGTAGAGGTTTATCCCTTGTTTCCTGTTTAGGATTGGGTTTCTAGTTCCTTCTAAAGTCTTTTTTATTCTCTTTCACTCCCAGCAGCCCCTTGCATCTTAGTGGCATTATCACCTTGCTTGGGGTGAATAGAGAAGTAGATGTTTATCCCTTGTTTCCTGTTTGGGATTGGGTTTCTGGTTTCTTCTAAAGTCTTTTTCATTCTCTTTCAATCCCAGTAGTCCCTTGCATCTTAGTGGCATTATCCCCTTGCTTGGAGTGAATAGAGGAGTAGTTTTTTATCCCTTGTTTCCTGTTTAGGATTGGGTTTCTCGTTCATTCTAAAGTCTTTTTCATTCTTTTTCACTCCCAGCAGCCCCTTGCATCTTAGTGGCATTATCACCTTGCTTGGGGTGAATAGAGGAGTAGAGATTTATCCCTTGTTTCCTGTTTAGGATTGGGTTTCTGGTTCCTTCTAAAGTCTTTTTCATTCTCTTTCACTCCCAGTAGCCCCTTGCATCTTAGTGGCATTATCACCTTGCTTGGGGTGAATAGAGGAGTAGAGGTTTATCCTTTGGTTCCTGTTTAGGATTGGGTTTCTTGTTCCTTCTAAAGTCTTTTTTATTTTCTTTCACTCCGAGTAGCCCCTTGCATCTAAGTGGCATTATCACCTTGCTTGGGGTGAATAGGGGAGTAGAGGTTTATCCCTTGTTTCCTGTTTAGGATTGGGTTTCTGGTTCCTTCTAAAGTCTTTTTTATTCTCTTTCACAAACAGTAGCCCCTTGCATCTTAGTGGCATTATCACCTTGCTTGGAGTGAATAGAGGAGTAGAGGTTTATCCCTTGTTTCCTGTTTAGGTTTGGGTTTCTAGTTCCTTCTAAAGTCTTTTTCATTCTCTTTCACTCCCAGTAGCCCCTTGCATCTTAGTGACATTATCACCTTCCTTTGTGTGAATAGAGGAGTAGAGGTTTATCCTTTGTTTCCTGTTTAGGATTGGGTTTCTTGTTCCTTCTAAAGTCTTTTTCATTCTCTTTCACTCCCAGTAGCCCCGTGCATGTTAGTATGATTATCTCTTTGCTTGGAGTGAATTAATTAAATTATATGATCTTCCATGGAAATCAAATATTTATTAAAACACATATTTTATCATTTGTTGCAATTAATCCCACTATTCCAAAATGCCGTGCCTTCTTTGTTCTATTTTATTCGCTTGTTCTATTAGCCCTTGTCCCTTGGGTAGTTCTCATCAAGTAATCATCTTCTGCCCCACACTATGGCTCAATTCCTGTCAGTGTGAACAAAACTTGGAATGGCTTGGTGTATATCCTGTAACCCAATTGAAGACAAGTTATCACACCAGAAGAAGAGTTTTGAATATTGCCATCTTGTGATGTTGCCATGGTGAGAACGACAAGGAACCTGTTGGCTCCCATAAACAAGGTTCTTTATCCTTAGATCATTTCATCTGGTACTGTCTGGGATTAGATAAATGACACTTGGAATATGTTCACTGCTGCATCTGTCTTCTCTCTGAACAGACCTGGTCTTCTCTTCTGCCAGCGAGAAATCCATCTACCTCTGCCTTTCTTCTGACTCTAACTATGACGTTTATCTAAAATGCAACTCGACTATATATATATATATATATATATATATAAAGCGGTGATTCCCATATGATTTGGGGCCATGCCCCATTTTGGTATTTCTAAAATTCTGGTTCGCCAACCCCCCCCCTCACTGAATGCTCATACGCGCTGATTGGCCAACAAAACATGGGGTCTTCCAGCGATATGCATCACACGCTCTCCTTTGCTGACCGAGACACATTAGTGTAGGGAGATGGGAAATACCCTCTATGTCAATTACATATGTACATACATGCACACAAAATATTTTTATGTATGCATACTGTATATGCATTATATGTATTAACACACATTAACACACTCACTCAGACTCACTAGAGCGCCCTGTGTTTGACAATAAACTACATCCCCGTCCTGGGTAAGACGATAAACTACATCCAACAGCAAGGCCTCTGATCAGGAGGCTTTGAGGAGCGTGGAACCACCTCTTAATTGCTGGTGCTCCCGAGTCTACCCTGACCCAGGGTGGTAGCACCTGTTAGGATCCCAGCTACGGACAAATAGTTACCCCCTGAAACTGGGGTAAAAACACTATGAAAGTGTAAAAATAGGTTTTCAGACGAGAAATACTTTGTAAAAAAATTATTATCCAAAATAAATTTTTGAAGAAAAAAACTATTACCAGGAATACGTTTTTGAAAAAAAAAAAAATAAACATTACCAACAATAATTTTTTGAAAAACATTATTACCAGCAATACATTTTTGAAGGAAAAAATTATTACCAGAAATTGATTTTTGACAAAATAAAATATTACCATGAATAAAAATTTTGTTGGCATTAATAACCCATTGAGGTTGATATGCCGTAAAACAAACCAAACCAAACCAGACTCACTAGAAAACAATTTAATATTAATAACTGATTCTCGAATTGCCCCCTTATTCTGTTGGTATAGTAAGCCGAAGGGTGCACATCCTACGCATGCCCTACCAAAATATTACAATGCATCACTGGTGAGTATACACCCCAAGTTTGGAATAAAGCTATGAATTGAATTCCCTATCTTCCAGCTGAGTGTTACATGATACTGAAAGATTTATTTATTTACTTACTAGCAGTAGAACCTAGCGTTGCCCGCAGATGTAACAGTAAGAGATAGATCAAGTATCGACCATCATAAAGACTGAAAAATAAAATTGACAAAGATTATTGTTTAAGGTTGACGGACACGCATGTTTTAATTAGTTTTTTTTTTTTTTTTTACGAATTGGTCAAACCCAAACTCAAACAAAAACATTGTTTTCAATCGTTATGAGTCTACCAATTGAATAGAATTTTATTATAAACAATTGTCTTGTAAATGGAATTTTTAAAGCATTCTGAATGTAAAAATAAAGAAAAAAGTGTGCAAGACAATAAGAAACACTACCTGCCAAAAAAAAAAGTGAAGTTTTGTTGAAATCGGTTGAAAAATGTAGGAAATCCGATCCCATATATAAACGAACACACACACACAAACAACCTGGGTTTTATAAGTATAACTCTATATGAGTTGTCCCCCTTTCATTCTTGCGATGCCTCTTAATCATGTTTTCAAATTGATTTTGTGCAAAAACAATTGTGTTTTTCCAATTTTTGGCACTGTCAGAACCACCGCAAGGTAATTTTACGCAATCCTATGAAGTTTTGTTGAAATCAGTTGAAAAATGTAGGAAATCCGATCCAATATATAAACGTACACACACATACAACCTGGGTTTTATAATAAGTATGATCAATACATTTTATTTTTTCACTTTATTATTTGTTGTAAGTTTATATGTTTTTGTCCTCAATTGGTTCTGAAGAGCAAGGAGTAAGTACTAGTTAACACTTTTTTACTATTTCTTTTTTATTATGATGTTTTCAATCCACTACTTTATGGTAATTTCTTTCCTCATCCTTGTCCTTCCCCCCCCCCATATATTTTTGTAGATACAGAGTGCAGCAGAAGTACCTCCCACACTTTAAAAGTCAACAAAAAAAGAACAAACTGCTGTTATAAAAATTTAGGCAATCCTGGACTTACTCACAATAAAATGTGTCAAAAGGACAGTTTTTCCCATGACACCATCTTTTTTTCTTAACTCCTCTCACTACCCAGCAATTTTTTATTGTTTTAAAAAGCGGTGATTAGAATTGGAATAAAACCTAAACATATGATGTGCTTACGGCCATCACTGAAACTGTCTACCGAGCTCTTCAAAATAACGGGGAAGCCCGTGCCGTGGCACTAGATATCTCCAAAGCATTTGATAGGGTTTGGCATGCCGGCCTTCTTCGCAAGCTCAAGGGTTATGGCATTATGGGTCGATTGTATAACCTAATACAATCATTCCTGTCAAACCATGAATTGAAGGTCGTTCTCAACGGATTCTCCTCCAGTTCCTATCCCACGAACGCAGGTGTTCCTCAAGGCTCCATCCTAGGCCCCACTCTATTCCTTATCTACATAAATGACATTCCTGATGCAATAACTTCCCAAGTTGGCATCTACGCGGATGACACCACAATTTATTCCTGCCTCAAAAACAAATCTATTCTCGCTGACAAAACTCGCCTGGCCTTGCGTCTCAAAAAGGACCTCCAATCGATTGTGAACTGGGGCATGAATTGGCTGGTCAACTTCAACGCTTCTAAAACAAAACTGCTCTCTATTAATCACCACAGAGATCCTTCCCTGCCCTCCATTAGAATGTCTGATGCTCAACTTCTCGAGAGCAACTCTCTGCGGCTTCTCGGTCTCACGTTGACTGCTGACCTGAGATGGAATAAATACATTGAGTCAATTGCTTCGTCCACCGCAAGGAAAGTTGGCTCTCTGAGTCGCGCCAGGAAGTTTTTCTCCCCGGAGTCGAACCTCCAGATCTACAAATCAACAATTCGCCCTTGCATGGAGTATTGCTGCCATATATGGTCTGGTGCCCCTACTGTTTGCCTTGGGGTTCTTGATAGGCTCCAGAGGCGAATATGCAATGTAGTTGGCCCTGCTCTGGCATCTTGTCTACAGTCACTTTCTCACAGAAGCACCATCGCCTCCCTCTGTCTGTTCTACAAATACTTTCATGGAAATTGCTCCGAGGAGCTGCAGTCGCTGGTTCCCTGACGTCATGAGTTCAAGCGCTTTACAAGGCTGGTATCCCGCTCTCACCCTTTCACTGTCGAAACTACTAAATGTAGCCGTCTCTTCTACTCCAATAGCTTCATGTCTCGCACCTCTCGCCTGTGGAACTCTCTTCCCTTTTCTTGTTTCCCTGTGAGCTATAATCTCCAGCTATTCAAGTGTAATGTCAATCGACATCTCCACTTGCCTTGATCTATCCACTACCCTCCTCCTAATCCTTTCTTCTATCACTCCTATCTGATCTTGCTCGAAATTTTCTGTAACCGCCTTGCTTGGGGTGAAATGCTTTAAAAAAAAAAAAAAAAAAAAAAAAAAAATGAAACTGAATTTATACATGTTTTTGGTTCATGTAAATTTACAACAAAAATAACAAACACTATTTATTAAGTTGTTTATTTACTCTATTTAGTTATCAGATTCTTTATTTGAATGGTTGGCAAAACATCGGCTAATTACCAATTGATTCAACCTTTATAAAATGGTAAATAATAAGGATTTTCTTATAGTTGTTTCACCTATTTTAATAATTTAGTAAATGTTTATAAATTTATGAACAGTTTTCCTATTTATTTCTTTATAAATTAGTAAATGATAAATATTGCATTGCATTAGTTCACATTGTATTAGTTTTTAGAAATGTCGTAAATATAAAAGCATTCTTGTAAATAAACAAGCTAATAAATGAAAAGGATTTGATATTTTTGTTGTAAATTCTCAAGCGCAAAAAAAAAAAAATGCATAAATTCACTTTCATCATCCGTTTAAATTTTATTCCAATTTTAATCATCACTATTTAAAACAAAATATTGCCAAAGATTGCCGGTAGGTAAAAAGATGTGTGATAGGAAAAATCATGCGATTGATACTCCATTTTATTGTGGGTATGTCAGTCTATTTTTTTCCAGAACTTGTTTCCCTATTGTTTAAACAAAGAGCTACAATTTTTATTCATTTAGTTTTAAAACTGACATTTTCCAAGTGATGGCCTCCATATTTACCACAAACTTTTGTAGATGATTTCTAAAGTTTTCCATAACTTGGAAGTTCAAGTGCCTTGCGGTTTTCCAGGCGGCTTTCCTTTAAGCACAGAACTTGTGGCCCTGAAATTTTCAACCCATGGAAGTATCTCTATCTATAAAAGGCAGGATGTGTGTGTAACGAATGCACGGCCACAATTTTCATGCACATGCTCTAAGTTAGCGGGAAGGCCAAGACCAACTTTGCATTTCCCAACTCTCATCGATAGTGGAAATAATCAATTTTTTTCATGCTTCTACGGCAGTTTTCATGTAGTTTGCAGCCATTTTGTACTGGCCAGAGTGAGAGCCTATAGCTGGGTGCCATGAATAAGCAGGAAGATTCTATTGGCCAGCGTGAGAGCCAACAGCTGACTGAAATGTTAACTAGCATGCTAGCATGCAAAAAAAATCAATAACTGCATTCGTCACAAGTGGGAAAAATTTAAATCTGCATGGCACTTTACTCCAATTGGCTCATTTGCTGGCTTAAACTCAACGTTGATTCTGATTCCGCAGAACTGGGTTGGGTGTGAAGAAGTATTTGTTGTTAACATTCTTTTTTCATTCGTTTTTTCCAGTTACGAGTCCTTTTTTAAAGCTAATCATTTTGTTTTCATTTTGTTTAGTTCTTTTTTCGTAACAGATTTAATGTTTAGTATAAAGCTTAGAAAAAATTCGGAGTGTGAGATAGGCAAGAAGTAAGGCATGTAGCAACATCAGCACGGCAAAGGGCACTGCTTTAAAGGCAAGGAATGGCAAAAATATTTTAAGTCAACTGATAGTGATTGCTGTATGAGTTGTACAATTTTTGAATCAAGCACGGGCAATGCCGGGCCATGCTGCTAGTCAAGTATATATTCAGAACAGCATCCTTCTCAAATAACATGAAATGTGTATGAAAAGCTCTCCGTGTTGCAGTTACAGATTCTCAGCCTAAAAAAAATCAATAGCAAACACACAGTAAGCTGCGGTTCAAGCCCTGATGGCAACTGAACATATCTGAAAAAAAATGGTAAGACTAGATGAAGACACCATAGTCAGTTGCCAAAGTTTGCTAGTACAACATAGGCATCAGTTTACAATGTGGGAGGAATTTCTACCACACCCTGTATTTATTTAAAATGCCCTTTTTTTTTTCTTTTTTTTTTGGCAACTCCTTCATAGTGTTCATAAAACCGCCAGTCACTCAAGGTCCTGATAAAATCATTTAGGGCCCACTTGACTACATGGGTTCCAAACCGATTGAGTGGGTCCATGGTTCTATATTAACAATTCTTTGATTTATAGCTATTAAAATAAGTTTGTTTTTCTAATTTACACACATTGTCCTTTTAACAAATATATTCTATCTGAACATGGTGTTTTCACATCTCTACCAACCCAGTTTGTCTGAATTTACAAACAATTTTTCTAATTCCACTCTCAGTTAGTCGATTATGTTGACCCCCAAAATCACGAAGTGTGTGAAATGATTTCTGTTTGAACATCCATTTTCATAATAGGCTTTGATAACTTTGAGAGTGGAATTAGAACAATTGCACGAGAATGAAGCTGAAAATTCAGACACCTCTATTTGTCATTGGGTGCAGGGATTGAAACTCTCCACAACAATGTTACATCGAATTTTGACAAAAGATTTGTCTCTACACGCTTACAAAATTCAATTGACGCAAGAACTGAAACCTGCTGACCATTCAGAGCGCCGTACATTCATCAATTGGGTGCACGAGCAAAGACAAGCTGATGAAGATTTATATATAGCGTGTTTCATTAACTTAGAGTGATTTTAAATGCGAATTAAGTTTAAGTGTCTAATGAGTTTTCTTTCAGATTTAACAACTTTAATCGTTGGCAATTTCAACGATGGAAATATTAACAATCAAAACAACATGTCAAAGTTATGAAATTGCCAAAGATTTAAGTTATTAAATCTGAAAGAAAACTCATTAGACACTTAAACTTAATTCACATTTAAAATCACTCTAAGTTAATGAAACACACACACTATATATATATATATATATATATATAAAATACCGCACTAGATTGGCAGCAAAGTTACAGTTGAAATGGCTAGATGTAACTGGAAGTTCAATGCTGACCATTTCTTCTATTCTGCTTCTCACTTGTGGAACTCTTTTCTGGCTTTTTGCTTCTCAGTACACTTTGATCTGCAAAAATTTAAATACAATGTCAATCATTATCTTTGGTCTTCTTAATTCTTTTTCTTTTATTATTCTCTTTCCTTAATAATGTTTTTCTTTTTCTCCTATTCTCTCACGCACAGAAACACATTGCATCTTAGTGGCTTTATTGCCTTGCTTAGGGATGAAATGAATTACAAAATATTCTCTTCTTGATTTTCTATGTTTTTCTACAGTGAAATCATTGTCAGTGCATTTATATTAGATATATAATAGCCCTAGTCTATAAGTAATACTTCCCTTCATTCCTGACCACTGACAATCTCTTCTTTTCAGGTTTGCAATGAATTTTTATAGTAAAATCATTAGTAATGGATATATATATATATATATATATATATATATATATATTCATACATGTTTCATTAAATAATATAGACAAGTGTTGTCTATTTATTTTATGTAAATTTTTTTCGTAAATTCTGATAAGTTTAATAACATTATCGTTGAAAGAAGAAAGAAATTCACAATAGTGATCCATATTTTTTAATACAATCTAAGCTTTTGGCTTACTTAAGCCATTATCAATTACAACATATTAAACAATATATATATATATATATATGCGCATGTTTATCGTTGCTTAGAAATCATCTATGTAAACATTGACAGACTATCATCACTGTCGTGCCCGTATATTGTTTAATATGTTGTAATTGACATTTTTGATAATGGCTTAAGTAAGCCGAAAGCTTAGATTGTATTAAAAAAAATATGGATCACTACTGGGAATTTCTTTCTTCTTTGAACGATAATGTTATTAAACTTATCAGAAGTTATGAAAAAAATTTACATAAAATAAATAGACAACACTTGTCTATATTATTTAATGAAACGTGTATGAATGAAAAGATGCTGCCTAAATACACACAATATATATATATATATATATATATATATAGTGTAACAGCAAAATTGTCCAATTGTTAGATTAAGCTTTAAACCATTGTATCTTAGAAATGATTAAAGATATCTTACTGGAATTCTTTGAGGTTTTTATAACACTCTACTTTGAACAATAAGAATGTATTTAGCTCTAAATTGAAATGCTGATCTCTCGGGATGTTGTGATCTCATGATCCTGTTTTCCTTTCTACTGTTCTCTCTTTTTTTAAACTTATTCGCGATTCTCTGGATAATTTTTGAATGGACTTTGAAGATGGAAGCCAGAATATGAATGTTGGCACCATTATTGAAGGACTGAATGATCTATTTTCTCTCACCATTGCTCAGTTGGGAAGACATAGTGGGGCTGACACAAAATGATTTTAACCTGTTCTCTTTCTAACTCAAAAAGGTTTTTCAGTGATTCTCACGAAAAATGGTGTCAAGATGGCTTATCTGAAAACCTGGAAAAAAGAAACTCAACGGGTTTGGCTGGGTTTTTTAGGTATTAAACATTTTGTGGGATGGACAACTGTCACGTGCTGTTATACGATTTGGACAATTTTGCTGTTACACCCGGTATATATATTAATGCAAGCATTTCTGATAGAATAGGGGTATTATACCCCTATTCTATCAGTAACACTTCCATTAATTCCTGACCACTGACAATACCTTTCTTCCTAATTTTAAATACATTTTTTATTTTAAAATCATTATTAATGAATAATTTGTATCTAATAGCTCTATTCTCACAGATATGTTTGCATTCATTCCTGACCACTGACAATCCCTTTCTGATTTTCTATGCACAACATGATGAATAATTGGCGATTGGTTTGGTTTTTTGGGGGATTTTTGTGGGAGAAAGGGTAACCTTATTGACCCTTTATGAGTTACTTAAAGCCAAAATATATTTTGGATTGTGGGAAGTTGCTTACAGCACCTGTAATTCCCAAGTACCGGGCTTGAGGCTGTTTCACTCTGACCAAACGAGAACCTGTGCTTTCAGTGGAATTTGACCATAAGAAGAATAATTGACTAAACTTAGTCAACTCAAACTAGCGGAAAAATTACAAAACCCCATAATTAATCATTAATTTTTATTTTTCTCCTGCAACCAGAAATATTCCACTTTTATTTCTTTTAATCACTTCACACCAATCAAGGCAATAAAGCCACTAAGATGCACAGTGTTACTGAGTGTGAAAGAATATGAGAAATAGAAAAAATCAAGGAGCAAGAACAATAAAAGAACAAGAATTCAGAAGACAAAAAGATAACGATTGGCATTGCATTTAATTTTTTGAAGATCAGAGTTGACTGGGAAGCAAGAGAATGGTAGACGGTTCCACAAGCGAGAAGTGTGATAGAAGAAACTGTTAGCATAGAATTTAGTGTTACGTCTAACCATTTCAACTGTAAAATGATGATACCTCACCACCAATCGAAAATTGTGCTTAAATTCATAAAGTCTACGCACCTAAGAAGAAAGCTCCCCAGAACAATTATCATGAAAATATTTATAGAAACAGCAAATATTATTAAAATATTTAAAAAAGCACTATATTACGATGATGGGAAGTCAATACAAATGACATTGCAGATTCTTCTTTGGATTTTATCAAGACTCTCTAACTATATAACAGCAGCACCAGACTTGATGTGGCAGTGATATGGACATGGACAAATGGTAAACTTATAAATAGGTCAGCCAGTTTTGGTCGAGAAAAATTGTCTAACATGGCATAGTGAACCAACTTTCCTAGCAGCATACCTAACAATTGATTCAATATAATCTTTCCCACTTCATGTCAGCGGAAAACATTAGCCCGAAAAGGTGCAACGAGCCACTCCCTTGGAGGTTAACATCAGCCATACTGATGGAAGTCAGAAAGCGTTCTCCCAGATGATTTGTTTGTATCAAAATCGCTTCAAACTAAGCAAAAGAAGAATCTGAGTAGCCTTCACATCAGTGGGTAGCTGTAGAAAAAGTTTGTCCTCATAAACAGATTCCAATGTTGTCATTGCCTTCTTCTGTGTGCTATGTCTCTTTAAGCCTTGGGTGATCGTGATTCTCCACAAGTTCCTGTACTTTGTAGCCCTCAGTAAAACGTCTAATCCCTGTTCTCTCAAACATTTACACCATCTTATTTAAGTAGGTTATACACTACTTTCCACTGTACCTCTTTCCTTCAATATGTCCTGTGCGTGTCAAATTTTCCGAGCCCTCTTTCCTCATTATGTACCCTAGAAATTTCAGCTATCTCTTTCTGATGCTAAGTACAAATGTTCTTTTTGTCTACATTTTTTCTCAAAGTTTGTTGTTGCACATGTATTCAGCCCGTGATATTCTCAGCATCCTTCTGCAGAGCCGCATTTCCGTTGCCTCAAGTCTCTTCTCCATCTGCAATGAGATGTTCCTGCATTTGCCACCATATAGGAGGACTGATATTGCATAACAGTTCAATACTGTCTTCATTGTTTTCCAATTAAATTTTACTGTTTCTTAATACGTTGCTTGGCTTTTGAAAGGCATCTTTCAACATCCAAATGCACATGCAGATTTTGATGTCACATTTTCCGTCCTCTGTTAAAGCACTTTATAGACATTTAAATTTTTGAACTCGTTTAATTTAGATATCTACAATTTCTAATTCACATGTTGGGCAGTTCTTTTTGCTGACAACCATACATTCTGTCTTCTTACAATTGATGATTAGTCTTTTTCTTCTGGCTTTCCCTTGCTGCCTTCTGTGTCAGAAATCCAGTAGTTTCCTTTCCGTGCCTATCAATACTATGTCATCTGTATATCTAATATTGTGGTGGCCAATAATAAATCCCAGTAGGACTATTTCTTTCAGGATTGCTTCACTGAAAATGTTGAATTAGTCCGGCGAGAAGACACACCTGTGTCTTACAGCCCTTTCCATTTTTGCATATATACTGAAATCCATTTTTTTATCCTCATGCAGACAGTTTGCTTCCAGTATAAGTTCTGGATTATTCTGATATCCTCCTCAAATAAATCCAGATTACCTTGTATTGGTGCTAAGTTATTGATTATTAGACAAACGTGGGTAATCGTGCTCACAGTCATAATGTTAAAAGGACAGTTTTTCCCATGAAGCTGCTTTTTTTAACTACCTTCACTCTTTGGTAATGTTTATTGTTTTAAAAAGCAATGATTAGGATTGGAATAAAACCTAAACATATGATGCAAGTGAATTTATACATTTTCTTTGTTCTTGAGAATTTGCAACAAAAATATTAAATGCTATTTATTTATTAGATTGTTTATTTTCTTAAGAATAATTTAAATATTTACAAGATTAATATGTGAACCAACTTCAATTCAATATTTATCATTTATCAATTTATAAAGAAATAAATATGAAAACAATATTTTTTATTCATAAATTTATTAAAAAAAAATGACTAAATTATAAAAATATGTGAACCAACTATAATGAAATCTTTATTATTTACCATTTTTTAAAGTTTGAATCGATTATGTATTTGATATGGCTCATCTTCTTTTTAGACATTTTTCCACAAGACTTTGTTTTGTTTTTCTTTCTGCCTTCCTTTTCTTTCTTTCTTTCTTTCTTTCTTTCTTCTGTTGTGTACTTTTTTTTTATTTTGGGGTAAAGTTTTCAACCTTTTGGGGTAAAGTTTAACCTTTGTGTATGCAAAAAAAATGGTGTGTCAAAGAGAGGTTTTTCTTGGCTTCAGATGGGGAATTTCAAAATAATAGCTCAAGAGGGAGTTAGCCGTCAGGCAGTACCTCTCCTTTGGGTGTGAACTGGGGCCATTACGGCACACCTGAGACATGTCGAGGGGGCTTGAGCAATTTTTTTACAGTATTGCCGTGAAACTTTGTGTCACTACCTCAACAATGATTATTGCTTTTAAAAAGCGATGATTAGGATTGGAATAAAATCTAAACATGTGATGAAAGTGAATTTATACATTTTCTTTGTTCTTGAGAATTTATTAGGTTGGTGCAAAAATAATGACATAATAATGTCGTTTTTTGACGTATTTTTTAATGTCAAAAAACGACATTATTACGTCATTATTTTTGCACCAACCTAATACAACAAAAATATTAAATACTATTTATTTATTAGATTGTTTATTTTCTTAAGAATAATTTAAATATTTACAAGATTAATATATGAACCAACTTCAATTCAATATTTATCATCTATCAATTTATAAAGAAATAAATATGAAAACAATATTTTTTATTTATAAATTTATTAAAAAAAAATGACTAAATGATAAAAATATGTGAACCAAAATTAAATCTTACCATTTTATAAAGCTTGAATTGATTGGCAAATGAGCCGGTGTTTGGCTAACAATTCCAACAAACATAATTCACCAGCTTCACCAAGTGTTTTTTTTTAATCAAGTTGCTTAGTGTCTTTTATTCATTTAAGATTTTTTCATCAGTCAGCACTTAATTGACAATAAATAACACAAAAATTTTGAAATGATGTCATGACATCAAACATCTTTTTTTTGAGGTTGCTGAATCTGAAAATAAAGTAACCTTACTTTTTCTTGGTTAGCTATCATTTTTGCTGTATAGAAGTGCCTCATTTTGGGAAAAAAAAACTCGTTGTTTTCTGTTTATTGACCGATGGCAATATTTCTCAAAATAAAATCGAAGAAACCCTCATTTAAACTAACAAATATTGGTCTGCTTATTAAGAAATACTATTTTTGCAATAACAATCAAGACCATAAGTCTTTAAAAATAACATGATTTAATATACCAAGACCAACGAGTATTTTCATCAAATCATTTAATAAACTAACAGCAGAAATAAAGTATTCATGTACAGAAAACTAAGGTAAAATTTTCTCTTTTTTGATTGTCTGTCATGTTCAATGTTATTTAAGTCCCTTTTGATACTCCAACGGCATCATTTACAGTGGAATAGGTGCGTTAGCATTCAATTGGGTTGTCTTTAGTTGGAGTTTTTTTTTCTAACTTTGAAAACAAAATGCTCTCAATGTTCTTGGTTTTCTTCCGTAGTGAAGGGATAAAAATGATTGGATAAATTTATTTATTAGTGTTGTATAAGAGTAAGTGTCATTGCCAACATTAGGATTTGAAACTAGATCGCCAGTGTTACTCACTGGCGATTCCATTATTAAGTAGATCACATGATCGTAAAGGAAGTGAATAAATATGAAGTAGCGTGATGACTATACGATCACTGTTCACTTGTTCTTGTCTATCCACTATTGCTGTATGGTTACTCTCTCTACTACTATACGGATTACGATTCTCTTCTGATCATTATACTATTTGGCAATTACTACTTGAACAAGTATTACTAGTGCGGATATTACTGGAAGGCATTACTACTAGTACCAGCATCTACGAAGTCTCAAATATAACAAGCATTTTTGGAAGTGATAAAGAGCTTTCGCTTGACATAGCGAAAGTGATAAGAGAAGCTGTCCAGAATCACAAAATATATTTCGGTATTAAACAACCCATAAAGGCTGATATGCCGCTAAACAAAACCAATCATATTGATTCACCTAAGACAATTTGTATTGAGCCTTGAGCTATGAATTCCATTTTAGAGTCACTGACATAGAGTCCAACATCATAAGCAGTATTTTCTAAGATGATATAGGGGAACTGTGGCATAGGTAATGGTGTCTACAGTGATAGCTAGGTCATCTGCAGAGTTAATATTGGTCAACGTTGTTTACGCGAGATAAATTCTACTGAAAATGATGTGAAAATTCGCGTACGTAAATCTTGGGCTGCCTTAAATAAAGTGCTCTGGAAATCTGACCTACCAGATAACCTCAAATGGACATACTTAAAACAGCGTTAATGTATGGTTAATGTACGTCTCAAATATAACAAGCATTTTTGGAAGTGATAACGAGCTTTTGCTTGACATTGCAAAAGTGACAAATGAAGCCATCCAACATCACTAAAATTAGATTGTTTATTTGCAAGAATAATTTTATATTTACAACATTCTAAGAACTAATACGATTAGAACTAATGCAATGCAATATTTAGCATTTGCCAATTTACTATATTATTAAAATAGGTGAACCAAACTATAAGGAAATCCTTATTATTAACCATTTTATGAAGTTCGAATCATTTGGCAATTAGCCGATGTTTTGCCAACCATTCCAATAAACAGTAGCGTAAATAAAGAATCTAATGAGTGGTGTTTACTATTTTTGTTGCCAATTCTCAAGAACCAAGAAAATGTATAAATTCAGTTCTTATTCCAATTCTAATCATTGCTTTCTGAAACAACAAACTTTGCGAAAGAATGAAGCCCGTTAAAAACATGATGCCAAGGGGAAAAATCATTATTGTGGGCACATTTATCCATGCTTGTCAATTATTGTTTCATCCGCCCCCCTCTCATCACCGCCCTGAGAATTTGTTGCAACAACTTGGGGAAATGAAAGATTCAACAGGTTTGTCGCATTATTTCTGGCCATGTTATCACAGCTTGTGTAAACAGTTTGTGAAACTGCTAATAAATTTCTGTAGATAAAAATATCATTAATGCAGTTTGTTTCTGTATATATAGCATTGTCCAGCACTGACCTCCCTGCACGATTAACAGTCATTATCAGTATACCTGAAGGAGTGTCTGATCACTTGCTTCCTCTTCAAAAGGCTGACTCATAAATGAATCCAGTACAGAGAGTGTGTGTGTGTGCGGGTTTTTTTTTTTTTTTTTTTTTTAAAGAGCTTCATAAATCTCTAATGAGTTATATAAAGAACAGATGTTTTTCAGTGCAGAACGTCTTGCACAAGTGACGGTGACACTAATCATTAGCCTTTAGCATAATGACAACCAACAATCAATCATTGATCAAGACCAGCCACAGTCCAAGTCTTTGTAAACTCCACGATCCTTGCATTAGCTGCATAGTATGTGCTTCACCAGGGCTACATACAGTTTTTGAATTCAGAGTTTTCCTTCTCCTACATTGGTTGCCACTCAAGGATGAAGAGCCCAGTCTACCCTACTATTTAACCATAGTTGGAGATTTTGAATTCTGCTCTACTGTTTACCGATACTTGGAGATTTTGAATTCAGAGGTCTCCTTTTCCACTGGTTGCCGCTCAAGGCTGAAGAGCCCAGTCTACCCTACTATTTAACCATAGTTGGAGATTTTGAATTCTGCTCTACTGTTTACCGATACTTGGAGATTTTGAATTCAGAGGTCTCCTTCTCCACTGGTTGCCGCTCAAGGCTGAAGAGCCCAGTCTACCCTACTATTTAACCATAGTTGGAGATTTTGAATTCTGCTCTACTGTTTACCGATACTTGGAGATTTTGAATTCAGAGGTGTCCTTCTCTTACACTGATTGCTACTCAAGGCTGAAGAGCCCAGTCTGCCCTACTATTTAACCATAGTTGGAGATTATGAATTCAGGGTTGATTTTCTCTGGGACTGGTTACCACCGAAGGATATAGGATGCTGTCTATTGTGCTATTTAACCATAGCTGAGGGGAGAAACGATGGATTCATACCTTTTTTCAGAGGAATTTGCCCGTAAGTGAATGGAACAAACTCGACTGGAATTCAATCAAAGCCGCTATCTATCATGCTCTTCCATACATAATAAATACAAATGTCAGTGTGTCACACTTCTCCAACTTTAATCCTAGAGGCTGCAGCCCAACATATCATACCATTTTGGAATCAGGCCGACTCCGTGAGCAAGTTAAAAATATTCTGGGCCATATCTGAACCTGCAATCCTGAAATTTTGGAGTCCCAAGATTTAATTACTGTGATTGTTTTTGGCGTTGTTTTTTTTGTTTTTTTGGTTTTGTTTTCTTAAATGCAGTGATTAATTTGGAGTTGTTCTGTAGTTTATTGTTGCCTATTGCATCTACTCCTCCCTACCTATTGCGATGGAGGCCCAATTAAGAGCCCTCCACTGCAGCTAGCTTAAATTCTGCTGGATAAAACAGCTTTTAAGCTAATTAATTATAAAGCTATTTTTCGGGGAGTGCCACTTAAATGACATTTCGCTTGGTGGCAGTTGTTTATATAAAAATGTATGCATCTACCAATAATCTTCATATATACATACTTGGTTGATTTTTTTTTTTTTTTTTATATGTCTACTATTCTTAGTTTATTTAATGTTGAATTTTATATGAGGCACCCAGTGGGGATCAAACTGGCAACTCGGTCCTGACAGTCAACCAGACTGGCATTTCTTACCATAACCCCCTCTCCACTGGTGCTGAAGTATCTATTTATGTTGATTGATTTTAAATGTCAACCCTTGTTGCATTACTGAACATCAAGTTTTACACAGGGTACCCAATGAGGATCAAACTCACTATTCAGTAGATATGATCAGCCAGACTATCCTTGCTAAATATGACCTTATTCTGATGGACCTATTTGATTAAGTTGGTTGATTTTAAGATATGTCAATCCTTGTTGGTTTATTTAATGTTGGATTTCGCAAAGGGCACCAAATGAGGATTATCTCGTAGTCAACCACCTGCATCAATAATCATTACACCAAGGCACCTGTGTGTGTGTGTGTGTGTGTATAAACAATCTCTGTCTATAAAAGGCAGGATGTGTGTGTGTGTGTAACAAATGCACGGCTGCAATTTTCGACGGATTTGCACCAAAATTTACATGCACATGCTCCAAGTTAGCGGAAAGTCCAAGACCGACTTTGCATTTCCGAACTCCCATCGAATGTGGAAATAATCAATTTTTTCATGCTTCTATGGCACTTTTCATGTAGTTTGCAGCCATTTTGTACTGGCCAGAGTGAGAGCCAATAGCTGGCTGCCACGAATAGGCAGGAAGATTCTAATGACCAGCATGAGAGCCAACTGCTGACTGAAATGAATGTTAACTAGCATGCTAGCATGCAAAAAAAATCGATAGCTGCATTCGTCACAAGTGGGAAAAATTTTAGTATAGAGCTTTGAAAAAATTTGCAGTGTGAGATAGGCAAGAAGTAAGGCATGTAGCAACATTAGCACGGCAAAGGGCAAAAATATTTTAAGTCAAGTGATAGCGATTGCTGTATGAGTCATACGATTTTTGAATCAAGCACGAGCAATGCCAGGCCATGCTGCTAGTGTGGACATAAAAATCAGCATTTTATGGTGATAGTCTGTTTCACAGTTAATTGCTAATACCCCATGATGACTGAATGAACAGGTCCGTCTATGAAGCTCTGGAGTCAGGGATACTGAAGGTAACATCGATCAACTAAGTGACAAACTTTTTACTTTTATCAATTCTATTAATGCTCTCTGATATCGAGCACTTTATTGTAAAGACTTCTTGACTTAAATATCTTTTCTCTCAGAATCCAACTAACAGCATGCTATCTTTGATATCGCTTAAATATATATAATTAATACAAGTAAAAGGATTGTCACTTAACTGATTGATGTTACCTTTAGCATCCCAACTCTAGAGCTCCATAGACAGACTCTCAGGAATCACTCCTTCCACTTGTCAGGGGATATCAGCATATTTATGATTTTCTATATATATAAATCAGGATCATAAATATCTACATCTTTCTTGATATAGAAATCTGAATGTGTCAGAACACATTTATGGTGTTGAAACATAATTACCATTATGTAGTGATTTTACCATGTTTGAATATCCTAAAATAAATAATATATATATATATATATATATATAAAGCTGTCTGTGTGCAATCTGTGGAGTTAAGCTTCAAGATAGGACGTCTAACGTAGACCTGTTTGACAGGTGTAATATTGAAGGAATCGAGACTTTTATCACACAGTCTCAGTTACGGCGGACTGGTCATGTCTTGAGAATATCTGATGACAGGATACCCAAGATCCTAATGTACAGCCAGTTAGATCAGGGCTACAGGAATGTAGGACGTCTATGGCTAAGATAGAAAGACAAGCTGAAAAGCAACTTGTCAATATACCACATAACACTGTTGAGCACTTAGCCTTCAAGCTGGTTGAATGGAGAGATCAACGTGTTTTATTGGACTCAGCAATTTTCAATCTGCTTGTCTGAATCATCTTCAAGAAGCCAGAGCAAGATCTAAAAGGTCAGCCAATCTAACAGTGATCTCATATCACAATCCTCACACTTACTCCATATGTGGCCTCCTTTGTAAATCACTAGCGGGTCTTAAATGCCGCTTAAGATTATCGCACAAACTTTCATAACTGAATCAATAAGCTGTCAGATCCTCATAGAGTCCATTATTATATATATATATATATATATATATATATATATATATATATATATATATATATATTTGAACAATAAAAAAAATTAAAAAATTAAAATCCTCAGACACACTGGGTTGTAGATTAATATTCTTTCGTTTTTTTATTATTATTCCATTTAGATTCCTCGACTAGTTTCGGCCGAAATGGCCATCATCGGGAGGAGAAATATTTCTGCTTGCTGCTAGCACTAAACTACAGAAATGAATGTCTTGATGGAGAAAATGAACTTTTGTCTGTAGTTTTCATTTGTTTTTTTATTTTTTTATCTTTTTAAAATGAATCTTTTAACATTCCTTGTGTTCGTCAAACAGTCTCTTTTAAGTTGTTATTTGAGATAAGAGCTGGATAGATACATGCTGCTATGAATTCTCTGGTCAGTTTGACAGTTTTATTGGACTTGGTGAGGGGATGTGTCTCTGTTTAGTGTTTGTGTGTGTGTGTGTTATTTGGTTCTTAGGGAGTGAGTGAGTATGATATGTGTAAGCGTGTGTATTGCTGTGGGTGTGTGTTATCATTTGGCTCATTATATATATATATATATATAAAAGTATTGCTACATAGATCCTTGGTAGTGATTTGTAATCATTTTGTTAGGAGATGGGACAAGTTTTTTTCTTTTGTCATGTCTGTCTTTTATTGCTTCAGTGTTGAGTAGATAACAAACTTCTAGTTTTGTTTTGTTTTTTGTTTTTGTTCTTTAAATAGTTTTTGTATGTTTTGATATAACACTTCTATTTCAGTTTTTTGGGTTTTTTTTATCTGATCTATTGTCTTCAAAAATGACAGTTGGGTCCAAAAAGCAAAACAAGAAATGTGGAACCTACTCAAACCTGAAACAATAAAAGACAGACATGACAAAAAATATATCAACATATATATATATATATATATGAAGAAAAATATACGGAAAAAACAAACAAAAATCCTAATATGCAATTATGCTGTTTTAATGTTAATATAATGTCAACGTCGGACGTTTCGGTCTAGTAGACCATCTTCAGGACATATTCATAAAACATAATTAACATTAGACTATATTTAATTCAACATGAAAAGACGATGGGCATAAGAGTAAGACTAATCAAAACAGACAACTGAAACTTTTCAAGATCAGCGTTCCGTTTCAATATGATCATGTCAGTGTCACGTGGGCGTTGTTGTGAAAACGTACTCCTAAAATAGAGTATTTTGAATGAAAATATGAATATGTCCTGAATATGGTCTAGTAGACCGAAACGTTCAACGTTGACATTATATTAACATTAAAACAGCATAATTGCAGATTAGGATTTTTGTTTTTTTTTCCGTCTATTTTTCTTCATACTGTCGGATCTATATCCGTATATTTGCTTATATATATATATATATATATATATATATATATATATATATATATATATATATATAAAATCAAAGAGATAGAAACTTCAGTGTTACTAGCAGTTTCATGCAACAAAACAGTCTATTTCACTGCCACTGGTTGTGTTCCCACTTATTTCTAAATTGCTTTTCTATTTAAAGTTTTCTTGTGCAGTCTTTTGAGCATTCTTTATTATCTTTTCTCTGTGAAGATATGTTTCTTCATGTTTGTTTTTTGGGTGGCCTGTTTTTTTTTCTGTTTTTTTTTTGTTTTTGTTTTTTTTTTGTAAGTCTTATTTCTCTTATTTAATTTGGTTAATTTACACAAACTTATATATCACAGACTGATTGTTTCATGTGCATACCTCTGACAGGTCTAACAAGACAAAGAAGAAAAATCTAAGTTTGAATTGACCCCCCCCCAAAAAAAAATCGAATGAAAGTTAATAAAGTATTTTATATGTAGAGGCAACTCTGATAAGATATGAACCACCTTTAAGCTAGGCGTGTTTTTTATGACCCAACCAGGAGAGATCTTACAGTAAAGCACAAATTGGGTGTACAAATACACACAAACACCCACCCACCTCTCTCTAAAACAGATCTAACATATAACAATTTAGCCAATGCATTAGTTATACACAGTTCAATAATAAATTCAAACACAACTTCAATCTTGAGAATGTCACAATTATTAAAAGTGAAAATAACTTACTTAGACAAAAAGTTCTTGGAATTTTGCCAAAATGTTAACTTATGCCCCAATTTTTTCAGACATCTTCCTTAAAGAAAATATTTAAGATTGGTATATATATATATATATATATATATATATATATATATATATTTTTTAATGTGTTTTTGTGTTTGTGTGTGCGTTTGTGTACATGTACAGTGCTGTTCGGTAAAAGTAACTCACGTGATTTTTTTTTTACTAAATGTTCTCTTCTCCGATGAAACGAAAGTTGAGCTAAATTCAAAGGATAAGTGATCTAAAATCCGAAGAAGAAGCTTTGAAAGCTCTTTGAATTTAGCAGTAAGTACTGTCAAGCATCCGTTCAGTATAATGTTCTGGAGATGCTTTTCTTTTCATGGAACTGGTTTCTTAAAACCTATTGAAAAGACCCTCAGGAGCGAGCAGTACAAGAGAATTTTAGAGTCTTTTCTGCTCCCTTCTGCTGAAAGGGTGAAAATCGATCCCATCAAGCTCATTTTTATGCAGGATAATGCTCCCTGTCACAAAGCAAAATTGATGAAGGAATACTTTGATGAGAAGCAGGTGAATATTATGACATGGGCGCCCCAATCTCCTGACCTCAACAGCATAGAAAACTTATGGAGTATGTTGCTCAACTGCTTTCTCGAGAGCCTGTACTTTATAATGCTCCATAAGTTTTCTATGGGGTTGAGGTCAGGAGATTGGAGCGCCCATGTCATAACACTCACCTGCTTCTCATCAAAGTATTCCTTCATCAATGTTGATTTGAGAAGTAAATATAAAAGTGAACTTTGAAGTCAACTTAGAGGTGATAGTCTGTTTCATGCTAAATGTAATCGTCAGTTGAGTGAGAGACCAACAGAACCACTTGTAACACTGAAGACGAACTTAAGGCAGGGATTATGGCGGCATTCATGAAAGTAAACAAAGGGGACTATTCAGAAGAGTTGCAGGAGAGTCTGAAGTCATCTTGAGGCCATGATTGAAACCAGTGACAATTTTATTGAATGAATTTACTCTTTGTTATTTCAAGATATTTTTGTGTAATTTTTCTGTTAAAGTGACATGCCAGTGTTATTTTCATTTTTGCATCGTTTAGACAACAATTTATCCATTGCACCCTGTATGTTTGTGTGCGTGTGAATGTGTACATAATACAGTGGGGGGAAATAAATATCCGTACACTTGAAAAATTGTATTTTTATAAATGTAAAAGCCTTAAATAAAACAAATCTCAGGTCATTTTATGTATAAAGACACATACTATTAAAAAAATAATAATAAACTTAATTAATACTTATTCTAACAGAAATTATTTTTTTTTTTTTTTAATTCTAACTGGTGAAAAAAGTATTCGTACAAATCGATTATTATTAGGTTGGTGCAAAAATAATGTCATTTTCTCACATATGTTACTATGTAAGAAAACATTATTATTTTGGCACCAATCTAATAGAATAAAATAATCAATTAATTATGAAAAAAGTATATTTTAGAATGTTCCAATAATGTTATCAGTAATTATAGTTAACGCTATTAGCCATTATCAGAGCATTCTGCAATTTCTAGTCTTACGAGAAGATTCTAATAATGCCTAAAGGTAAAGAATTGACTATTTCACAAAAACAACACATTTTGTCTCTTTGGAAAGATGGGAACAGTTATAGAACGATTTCTAACAACCTGAATATTCCTTTTACTACAATTGCTTCGTTCATTGCAAGGTTTAAAACTCGTAACAGCATCGAAAATCAAAGACGAACAGGTGCTTCGAGGAAGATTTCTCTAAGATCAGCAAGGATATTAGGACGCCAGATTCAACAAAATCCACAGGTTACCTGAGAAGAGCTGCAGGAACATCTCCGTGCATTACGGATTAAAGTAACCAAGCATACAATAAGTAATGAACTACACAAAAACAGTCTGAAATCATGCATTGCAAGGAAGACTCCACTCCTCTTGAAACGACACAGAGATGCTAGGCTAAAATTTTGTTAGAGAGCATAAGGATAAAGAATACTCATTTTGGGAAAAGTACTCTGGACAGATGAAGCTAAAATAGAGTTGTTTTGTCATAATTATCGAAATCGTGTGGAGGAAGGACGGTGAAGCCTTCTTACCAAAGAACACGTTGCTAACTGCAAAGTTTGGTGGTGGCAGTATCATGATCTGGGGTTGTTTTTCTGCAAAAGGTGTTGGCAGAATATCAATAGCAGATGGCAAGATGAATGCCGAAAGATACCAGAAAATGCGTTCTGTTGACAGATTTCGGCTACCTCCTGATTGGGTTTTCCAACTGGATAATGATCCTAAGCATACCACTAGATCTACAAGGAAATTGTTGGCTCAAAGTAAAGTTGATGTATTGCAATGATCATGTCAGTCCCCAGACTTGAACCCAATCGAGAATCTATGGCGATATTTGAAAATTCAAATTGGGAAAAGAGCACCAACCAATATCAAGAATTTGAAGACAATATGCCAAGAAGAATGGGACAAAATACCACTGAATGTGTCCAAATCATTAATTGAGACGTACAGGAATAGACTGGTAGTTGTTGAACTCAATAAAGGATATTCCACAAAGTATTAAATTAAGTTAATATGATTTTTTAGTTTTGTACGAATACTTTTTTCATCAGTTAAAATGAAAAAAATGGATTCATTTCTGTTAGAATAAGAATTAAGTTTATTGATATGTTTTAATAAAATGTATCTTTACACATAAAATGTATCAAAATTTGTTTTAGTTAAGGCTTTTACATTTATAAAAATACAATTTTTCAAGTGTACGAATATTTATTTCCCCCCACTGTGTGTATATATATATATATATATATATATATATATAAAAAATGTGTGTTTATGGCTTTCATTTCTGTTGTTATTTTTTATTGCAACCCTGTTTTAAAGTCATCTATTTTTGAACAAAGATAAAAGCTAGATTAAAAAGAATAAAAACTTGTAATTCCAACGAATAATTTATTGTTAAAACACATATATTTCGGAAAGCTTTTGCAATCCTTGATCACTCTTGAGAAACTAAAGAAATTATACCTTATAAATTCAAATAAAAAAAAAAAACATTTGATCAAATTGAGTTCACAAGACATTTATTTCTCAAGAGTAATCAAAGATTGCAAAAGATTTCCGAAATATATCTGTTTTAACAATACATTATCCATTGGAATTACAAGTTTTTATTCTTTTTAACTCAATTTCACCAACAGAATCAAGCGTTTTTACAATTATAAAGATAAAAGCCTCTTTATTTCAAAAAAAAGGAGATTAAAAAATTCTATAAAAATGAACACAAGAAAAAAAATGCTATAAAAAAGGACACATGCATAATTGTTTTTGCAAGTGCTACTTCTGTGTGCCATGTTCCTTCAGGACGTGGGTGATCATGGCTCTCCACAACTTCCTGTCCTTTGTAGCCCTTAGGAATAATTTCTTCTTTTTTTTTTTTTTTTTTTTTTTTTTTTTGCTATATTTCCTAATCCCTGTCCTGCCAAACATTTACACAAGCTCCTTAGGTTAGACACTAATTGTCTTTATCTCTCTAGGTTTCATTATTTCTTGTGAGTATGAAATTTTCCAAGCCCACTTTCCTTATTACGTGTCCTAAAAATTTCAACTGACTCTTTCTGATGCTCTATATAAGTATCCTTTTTGTCTCCATTTCTTCTGAAACTTCATCGTTGCTCACATGTTCAATCCATGATATCCTCAGCATCCTTCTGTAGAGCCTCATTTCTTTTATCCCATCTCTTCTCAATCCATGATTAGATGGTCCTGCATTGACTGCCATATAGGAGGACTGATATTACGTAACAGTTCAGTACTCTTTTCTTTCTTTCTGTTACTTCAAGTCTCTTCTTCATCTGTGAGGAGATTGTCCAGCATTCACTGCCATATAGGAGGACTGATATTACGTAACAATCCAGTACTCTTTTCTTCGTTTACAGCAGCTTACAATCATATCAAATTGAAACACCGGTTCCTATACAATCACTGAAGCTAAGCAACATTGATCCTGGTCAATACCTTGATGGGTGACTGCTTGAGAATGCTAGGTGCTATAAACTTGGATGTGCAAGTGGTGTAATGAATAATGGCTCGGAATTTTTAATCAGAGAGCTAAGTTTCAATTCTAATTTTGTTCGTTATATTCATGTACATGCAAATACTCCTGGGAAAATTATGAATCAACATCTTCTCCCTCCCAGCTATGGGTTAATTAGTAAGACTTGTATCACAAAATCATAATTATCTCAAAAAAACTTCTTACAATCTAAAATTATTTTCTTGCTTTAAATAACCTGCAAAGGGTTGATGAGCTATAAAAAAATGAATCGATCAATTAATCAAATACTGATTATCTACACAAGCAATGGCATATAGATATATAGAAACTACCCTGGCCACAAAGTGAGGGATCAGTTTATAGACTGATTGTAATATAGAATTGATCCCTGATTTTATATAATGTTTGTTTACCAAATTATGATTAGATATGAATCCACCTTTTCTAGACCCCCAGCTATGGGTTAATTAGCAAGACTTGTATCAGTAAATCAGAATTATCTCAAAAAATATATTTTTACTAACGAGAAATATTTTCTGACTTTAAATAACCTGCAAAGGGTTGATAAGCCGTAAAAAAAAATGAATAAATCAAAAGAATCTTTGTTTCCAGCGAAATTTTCCTGTTTCTTAATACTTTGCTTACCCTTTCAAATACATCTCTCACTATTCCATTGGGTCTTTAGATTTCAGTGTCACATTGTCCGTCCTCTGTTGAAACACTTCCTAGATATTTAAATATTTGCACTTGTTCAATTTTGGTGCCTCCAATTTGTAATTCACATGTTGGGCTGTTTCTTTTGCCGATAACCATGCATTCTGTCTTCCTTACAGTTGATGTTTCAGGCAAGTGCTCACCAGTCATTTAATATATACATTCTCTGGCCCAATCCACGTCAGCACCTGGTAACGTGTACTTAATTGGTCACCTAATTCCAACACGTTCACTTTGTCTTGATATAGAGGGCCTTGAGAATTTGGAGTATCTGTTTATTATTTCCATGTTGTAGCATTTTGGTGTTGTCAACAGGTACTTTCCTGTATCGTGAAGATGGACAGGAATGTCTTTTTAAATGTTGTGCAATAGGACTTGTATCCAACAAATGAAGTGCAAGACTTCTTGATAATGTTGTGGTTGTCAAACCAACATATGTACTTACTTTTTTGTCTGAGAAATAGTCGCACAAAGGATATTTAAACTGATATGCAATGTTGGTCTTTTCCAAAATACTAGTTAGAGGGGAAGTGATATTGCATATGATTTAGTTAATTGTGTTAAATTTAGTATAGTATATAATTATTTTGTTGAGTTTTAGTTTGTTGCTTTTGATATAGAAGGCCTCAAGAATTTGTAGTTTTTGTTATTTTTGTGGTATAGTATACTGGTGTAGTCAACATGTATTTTCCTGTTTTGCGAAGGAGGACAGGGATCTGTTTTTAGATGTTGTGCGATAGAAAAACTGCAGCCCCTCCCTTAATGAATTTCATCTTAACATCAAGAAACTGATTAGAGAACTGGAAAAGATTGGTATAAAAATAGAAACAATATGTCTATATTATTCAATGAAATATGTTTGAATGAAGATATGATATTAAAATTATATGTAGACCTGGAGATTTTAAATGAGATTGAATAAATAATAATATTCAATTTTCTCCAGGTCTAGTAAAAATTGGTTCTCTGGGAAAGCTACCGGAATCACAGGTGATGGTGAATTGATGATTTGCTAAATTACTTAAATTATTTTCTCTGTTTAACGTGTGCTTTAAGTTGCACTAAGGTAACAATACATCCAAAGTTACCCGTCTTTAAATAACTATTTCGAAAAACGTTTTTGAAAATCTTTTGACATTAAAATATTTTTTTTTTTTTCACAATTGTTTCAGATCATTACCAAATGTCGAACATGAAGGTAAATATTTTTTTTTTTTTTTATTTTATCTTATTTTATTTCATTGAGATCTTAAATTATGATTTGTATTCATGTATCCTAGAATAAAACAATAATTTTTTGAATATGTTGTTTTTTTGGGGGGTGGGGAGGGTTTTGGCGGCGACAGTGGTGAGGGGGTGGGTATTTCATAAGTTTCAGATATTTTTCAGTGTCTTTTATAAAAGGCTATTCAGTCGCTAGATATCAACTGCTTCACTTAAAGCAATGACTCTCTTCAATTCAAATTCTCACAATAGAACAGCAGGCTCCACACAATAAGACAAAAGTCAACATTGGCAGTTTTTGAAACCTAATTATCATACTGTATTAATGTTATTTGTTCTTAAGCAGAAGATTAAAACAAAATTCTCACATTTCTAATAAAAAAAAAAAGCGGTTTAAGTCTAGAAATCCTATTCTAAACTGAAGAGCCTACATTCATGAAAAGAGCTTAAATTTTGCATTTTACCCATTTAGGCTGCTTCTGGGAGCATTTCTGGTGCCAAAAATGATTTCAGCACTCCCAAAAACATAGGAATAGAGGTCTAGATCTTGATTTTCTGATGAATACTAGGAAAGTTATGAATGGTAATGTATAGCTGCTTGTATTGAGGAATCGGAGAGCCAAGTTCACATTCCAGTTGAGCTCATTACATTCACTTCCATGCTAATATGCTTGAGAAAGGTATAAATCCATCTGTTCTCCTCCCAGCTATAAGTAAATAGCAGGACTGACTGATTTCTATAGCTTGCGTGGAAATAAGTCTCGAAGGAAAGTCACGGAATTCAAAACCAGCCTGGAGAGAAAAAAATAGAAACCCTGGTCTACAGTGAAGATCTCAAAAAGATCTTAAATTTTGCATTTAACCCATTTAGTTTTCTCTCTGGGGACATTTCCAGTATCATAAATGGATTCAGCACCTCCAAAAACATAGGAATAGAGGTGTAGATCATGATTTTCTGATAAATCCAAGGAAAGTTATGGGTAACAGTATAATGGATAACAGCTTGGATTGAGGATATCTGTCTATATTTCTGAGATGAGGTATTATGTACATTATTTACATTATTCGGACTATTGTCCTCATCTTTGTCGCAATTTTTATTACAACGTTTCGACTGTTGTATGCTCCAGCCTTCTTCAAGTGGTTGGAATGTCGAACTGAACCCTTTATTTCGTTCACAGAGGTAGACTGTTCTAGTTCCACGTGCCATGCTTAATGGATGTCAGTTATCAGTTATCTCCTGTTAATTTTCCCTCTGAAAGTTCTCCACTGCCTTAGCTGGGTATTGAACTCACACTCTTTGGGTTCTGTCACTGAATCTAACCAACGCCTTTAGCCACTGTGCCATGTGTCCTTGAGGACTGGATTGAGGAATCGGAGAGCCAAGTTCCAATTCCAGTTGCGTTTGGTATCTTCACTTACACACAAATCCCCTTGCAAAAGGTATCAATCCACCTCTTCTCATCCCAGCTATAGGGAAATAGCAGGACAGACTGGGTCCTATATCCTTGCATGGCAACTGGTCTAGGAGAAGGAAAAACTGGAGAGGGTTTGGCACCATCAAGCTATCTTGCCCAAAACACACACACACCTGCTACAATGGCTGCAGTACATGGTGTCCCTACGACTCTAATGGGTTATGGATCTCATGGTCTTGATAATGATGCTAAAAGCAGATGATAATATATTTAACATATGAAAGGTACTGTTAGACCAGTTCTGATATCCTGATATCT
The DNA here is from genome assembly GCA_963932145.1 of Acanthosepion lycidas. Taxonomy (NCBI): domain Eukaryota; kingdom Metazoa; phylum Mollusca; class Cephalopoda; order Sepiida; family Sepiidae; genus Acanthosepion; species Acanthosepion lycidas. The sequence goes on from OZ010614.1 coordinate 49,064,237, forward strand.
ACTTCCAGATACGATATAACACACATCACTTTGAAAAGCTTCTGAAAATGCAAAATTTCATTTTTTTTTTTTTTTTTTTTTTTTTTGCACCAACCATTCAGTTCGTTATTACCAATTTCAAAATGAAAAACAAAATGATAATAAGATTTGGTTTACTGTGTAATTGTTTGTTTAACGGCATATCAACATCCTTATCAGTCATTTAATGCCAAAATTTAATTTTCTTGGTTGCTTTGAAGCAATAAAAATATGACAATTGAATTAAATCATAGGTGATACTCAGTTTTTAGGCATATACGTGTTTGTGAGGACATGATTACTGGTGGGTGGTGATATATGATTTCATGTTCTAGTTTTGATGAAGTTATATTTTGAAATACAGTTTGATTTCTTCAAAAAAAAATTGTAGAATATTATATGGATTAATGTCATAAAAGAGTTTTTCATGTTGGTAGTTTGGTTGGTTGATTTTGTTTACCAGCATATCAACATCTGTATGGGTTGTTTGATGCTGAAATGTAAATATCTTCAATGCATTTGTATGCATTCAACTACAGATAAAATGTATTGTTGCTAATTTTACTAGCGATCGGTGTTGTGGCTAATTTTACTAGCGATTGCTGTTGTTGCTAATTTTACTAGCGATCAGTGTTATTTTACTAGCGATTGTTGTTGCTGTTGTTACTAATCTTCCTATCAGTCGGTGTTGTTGCTAATTTTACTATCCATCACTGTTGATGCTAATTTTACTGTCTATTGGTGTTGTTGCTAATTTTACTAGCGATTGGTGTTGTTGCTAATTTTACTGTCGATCAATGTTGCTGCTAATTTTACTAGCGATCAGTGTTGCTGCTAATTTTACTAGCGATCAATGTTGCTGCTAATTTTACTAGCGATCAGTGTTGTTGCTAATTTTACTAGCGATTGTTGTTGTTGTTACTAATCTTACTATCGATCGGTGTTGTTGCTAATTTTACTATCCATTGGTGTTGTTGCTAATTTTACTATCCATCACTGTTGTTGCTAATTTTACTATCGATCAGTGTTGTTGTTTATTTTACTATCGATCGGTGCTGTTGGTATTATTTATATATAAGCTGGTATTTTTGCTATAAAATGTATTCTAACATGTGCTACCACCCTGGATGAGGGTAAACCTGGGAACAACAGCAATTAAGAGGCAGTTCCACACTCCTCAAAACTTCCAATCTCCTGATCAGAGGCTTTGCTGCCAGATATGGTTTATTGTCATACATACGACTTATGCGTAATAGAACTGATCAGGCAATATTGTCTTATTAAATGATTTTTTTAATTATAAGCAACTTTACTCGAAACAATTATCACCTGTCATCTAGCTAATATATTTCCCCAGTCTTTTGAACAGGAGTAGAGGTCTATCCCTTGTTTGCTGTTTAGGATTGGATTTCTGGTTCCTTCTACAGTCTTTTTCATTCTCTTTCACTCCCAGTAGCCCCTTGCATCTTAGTGGCATTATCCCCTTGCTTGGGGTGAATAGAGGAGTAGAGGTTTATCCCTTGTTTCCTGTTTAGGACTGGGTTTCTGGTGCCTTCTAAAGTCTTTTTCATTCTCTTTCACTCCCAGTAGCCCCTTGCATCTTAGTGGCATTATCCCCTTGCTTGGGGTGAATAGAGGAGTAGAGGTTTATCCCTTGTTTCCTGTTTAGGATTGGGTTTCTGGTTCCTTCTAAAGTCTTTTTCATTCTCTTTCACTCCCAGTAGCCCCTTGCATCTTAGTGGTATTATCCCCTTGCTTGGGGTGAATAGAGGAGTAGAGGTTTATCCCTTCTTTCCTGTTTAGGATTGGGTTTCTGGTTCCTTCTAAAGTCTTTTTCATTTTCTTTCACTCCCAGTAGCCCCTTGCATCTTAGTGGTATTATCACCTTGCATCTTAGTGGTATTATCACCTTGCTTGAGGTGAATATAGGAGTAGAGGTTTATCCCTTGTTTCCTGTTTAGGATTGGGTTTCTTGTTCCTTCTAAAGTCTTTTTCATTCTCTTTCACTCCCAGTAGCCCCTTGCATCTTAGTGGCATTATCACCTTGCTTGGGGTGAATAGAGGAGTAGAGGTTTATCCCTTGTTTCTTGTTTAGGATTGGGTTTCTGGTTCCTTCTAAAATCTTTTTCATTCTCTTTCACTCCCAGTAGCCCCTTGCATCTTAGTGGCATTACCACTTTTCTTAATGTGAATTGATAAAAAACAAACTATAAAGCTTAATATGTGTCAGTATGGCTTAAGCGGCTCAAAAAAGGAAAATGTAAAACTAAACAATTACTAATTTATTGTTAGTTTATAATGCATTCAAGTATTGTACTAATCTGACGAGCTTACTTACATTGAACTTTCTTTGCTCTTTATTTGGCACAAGCAAGTGTCCAGAATTAAATTCTAACGATCTGAACTTGACAAATATTTGCCCTCAGGTCAAAGACAAGTTCTGAAATCCTGAGACGTTCTGCTTTCGTGCTCGATTTAAAAGATATCATTTGGGGAAATGACAAATGGCCAATTCTTTCTTTCTAATTTTGTCTTAACCTATTTTTTTTTTTTTTTCTGATTTTTATTTCGTCTCAAGTATTTTTATTTATTCTTATTTGAAGTTGAGAGAACAGAGGCGAAAAGAAAAAGAAAATATGTCAAAATTTACACTGAATGGATTTTGTGATGTAGGGCCCCAAAGTCCACTTGATATAGATTGTCTTTGAAAACTTGTCTCTATAACAGTTATTTCAACAAGGTTCTAAACAAAGCAGAAAAAAAAAAAACGCACAACCATGAACTGACCATTTAAAAGTAAATGATAAAACACGTGTGAATTTTGATTAACCTCAAACACTCTTTACTTGAGAAAGATCAATTCTGAAATCCTGAGACAGTCTGCGTTCAAACAAGCTATCATACATATCACTTAGGAAAATGTTTCCAAAATGCCAATTGTCTACTCTTGAGCTCTCTGACAACAGCCACAGCATCTTTAACTCTAAGTTTAAAATAACATCTCAAAATTACCAGCTAGTATCTCCCATAACAACATTTGGGACAAAATGATAGACATGAAAAGTTTTTATAATGAAATAATGATATATTAATCATAATCTTCAGGTGCGTTGATAAAATCATCTTGGGAGTAAAGGTCCGGAAAAAAAAAAATAGACTAAAGTGAATGAAATTGTTCATATGTTTATTAAATAAATCCTAACCATGAGCTCACAGGTTATATATGTAATCAATAGCAAAAAAAAATATTTACATTATTTACTTCATTCAGACTCTGGTCTTCGTCATATTCACGACGTTTCAACCATTATATCCGCTGATCTTCTTCAGGTGATATATATTGGAATATGGAACCAAACCCTTTATTTAGCCCATGGGGATGAGGGGTAGATTGTTCTATTCCACATGCCATGCCTTTTTTGATCTCCATCAGTTAATTCCCCAAAGGCCCATGGCACAGTGGATAATAGCATCGGTTTCAGCCACCCTCTTGAACCAAGGCACTTGATGTAGGCCTCCATGTTGAGTCTGAGGCCCTCATTAACAAATTTGGGATTTCTTTCCTTATCAGAAAGATGACTGATTTTTCCAAGCTGCTGTACCTTAAGACTCCTCCAACTCTTTCCGAATCCTCTGCACTATCCTCAGATCGACACCCAAACACACTAAAATGTTCGTATTGGAGCTTCTGATATGAATGCCATAAAATACAGCATGCCATTTCCAAATTTCTGGCAGAGTGAATTGCATCATAGTGCTCTTTTTCTCCCAAATGGGGCCAAGTTGACTCTATCGTGCAGTTGACAAAATAAAAAAACAAGCAACATGTATGTGTGCAGTTAAAAATATGAAATGGTGACAATTTACTATTGATTTCTTTAGTGCCTATCACATGGGAAACGTTCCCAAAATGCCAAATGCCTGCTTGCAAGCTCCCTGACAACAGCCACAGCATCTTTAACTCTAAGTTTAAAATAACATCTCAAAATTACCAGATTCTCAATACTTGTATCTACCATAATAACATTTGCGATAAAAAAAGATAGACCTGAAAGGTTTTTATAATGAAATGATGCTATATTAATCATAACTTTCAGGTGCGTTGATAAAATCATCTTGGGAGTAAAGGTCTGGAAAAAAAAATACGCTGAAGTGAATGAAATTATTCATATATTTATTGAATATATTTAGGTTGGTGCAAAAATAATGTCGTTTTCTCACATAGTAACATATGGGATGAAAACGACATTATTTTTGCACCGACCTAATAAATCCTAACCATGAGCTCACAGGTTATATATGTAATCAATAGCAAAAAAAAATATTTAATGTTTTCTCAAACAACCAGGACTTGACAAGGGTCAATTCTGAAATTCTCTATGTTTAGAGAGGATATCGCACATATCACTTGGGAAATGTCTGCCTCAAGTCCACTTTGAATATATGTCAAACTGAATTTTCCAACTTGTTAAAGATATGTGACCTTTATCACAAAGTCGTGTCCATTTCACCTGTTAAACTAGATTTTCATTGAATTATTGCAATATATATATATATATATATATATATATATATATATATATATATATATATGTATTTCGGCAGCGAATTCTCTCTTAGGCATGTCTAATTGAATAAATTGTAAACGTTATGTCTGCTTATTTTTATCATAATCCTTTCATATTCACGAATATTTTTCTGTATATTACAATTGAATGAGGCAAAAAATGCACTGTAACAATGGGATTCACTTTTATTTCCCAAGTACTTTCGATCTCTTTCTGAGATCATAACAGGAGTGCAATTGGTAAGGCAAAAACTATATGTAGCTATTCATATCTGATTTTTTTTTCTTTTGCATTTAAATGCTATGGCTGACAGTTATGCTTTAGCGTTCATTAGAATCTGAAAAGTTATCCATTATAGAATTTTTTCTTTTATGTTGCAATGTCATGGTCAAGCATGCCTAAAAGGATTATGATAAAAATAATGTTTGTAATTTATTCAATCAGACATATATATATATATATATATATATATAAATATATATATTACATGAATCATTCATACAAAAAACAGATATAGTTAATGATTTAAATGGCAAGAATACATCTTCGCAAACAAATTTAATAAAATACATTAACCCCGAACCTGTAGATGAATGTTATGATCCCTGTTTATAAATTCCAGTTGCATAAAGTCTTTTTAGTTTTTTACAAGCTTTCTTCTGTTCCTACAGACATCTTCAGGTATGGAAATAGATTTGTTTTTTACTTCTTGGTAATAACAGGACAACAAAAATATAGATGTAATCCGAAAAAATGTTTTTTAGAAATGTGTTATTGTTAATTGTAAGAAATGTTTTTTGTATGAATGATTCATGTAATGTAAATTGAACTGCACCACATACTTGATATTATATATATATATATATATATATATATATAAAAGAAAAACAGACCACTTTAAGTTACCATTATAATAATTTATTTCACCAGAGGCCTTTTTTTTTTTCATTTTTGGAAGTGCTGTCTGATGATCCGGCGTCCTTTAAAAGGCCTCTGGTGAAATAAATTATTATGATGGTACCTTAAAGGGGTCTGTTTTTCTTTTAAATATTAGCTCTGGATTTACATTGAGCTCTCAGGATTTCATCCTCCTTGGGATTACACATACGGATTACCAAGTTCTTCATAACTTTATATATATATATATATATATATATATATATATATATATATATATATACCAATAGTTCAATAAAACTAGTCAATTGCTGATACCCTGATGATGTTTGTTTCACCTGGGTATTTTTTTTTTTTTTCTCTGTGCATGTGTACTTGATACTTTATAAATTTATGTAACTAAAAAAAAACTATTAGCGCTAGACAATGCATTTTTTTTATTTTTTTTTTTTTTATTTCATTTTAAAGTTCTTGAGCAGCCCTTTAAATTTGGAGGCCACACCGTTTTTCTTCCTCGGAACTTCTGCTGACAACCACTAAATGGCATTGCTAAAATGCTGTATAATAGAAAAGGGTACAAGGGGTGGGCTCAATCTCCAATTGTCATGAACTCCTTGTCATCCAATTTTTTGTCTGTTTATTGACCTTTGGGTTGTTGTTTATAGAGACAACTCCTCCTCCAAAAATTTGACATTTGATATATCTAATTTCTCCCCACAACTGTCTCCATCTTAGGAGACCTTGTTTAAAAAATCATAGGATACTTCTCTTGTTTTCTTTAGAAGCTTCCTCTGTAAAGATAATTGTGTTCTTGGGCAGTCAACATGAACAAATTCTAACACAAAACAGATGTTTTGTTCTTTGTCCAGAATAATTTATAAGAACTCACATTCTGAACAGACTGTCCTGGGCATGATAAACTACATCCAACAGCAAGGACTCTGATCAAGAGGTTTTGAGGAGCATGGAACCACCTCTTAATTGCTGTTGTTCCCTAGTTCACCCTGACCTGGTGTAGTAGCACCTGTTAGGGCCCCAGCTACAGGCAAACAGTTAACCCACAAACTAAAAAAAATTAACCTTACAACTGATACAAGTCTGTTAACAGGGTACAAGCAGCTGGTCAGAGAGTGCTCCAAGCCACCTGTTAGTGTGTTGAATTACAAACCACACCATGCTGTTGATGACATTTCAATATTTTTAAGCAAGAGTGTCACTTTTCTTATCTCGCAATGCTCATAGGTTGAACAGTGCAGAGGGCAGCATTAAAAAAATTATTAGTAAATCTGTTTAATTTACACAGGTCCTGCTATTAGAAATAAATACAATATGAATGCCATTAAAAATAAAGAGAACTGACAGCAAAGCCTCAACAGTAGAAGAATTCCCAGTAAATGCAGTCAAGCATGAGAGCTGCAGCAGCAGTCTCAGCAAAGGAAGATTAGGTTTAAGGATCCAAGCTCTACACATGCCTGAGTGTAAATAATGTCCTTATCTTTGTTGTTATTATTACAATGTATCAGCTGTTGTAATTGTCAGCCTTCTTTAAGTATCTGTTGGTTTGCATAACTTTCAAGAAATTTCAAACTGAACCCTTTGTCTAATACATGAGGGTAGATTGTTTTGGTTCCATGTTCCATGTCTAGGGGTATCTCATCTTGTTCATTTTCGTATTGCTTATACTCATATCACGTTGAAACGCAGGTTCTCCTCCAATCACTGAAGTTAAGCAATGTTGAACCTGGCCAGTACCTAGATGGGTGACCACTTGCGAATACCAGGTGCTGTAAGCTTGGATGTGCAGGTGGTGTAATGGATAATGGCTTGGAAAATCAGGGAGCTGAGTTTGAATCCCAGCCGTTTGTTACATTCTCTTGCACACAAATACTCTTCAGAAACGTATGAATCCATCTATCCTCCCCAGCTATGGGTTAAATAGCAGGACATACTGGTCCCTACAGCCTTGGTTGGCAGCCAGTCTATTTCAGAAAGCAACAGCAGCCTACTACTGGAATTCTGCTTAGTCCATCATGAATTCGAAAGAGACGATCACCCAAGTGAGTCATATCCGCCTGTACCAACACACATCGGAAAAGCATGGTAGGGTAAGTCATAAACAGCAATGACAAAATCTGAAGGAGGTTAATATCCAACAAAAAGGACTTTAGAGACTGAGAAGAGGAGGAGGAGAGTTATTGCTCCCACCTATTTCCACTGAGTCTGAGTCAGCACTGCTCAGCCCAGGGATTGAACTCATAATTACTATATCACCAAAGTCACAAACCAATACCATAATCCATTAGGCCATTGTCCCATGGAGCAACATGAGATATCCTTAGATATGGGCTGCAGAATAAGAACAATCTAGTCCCGTAGATTGAATAAAGTGTTTAGTCCATCAAGAAATTTAAGTCAATCAGGTGATAATAACAATAAAGATGAGGATATTAGTCTGAATGTAAATAATGATAACTCCTTGTCCTAGAAATCTGTCAGAAGGCAATCAGGGGATAATAACAACGCAGATGAGGACATTAGTCTGAATGTAAATAAATAATAACTCCTCATCCTAGAAATTCAAGTAAGAAGACGATCAGGTGATAGAAACAACAGAAATGAGAACATTAGTCTGAATATAAGTAATGATAACTCGTCATCCCAGAAATTCAAACAGAAGGTGATAATAACAACAAAGATGAGGATATTAGCCTTAATGTAAATAATGATAACTCCTGATCCCAAAAATTCTGACAGAAAAAAACTAGCATATTGGATCTCAGCAGCCATATTTGGTCCCACCCAAATTTGGCAAAGCTAAAAATGACTTATTTTTGAAAATCTCACATGTCTTCATTTATATTTTGAACAATCAAGTGCATTTTATTTTTTTTTACTGTAGAGATATTGAACAAGAGACATTTTCCTTTCTTGTGACTATTGTGCCTAAAGTTCATATTTTCTTGATTTCTAATGAAAACTTGACAATTTTCCAGCATATTTCAGTGAAATTGTCATTTTTCATAATTATAATTTACTAGACAAATCCCTGTCTCACAAACATTTCTCTTTTTCATGATTGCCTTACTTGGTTTCTGCCATTTGACAAAGTTTTACTTTTAGTGGAGTCATCATTGGTTCTCGGCTCTTTGCCTAGGATCAAAGTGTAGTATCTTCCCCTGGGTAGATAAACTGCATTTTATCTCTCAATTGTGTCGCTGTCTTCAGACAGAGTGCAACTGAAATTATTATTGACAGGTGCCTGATCTTGAGAAATTGACCTTGCTGCCAGTGTGAGGGAACAAGAAAATACAATCACTACTTGACCTTTTGACTGAGATCAAAGTGTAATATCTGTTCTTATCAACTTAATCTGATTCTCTCTCTCTCCACTTTTATCTTCCCTTCTTTCTGTCTTTCTTTCTTTTATTTTCTCACTGAAATCAAATATACTCTTTCCCCCTCTTTCCACACAATTAAAATTCTTGTCTTACGAACATTTCTCTTAATAATAATTTTAAAAGAATTCAGCAAAGTTATTTATGGTAACTGGATTTTTGGTGATTGTCTTGTTTGGTCTCCATTGTTCAATACTGTGTTTTTAAAAAGAAAACAGTGCTTTATTTCACAGTCGCTATCAATTCTTATCCTTTTGGCTATGATCAAAGTGTAATATCTGTTCTTAACAGCTTAATCTCTCTCTCTCTCCACTTCTATTTTCCCTTCTTTCTTTCTTTCATTTTCTCACTGAAACCAAGTAGTGTCTTTTACCCTCTTTCCATGCGATAAAAACAGAATAGTCCATTATTTATAAGATATTGGCAGGAGACTTTAAGCACTTCTCTCCTCCCTTCTTACTTTCTTTCATTTTCTCACTGAAACCAAATAGTGTCCTCCCCCCTCTTTCCACGTGATCAAAACAAAATAGTCCATTATTTATGAGGTACTGACAAAGCATAATTATTATATGATAATTAATTTAACTTTAAGGATAAAAAGAAGTCAGTTTAAACTGATGCCAGGAGGATCCTGTTGAAAAGACTACGCAGGAGCTTTAAAAGGCAACCCAAACTTGAATCATTAATTTGAATTACAACATACCATTCAAAAGAAACATGAGAGCAAAAGGTAAAAACATCACAGCTTTGTTATCTCAATAACCAAAGATCAGATAACTAACACCTTTAATCTGGCAGTAAGGCCCCTGATTGGGAGATTGGAAGTTTAATAAATGCTGTTCCCATGTTCACCCTGTCCTAGGGTGGTAGTACCTGATTAGGTCCCAGCTTTGGTCAAATATTGAATCCCCAAACAAAAATAAAACATTATGTAAATATAAAACTATATTTTTATAGTAAAAATACCAGCAATACATTTTTATATAAAAAAATTACCAACAATACATAATTATATTAAAATTAGCAACAATACATTTTTAAAGCAGAATAACCAATATATTTTATCTGTAGTTAAAGCCATAAAATTGTGTTCAAAATATTTAGATTTTGGCATTAAATAACCAAAAGAGATTGATATACCACTAAGAGTCATTCCATATCAAATCAACAAGGGTCTGACCATCACCAACACAGTTTTTTTCAAATTTGGTACACTTATAGAATTTCATGATAGAAATTGAATGGTACCTATTCTACATCTCTAGGTTAAAAGATTGCTGATATATGACACCCTTTAACTCTTGCCAAAAAGGCAAATTTTGTAAAATAGTCACTAAATTTAAATATCAATATCTCAGTTGTTATTTTGTTTTTTTTTCACCTAAAAAGCTAAATTATATACCATTTTAAAGTATTTGGATAGAATAAGAGATTTATTTATCTTTTTGTTTAAAGGTCAAATAAGATAATTTGACCTTAAACTTTGACATAATTTCTCAAAAAAACGTCCTTTAATTTTTTTTTGAATTTAACAAATTTGTCTCCTTTATCACAAGATATGTACAAAATTTTGTGGTGGCCTTTTTGACAGTGGCTTGAGTTATAAGGGTTTTACTGAATTGGGCCAAATTCAAAATGGCAGATTTACTCATCTGCCACTATATGCTAATATTTTCATCTCACCCAATATGGTCAAGTTGTATTTCTTTAGAAAGATTTTGAATGCTGATAAATATTCGCATAAGAACTCTGACCATTTGTTATTTGTGTCTAAATATTGATAAATTTGGTGGAAAATAAACAATATTATTTTTCGTTTTGTTCATATTTTTATTATACAATAAATAGATTTTTATATTTAAAAAATGAAATAATGAAAATAATATTTTTTTTAAAAAAAGCATCATGAATTAATGGTAAGATAATTTTTGTTGACATTCGACATTGTATCTAAATGTACAAAACAATCAAATTTTCAGTTTTTTTATATATATATATATATATATATATATATATATATATATATTTAAAAATTAAGTTTTGATCTGGAAAAGTGAATATTTTAAAAAGATTCTTAACATTTGCAAAGAGATTAACAAGCAAATTTATTTTTCTTGTTGGAATACATGTGTAAATAGAAAATAAAAATTTGGATATGCAAACCACTTACTTTTTCATTCAGGTTTTTTTGCAATGACCAACCTTGGTTGTGTCTTTATTTAAGGTTATTTTATGAAATTCTCTTTCCTAAAATATTTGAAGATTTTTTCATCTCAATTTTTGAAAGTTTATAAGTTCTTCCAGTCTCAGTTATTGGATTAGCTAAACTAAGAATATCAGAATAATTTAAAATAAATGGGGTTATGCACATCTCACTCAGTTCAGGACGTCCTGGGTATGACGATAAACTACATCCGCGTCCTGGGTATGGCGATAAACTACATCCAACAGCAAGGTCTCAGATAATGTTTTCAGAAAAATAATGTTGCCAGCTCTAAGTTTTTGAAACAATAATGTTGCCAGCTCTAAGTTTTTGAAACAATAATGTTGCCAGCTATACGGTTTTTTTTGTAAAAAAGTAATGTTGCCAGCTATACGTTTTTTTGTGGAGAGGTAATGTTGCCAGCTATACGTTTTTTTGTAAAGAAGTAATGTTGCCAGCTGTACGTTTTTTGTAAAGGAATAATGTTGCCATCTATACGTTTTTTTTTTGTTTTTTTTGAAACAATAATGTTACCAGCTACACGTTTTTTATTCCATACAAAATAGGCATTTAAAATTCATATAAACTGGATTTGGCATTAAATAACGCATAGTGGTTGATATGCCATAAAACCCAAACAAACAAACAAACAAACTCAGTTCAAGTGTGGGTACTCCAGATGAGTCAAGTGTTTAGTTGGATGAGAATTTCAAAGCAAAGCATTCAGCCTTACCAGCTGTGGATGTTAGGGCTTTGAATTGATTGAATAGAGGAGGGATTGGGTATTTGCTGTTGTTCAGTACACTCTTGCAGAACTGGCAATAACCTTTAGAACTGAACTTACAAGATGCATTACATTGTTGCATATTATCAGCGAACAGTAACTTTGCTTCATTGACGATACACTTGCACTAGTTATGCACAGAGACAAAGAGATGTCTGTTGCAATCAGACATGTCACTCCAGTACAGACAGAAGAAGTGATTCGTGTGAGCTATAGTGGCTGAAGAGGCAGGTGAGAACCAAGGAGATGAATGCGACTTAATTTCTTTGCTGCAATGAAAGCCTTGATGCCGGCTTTTACCCAGAAGGAGACCTCAGACACACTTTTTTGAATGGGATGATTAAAAACCACCTTCCAAGGGACATTGAGAAGGAAATTACAGAACAAGTCCCAGTCTGCACGTTGATAGCAGAAAGTAGGAGGTTCATGGCTGGAGAGGGAGTGGAAGGAGATATTAGCAGACATAGTGATGAGAGTTGCCAAGAGGGCAGAGCTGCATAGCATGATAGAAGTCAGGGATGGCAGTAAATCAGAGATAGAGAAAGGGAACATTACCATCAGGGTTACTGGAGAAATGTGTAGGAGAGTCAACCACTTGTGTGAGGGATTGAGTGATTGAAAAGTTAAAGGTTTGGATGCCACCAAGGTCAGTTACAGAGTGTTTAAGCCACATGGTATGGTGGGCATTAAAATCTCTGAACACAAATATGTTTGCAAACAGGTGTGGAGAGATAGCCTTGTCTATATTATCAGAAATCCTATCAAGTACACAACAGTGTTGAGAGGAAGTGGAACAGTGGAGAAAGAAGAGATAGCTTACTGAATTGAGGAGAGATAGATATGAATGGTCTGGAGATTCCAAAGAGTTTACTAACCAGCAGAAGATGATTATGGACATAAACTCCCAGGCCATGCATGTGGATTTTAGAGTTCTTTCTAAGGAGAGGAAGGTAGCCAGGAATCGAAAAATCAGAGGAAAGGATTGACAAGTTAGGGTTAGTCTTACAGAGAGTTAGTATATCAACAGACTTTTTGAAGAAGAACGATTCCACAATTACAGAAGTCGGTACAAATGCCACAAATGTTGGAGAAATGTTAAAGGGTTTAAAATGATTTTTTTTTTTTTTTTTGGTTTAGGTCTATATGTTTAGTTGTTTATGGTCATGTTGAGTTATGTTGGTAAGGAAAAAAGCTAATATAATAGTAGGTTGGTGCAAAAATAATGTCGGTTTTTGACGTATTTTTTAACGTCAAAAACCGACATTATTTTTGCACCAACCTAATAGTGGCAGACAGTTATTAAATATGACATAGGCAGAAAGGAATTGGCACAGACTGCAACATAATTTGGCCTCGGAGTTACCTATTAAGTACTTCCGCAAAAAAAAAAAAAAAAAAGAAAAAATATGATACCTAAGGTTTAAAATGAATTATTAAAAATCTCTATCTATAAATGGCAGGATGTGTGTGTGTGTCTGTGTGTGTGTGTAACGAATGCCCAGCCGCAATTTTCAATGGATTTGCACCAAAATTTACATGCACATCCTCCAAGTTAGTGGGAAGGCCAAGACCGACTTTGCATTTCCCAACTCCCATCGATAGTAGAAATAATCGAATTTTTCATGCTTCTACAGCAGTTTTCATGTAGTTTGCGCCCATTTTCTACTGGCCAGAGTGAGAGCCTATAGCTGGCTGCCACGAATAGGCAGGAAGATTCTAATGACCAGCATGAGAGCCAACAGCTGACTGACATGAATGTTAACTAGCATGCTAACATGCAAAAAAAATCAATAGCTGCATTCGTCACAAGTGGGAAAAATTTAAACCTGCATGGCACTTTACTCCATTTGGCTCATTCGCTTGCTTAAACTCAACGTTGATTCTGATTCCGCAGAACTGGGTTGGGTGTGAAAAAGTATTTGTTGTTAACATTCTTTTTTCATTTGGTTTTTCCAGTTACGAGTCCTTTTTTAAAGCTGATCATTTTGTGTTCATTTTGTTTAGTTCTTTTTTTGTAACAGATTTAATGTTTAGTATAGAGCTTCGAAAAAATTTGCAGTGTGAGATAGGCAAGAAGTAAAGCATGTAGCAACATCAGCACGGCAAAGGGCACTCCTTTAAAGGCAAGGAAGGGCAAAAATATTTTAAGTCAAGTGATAGCGATTGCTGTATGAGTCGTACGATTTTTGAATGAAGCACGGGCAACGCCGGGTCATGCTGCTAGTGAAAAATATTTCTTAAATCTTTTAGTTTTTATTTCAAGCTATTAGGTTGGTGCAAAAATAATGTCGTTTTCTCACATAGTGACATATGTGAGAAAACGACATTATTTTTGCACCAACCTAATAATAGACCAAATTTAATATTTCCAGTAAGCAAAATACTTTGCTATATTTCAAAAACTAATTTAAATTAACTGGAAGGAGTTTTTTTTTCTTTTTCTAAAATAGCTGATTAGCCACCATTTTTAGTCATCATTCATTGCAATGTAAATCTCTTTATTAAAAAATCTTCCAAAAATAAAATACACTTTCCTGAAACTTTATTTGAGGAATATTATCTGATTTAAAGTATAATTAATCTGATTTGAAACAAATATTACATACTTTAAGTTTAAAGTATCACAGATCTGCATTTTTTAACCCAACAATAGCTGTTTTGACATGTTGACAGCCTGGTGACAGATCTAATGTTGTTCTATGGAGATTTTATCTGTAAAACATAATTTAAGAAAATGACGCATATTTACATAATTTTTAAGTACTCAGTAATCTTAAAAATTTAGGAAAATATTCTTCGTAATCCAATGTTTTATCGAATTTTAGAAAGGTTGAGTTTAAATTTACTACAGTTAACACTCTTCTGATAATGTCATATATGGTCTGTCATACTTACAAAAATGGGCACGTTTATACACATAAAAAAATATTGGTGTTTGATCGTTTGTATTAAGGTTTTTCATTTATTAGTAAATATAGTTTTCACTTAATAATAATATCATCTAAAAGACTGAAATCATTACAGAATTTTAAGATTTAAAACTTAATAAATTTTTTTAATTAAAATTTTAAAAAAATGTAAACAATTCTTGTAAAAATTCATTATACATCAAAAACATTTTTTTCTTAAGGCAACAGTATCCTTAATATATCTTCTTTATAAAAGCAACTAAAATCTTTTCTAATGAAATAATGTCATAGTTTTATTGCATTTTTTATTTTACATTTCACAGCAGATTTTCAGTAAATGGTGTTTTTTTTTTACAAAAACAAATTGAAAATTTAAATTCTCCAAGGAATCCTGCTTTTAACTAATAATAAATATAAAAATCCTGAAATTTTAATTTTCCAAAATTTCATAAAATTAAGCAAGTGTGGGTAACAATGAAAGAAAAAAAATATCTTTCTCAAGATTTTCTGGAAAAAAATTTCAAAAATAATTTCATTCATTTGTGAATAAGTCCTGAAAATTTCCTTAAAATCAAATAATTGTTTGATTTTTGCAAGAATTTCCAAAACAATGTGTTTTTAATGTTAATAAAGACACTAAAAATCGGCCTACCTGCTGATGCAAGAAAAAGATTTTTAACCAAAATTTTGAATATGCTCAAAATAATTAAAAAATTTAATAAAATAATCAAAAAATACTTTGGTCTTTCTGATGTTCAAATTTTGGTATTACCAATTTTGAGGCCTTTTTACATCAAGATATGCTCTATTTCAGAAAATTTTTGGAGGTAGTTATAAATATAGACAGTATATATATATATATATATATATATATATATATATATATATATATATATATACTGTCTATATTTCTGTGATAAGATATTATGTACACCATTTACATGATTCAGACTATTGTCTTCATCTGTGTCGCCATATTTATTACAACGTTTCAGCCGTTGTACACTCCTGCCTTTTTCAGGTGGTTGGAATGTCGAACTGAACCCTTTATTTTTTCCACGGGGGTAGACTGTTCTAGTTCCATGTGCTATGTCTAACAATATAATGTAAGCTGTCAGTTATCTCCTGTTGATTTCCCTCTGAAAGTTCTCCACTGCCTTAACCGGGTATTGAACTCACACTGTTTGTGTCCTGTCACTGGATCTAACTAACGCCTTTATCCACTGTGCCATGTGTCCTTGAGGACACATGGCACAGTGGATAAGGGCGTTGGTTCAATAGTGAGTGAAATAAAGGGTTCAGTTTGACATTCCAACCACCTGAAGAAGGCCAGAGTGTACAACGGCCGAAACGGTGTAATAAATATGGCTAAAAAGATGAGTACAATAGTCCGAATAATTTAAATAGTATTATATATTCTCTTTGAAAAAAAAATTTTCATTTTCACTCATCAACTTTTATTGAGAAGATACTGATTTTACTTGATTAATATAACAATAATTGATTCTTCTTTCTCTCTTGATTATCAGCTCGAGTTCCCAAAAAGATTCTGAAATGTCGAGCTGTGTCTCGTGAAATCAACTTCTCTTCAGCGGAACAAATGGACAAATTTCGACTTGAGCAGAAAATAATGTTCAAAGGAAAATGCTTAGAAGGTAAGCAGCCTTGACATCTGTTTCTCTCTAACTTGGCTCCTCAAGCCACCTTTCCATCTATATTGAGGATTTCTTTGACTTCATGCCATACACTGTTCGTCTCTTTGCCACAAATATGAAAAATTAAAATTTGGAGACATTATTATTTATGATATTTCTTGTTAGAATCTCTGCGATGAGGAATTATCATCATTATATTCGCTGCTATCCAAAGCAGCATGTTCGTCTTGATTGTTATACTCAGGTTTCAGCTCGTACCATTTTAGTAACCTTTACACTAAAGGGTGTCCATAAAGTTCGATGGCATTTTTAAAATTTAATAATTTAAAGTGCACACGAACTCTATGGACACCCTGTATTTACATTGTGCGGGCTGTTGCCTTCATCTTTATTGTCATATTCACAACGTTTCAGCCACTGTACACTTCAGCCTACTTCAGAGGATATATATTGGAATTTCATACCAAAGCCTTTATTTCATCCACTGGAGTAGATTGTTCTGTTTCCACATGAAGTGAATGTGACAATAAAGATATGGACAATAGTCCGAACAATGTAAATAGTGTAAATAGTTGCAATAGCTCTTCACAGAATTATAGACCGTCAATATGGCAACAAAGATGAGGATAACAGTCCAAACAGTGTAAATAGTTATAATATCACTTCACAGAGTTATAGACCGTCAACAGTGCAAACAAGGTTAATAGTGCAAATACTTACAATACCTCATCTCGGAAATACAGACAGATGTTAATAATCTTTATCAGTATTTTTGAAATACGGAATTATCATTATTATATGCTTTACTATTCAGCCAAACACGTTCATCTTGGTTGTTATAATCACAAAAAAAAAAAAAAAGAATATTGCCAAATACGATGATAGATGCCTAAAGAATTTTTTTTTTTTTTTTTTTGAGATAATAGTGATTTACTGATACGAGTCTTACTAATTAACCCATAGCTGGAGGAAGAAGAGGATATTTGCACCTGAGTGATTATAATGAACTCAGCTGATATTGGAACTCGGCTCCCTGATTAACAATTCCAAGACATTATCTATTGCACACCTGGTATTCCCAATTGGTCATTTATGGAGGTACTGACCAGGATTGGCCTTGTTTAATTTCACTTATTGTACAGGGACTGGTGTTTCAATGTGATAGGGCCATAAGCCATAAAGAGAAGAGAGTGATGCCTGTTGCTTGTGCGCAAAATATAGTGAACTGCAGTTGTAGGAGCTCAAAGTTCTTTTGTTAGCTGATATTACCAGAGAACAGCAACATGTACAACAGTCAGCCAAAATTACGTGAATGAGATAGAAAAGAAGAGGATAACAGCAGGTAGAACTGTCATCAATTCTTGAAAAAAGGAATTTTTCCACTGGCCGAATATATTTATTGTTTCGCTAATAATTAATTTTCCCTATCACTTTCGCATTTATGACACCTCTACGTATTAATTTTTATTTATTTTAATTGCCATTTGTTTATTTGTTTATAGGGTTTTTCATCAATGTTTCAGGTGTTGTGCTCATTAGCCTCACCAAGAACGAGAGTTCAAATAACTCTTGAATTGTAAATGGAGAACTCTCCTCAAAATTATAGAAGGTAGACATAGAATGGATTGATTGAAACATTGTGGTAACAACAAAAGCAATACAAAGAATGAGTTCAATAGTCTGAAGAACTCTTGGAATGATAATGACTCTTCTCAAAATGATAGAAGGTAGACATAGAATGGATTGACTGAAACATTGCGGTAACAACAAAAGCAATATAAAGAATGAGTTCAATAGTCTGAAGAACTCTTGGAATGATAATGACTCTTCTCAAAATGATAGAAGGTTGACATAGAATGGATTGATTGAAACATTGTGCTAACAACAAAAGCAATACAAAGAATGAGTTCAATATTCTGAAGAACTCTTGGAATGATAATGACTCTTCTCAAAATGATAGAAGGTAGACATAGAATGGATTGATTGAAACATCGTGCTAACAACAAAAGCAATACAAAGAATGAGTTTAATAGTCTGAAGAACTCTTGGAATGATAATGACTCTTCTCAAAATGATAGAAGGATGACATAGAATGGATTCATTGAAACATTGTGGTAACAACAAAAGCAATACAAAGAATGAGTTCAATAGTCTGAAGAACTCTTGGAATGATAATGACTCTTCTCAAAATGATAGAAGGATGACATAGAATGGATTCATTGAAACATTGTGGTAACAACAAAAGCAATACAAAGAATGAGTTCAATAGTCTGAAGAACTCTTGGAATGATAATGACTCTTCTCAAAATGATAGAAGGATGACATAGAATGGATTCATTGAAACATTGTGGTAACAACAAAAGCAATACAAAGAATGAGTTCAATAGTCTGAAGAACTCTTGGAATGATAATGACTCTTCTCAAAATGATAGAAGGATGACATAGAATGGATTCATTGAAACATTGTGCTAACAACAAAAGCAATACAAAGAATGAGTTCAATAGTCTGAAGAACTCTTGGAATGATAATGACTCTTCTCAAAATTATAGAAGGTAGACATAGAATGGATTGATTGAAACATTGTGGTAACAACAAAAGCAATACAAAGAATGAGTTCAATATTCTGAAGAACTCTTGGAATGATAATGACTCTTCTCAAAATGATAGAAGGATGACATAGAATGGATTCATTGAAACATTGTGCTAACAACAAAAGCAATACAAAGAATGAGTTCAATAGTCTGAAGAACTCTTGGAATGATAATGACTCTTCTCAAAATTATAGAAGGTAGACATAGAATGGATTGATTGAAACATTGTGGTAACAACAAAAGCAATACAAAGAATGAGTTCAATAGTCTGAAGAACTCTTGGAATGATAATGACTCTTCTCAAAATGATAGAAGGTTGACATAGAATGGATTGATTGAAACATTGTGGTAACAACAAAAGCAATACAAAGAATGAGTTCAATAGTCTGAAGAACTCTTGAAATGATAATGACTCTTCTCAAAATGATAGAAGGTTGACATAGAATGGATTGATTGAAACATTGTGGTAACAACAAAAGCAATACAAAGAATGAGTTCAATAGTCTGAAGAACTCTTGGAATGATAATGACTCTTCTCAAAATGATAGAAGGTAGACATAGAATTAATTGATTGAAAAATTGTGCTAACAACAAAAGCAATACAAAGAATGAGTTCAATAGTCTGAAGAACTCTTGGAATGATAATGACTCTTCTCAAAATTATAGAAGGTAGACATAGAATGGATTGATTGAAACATTGTGGTAACAACAAAAGCAATACAAAGAATGAGTTCAATAGTCTGAAGAACTCTTGGAATGATAATGACTCTTCTCAAAATTATAGAAGGTAGACATAGAATGGATTGATTGAAACATTGTGGTAACAACAAAAGCAATACAAAGAATGAGTTCAATAGTCTGAAGAACTCTTGAAATGATAATGACTCTTCTCAAAATTATAGAAGGTAGACATAGAATGGATTGACTGAAACATTGTGGTAACAACAAAAGCAATACAAAGAATGAGTTCAATAGTCTGAAGAACTCTTGGAATGATAATGACTCTTCTCAAAATGATAGAAGGTTGACATAGAATGGATTGATTGAAACATTGTGGTAACAACAAAAGCAATACAAAGAATGAGTTCAATAGTCTGAAGAACTCTTGGAATGATAATGACTCTTCTCAAAATGATAGAAGGTAGACATAGAATTAATTGATTGAAAAATTGTGCTAACAACAAAAGCAATACAAAGAATGAGTTCAATAGTCTGAAGAACTCTTGGAATGATAATGACTCTTCTCAAAATGATAGAAGGTAGACATAGAATTAATTGATTGAAAAATTGTGCTAACAACAAAAGCAATACAAAGAATGAGTTCAATAGTCTGAAGAACTCTTGGAAAGATAATGACTCTTCTCAAAATGATAGAAGGTAGACATAGAATTGATTGATTGAAACATTGTGCTAACAACAAAAGCAATACAAAGAATGAGTTCAATAGTCTGAAGAACTCTTGGAATGATAATGACTCTTCTCAAAATGATAGAAGGTAGACATAGAATTGATTGATTGAAACATTGTGATAACAACAAAAGCAATACAAAGAATGAGTTCAATCATCAGAAGAACTCTTGGAATGATAATGACTCTTCTCAAAATTATAGAAGGTAGACATAGAATGGATTGACTGAAACATTGTGGTAACAACAAAAGCAATACAAAGAATGAGTTCAATAGTCTGAAGAACTCTTGGAATGATAATGACTCTTCTCAAAATTATAGAAGGTAGACATAGAATTGATTGATTGAAACATCGTGCTAACAACAAAAGCAATACAAAGAATGAGTTCAATAGTCTGAAGAACTCTTGGAAAGATAATGACTCTTCTCAAAATTATAGAAGGTAGACATAGAATGGATTGATTGAAACATTGTGCTAACAACAAAAGGAATACAAAGAATGAGTTCAATAGTCTGAAGAACTCTTGGAATGATAATGACTCTTCTCAAAATGATAGAAGGTAGACATAGAATTGATTGATTGAAACATCGTGCTAACAACAAAAGCAATACAAAGAATGAGTTCAATAGTCTGAAGAACTCTTGGAATGATAATGACTCTTCTCAAAATGATAGAAGGTAGACATAGAATTGATTGATTGAAACATCGTGCTAACAACAAAAGCAATACAAAGAATGAGTTCAATAGTCTGAAGAACTCTTGGAATGATAATGACTCTTCTCAAAATTATAGAAGATTGACATAGAATGGATTGATTGAAACATTGTGCTAACAACAATAGCAATACAAAGAATGAGTTCAATAGTCTGAAGAACTCTTGGAATGATAATGACTCTTCTCAAAATGATAGAAGATTGACATAGAATGGATTGATTGAAACATTGTGGTAACAACAAAAGCAATACAAAGAATGAGTTCAATAGTCTGAAGAACTCTTGGAATGATAATGACTCTTCTCAAAATTATAGAAGGTAGACATAGAATGGATTGATTGAAACATTGTGGTAACAACAAAAGCAATACAAAGAATGAGTTCAATAGTCTGAAGAACTCTTGGAATGATAATGACTCTTCTCAAAATGATAGAAGATTGACATAGAATGGATTGATTGAAACATTGTGGTAACAACAAAAGCAATACAAAGAATGAGTTCAATAGTCTGAAGAACTCTTGGAATGATAATGACTCTTCTCAAAATTATAGAAGGTAGACATAGAATGGATTGATTGAAACATTGTGGTAACAACAAAAGCAATACAAAGAATGAGTTCAATAGTCTGAAGAACTCTTGGAATGATAATGACTCTTCTCAAAATGATAGAAGATTGACATAGAATGGATTGATTGAAACATTGTGGTAACAACAAAAGCAATACAAAGAATGAGTTCAATAGTCTGAAGAACTCTTGGAATGATAATGACTCTTCTCAAAATGATAGAAGATTGACATAGAATGGATTGATTGAAACATTGTGGTAACAACAAAAGCAATATAAAGAATGAGTTCAATAGTCTGAAGAACTCTTGGAATGATAATGACTCTTCTCAAAATTATAGAAGATAGACATAGAATGGATTGATTGAAACATTGTGGTAACAACAAAAGCAATACAAAGAATGAGTTCAATAGTCTGAAGAACTCTTGGAATGATAATGACTCTTCTCAAAATGATAGAAGATTGACATAGAATGGATTGATTGAAACATTGTGGTAACAACAAAAGCAATACAAAGAATGAGTTCAATAGTCTGAAGAACTCTTGGAATGATAATGACTCTTCTCAAAATTATAGAAGATAGACATAGAATGGATTGATTGAAACATTGTGGTAACAACAAAAGCAATACAAAGAATGAGTTCAATAGTCTGAAGAACTCTTGGAATGATAATGACTCTTCTCAAAATTATAGAAGATTGACATAGAATGGATTGATTGAAACATTGTGGTAACAACAAAAGCAATACAAAGAATGAGTTCAATAGTCTGAAGAACTCTTGGAATGATAATGACTCTTCTCAAAATTATAGAAGGTAGACATAGAATGGATTGATTGAAACATTGTGGTAACAACAATAGCAATACAAAGAATCAGTTCAATAGTCTGAAGAACTCTTGGAATGATAATGACTCTTCTCAAAATGATAGAAGATTGACATAGAATGGATTGATTGAAACATTGTGGTAACAACAAAAGCAATACAAAGAATGAGTTCAATAGTCTGAAGAACTCTTGGAATGATAATGACTCTTCTCAAAATTATAGAAGGTAGACATAGAATGGATTGATTGAAACATTGTGCTAACAACAATAGCAATACAAAGAATGAGTTCAATAGTCTGAAGAACTCTTGGAATGATAATGACTCTTCTCAAAATGATAGAAGATTGACATAGAATGGATTGATTGAAACATTGTGGTAACAACAAAAGCAATACAAAGAATGAGTTCAATAGTCTGAAGAACTCTTGGAATGATAATGACTCTTCTCAAAATTATAGAAGGTAGACATAGAATGGATTGATTGAAACATTGTGGTAACAACAAAAGCAATACAAAGAATGAGTTCAATAGTCTGAAGAACTCTTGGAATGATAATGACTCTTCTCAAAATGATAGAAGATTGACATAGAATGGATTGATTGAAACATTGTGGTAACAACAAAAGCAATACAAAGAATGAGTTCAATAGTCTGAAGAACTCTTGGAATGATAATGACTCTTCTCAAAATTATAGAAGATAGACATAGAATGGATTGATTGAAACATTGTGGTAACAACAAAAGCAATACAAAGAATCAGTTCAATAGTCTGAAGAACTCTTGGAATGATAATGACTCTTCTCAAAATGATAGAAGATTGATATAGAATGGATTGATTGAAACATTATGGTAACAACAAAAGCAATGCAAAGAATGAGTTCAATAGTCTGAAGAACTCTTGGAATGATAATGACTCTTCTCAAAATTATAGAAGGTAGACATAGAATGGATTGATTGAAACATTGTGGTAACAACAAAAGCAATACAAAGAATGAGTTCAATAGTCTGAAGAACTCTTGGAATGATAATGACTCTTCTCAAAATGATAGAAGGTTGACATAGAATGGATTCATTGAAACATTGTGCTAACAACAAAAGCAATACAAAGAATGAGTTCAATAGTCTGAAGAACTCTTGGAATGATAATGACTCTTCTCAAAATGATAGAAGGTTGACATAGAATGGATTGATTGAAACATTGTGGTAACAACAAAAGCAATACAAAGAATGAGTTCAATAGTCTGAAGAACTCTTGGAATGATAATGACTCTTCTCAAAATGATAGAAAGTAGACATAGAATTAATTGATTGAAAAATTGTGCTAACAACAAAAGCAATACAAAGAATGAGTTCAATAGTCTGAAGAACTCTTGGAATGATAATGACTCTTCTCAAAATGATAGAAGGTTGACATAGAATGGATTGATTGAAACATTGTGGTAACAACAAAAGCAATACAAAGAATGAGTTCAATAGTCTGAAGAACTCTTGGAATGATAATGACTCTTCTCAAAATGATAGAAGGTTGACATAGAATGGATTCATTGAAACATTGTGCTAACAACAAAAGCAATACAAAGAATGAGTTCAATAGTCTGAAGAACTCTTGGAATGATAATGACTCTTCTCAAAATGATAGAAGGTTGACATAGAATGGATTGATTGAAACATTGTGCTAACAACAAAAGCAATACAAAGAATGAGTTCAATAGTCTGAAGAACTCTTGGAATGATAATGACTCTTCTCAAAATGATAGAAGGTAGACATAGAATGGATTGATTGAAACATTGTGGTAACAACAAAAGCAATACAAAGAATGAGTTCAATAGTCTGAAGAACTCTTGGAATGATAATGACTCTTCTCAAAATGATAGAAGGTTGACATAGAATGGATTCATTGAAACATTGTGCTAACAACAAAAGCAATACAAAGAATGAGTTCAATAGTCTGAAGAACTCTTGGAATGATAATGACTCTTCTCAAAATGATAGAAGGTTGACATAGAATGGATTGACTGAAACATTGTGCTAACAACAAAAGCAATACAAAGAATGAGTTCAATAGTCTGAAGAACTCTTGGAATGATAATGACTCTTCTCAAAATGATAGAAGGTAGACATAGAATGGATTGATTGAAACATTGTGGTAACAACAAAAGCAATACAAAGAATGAGTTCAATAGTCTGAAGAACTCTTGGAATGATAATGACTCTTCTCAAAATGATAGAAGGTTGACATAGAATGGATTGACTGAAACATTGTGCTAACAACAAAAGCAATACAAAGAATGAGTTCAATAGTCT
The DNA here is from genome assembly GCA_963932145.1 of Acanthosepion lycidas. NCBI lineage: Eukaryota > Metazoa > Mollusca > Cephalopoda > Sepiida > Sepiidae > Acanthosepion > Acanthosepion lycidas. The sequence goes on from OZ010614.1 coordinate 49,089,074, forward strand.
GAAGAACTCTTGGAATGATAATGACTCTTCTCAAAATGATAGAAGGTTGACATAGAATGGATTGACTGAAACATTGTGCTAACAACAAAAGCAATACAAAGAATGAGTTCAATAGTCTGAAGAACTCTTGGAATGATAATGACTCTTCTCAAAATGATAGAAGGTAGACATAGAATTGATTGATTGAAACATTGTGATAACAACAAAAGCAATACAAAGAATGAGTTCAATCATCAGAAGAACTCTTGGAATGATAATGACTCTTCTCAAAATTATAGAAGGTAGACATAGAATGGATTGACTGAAACATTGTGGTAACAACAAAAGCAATACAAAGAATGAGTTCAATAGTCTGAAGAACTCTTGGAATGATAATGACTCTTCTCAAAATTATAGAAGGTAGACATAGAATTGATTGATTGAAACATCGTGCTAACAACAAAAGCAATACAAAGAATGAGTTCAATAGTCTGAAGAACTCTTGGAAAGATAATGACTCTTCTCAAAATTATAGAAGGTAGACATAGAATGGATTGATTGAAACATTGTGCTAACAACAAAAGGAATACAAAGAATGAGTTCAATAGTCTGAAGAACTCTTGGAATGATAATGACTCTTCTCAAAATGATAGAAGGTAGACATAGAATTGATTGATTGAAACATCGTGCTAACAACAAAAGCAATACAAAGAATGAGTTCAATAGTCTGAAGAACTCTTGGAATGATAATGACTCTTCTCAAAATGATAGAAGGTAGACATAGAATTGATTGATTGAAACATCGTGCTAACAACAAAAGCAATACAAAGAATGAGTTCAATAGTCTGAAGAACTCTTGGAATGATAATGACTCTTCTCAAAATTATAGAAGATTGACATAGAATGGATTGATTGAAACATTGTGCTAACAACAATAGCAATACAAAGAATGAGTTCAATAGTCTGAAGAACTCTTGGAATGATAATGACTCTTCTCAAAATGATAGAAGATTGACATAGAATGGATTGATTGAAACATTGTGGTAACAACAAAAGCAATACAAAGAATGAGTTCAATAGTCTGAAGAACTCTTGGAATGATAATGACTCTTCTCAAAATTATAGAAGGTAGACATAGAATGGATTGATTGAAACATTGTGGTAACAACAAAAGCAATACAAAGAATGAGTTCAATAGTCTGAAGAACTCTTGGAATGATAATGACTCTTCTCAAAATGATAGAAGATTGACATAGAATGGATTGATTGAAACATTGTGGTAACAACAAAAGCAATACAAAGAATGAGTTCAATAGTCTGAAGAACTCTTGGAATGATAATGACTCTTCTCAAAATTATAGAAGGTAGACATAGAATGGATTGATTGAAACATTGTGGTAACAACAAAAGCAATACAAAGAATGAGTTCAATAGTCTGAAGAACTCTTGGAATGATAATGACTCTTCTCAAAATGATAGAAGATTGACATAGAATGGATTGATTGAAACATTGTGGTAACAACAAAAGCAATACAAAGAATGAGTTCAATAGTCTGAAGAACTCTTGGAATGATAATGACTCTTCTCAAAATGATAGAAGATTGACATAGAATGGATTGATTGAAACATTGTGGTAACAACAAAAGCAATATAAAGAATGAGTTCAATAGTCTGAAGAACTCTTGGAATGATAATGACTCTTCTCAAAATTATAGAAGATAGACATAGAATGGATTGATTGAAACATTGTGGTAACAACAAAAGCAATACAAAGAATGAGTTCAATAGTCTGAAGAACTCTTGGAATGATAATGACTCTTCTCAAAATGATAGAAGATTGACATAGAATGGATTGATTGAAACATTGTGGTAACAACAAAAGCAATACAAAGAATGAGTTCAATAGTCTGAAGAACTCTTGGAATGATAATGACTCTTCTCAAAATTATAGAAGATAGACATAGAATGGATTGATTGAAACATTGTGGTAACAACAAAAGCAATACAAAGAATGAGTTCAATAGTCTGAAGAACTCTTGGAATGATAATGACTCTTCTCAAAATTATAGAAGATTGACATAGAATGGATTGATTGAAACATTGTGGTAACAACAAAAGCAATACAAAGAATGAGTTCAATAGTCTGAAGAACTCTTGGAATGATAATGACTCTTCTCAAAATTATAGAAGGTAGACATAGAATGGATTGATTGAAACATTGTGGTAACAACAATAGCAATACAAAGAATCAGTTCAATAGTCTGAAGAACTCTTGGAATGATAATGACTCTTCTCAAAATGATAGAAGATTGACATAGAATGGATTGATTGAAACATTGTGGTAACAACAAAAGCAATACAAAGAATGAGTTCAATAGTCTGAAGAACTCTTGGAATGATAATGACTCTTCTCAAAATTATAGAAGGTAGACATAGAATGGATTGATTGAAACATTGTGCTAACAACAATAGCAATACAAAGAATGAGTTCAATAGTCTGAAGAACTCTTGGAATGATAATGACTCTTCTCAAAATGATAGAAGATTGACATAGAATGGATTGATTGAAACATTGTGGTAACAACAAAAGCAATACAAAGAATGAGTTCAATAGTCTGAAGAACTCTTGGAATGATAATGACTCTTCTCAAAATTATAGAAGGTAGACATAGAATGGATTGATTGAAACATTGTGGTAACAACAAAAGCAATACAAAGAATGAGTTCAATAGTCTGAAGAACTCTTGGAATGATAATGACTCTTCTCAAAATGATAGAAGATTGACATAGAATGGATTGATTGAAACATTGTGGTAACAACAAAAGCAATACAAAGAATGAGTTCAATAGTCTGAAGAACTCTTGGAATGATAATGACTCTTCTCAAAATTATAGAAGATAGACATAGAATGGATTGATTGAAACATTGTGGTAACAACAAAAGCAATACAAAGAATCAGTTCAATAGTCTGAAGAACTCTTGGAATGATAATGACTCTTCTCAAAATGATAGAAGATTGATATAGAATGGATTGATTGAAACATTATGGTAACAACAAAAGCAATGCAAAGAATGAGTTCAATAGTCTGAAGAACTCTTGGAATGATAATGACTCTTCTCAAAATTATAGAAGGTAGACATAGAATGGATTGATTGAAACATTGTGGTAACAACAAAAGCAATACAAAGAATGAGTTCAATAGTCTGAAGAACTCTTGGAATGATAATGACTCTTCTCAAAATGATAGAAGGTTGACATAGAATGGATTCATTGAAACATTGTGCTAACAACAAAAGCAATACAAAGAATGAGTTCAATAGTCTGAAGAACTCTTGGAATGATAATGACTCTTCTCAAAATGATAGAAGGTTGACATAGAATGGATTGATTGAAACATTGTGGTAACAACAAAAGCAATACAAAGAATGAGTTCAATAGTCTGAAGAACTCTTGGAATGATAATGACTCTTCTCAAAATGATAGAAAGTAGACATAGAATTAATTGATTGAAAAATTGTGCTAACAACAAAAGCAATACAAAGAATGAGTTCAATAGTCTGAAGAACTCTTGGAATGATAATGACTCTTCTCAAAATGATAGAAGGTTGACATAGAATGGATTGATTGAAACATTGTGGTAACAACAAAAGCAATACAAAGAATGAGTTCAATAGTCTGAAGAACTCTTGGAATGATAATGACTCTTCTCAAAATGATAGAAGGTTGACATAGAATGGATTCATTGAAACATTGTGCTAACAACAAAAGCAATACAAAGAATGAGTTCAATAGTCTGAAGAACTCTTGGAATGATAATGACTCTTCTCAAAATGATAGAAGGTTGACATAGAATGGATTGATTGAAACATTGTGCTAACAACAAAAGCAATACAAAGAATGAGTTCAATAGTCTGAAGAACTCTTGGAATGATAATGACTCTTCTCAAAATGATAGAAGGTAGACATAGAATGGATTGATTGAAACATTGTGGTAACAACAAAAGCAATACAAAGAATGAGTTCAATAGTCTGAAGAACTCTTGGAATGATAATGACTCTTCTCAAAATGATAGAAGGTTGACATAGAATGGATTCATTGAAACATTGTGCTAACAACAAAAGCAATACAAAGAATGAGTTCAATAGTCTGAAGAACTCTTGGAATGATAATGACTCTTCTCAAAATGATAGAAGGTTGACATAGAATGGATTGACTGAAACATTGTGCTAACAACAAAAGCAATACAAAGAATGAGTTCAATAGTCTGAAGAACTCTTGGAATGATAATGACTCTTCTCAAAATGATAGAAGGTAGACATAGAATGGATTGATTGAAACATTGTGGTAACAACAAAAGCAATACAAAGAATGAGTTCAATAGTCTGAAGAACTCTTGGAATGATAATGACTCTTCTCAAAATGATAGAAGGTTGACATAGAATGGATTCATTGAAACATTGTGCTAACAACAAAAGCAATACAAAGAATGAGTTCAATAGTCTGAAGAACTCTTGGAATGATAATGACTCTTCTCAAAATGATAGAAGGTTGACATAGAATGGATTGACTGAAACATTGTGCTAACAACAAAAGCAATACAAAGAATGAGTTCAATAGTCTGAAGAACTCTTGGAATGATAATGACTCTTCTCAAAATGATAGAAGGTTGACATAGAATGGATTGACTGAAACATTGTGCTAACAACAAAAGCAATACAAAGAATGAGTTCAATAGTCTGAAGAACTCTTGGAATGATAATGACTCTTCTCAAAATGATAGAAGGTAGACATAGAATGGATTCATTGAAACATTGTGGTAACAACAAAAGCAATACAAAGAATGAGTTCAATAGTCTGAAGAACTCTTGGAATGATAATGACTCTTCTCAAAATGATAGAAGGTTGACATAGAATGGATTCATTGAAACATTGTGCTAACAACAAAAGCAATACAAAGAATGAGTTCAATAGTCTGAAGAACTCTTGGAATGATAATGACTCTTCTCAAAATGATAGAAGGTTGACATAGAATGGATTGACTGAAACATTGTGCTAACAACAAAAGCAATACAAAGAATGAGTTCAATAGTCTGAAGAACTCTTGGAATGATAATGACTCTTCTCAAAATGATAGAAGGTAGACATAGAATGGATTGATTGAAACATTGTGGTAACAAAAAAAGCAATACAAAGAATGAGTTCAATAGTCTGAAGAACTCTTGGAATGATAATGACTCTTCTCAAAATGATAGAAGGTTGACATAGAATGGATTCATTGAAACATTGTGCTAACAACAAAAGCAATACAAAGAATGAGTTCAATAGTCTGAAGAACTCTTGGAATGATAATGACTCTTCTCAAAATGATAGAAGGTTGACATAGAATGGATTCATTGAAACATTGTGCTAACAACAAAAGCAATACAAAGAATGAGTTCAATAGTCTGAAGAACTCTTGGAATGATAATGACTCTTCTCAAAATGATAGAAGGTAGACATAGAATGGATTGATTGAAACATTGTGGTAACAACAAAAGCAATACAAAGAATGAGTTCAATAGTCTGAAGAACTCTTGGAATGATAATGACTCTTCTCAAAATGATAGAAGGTTGACATAGAATGGATTCATTGAAACATTGTGCTAACAACAAAAGCAATACAAAGAATGAGTTCAATAGTCTGAAGAACTCTTGGAATGATAATGACTCTTCTCAAAATGATAGAAGGTAGACATAGAATTAATTGATTGAAAAATTGTGCTAACAACAAAAGCAATACAAAGAATGAGTTCAATAGTCTAAAGAACTATTGGAATGATAATGACTCTTCTCAAAATGATAGAAGATTGACATAGAATGGATTGATTGAAACATTGTGCTAACAACAAAAGCAATACAAAGAATGAGTTCAATAGTCTGAAGAACTCTTGGAATGATAATGACTCTTCTCAAAATGATAGAAGGTTGACATAGAATGGATTGATTGAAACATTGTGGTAACAACAAAAGCAATACAAAGAATGAGTTCAATAGTCTGAAGAACTCTTGGAATGATAATGACTCTTCTCAAAATGATAGAAGGTAGACATAGAATTAATTGATTGAAAAATTGTGCTAACAACAAAAGCAATACAAAGAATGAGTTCAATAGTCTGAAGAACTCTTGGAATGATAATGACTCTTCTCAAAATGATAGAAGATTGACATAGAATGGATTGATTGAAACATTGTGCTAACAACAAAAGCAATACAAAGAATGAGTTCAATAGTCTGAAGAACTCTTGGAATGATAATGACTCTTCTCAAAATGATAGAAGGTAGACATAGAATTGATTGATTGAAACATCGTGCTAACAACAAAAGCAATACAAAGAATGAGTTCAATAGTCTGAAGAACTCTTGGAATGATAATGACTCTTCTCAAAATGATAGAAGGTAGACATAGAATGGATTGATTGAAACATTGTGCTAACAACAAAAGCAATACAAAGAATGAGTTCAATAGTCTGAAGAACTCTTGGAATGATAATGACTCCTCTCAAAATGATAGAAGGTTGACATAGAATGGATTGATTGAAACATTGTGCTAACAACAAAAGCAATACAAAGAATGAGTTCAATAGTCTGAAGAACTCTTGGAATTATAATGACTCTTCTCAAAATTATAGAAGATAGACATAGAATGGATTGATTGAAACATTGTGCTAACAACAAAAGCAATACAAAGAATGAGTTCAATAGTCTGAAGAACTCTTGGAATGATAATGACTCTTCTCAAAATTATAGAAGGTAGACATAGAATGGATTGATTGAAACATTGTGGTAACAACAAAAGCAATACAAAGAATGAGTTCAATAGTCTGAAGAACTCTTGGAATGATAATGACTCTTCTCAAATATATAGAAGGTAGACATAGAATGGATTGATTGAAACATTGTGCTAACAACAAAAGCAATACAAAGAATGAGTTCAATAGTCTGAAGAACTCTTGGAATGATAATGACTCTTCTCAAAATGATAGAAGGTAGACATAGATTGGATTGACTGAAACATTGTGGTAATAACAAAAGCAATACAAAGAATGAGTTCAATAGTCTGAAGAACTCTTGGAATGATAATGACTCTTCTCAAAATGATAGAAGGTAGACATAGAATGGATTGATTGAAACATTGTGGTAACAACAAAAGCAATACAAAGAATGAGTTCAATAGTCTGAAGAACTCTTGGAATGATAATGACTCTTCTCAAATATATAGAAGGTAGACATAGAATTGATTGATTGAAACATCATGCTAACAACAAAAGCAATACAAAGAATGAGTTCAATAGTCTGAAGAACTCTTGGAATGATAATGACTCTTCTCAAAATGATAGAAGGTTGACATAGAATGGATTGATTGAAACATTGTGGTAACAACAAAAGCAATACAAAGAATGAGTTCAATAGTCTGAAGAACTCTTGGAATGATAATGACTCTTCTCAAAATGATAGAATGTAGACATAGAATTGATTGATTGAAACATCGTGCTAACAACAAAAGCAATACAAAGAATGAGTTCAATAGTCTGAAGAACTCTTGGAATGATAATGACTCTTCTCAAAATTATAGAAGATTGACATAGAATGGATTGATTGAAACATTGTGCTAACAACAATAGCAATACAAAGAATGAGTTCAATAGTCTGAAGAACTCTTGGAATGATAATGACTCTTCTCAAAATGATAGAAGATTGACATAGAATGGATTGATTGAAACATTGTGGTAACAACAAAAGCAATACAAAGAATGAGTTCAATAGTCTGAAGAACTCTTGGAATGATAATGACTCTTCTCAAAATTATAGAAGGTAGACATAGAATGGATTGATTGAAACATTGTGGTAACAACAAAAGCAATACAAAGAATGAGTTCAATAGTCTGAAGAACTCTTGGAATGATAATGACTCTTCTCAAAATGATAGAAGATTGACATAGAATGGATTGATTGAAACATTGTGGTAACAACAAAAGCAATACAAAGAATGAGTTCAATAGTCTGAAGAACTCTTGGAATGATAATGACTCTTCTCAAAATTATAGAAGGTAGACATAGAATGGATTGATTGAAACATTGTGGTAACAACAAAAGCAATACAAAGAATGAGTTCAATAGTCTGAAGAACTCTTGGAATGATAATGACTCTTCTCAAAATGATAGAAGATTGACATAGAATGGATTGATTGAAACATTGTGGTAACAACAAAAGCAATACAAAGAATGAGTTCAATAGTCTGAAGAACTCTTGGAATGATAATGACTCTTCTCAAAATGATAGAAGATTGACATAGAATGGATTGATTGAAACATTGTGGTAACAACAAAAGCAATATAAAGAATGAGTTCAATAGTCTGAAGAACTCTTGGAATGATAATGACTCTTCTCAAAATTATAGAAGATAGACATAGAATGGATTGATTGAAACATTGTGGTAACAACAAAAGCAATACAAAGAATGAGTTCAATAGTCTGAAGAACTCTTGGAATGATAATGACTCTTCTCAAAATGATAGAAGATTGACATAGAATGGATTGATTGAAACATTGTGGTAACAACAAAAGCAATACAAAGAATGAGTTCAATAGTCTGAAGAACTCTTGGAATGATAATGACTCTTCTCAAAATTATAGAAGATAGACATAGAATGGATTGATTGAAACATTGTGGTAACAACAAAAGCAATACAAAGAATGAGTTCAATAGTCTGAAGAACTCTTGGAATGATAATGACTCTTCTCAAAATTATAGAAGATTGACATAGAATGGATTGATTGAAACATTGTGGTAACAACAAAAGCAATACAAAGAATGAGTTCAATAGTCTGAAGAACTCTTGGAATGATAATGACTCTTCTCAAAATTATAGAAGGTAGACATAGAATGGATTGATTGAAACATTGTGGTAACAACAATAGCAATACAAAGAATCAGTTCAATAGTCTGAAGAACTCTTGGAATGATAATGACTCTTCTCAAAATGATAGAAGATTGACATAGAATGGATTGATTGAAACATTGTGGTAACAACAAAAGCAATACAAAGAATGAGTTCAATAGTCTGAAGAACTCTTGGAATGATAATGACTCTTCTCAAAATTATAGAAGGTAGACATAGAATGGATTGATTGAAACATTGTGCTAACAACAATAGCAATACAAAGAATGAGTTCAATAGTCTGAAGAACTCTTGGAATGATAATGACTCTTCTCAAAATGATAGAAGATTGACATAGAATGGATTGATTGAAACATTGTGGTAACAACAAAAGCAATACAAAGAATGAGTTCAATAGTCTGAAGAACTCTTGGAATGATAATGACTCTTCTCAAAATTATAGAAGGTAGACATAGAATGGATTGATTGAAACATTGTGGTAACAACAAAAGCAATACAAAGAATGAGTTCAATAGTCTGAAGAACTCTTGGAATGATAATGACTCTTCTCAAAATGATAGAAGATTGACATAGAATGGATTGATTGAAACATTGTGGTAACAACAAAAGCAATACAAAGAATGAGTTCAATAGTCTGAAGAACTCTTGGAATGATAATGACTCTTCTCAAAATTATAGAAGATAGACATAGAATGGATTGATTGAAACATTGTGGTAACAACAAAAGCAATACAAAGAATCAGTTCAATAGTCTGAAGAACTCTTGGAATGATAATGACTCTTCTCAAAATGATAGAAGATTGATATAGAATGGATTGATTGAAACATTATGGTAACAACAAAAGCAATGCAAAGAATGAGTTCAATAGTCTGAAGAACTCTTGGAATGATAATGACTCTTCTCAAAATTATAGAAGGTAGACATAGAATGGATTGATTGAAACATTGTGGTAACAACAAAAGCAATACAAAGAATGAGTTCAATAGTCTGAAGAACTCTTGGAATGATAATGACTCTTCTCAAAATGATAGAAGGTTGACATAGAATGGATTCATTGAAACATTGTGCTAACAACAAAAGCAATACAAAGAATGAGTTCAATAGTCTGAAGAACTCTTGGAATGATAATGACTCTTCTCAAAATGATAGAAGGTTGACATAGAATGGATTGATTGAAACATTGTGGTAACAACAAAAGCAATACAAAGAATGAGTTCAATAGTCTGAAGAACTCTTGGAATGATAATGACTCTTCTCAAAATGATAGAAAGTAGACATAGAATTAATTGATTGAAAAATTGTGCTAACAACAAAAGCAATACAAAGAATGAGTTCAATAGTCTGAAGAACTCTTGGAATGATAATGACTCTTCTCAAAATGATAGAAGGTTGACATAGAATGGATTGATTGAAACATTGTGGTAACAACAAAAGCAATACAAAGAATGAGTTCAATAGTCTGAAGAACTCTTGGAATGATAATGACTCTTCTCAAAATGATAGAAGGTTGACATAGAATGGATTCATTGAAACATTGTGCTAACAACAAAAGCAATACAAAGAATGAGTTCAATAGTCTGAAGAACTCTTGGAATGATAATGACTCTTCTCAAAATGATAGAAGGTTGACATAGAATGGATTGATTGAAACATTGTGCTAACAACAAAAGCAATACAAAGAATGAGTTCAATAGTCTGAAGAACTCTTGGAATGATAATGACTCTTCTCAAAATGATAGAAGGTAGACATAGAATGGATTGATTGAAACATTGTGGTAACAACAAAAGCAATACAAAGAATGAGTTCAATAGTCTGAAGAACTCTTGGAATGATAATGACTCTTCTCAAAATGATAGAAGGTTGACATAGAATGGATTCATTGAAACATTGTGCTAACAACAAAAGCAATACAAAGAATGAGTTCAATAGTCTGAAGAACTCTTGGAATGATAATGACTCTTCTCAAAATGATAGAAGGTTGACATAGAATGGATTGACTGAAACATTGTGCTAACAACAAAAGCAATACAAAGAATGAGTTCAATAGTCTGAAGAACTCTTGGAATGATAATGACTCTTCTCAAAATGATAGAAGGTAGACATAGAATGGATTGATTGAAACATTGTGGTAACAACAAAAGCAATACAAAGAATGAGTTCAATAGTCTGAAGAACTCTTGGAATGATAATGACTCTTCTCAAAATGATAGAAGGTTGACATAGAATGGATTGACTGAAACATTGTGCTAACAACAAAAGCAATACAAAGAATGAGTTCAATAGTCTGAAGAACTCTTGGAATGATAATGACTCTTCTCAAAATGATAGAAGGTAGACATAGAATTGATTGATTGAAACATTGTGATAACAACAAAAGCAATACAAAGAATGAGTTCAATCATCAGAAGAACTCTTGGAATGATAATGACTCTTCTCAAAATTATAGAAGGTAGACATAGAATGGATTGACTGAAACATTGTGGTAACAACAAAAGCAATACAAAGAATGAGTTCAATAGTCTGAAGAACTCTTGGAATGATAATGACTCTTCTCAAAATTATAGAAGGTAGACATAGAATTGATTGATTGAAACATCGTGCTAACAACAAAAGCAATACAAAGAATGAGTTCAATAGTCTGAAGAACTCTTGGAAAGATAATGACTCTTCTCAAAATTATAGAAGGTAGACATAGAATGGATTGATTGAAACATTGTGCTAACAACAAAAGGAATACAAAGAATGAGTTCAATAGTCTGAAGAACTCTTGGAATGATAATGACTCTTCTCAAAATGATAGAAGGTAGACATAGAATTGATTGATTGAAACATCGTGCTAACAACAAAAGCAATACAAAGAATGAGTTCAATAGTCTGAAGAACTCTTGGAATGATAATGACTCTTCTCAAAATGATAGAAGGTAGACATAGAATTGATTGATTGAAACATCGTGCTAACAACAAAAGCAATACAAAGAATGAGTTCAATAGTCTGAAGAACTCTTGGAATGATAATGACTCTTCTCAAAATTATAGAAGATTGACATAGAATGGATTGATTGAAACATTGTGCTAACAACAATAGCAATACAAAGAATGAGTTCAATAGTCTGAAGAACTCTTGGAATGATAATGACTCTTCTCAAAATGATAGAAGATTGACATAGAATGGATTGATTGAAACATTGTGGTAACAACAAAAGCAATACAAAGAATGAGTTCAATAGTCTGAAGAACTCTTGGAATGATAATGACTCTTCTCAAAATTATAGAAGGTAGACATAGAATGGATTGATTGAAACATTGTGGTAACAACAAAAGCAATACAAAGAATGAGTTCAATAGTCTGAAGAACTCTTGGAATGATAATGACTCTTCTCAAAATGATAGAAGATTGACATAGAATGGATTGATTGAAACATTGTGGTAACAACAAAAGCAATACAAAGAATGAGTTCAATAGTCTGAAGAACTCTTGGAATGATAATGACTCTTCTCAAAATTATAGAAGGTAGACATAGAATGGATTGATTGAAACATTGTGGTAACAACAAAAGCAATACAAAGAATGAGTTCAATAGTCTGAAGAACTCTTGGAATGATAATGACTCTTCTCAAAATGATAGAAGATTGACATAGAATGGATTGATTGAAACATTGTGGTAACAACAAAAGCAATACAAAGAATGAGTTCAATAGTCTGAAGAACTCTTGGAATGATAATGACTCTTCTCAAAATGATAGAAGATTGACATAGAATGGATTGATTGAAACATTGTGGTAACAACAAAAGCAATATAAAGAATGAGTTCAATAGTCTGAAGAACTCTTGGAATGATAATGACTCTTCTCAAAATTATAGAAGATAGACATAGAATGGATTGATTGAAACATTGTGGTAACAACAAAAGCAATACAAAGAATGAGTTCAATAGTCTGAAGAACTCTTGGAATGATAATGACTCTTCTCAAAATGATAGAAGATTGACATAGAATGGATTGATTGAAACATTGTGGTAACAACAAAAGCAATACAAAGAATGAGTTCAATAGTCTGAAGAACTCTTGGAATGATAATGACTCTTCTCAAAATTATAGAAGATAGACATAGAATGGATTGATTGAAACATTGTGGTAACAACAAAAGCAATACAAAGAATGAGTTCAATAGTCTGAAGAACTCTTGGAATGATAATGACTCTTCTCAAAATTATAGAAGATTGACATAGAATGGATTGATTGAAACATTGTGGTAACAACAAAAGCAATACAAAGAATGAGTTCAATAGTCTGAAGAACTCTTGGAATGATAATGACTCTTCTCAAAATTATAGAAGGTAGACATAGAATGGATTGATTGAAACATTGTGGTAACAACAATAGCAATACAAAGAATCAGTTCAATAGTCTGAAGAACTCTTGGAATGATAATGACTCTTCTCAAAATGATAGAAGATTGACATAGAATGGATTGATTGAAACATTGTGGTAACAACAAAAGCAATACAAAGAATGAGTTCAATAGTCTGAAGAACTCTTGGAATGATAATGACTCTTCTCAAAATTATAGAAGGTAGACATAGAATGGATTGATTGAAACATTGTGCTAACAACAATAGCAATACAAAGAATGAGTTCAATAGTCTGAAGAACTCTTGGAATGATAATGACTCTTCTCAAAATGATAGAAGATTGACATAGAATGGATTGATTGAAACATTGTGGTAACAACAAAAGCAATACAAAGAATGAGTTCAATAGTCTGAAGAACTCTTGGAATGATAATGACTCTTCTCAAAATTATAGAAGGTAGACATAGAATGGATTGATTGAAACATTGTGGTAACAACAAAAGCAATACAAAGAATGAGTTCAATAGTCTGAAGAACTCTTGGAATGATAATGACTCTTCTCAAAATGATAGAAGATTGACATAGAATGGATTGATTGAAACATTGTGGTAACAACAAAAGCAATACAAAGAATGAGTTCAATAGTCTGAAGAACTCTTGGAATGATAATGACTCTTCTCAAAATTATAGAAGATAGACATAGAATGGATTGATTGAAACATTGTGGTAACAACAAAAGCAATACAAAGAATCAGTTCAATAGTCTGAAGAACTCTTGGAATGATAATGACTCTTCTCAAAATGATAGAAGATTGATATAGAATGGATTGATTGAAACATTATGGTAACAACAAAAGCAATGCAAAGAATGAGTTCAATAGTCTGAAGAACTCTTGGAATGATAATGACTCTTCTCAAAATTATAGAAGGTAGACATAGAATGGATTGATTGAAACATTGTGGTAACAACAAAAGCAATACAAAGAATGAGTTCAATAGTCTGAAGAACTCTTGGAATGATAATGACTCTTCTCAAAATGATAGAAGGTTGACATAGAATGGATTCATTGAAACATTGTGCTAACAACAAAAGCAATACAAAGAATGAGTTCAATAGTCTGAAGAACTCTTGGAATGATAATGACTCTTCTCAAAATGATAGAAGGTTGACATAGAATGGATTGATTGAAACATTGTGGTAACAACAAAAGCAATACAAAGAATGAGTTCAATAGTCTGAAGAACTCTTGGAATGATAATGACTCTTCTCAAAATTATAGAAGATAGACATAGAATGGATTGATTGAAACATTGTGGTAACAACAAAAGCAATACAAAGAATCAGTTCAATAGTCTGAAGAACTCTTGGAATGATAATGACTCTTCTCAAAATGATAGAAGATTGATATAGAATGGATTGATTGAAACATTATGGTAACAACAAAAGCAATGCAAAGAATGAGTTCAATAGTCTGAAGAACTCTTGGAATGATAATGACTCTTCTCAAAATTATAGAAGGTAGACATAGAATGGATTGATTGAAACATTGTGGTAACAACAAAAGCAATACAAAGAATGAGTTCAATAGTCTGAAGAACTCTTGGAATGATAATGACTCTTCTCAAAATGATAGAAGGTTGACATAGAATGGATTCATTGAAACATTGTGCTAACAACAAAAGCAATACAAAGAATGAGTTCAATAGTCTGAAGAACTCTTGGAATGATAATGACTCTTCTCAAAATGATAGAAGGTTGACATAGAATGGATTGATTGAAACATTGTGGTAACAACAAAAGCAATACAAAGAATGAGTTCAATAGTCTGAAGAACTCTTGGAATGATAATGACTCTTCTCAAAATGATAGAAAGTAGACATAGAATTAATTGATTGAAAAATTGTGCTAACAACAAAAGCAATACAAAGAATGAGTTCAATAGTCTGAAGAACTCTTGGAATGATAATGACTCTTCTCAAAATGATAGAAGGTTGACATAGAATGGATTGATTGAAACATTGTGGTAACAACAAAAGCAATACAAAGAATGAGTTCAATAGTCTGAAGAACTCTTGGAATGATAATGACTCTTCTCAAAATGATAGAAGGTTGACATAGAATGGATTCATTGAAACATTGTGCTAACAACAAAAGCAATACAAAGAATGAGTTCAATAGTCTGAAGAACTCTTGGAATGATAATGACTCTTCTCAAAATGATAGAAGGTTGACATAGAATGGATTGATTGAAACATTGTGCTAACAACAAAAGCAATACAAAGAATGAGTTCAATAGTCTGAAGAACTCTTGGAATGATAATGACTCTTCTCAAAATGATAGAAGGTAGACATAGAATGGATTGATTGAAACATTGTGGTAACAACAAAAGCAATACAAAGAATGAGTTCAATAGTCTGAAGAACTCTTGGAATGATAATGACTCTTCTCAAAATGATAGAAGGTTGACATAGAATGGATTCATTGAAACATTGTGCTAACAACAAAAGCAATACAAAGAATGAGTTCAATAGTCTGAAGAACTCTTGGAATGATAATGACTCTTCTCAAAATGATAGAAGGTAGACATAGAATTGATTGATTGAAACATTGTGATAACAACAAAAGCAATACAAAGAATGAGTTCAATCATCAGAAGAACTCTTGGAATGATAATGACTCTTCTCAAAATTATAGAAGGTAGACATAGAATGGATTGACTGAAACATTGTGGTAACAACAAAAGCAATACAAAGAATGAGTTCAATAGTCTGAAGAACTCTTGGAATGATAATGACTCTTCTCAAAATTATAGAAGGTAGACATAGAATTGATTGATTGAAACATCGTGCTAACAACAAAAGCAATACAAAGAATGAGTTCAATAGTCTGAAGAACTCTTGGAAAGATAATGACTCTTCTCAAAATTATAGAAGGTAGACATAGAATGGATTGATTGAAACATTGTGCTAACAACAAAAGGAATACAAAGAATGAGTTCAATAGTCTGAAGAACTCTTGGAATGATAATGACTCTTCTCAAAATGATAGAAGGTAGACATAGAATTGATTGATTGAAACATCGTGCTAACAACAAAAGCAATACAAAGAATGAGTTCAATAGTCTGAAGAACTCTTGGAATGATAATGACTCTTCTCAAAATGATAGAAGGTAGACATAGAATTGATTGATTGAAACATCGTGCTAACAACAAAAGCAATACAAAGAATGAGTTCAATAGTCTGAAGAACTCTTGGAATGATAATGACTCTTCTCAAAATTATAGAAGATTGACATAGAATGGATTGATTGAAACATTGTGCTAACAACAATAGCAATACAAAGAATGAGTTCAATAGTCTGAAGAACTCTTGGAATGATAATGACTCTTCTCAAAATGATAGAAGATTGACATAGAATGGATTGATTGAAACATTGTGGTAACAACAAAAGCAATACAAAGAATGAGTTCAATAGTCTGAAGAACTCTTGGAATGATAATGACTCTTCTCAAAATTATAGAAGGTAGACATAGAATGGATTGATTGAAACATTGTGGTAACAACAAAAGCAATACAAAGAATGAGTTCAATAGTCTGAAGAACTCTTGGAATGATAATGACTCTTCTCAAAATGATAGAAGATTGACATAGAATGGATTGATTGAAACATTGTGGTAACAACAAAAGCAATACAAAGAATGAGTTCAATAGTCTGAAGAACTCTTGGAATGATAATGACTCTTCTCAAAATGATAGAAGATTGACATAGAATGGATTGATTGAAACATTGTGGTAACAACAAAAGCAATATAAAGAATGAGTTCAATAGTCTGAAGAACTCTTGGAATGATAATGACTCTTCTCAAAATTATAGAAGATAGACATAGAATGGATTGATTGAAACATTGTGGTAACAACAAAAGCAATACAAAGAATGAGTTCAATAGTCTGAAGAACTCTTGGAATGATAATGACTCTTCTCAAAATGATAGAAGATTGACATAGAATGGATTGATTGAAACATTGTGGTAACAACAAAAGCAATACAAAGAATGAGTTCAATAGTCTGAAGAACTCTTGGAATGATAATGACTCTTCTCAAAATTATAGAAGATAGACATAGAATGGATTGATTGAAACATTGTGGTAACAACAAAAGCAATACAAAGAATGAGTTCAATAGTCTGAAGAACTCTTGGAATGATAATGACTCTTCTCAAAATTATAGAAGATTGACATAGAATGGATTGATTGAAACATTGTGGTAACAACAAAAGCAATACAAAGAATGAGTTCAATAGTCTGAAGAACTCTTGGAATGATAATGACTCTTCTCAAAATTATAGAAGGTAGACATAGAATGGATTGATTGAAACATTGTGGTAACAACAATAGCAATACAAAGAATCAGTTCAATAGTCTGAAGAACTCTTGGAATGATAATGACTCTTCTCAAAATGATAGAAGATTGACATAGAATGGATTGATTGAAACATTGTGGTAACAACAAAAGCAATACAAAGAATGAGTTCAATAGTCTGAAGAACTCTTGGAATGATAATGACTCTTCTCAAAATTATAGAAGGTAGACATAGAATGGATTGATTGAAACATTGTGCTAACAACAATAGCAATACAAAGAATGAGTTCAATAGTCTGAAGAACTCTTGGAATGATAATGACTCTTCTCAAAATGATAGAAGATTGACATAGAATGGATTGATTGAAACATTGTGGTAACAACAAAAGCAATACAAAGAATGAGTTCAATAGTCTGAAGAACTCTTGGAATGATAATGACTCTTCTCAAAATTATAGAAGGTAGACATAGAATGGATTGATTGAAACATTGTGGTAACAACAAAAGCAATACAAAGAATGAGTTCAATAGTCTGAAGAACTCTTGGAATGATAATGACTCTTCTCAAAATGATAGAAGATTGACATAGAATGGATTGATTGAAACATTGTGGTAACAACAAAAGCAATACAAAGAATGAGTTCAATAGTCTGAAGAACTCTTGGAATGATAATGACTCTTCTCAAAATTATAGAAGGTAGACATAGAATGGATTGATTGAAACATTGTGGTAACAACAAAAGCAATACAAAGAATGAGTTCAATAGTCTGAAGAACTCTTGGAATGATAATGACTCTTCTCAAAATGATAGAAGATTGACATAGAATGGATTGATTGAAACATTGTGGTAACAACAAAAGCAATACAAAGAATGAGTTCAATAGTCTGAAGAACTCTTGGAATGATAATGACTCTTCTCAAAATGATAGAAGATTGACATAGAATGGATTGATTGAAACATTGTGGTAACAACAAAAGCAATATAAAGAATGAGTTCAATAGTCTGAAGAACTCTTGGAATGATAATGACTCTTCTCAAAATTATAGAAGATAGACATAGAATGGATTGATTGAAACATTGTGGTAACAACAAAAGCAATACAAAGAATGAGTTCAATAGTCTGAAGAACTCTTGGAATGATAATGACTCTTCTCAAAATGATAGAAGATTGACATAGAATGGATTGATTGAAACATTGTGGTAACAACAAAAGCAATACAAAGAATGAGTTCAATAGTCTGAAGAACTCTTGGAATGATAATGACTCTTCTCAAAATTATAGAAGATAGACATAGAATGGATTGATTGAAACATTGTGGTAACAACAAAAGCAATACAAAGAATGAGTTCAATAGTCTGAAGAACTCTTGGAATGATAATGACTCTTCTCAAAATTATAGAAGATTGACATAGAATGGATTGATTGAAACATTGTGGTAACAACAAAAGCAATACAAAGAATGAGTTCAATAGTCTGAAGAACTCTTGGAATGATAATGACTCTTCTCAAAATTATAGAAGGTAGACATAGAATGGATTGATTGAAACATTGTGGTAACAACAATAGCAATACAAAGAATCAGTTCAATAGTCTGAAGAACTCTTGGAATGATAATGACTCTTCTCAAAATGATAGAAGATTGACATAGAATGGATTGATTGAAACATTGTGGTAACAACAAAAGCAATACAAAGAATGAGTTCAATAGTCTGAAGAACTCTTGGAATGATAATGACTCTTCTCAAAATTATAGAAGGTAGACATAGAATGGATTGATTGAAACATTGTGCTAACAACAATAGCAATACAAAGAATGAGTTCAATAGTCTGAAGAACTCTTGGAATGATAATGACTCTTCTCAAAATGATAGAAGATTGACATAGAATGGATTGATTGAAACATTGTGGTAACAACAAAAGCAATACAAAGAATGAGTTCAATAGTCTGAAGAACTCTTGGAATGATAATGACTCTTCTCAAAATTATAGAAGGTAGACATAGAATGGATTGATTGAAACATTGTGGTAACAACAAAAGCAATACAAAGAATGAGTTCAATAGTCTGAAGAACTCTTGGAATGATAATGACTCTTCTCAAAATGATAGAAGATTGACATAGAATGGATTGATTGAAACATTGTGGTAACAACAAAAGCAATACAAAGAATGAGTTCAATAGTCTGAAGAACTCTTGGAATGATAATGACTCTTCTCAAAATTATAGAAGATAGACATAGAATGGATTGATTGAAACATTGTGGTAACAACAAAAGCAATACAAAGAATCAGTTCAATAGTCTGAAGAACTCTTGGAATGATAATGACTCTTCTCAAAATGATAGAAGATTGATATAGAATGGATTGATTGAAACATTATGGTAACAACAAAAGCAATGCAAAGAATGAGTTCAATAGTCTGAAGAACTCTTGGAATGATAATGACTCTTCTCAAAATTATAGAAGGTAGACATAGAATGGATTGATTGAAACATTGTGGTAACAACAAAAGCAATACAAAGAATGAGTTCAATAGTCTGAAGAACTCTTGGAATGATAATGACTCTTCTCAAAATGATAGAAGGTTGACATAGAATGGATTCATTGAAACATTGTGCTAACAACAAAAGCAATACAAAGAATGAGTTCAATAGTCTGAAGAACTCTTGGAATGATAATGACTCTTCTCAAAATGATAGAAGGTTGACATAGAATGGATTGATTGAAACATTGTGGTAACAACAAAAGCAATACAAAGAATGAGTTCAATAGTCTGAAGAACTCTTGGAATGATAATGACTCTTCTCAAAATGATAGAAAGTAGACATAGAATTAATTGATTGAAAAATTGTGCTAACAACAAAAGCAATACAAAGAATGAGTTCAATAGTCTGAAGAACTCTTGGAATGATAATGACTCTTCTCAAAATGATAGAAGGTTGACATAGAATGGATTGATTGAAACATTGTGGTAACAACAAAAGCAATACAAAGAATGAGTTCAATAGTCTGAAGAACTCTTGGAATGATAATGACTCTTCTCAAAATGATAGAAGGTTGACATAGAATGGATTCATTGAAACATTGTGCTAACAACAAAAGCAATACAAAGAATGAGTTCAATAGTCTGAAGAACTCTTGGAATGATAATGACTCTTCTCAAAATGATAGAAGGTTGACATAGAATGGATTGATTGAAACATTGTGCTAACAACAAAAGCAATACAAAGAATGAGTTCAATAGTCTGAAGAACTCTTGGAATGATAATGACTCTTCTCAAAATGATAGAAGGTAGACATAGAATGGATTGATTGAAACATTGTGGTAACAACAAAAGCAATACAAAGAATGAGTTCAATAGTCTGAAGAACTCTTGGAATGATAATGACTCTTCTCAAAATGATAGAAGGTTGACATAGAATGGATTCATTGAAACATTGTGCTAACAACAAAAGCAATACAAAGAATGAGTTCAATAGTCTGAAGAACTCTTGGAATGATAATGACTCTTCTCAAAATGATAGAAGGTTGACATAGAATGGATTGACTGAAACATTGTGCTAACAACAAAAGCAATACAAAGAATGAGTTCAATAGTCTGAAGAACTCTTGGAATGATAATGACTCTTCTCAAAATGATAGAAGGTAGACATAGAATGGATTGATTGAAACATTGTGGTAACAACAAAAGCAATACAAAGAATGAGTTCAATAGTCTGAAGAACTCTTGGAATGATAATGACTCTTCTCAAAATGATAGAAGGTTGACATAGAATGGATTCATTGAAACATTGTGCTAACAACAAAAGCAATACAAAGAATGAGTTCAATAGTCTGAAGAACTCTTGGAATGATAATGACTCTTCTCAAAATGATAGAAGGTTGACATAGAATGGATTGACTGAAACATTGTGCTAACAACAAAAGCAATACAAAGAATGAGTTCAATAGTCTGAAGAACTCTTGGAATGATAATGACTCTTCTCAAAATAATAGAAGGTTGACATAGAATGGATTGACTGAAACATTGTGCTAACAACAAAAGCAATACAAAGAATGAGTTCAATAGTCTGAAGAACTCTTGGAATGATAATGACTCTTCTCAAAATGATAGAAGGTAGACATAGAATGGATTCATTGAAACATTGTGGTAACAACAAAAGCAATACAAAGAATGAGTTCAATAGTCTGAAGAACTCTTGGAATGATAATGACTCTTCTCAAAATGATAGAAGGTTGACATAGAATGGATTCATTGAAACATTGTGCTAACAACAAAAGCAATACAAAGAATGAGTTCAATAGTCTGAAGAACTCTTGGAATGATAATGACTCTTCTCAAAATGATAGAAGGTTGACATAGAATGGATTGACTGAAACATTGTGCTAACAACAAAAGCAATACAAAGAATGAGTTCAATAGTCTGAAGAACTCTTGGAATGATAATGACTCTTCTCAAAATGATAGAAGGTAGACATAGAATGGATTGATTGAAACATTGTGGTAACAACAAAAGCAATACAAAGAATGAGTTCAATAGTCTGAAGAACTCTTGGAATGATAATGACTCTTCTCAAAATGATAGAAGGTTGACATAGAATGGATTCATTGAAACATTGTGCTAACAACAAAAGCAATACAAAGAATGAGTTCAATAGTCTGAAGAACTCTTGGAATGATAATGACTCTTCTCAAAATGATAGAAGGTTGACATAGAATGGATTCATTGAAACATTGTGCTAACAACAAAAGCAATACAAAGAATGAGTTCAATAGTCTGAAGAACTCTTGGAATGATAATGACTCTTCTCAAAATGATAGAAGGTAGACATAGAATGGATTGATTGAAACATTGTGGTAACAACAAAAGCAATACAAAGAATGAGTTCAATAGTCTGAAGAACTCTTGGAATGATAATGACTCTTCTCAAAATGATAGAAGGTTGACATAGAATGGATTCATTGAAACATTGTGCTAACAACAAAAGCAATACAAAGAATGAGTTCAATAGTCTGAAGAACTCTTGGAATGATAATGACTCTTCTCAAAATGATAGAAGGTAGACATAGAATTAATTGATTGAAAAATTGTGCTAACAACAAAAGCAATACAAAGAATGAGTTCAATAGTCTAAAGAACTATTGGAATGATAATGACTCTTCTCAAAATGATAGAAGATTGACATAGAATGGATTGATTGAAACATTGTGCTAACAACAAAAGCAATACAAAGAATGAGTTCAATAGTCTGAAGAACTCTTGGAATGATAACGACTCTTCTCAAAATGATAGAAGGTTGACATAGAATGGATTGATTGAAACATTGTGGTAACAACAAAAGCAATACAAAGAATGAGTTCAATAGTCTGAAGAACTCTTGGAATGATAATGACTCTTCTCAAAATGATAGAAGGTAGACATAGAATTAATTGATTGAAAAATTGTGCTAACAACAAAAGCAATACAAAGAATGAGTTCAATAGTCTGAAGAACTCTTGGAATGATAATGACTCTTCTCAAAATGATAGAAGATTGACATAGAATGGATTGATTGAAACATTGTGCTAACAACAAAAGCAATACAAAGAATGAGTTCAATAGTCTGAAGAACTCTTGGAATGATAATGACTCTTCTCAAAATGATAGAAGGTAGACATAGAATTGATTGATTGAAACATCGTGCTAACAACAAAAGCAATACAAAGAATGAGTTCAATAGTCTGAAGAACTCTTGGAATGATAATGACTCTTCTCAAAATGATAGAAGGTAGACATAGAATGGATTGATTGAAACATTGTGCTAACAACAAAAGCAATACAAAGAATGAGTTCAATAGTCTGAAGAACTCTTGGAATGATAATGACTCCTCTCAAAATGATAGAAGGTTGACATAGAATGGATTGATTGAAACATTGTGCTAACAACAAAAGCAATACAAAGAATGAGTTCAATAGTCTGAAGAACTCTTGGAATTATAATGACTCTTCTCAAAATTATAGAAGATAGACATAGAATGGATTGATTGAAACATTGTGCTAACAACAAAAGCAATACAAAGAATGAGTTCAATAGTCTGAAGAACTCTTGGAATGATAATGACTCTTCTCAAAATTATAGAAGGTAGACATAGAATGGATTGATTGAAACATTGTGGTAACAACAAAAGCAATACAAAGAATGAGTTCAATAGTCTGAAGAACTCTTGGAATGATAATGACTCTTCTCAAATATATAGAAGGTAGACATAGAATGGATTGATTGAAACATTGTGCTAACAACAAAAGCAATACAAAGAATGAGTTCAATAGTCTGAAGAACTCTTGGAATGATAATGACTCTTCTCAAAATGATAGAAGGTAGACATAGATTGGATTGACTGAAACATTGTGGTAATAACAAAAGCAATACAAAGAATGAGTTCAATAGTCTGAAGAACTCTTGGAATGATAATGACTCTTCTCAAAATGATAGAAGGTAGACATAGAATGGATTGATTGAAACATTGTGGTAACAACAAAAGCAATACAAAGAATGAGTTCAATAGTCTGAAGAACTCTTGGAATGATAATGACTCTTCTCAAATATATAGAAGGTAGACATAGAATTGATTGATTGAAACATCATGCTAACAACAAAAGCAATACAAAGAATGAGTTCAATAGTCTGAAGAACTCTTGGAATGATAATGACTCTTCTCAAAATGATAGAAGGTTGACATAGAATGGATTGATTGAAACATTGTGGTAACAACAAAAGCAATACAAAGAATGAGTTCAATAGTCTGAAGAACTCTTGGAATGATAATGACTCTTCTCAAAATGATAGAAGGTTGACATAGAATTGATTGATTGAAACATTGTGCTAACAACAAAAGCAATACAAAGAATGAGTTCAATAGTCTGAAGAACTCTTGGAATGATAATGACTCTTCTCAAAATGATAGAAGGTAGACATAGAATGGATTGATTGAAACATTGTGCTAACAACAAAAGCAATACAAAGAATGAGTTCAATAGTCTGAAGAACTCTTGGAATGATAATGACTCTTCTCAAAATGATAGAAGGTAGACATAGAACGGATTGACTGAAACATTGTGGTAACAATTTCTCAGGGACAAAAAAAATGGATAAATTCACTTTCATCATACATTTCGATTTTATTACACTTGTAATCATCAGTTTTTGAAACAATAAACGTTACTGAGGAGTGAAGGTAGTTAAAATAATAGTGGTAACAACAAAAGCATCACAAAGAATAAGTTCAGTAGTTTGAACAATTATTGGGATGATAATGACTTTCCTCAAAATTAGAGAAGTTATCCTCTCCACCCCAAAAGTTTGCCATGATTCTTTCATCGTTATTGTCATCACTTACGTTTCGTTGTTGATATCTTTTGCAGAATGGTATTTTGAGTTTGGTTTTGTAATACCAGGCTCTACCAACACTTGGCAGTCAACAATTGAAGCTGCTCCCGAAAGTCAAATGATGCCCGCTAATATTCTCAAGTAAGTCTTTCTGAGATTATAATATTAGTAAAACATTTTAACCGTTTCCTTCTTCCATCCTTGTTTACATCATCACAAGTCTTAAACAGATTAAAAAAAAAAAAAAAATTTAACATGCAAATTTTTAACGCTTCAGGTCATGTGAGTTAAATTCTCCAAGCCCTTCTTCCATATTACGAGTTCCTGTTCATCTTGGCAAGTGCTGATCTTACCTCAGACTTTAACACTTCACGTTACCTGTTTTTTTGCATATTGTAGGTTTTCCTCTTTCATCATAGAAGAATTCTCTTATGTGTACATTCCAACTTTTTCCATTATGATGTTCCCTCTTTAGAATTTATCCATCCTGTCAAAGAGTCCATTTTTTCTTTTCAGTATGTGTGGGGGAGCTTACCTTCCATATCTTTAATGTGATTTCTTTAAATCGCTTCTTTTTGTTGCCTGCCTTTAACAATGTCCTATATCCGTACCATTCCATAGCATTGTTTACTGTCTCTTTTTCATAATTTCTTGAATTTCATCTGACATCCCCTTCTTTTTTTTTTTTTTTTTTCATCTTGTCTCTCTTTCCTTTATCTTGTTTACCAATGGCACTTATGGAGCTTATATTAATGTATTCCATTTAAAACTTCCAGTCCCATCCAAGTTTCTACATTTTCTTAACCCTTTCACTGTAGAAACTTTTAAATGTAGCCGTCTCTTCTACTCCAATAGCTTCATATCTCGCACCTCTCACCTGTGGAACACCCTTCCCAATTACTGTTTCCCTGAGAGCTATAATCTCCAACTATTCAAATGTAATGTCAATCGACATCTCCAGTTATCTTGATCTATCCACTATCCTTCTCCTCATCCTTTCTTCTATCACTCCTATCTGATCTCGCTCCAAATCTTCTGCAACCACCTGCATCCTAGTGGCTTCACGCCTTGCTCGGGGCGTAATGCTTAAAAAAAAAAACAAAAAAAACTCACAGCGTACATCTCATTGCAAGTTGAATCATCATGGAGTTTGTTAATTTGTAGTTTAGGCATTGCTTTTATTTTATTTATTCATTTATTATTATTTTTTTTTTCATTTCTGTGATTTTAGTCTGAGTTTGCATGGTCACTCCCGCAGTCAGCACTCAGATAAGCTTTAGAGCAGTAATTCTCAACGTGTTCCAGGTGGACCACTGGTGATCCACATATCATTTCTAGTGGTCCGCAAAGAAATTATGAGCCAGGAGATGAAAATGTTTAGTTGGCTGAAATGTTGCTAGATTTGAAAGAGAATTTGAAACTGAGAAGAGTTGACAAAGAAGGTGACTACATATCGATAAAGGACTCATACCCAAATATTTTTCAACATGTAGAAGCAAGCACCATTTCTTTCCCTACCACATGGATGGTAGAATCTGGATTTTGGGCTGTTGTGGATGTTTTTATTAGAAAAAAAAAATAAATTAAGATCCCAACAGCAGAGGAACTATCAGGGTAAGACTGAATGACACCATCAAAATTGATTCTGATATCTTGTGTGAGAAACACCAAGATCAAGGTAGTCACTAGCTGAATGGACTAAGACTGAATGACACCATCAAAATTGATTCTGATATCCTGTGTTTATCCTTGTTTTATTAAAATAAATTTGAAAGTGTAAATAGACTACTTTGTCTTTTCATTGAGTATCTTAGTGTGAAAATTCAACAGCCTAAAAATAAAATTAGAAGTGGACCATTTGAAATTTTTGAAGACAATAATGGTCCATAGGCTGAAAAAGATTGAAAAGCACTGCTTTAGAGTGTCGAATTGAATTCTTGAATCTTCTAAATCAATTTATTTTAATTCCTACTCTCCAACTCTATGTAATCAAAGGATGTAGCTGTTAGGCTTATGTATAAGTATGTTTGTTTTGGGTTTAAAATGTTGTAGAGTATTTTTTGGATTTTTTTTTTTAAATTTTAGTTTGAATTATTTTAAAAGTCTTTTTTTTTTGCTTTTCTTTCAGTGGCAATGTCGTCATAGAAACCTGCTTCTTTGATGGGGATTTGTTGGTCAGCACATCCAAAGTACGGATATTTTATGTTTGAATTGTTCTTACGCAACAACACCTGCTGCTAGCTTTCCCTTTGTCCGTCGGACCAGGACAGAAGGAATAAAATTTTCAAAAAAAAAAAAAAAAAAAAGGAAAAAAAGGAAAATACACCGAAAGAAAAAAAAAATAAAATGGTCGGGAAATAAAAGTATATAAGAAACGAAGCAATCTTGGGGGATGAAGTTGCCGACCCCAAACTCTACCATCGTCCCCAACCCCACCCCCCCACATCACTCGTCTTAGAACTCTGGCCAATTTGATCTTCGACCAGTGGTGTTCATTTCAGCTTCTGAAGGCGTTACAAGGTTTTGTTGGTTGTCAATGGCATGCAAACATTTGGCCGATGCATATGGTGAGCAAGTGGCAAGGCACTTAAGTCTAACATCCTTATCTTCATTTCCCCTCCCCCACAGAACAGTATGTTTCTTTCATCAATTTAAAGGGGTTTCATGCACACACACACACACACACATATATATATATATATATATATATATATATATATATATATATATATATATATATGGGATAATGATATATAAATTTTTATATATCAAGAACAGTTTTGGAGGAAAGCTGTATGACAAAGTGTAAAAGATTTTTGTATAACACATTTCATCGTTGATGACTTCATCAGACTAGGTTCATTTACATTGTGACTACATTTTAATTTTAGAAAATTTTGGGTATATATATATATATATACACACATATATGTGATAAAGTGAAAAAATGTTTTGTGTGACACGTTTCGTCCCTTAGGACTTCATCAGACTAGGTTTGTTTATGTCGATGCGACTATACATGCTCATGAATGAGAGATGCTGGCAATTTTTAAGAAAAATTATTTTTCAACAATATTTTCAAAATTTTAAATTCCCAGCATCTCTTATTCACGAACATGTATAGTCGCATGAACATAAACAAACCTAGTCTGATGAAGTTCTAAGGGCCGAAACGCCTCACACAAAACATTTTTCCACTTTGTCACACACACACATATATATATATATATATATATATATATTAATATTAGCACTCTAAACATTATTTTTAGTGGATATTCATATTTGTGTAGACGTTCTGTTTATTTATTAAACAGTATATTTATTTTCGTCAACCAGCCTGAATATTTGAAAGAACTTATTAAAGAAAAATGTATTCTCTCCAGCAGGAGTCAAGCCTGCACCTCTGGGGCATAAGAAACCATCATTAGATAATTCTTTTCATTAGATAATGACTCTTCTCAAAATTATAGAAGGTAGACATAGAATGGATTAAATATACTGTTTAATAAATAAAAAGGGTGTCAACTCAAATATGAGTATACACTAAAAATAACATTTAAAGTAATAAAATCTATCAGAGTAATAAATAAAATATCCATTACTTCTTTATATATATATATATATATATATATATATATATATAGAGAGAGAGAGAGAGGAAGCACTTAAATTTTATTACATATATATATAATAAAATTTAAGTGGTCTAATATTAAAGATTGAGACTATATAAAAAGTGGATACTGTGGTCAATACCAAACAGTGACACGTAATTTTTACCACCTACCCAATAAACATTGGGATAATACAATAGACCTTACTACCCATAATGCACCATTTGCCAGCATATATAAATGGTTGAGCCAAAACACAACATGGCTTGATGTTTGTGTTCAAGCATGAAACAGACTGTCAAAATACTTGGGTTTGACCTTGGTTTGACCTTACATATATATATATATATACACTTTAGAATATTACATTGAAAACATGTCAAAATCACTACACAATTCCAGTCGTGTTTAGATGCATATACAATGCATCTCATCAGTCGGTTGTAAAATAAATCATTCACTTGCCAGTATTTTACAGTTGTCTGATGAGATCTGTTGTATACGCACTGAAACACAGCTGCAGTTGTGTAGCGATTTTGACATGTTTTTCGATGTAATATCCTAAATTAAATAATATTGCTCTACTTTGTATTGAGCTCTCTTTTAAATTAAATGTTACAAACATTGGAATTGTACTCTATTCGTTCTCATCATACCTGGATATATATATATATATCTGTATATATATATATATATATATATATATATATATATATATATATAATATTATTCTAAAATTATAACATAAATATGTTATAAAATCACTACAAAAATAGCAATTTTGTTTCAACACTTCTGTTGTCTTATCAAGTGATGGTGTTGAAAGTAGAATATTTATGTTATAATTTTCAAATAAATAAATTTTTTTTAAATAAATAATTATATTTGCTCTACTCTGTATTGAGCACTTTTTTAAGAATAGTATTTGTTGTTTATTAGAATTTATTCCATATACACAAATCCTATACTTGGATATATATATATATATATATTGCCACCCCCATAAATAAATGCACTGCTCTACTGACTGGTATAGATATCAATATTTAAATTATGCAATGATCACCTTTCAATTGCACTATGCATGAAAGTCAGAGTTTTGCTACTGGTGAGGCTATATATATATATATATATATATATACACTTATTATTAATATATATTGCTCTATCTATCTATGTGATAATTGAAGATTGATTGACAAAGGTAAAATGCTGAAAGAACATGGACACAATATTTACAGTGGATGATTAAAGCACTTTGTATACATTTTGATCT
>OZ010614.1:49126474-49138974 GCA_963932145.1 Acanthosepion lycidas
GAGATGAAGTCATAAAACGATGTTCAAAATATTTAGATTTTGGCATTAAATAACCCATAGAGGTGTTGATATGCCACTAAACAAAATCAGCCAACCAAAATTCAAATATTTTGATTTCAGCATTACATAACCCATAGAGGTGTTGATATGCCGCTAAACAAAATCAACCAACCAAAATTCAAATATTTAGATTTTGGCATTAAATAACCCATAGAGGTGTTGATATGCCACTAAACAAAATCAATCAGCCAAAATTCAAATATTCAGATTTTGGCATTAAATAACCCATAGAGGTGTTGATATGCCACTGAACAAAATCAACCAACCAAAATTCAAATATTTAGATTTTGGCATTAAATAACCCATAGAGGTGTTGATGTGCCACTGAACAAAATCAACCAACCAAAATTCAAATATTTAGATTTTGGCATTAAATAACCCATAGAGGTGTTGATATGCCACTGAACAAAATCAACCAACCAAAATTCAAATATTTAGATTTTGGCATTAAATAACCCATAGAGGTGTTGATATGCCACTGAACAAAATCAACCAACCAATAGATGGAATGAGATATGCAGGATCTAGTTATAAAAATGCAATGGTCTGCCACTGACCATTATAATTTGAAGTAGTACCTTCTGTAGTATGTCTGTCATGTGTATACTTTTAGTATTCGCTGGTTCAACAAGTGAGATCTGTTGTAATCGTTATTCGCTTGTTCCACTGTTGGGGTTTTTGGGGTTGGTCGTATTTAATCTGGGTCCTCATCTTTGACCTTGCCACCAAGAATGTTGCTAGCAGGAGTTTTGAACTCTTGACAGCATCACTTTCTGAGTCATTGGACCATGCACACCCTCCCCCACAACAAAGAGCGACCATCAGAAATGTTTAATAAAATGAAAAATTAACTTCTCTCTACTGATAGACAAAATTTTAAGGATTTGCTGCCACTTCTCACTGTTATTTCATATTTCTTAATGAAGATTTCTTTTTTGCTTTTCCAGAAAACCTTATTTTTTTTTTTTATACAGGGTGTGGCAGAAACACCTCCCAAATATACCACCCAAAAATATTGATTCCCATTTTTTTTTTTTTTTTTTTTTTTTTTTCAAGTTAAACAAACTATATGAAGGATAAATCTTGTGAAATTGACTTCCTGCAGCCGACAGACAAACAAAGAAAGAATAAATTGAAATCATTTCATTTGGGTGGGGTCTGCTTCCAGTGGCATTGACGTTAAAATGCTAGCAAAAAGCCATGATTTCATGTATGCTAATTTTGTAGGTGGGCCATCCCCACTTGAAAGAATAGCCTAACACAATCATCCTTTCTCCTTTCTATACCAGGCCGTGTGCCTTGCAAAGCTAAACATTTTTTTTTTTTTTACGGTTTAGAAGGCCCAGGCGCCACTCAAGGTAGAGGGTTACATTTAGAAACCCATTTGTGCTTATAGGAATGGAAGATAATGGATAACCCTAGTCTTGAACAGGTTAAGATTGTAGTGATCAGTAGAACATCTTGTTGGAATTCGGATCCAACTTTCTTCGAGGAAAGAAGCTGCTCGAGTGGAACTTTCTTTTCACCGAAAGAAGACAGAGGGAATGTGGGTGATTTGCTACTACAATGTAAATGGCATGGCGTGTTCTTGTCTTGAAAGTTTGTCCTCGTGGGACCAGGGAATGTAGTTCGTCCGAGCACTTTCCATGGAAGTAGCAGCAGAGCAGCAAGAGGCTCTGCCACACCCTGCCTGTGGGAGAGAGGTTGGAGGGTGGAGTAAATATTTGGTAAGGTCTAACATCTGTACCTGCAAAACATTGGTGTGTCACAAGAACGTTTTTTTTTTTTCCTTATATTACTGTAGACTCCGTCGGCAATTTTTTTTTTTTTTAAAAAAAAAGGCTATTTTAAGAATTTTAATAAATTCCAAATTAATGAAACCGGATTTATGCATTATCTTTCTTCTCAGAAATTGACTGCAAAACACTATTCTTGTAATCGAAACCGTCTAATAAACAGTGTTTAAGGCTTACGGCCATATCACGTTGAAACACCGGTTCCCATCTGATCACCAATGTTAAGCTACATTTGGCCTAGATGGGTGATTGCATTGGAATACCAGCTTGGATGTGTGGGTGGTGTACTGGATAACAGCTCAAAATTGTTGACCAGAGAGCCGAGTTCCAATTTCAGTCAGGCTTGTTATATTCAGTATCTGTCTATATTTCTCAGATGAGGTATTATGTACACTATTGACCTTTGTTGCCATATTTATCACAACGTTTCGGCTGTTGTATGCTCCGGCCTTCTTTAGGTGGTTGGAATGTCAGACTGAACTCTTTATTTTGCTCGCTGGAAAGACTGTTCTAGTTCCACATGCCATGCCTAATGCATGTCAGTTATCTCCTGTTAATTCCCCTTTCCAAGTTCTCCACTGGCTTAAGGACACATGGCACTGATGGATTCAAAAGCATGCACGATGTATGCTATAGACTATCAGTTTGTATTATTTCAGTAACTAACATTACATAATTTATCAAGAATCGGGAAAAATCTATATAATATCCTTTTTTTTTTTTTTTTTTTTTTAAAGCATTTCATCCCAAGCAAGGCGGGAAGCCAGTAGGACGCAAGGGGTTACAGAAAATTTAGAGCAAGGTCAGATAGGAGTGATATAGAAGAAAGGATGAGGGTAGTGGATAGATCACGGCAACTGGAGATGTCGATTGACATTACACTTGAATAGCTGGAGATTATAGCTCTCAGGGAAACAGGAATAGGGAAGGGAGTTCCACAGGTGAGAGGTGCAAGACATGAAGCTATTGGAGTAGAAGAGACGGCTACATTTAGGAGTTTCGACAGTGAAGGGGTGAGAGCTGGATGCCAGCCTCGTAGGGCGCTTGAACTCATGACGTCTGAGAACCAGCAAATGCAGCTCCTCGGAGCAATTTCCATGGAAGTATTTGTAGAACAGACAGAGGGAGGCGACGGCGCATCTGTGAGAAAGTGACTGTAGACGAGACACCAGGGCAGGGCCAACTACATTGCATATCCGCCTCTGGAGCCTATCTAGAACCCCGAGGCAAACAGAAGAGGCACCAGACCATAAGCATATATTACATCTGGTGTTCATCATTGTAAAAATAAAAAATAATACAGTGACAGATCCATTGATTCCGAAGAAATTACTTTGTTTGCTTTTTGGATACAAAAATAAATAAGACGTTAGTTAGATCCAGTGACACGACCCAAAGAGTGTGAGTTCAATATCTGGTTAAGGAGGAGAGAATTAAGCAGGAGATATCTGATAACTGGCATCCATTAGACATGGCACGTGGAACTAGAACAGTCTACCCCAGTGAGCAAAATAAAGGATTCAGTTTGACATTCCAACCACCTGAAGAAGGCCAGAGCATACAATGGCCGAAACGTTGTGATAAATATGGCAACAAAGATGAGGACAATAGTCCGAATAATGTAAATAATTCTTATATTCACTTATGCACAAATAACCTTGGGAAAGGTAAAAATCCATCTCATCTCCTCCAAGCTATAGGTTAATTAGTAAGACATGTATCAGTAAATGGTTATTATCTAAAAAAAATGAAATTCTTGCAATCTAAAAATATTTTCTGGCTTTAAATAATGTGCAGTGGGTTGATAATCCAGAGAAAGTCAATCAGTCAATCAATGAAATACTGATTAGCAATGCAGGCATGTCTTTTAGATTTATTTACATTCTCCAGAATGACAGGATCAGTTTATATATTGATTGTAATGCAGAATTAATCCCCCACTTTGTATCCATATTATAATTTCTTGTTTGTTTATCAAATTCTGCTAAAAATATTTTCTGGCTTTACATAACCTGCAAAGGGTTGGCAAGCCATAGAAAACAAATCAATGAAATACTGATTCACTACACAAGCATGTCTTTTAAATTTTATTTACATTCTCTGGAAACTATAGAAACTACTTTGGACACAAAATGAGGGAACAGTTTATATTTTGATTCTTGATCCCTCATTTTATACCCGCACACTATCTTGTTTGTTTATCCAATTCTAGTGAGGAATCCACCTCTTCTCCCCCTCGCAATGGGTTAATTAGTAAGACTTGAATCATTATTATCTCTAAAAAAAAAAAAAAAAAATTTCTTAGAATCTAAAAGTATTTTCTGGCTTTAAATAACCTGCAATGGGTTGATAAGCTGTAAAAATTAAGTTAGTGTTTAGCATTTTTGTTTTCAATTCTTGAAAGAAGAATCTAAATCCTGATGCTATATTTTAGTGAATTTATGCGGTGAGCCCAAATGAAAGAAATGCCCTGAAAATGGATTTTTTTTTAATTTACTCATTGTTATGTGTGTATTTTAATTTTCTTGTCCATGGACATTTTTAGAAAATCGCCAAGTAAAAGCATTGGTTGTCATCGTTATTTCTTCATAATTTGGTAAACAGTAAATATTGCATTGTACTTGGTTCACATATTTTTATAAACTTGTAAGGAGAGAAAATTAAAACAAAGTGGGAAAAGGTTTTGTGCGATTCGTTTCAGCGTTTAGGTCTTCATCGAACTAAGTTTATCTTGATGCGGCTATATATGTGCACAAATGAACAAGCTAATTAAAAGTGACAATACTTTACTTAGACAAAAATGTTTATAAAATGTTTTAGTCGCTAGGTTAAACTTCAAGCAATTTAAATAAAGATTATATGAACAAAAAAGGCATCTTTTACAAGACGACACATTAAATGCATTTGTTGCTCATCATAAAGAGACTGACCACAATTTTCTCTTGAAAATGATACTCTAATTAAAAGAAACGACAATTTACTAAGACCAATGCTTTAGTCGCTAGGATAAACTTCAAGCAATTTAAATAAAAAACTTATCTGAACAAAAAAGGGATCTTTTACAAAACAACACATTAAATTCAAGACTGACCATAATTTTGGTTCAACAATGAATGCTAGTCTAATTGATAGTGATAATTTACTGAGATGAAAATGTTTATAAAATACTTTAGTCACTTCAAGCAATTTAAATAAAAGATTATATGAACAAGAAAAGAATCTTTTACAAAACATCACATTAAGCACATTTGTTGCTCATCGTAAAGAGACTGACCACAATTTTCTTTTGAAAATGCTACTCTAATTAAAAGAGACGACAATTTACTATGACAAAAAATGTTTATAAAATGCTTCAGTCGCTAGGTTAAGCTTAAAAGAAATAACAATTTACTTAGATGAAAATGTTTCGAAAGTCCTTTAATTTCTAGATCATCTACAGTAAATTTGCATTCATCTTATGTTTCACTATTCTTGGTCGCACTTCTATTATTACAATGAGATATTTAATAACAAAAATGATGGAAATATTAAAGGAAAAAGAATCTAAATGAAATCCGCTAGCAAAATACATAAGAAAAAGAAAATTATTTTTAAATTTAAAATTTCCAGCATCTCTTTTGTGTATAAGGACGAAGCGTGTCACACAAAAAAACTCTTTCTACTTTCTCAGGGTCCTTTACCCTAAAATTGTTCTTGATTTATAAAACAATTATATATCATTATCCCATAAACTTGTAAATATAAGATTATTCTTGTAAATAAATAATCTAATAAAATAAAAAAGTTTTTAATTCTTCTGTTATTTAAAGTTGATCTTCAGTGAAGCACTCTCTTCATCGCCAATTTTGGGTTTTGCATCATATCGGCTCAAACCACAACCCCGGCCCGATTCCAAAAGGGTCAGGCCGCATGCTTAATAGTGTCGTGCTACACACCTCAACATTACAAAAAAAATTAAGCTAGGAGTTCGATCGTTCTTATTGACATATGTCAGTCAATGAAATAAAGGCTTTGTTAATTCTCAAGATAAAAAAGAGTATATATGAAGCCAGTCTCATGTGTTTTGGCTTTATTAAAATTCTAAGAATATTTTAATCAATAATAATAGTCGAGGGAGTATATAGTAATCATAGTGCCTAGAGAAAGACCATCCTTTTAACACACCATTTTGTCTTTTTTTTTTTTTTTTTTTTTGTGGTTACATTTGTCAAACTTTGCCAAATATTGTATGTCTAATCTCATGAAACATTGATATTTGAGTCCAGTATTTTGAATGCAGATTTTCAAGACTCATCTGGCCTTATGCCAGTCTTCTTTTTTTTTCTTCTATTATTCACCCAATATAAGGCCCAAGAGCCGCTCAAGGTAGAGGGTTACTGTGTGGATTTATATTAGCGTCGGAAAGGACAAATGTTTGGAGCATAGAGCTGAGGCTGACTTTAGAAGGAACTGGAAACCCAATCCTAAGCAGGAAACAAGTGATAAATCATGGGGTGTGAACCGGACGATAGGCAAACCTATCCGCTCCTATTATCTCAGCTTTATATACTGATTTTCTATGCAGGCATGCCTTCCCTACTTGGAAGAATGGTGTGGCACAATCATCCTCTCCACATTGTAGCCTTGTGCCAAACTAAGCTTCATTATTTAATTGGCATCAATTTTGTGCAGTTTAAAACATTTGGCATCGTCTTTTATTTGGCTCATCAAATTCTAATTGCAAGAATGTTGTTCAGAATCACTTTTATTCTTTATTGTGTACCCTATTTCCCAGATTTTGTGCAAATTGAAACATTTGACTTTGTCGCTTTTATTTGTCCCGTAAAATTCTAATTGTCAGAATGTTGCTCAGAATCACTTTTATTCTTTGTGTACTATATTTGCCAGATTTTGTGCAATTAGAAACATTTGATACTATCTCCTTTATTTGTCCCGTCAAATACTGATTACAAGAATGTTGCTTAGAATTACTTTTATTCTTTATCGTGTATTGTGTACTGTATTTTCCATATGCCAAGGTGCTACGAGTGGTGAGACACACCCTATAATCAGCTAGGTGTTTTTTTTTTGTTTTTCTTTTAAATATTTGAGCCTTTAATAACAAGTCCGAGTCTATGGTGTCGTTTTTTTTCCTGTCGCAACAAATTATCATGTTTTAGGCCTATTATTAACTAGTTGTGGTTATTATTAATTAGATTTTCATTAGTTGAGCACAGTTCTATACCTATTCATATCAGAAATAACTTGTATTTGGCACCACAAGGTGTCGAGACACACAGCGTGTTTGCATCCAACTCCCAACTGATGGATTCAAAAAGCACGCACGATGTATGCTATAGACTATCAGTTTGTATTATTTCAGTAATTAACATTACATAATTTATCAAGAATCAGAAAAAATCTCTTTTTTTTTTTAAACATACAATGTGTGTTAGCACGTGCGATACCCTGTCTTCATCAGCTGCCGACCAGGGGTGATATCACGGTTTTGGTGGCTATGGCGGAACCGCCACCCCTGGCGCCACCAGAAGTGTTTGCAGGGTATGAAGATAAGCTAATTGATCATTCCTTTAAGTAAATTCTATCCATAATGAAAGTTAGAATATCCTACTAAAGAAATATATAGTATTTGTTACATATGAATGATAATTGTAGGCATATATTACGTCTGGTGTTCGTGATTGTAAAAATAAAAAATAATACAGTGACAGTTCCATTGATTCCTAAGAAATTATTTTATTTGCTTTTTGGATACG
The DNA here is from genome assembly GCA_963932145.1 of Acanthosepion lycidas. NCBI lineage: Eukaryota > Metazoa > Mollusca > Cephalopoda > Sepiida > Sepiidae > Acanthosepion > Acanthosepion lycidas. The sequence continues at coordinate 49,134,087 of OZ010614.1, forward strand.
AAAATAAAAAAATTTTTTTAATTCAGCCAATATGGATTTTTCGAGCAGGTTTGAGTTGTGGGTATGATGATAAACTACATCCGGCAGCAAGGCCACTGATCAGCAGATAGGTTTTGAGGAGTGTGAAACCACCTCTTAATTGCTGTTGTTCCCAGGTCCACCCTGACCCATGATGGCACCTGTTAGGGTCCCAACTATGGGTAAATAGTGAACCCCCAAACAAAAACAAAACACTACGAAAGCATAAAAATACGTATTTATATGACAAAATACCAACAATGCACTTTTAAAAGCAAAATGACCAGCAATACATTTTATCTGTACTTGAAGGCATAGAATTGTGTTCAAAATATTACAATTAAATTTCAGCATTAAATGACCCATAACAAATTGATATGCCATTAAACAAACAAATGAAGCAATCGAGCAGGTATGTGCCTTCAAGAAGATCTGAATGGTAATCAAGCCTGGTTGGTCTGTAACACTTTCTGTCATTGATAAATAGCATATTTTTAAAAGCATCTTTTCGTTTACATTACATTTATTTCATCTTGGTGTTTACTTGTAAATGGAAATATCACGCCCTGAAGATGACAATTTGAAATTGTCGAAAGTACTCGGCACAGGACCATTAATTTCATCTGTCATCAATTTAACTATAAGGATCGCCTTAGTCAAGGAATTGATAGTAAGTTAATGTCTCATTAAGTCTTGTTAGTGAAGTGATTTCACCATTAATTGCATTAACATTGCTAATTACTTCTTTGATATAATATATATACTGCACAATTTAATATATATATATATATATATATATATAAAAAGAAATATAGTCTTAAGGTGTGCTATATTTATGGAATAAAGTGCTCAATATCAGAGATAGAGCGTGTGTAAATATAAAAGTGAACATAGAAGTCAACACTTAGAGGTGACAGTCTGTTTCATACTATATGCAATCGTCAGGCCTGACGATTGCATATAGCATGAAACAGACTGTCGCCTCTAAGTGTTGACTTCTATGTTCACTTTTATATATATATATATATATATATATATATATAAAAAAATGCAAAAAAGATGAAAATCTTTGGACTAATTCATATAAAACTCTGTAAGTTTTAGGCTAACAGTTTCTTCTCGCACTTCTCACTTGTGGAACTCTCTTCTCGGTTCTAGCTCTCCAGTCATCTTCAAAAATTTCAATGCAATGTTAATTGTTATCTTCTGTGGTTTTAATTCTTTTCCTTTTATTTTTCTCTCTCCTTAATAGTTTTTTTTTCCTTATAATCTCGAACATGCAGCAACTTAGTGGCTTTATTCCCTTGTTTGGGGTGAAATGATTAAAAAAAACAAAAACATTATAGGAAAGTTTTCAGCTTCTCTCTCCATATTTTTTTTTTTTTTTTTTTTTTAAGATTCCCTAAACCCTTTGCATTTCCTCTAGCTATGGATTAAGGGCAGGATGGACTTTCTAACCCTGGTTGGCAATCAGTTTTGGAGAAAGACAACTTTGAATTCAAAACTGTATATGGCAGAGCACATGCTTGTAAAACCCAAGTAGATGGAACTAATTAGTCTGGAGAAACAGGATCCTCTAAGGGAATGAGGAAAATCCAGACAGAAAACCAACCCTTCCTGAAAGATTGAGTGTAGGGCCAATCACCCACCCTGTATGGTCTTTGGTATTCCATGTATATATCGTAGCTGAAGCAGTTTTTATACATAATGGTCTTTTGACGAACAGCATTATCTTAAGAATTAAGAGGTTATAAGTCTTTGGCCAAAGATTTTCATCATCATTTTTGTGTTGTTTGATTTTCATTGGTTAATCAGGTTTCATGTGCATTTGACTTGTTAAACAAACGTTAGTATTGTGGTATTCTGAATTCAAGGAGAGACGACACGTCCGTTCGAACTACCAACAAATTAACCGATTCCAGTCCCTATTGAAAATCATTAAATATAGCTTTATGCATGTAAATGTGTGATAATTCTAGTTTCTCTATGTGGAATTCAGACGATAATGTTATACGTATTATAATTATAGCTCTCTGGAAGGGACATGCCATGTTTTTTTTTTAATCATTACCTTCATGGTCATCAGTCATACCTGAATCCCCAAACCCACCGTCTCTGATTTTGTCGTTTTTGAATTACTAAAAGTGGCTTAACGGTCAGCAAGCTCGACCTACAAATCATTAATCGTGTTTCATCCTCACCAGCTGCTCCGTTCTTGAGGATTTGAGCCAAACTAATCTAGGCTTAAACAAATAACAATTCTCTGGTTGGTAGGATGACACTGGCGTTGGGTAATGATTAACGAACTAGCCTCATTAACCATTATTGCTGATTTCGATCCTCACCAGGTGCCCTCGTGTTTGTGGTCTTAAAGCTATGTATCATAACAGCAAAGCTATGTATCAAATAATAAAAAGGTATCTCGTAGTTTAATGGTCTGGAGATCATTAGTAGTGAGTTTGATCCTCACTGAGTGCTCTATATTTGTAGCCTTATGCCAGACTTAGCTATGCTCGGTATATAATACTGCCACTTTTGCTTTGATCTTGGCTTTCTGGTATTGCTGCTACTATTACTACTACTACTTTGTTTTCCATTTTGGAAATTATATTTTTCCTGGCTGTGATTTTGATTGCTTTCAGCCGGGAGGGGGGAGGGGGTTTATTCTCGTTTCTAAAGGAGATTTTTCAAAATAAATAATGACTTTAAGTGCTACAAAAGTTAAGATCTACTTGAAATAACTTCTATGTTTTTTTGTTTTTTTTTTTCTTTTTCAAAAAAAAAATAAAATAAAAACAATTTAGTCTATTTTCAGAAATAACTGTTCCAGAATTGGAGATTATATTTTTTGTCCTTTATTCCAGCCAGGGTTTAAGGGTTTAAAGGTATCTTTTTTTGAGTTTTAAATAGACAAGCCAGAATGATATTGTTATTTTTTTTTTTTTTTTTTGTGCATGGGACAAAATCTACCCAGGCCACTCCTTTTTGATGAAATATTAAAACGAAAACACTCCCATCCAACAGCGTAAATTAAATAAATAAAATAAAAGGTGTGGAATAAGAGGTTGGAATAAGCATGTCCTGGGCGATCTATTTTCTGCCAAAAATAAAAATCATCCCGACCACTCTATTTGAAACTGAAAGATAGCGAAAAGGTATGACTTTTTTTTTTTTTCCTTTCTGAATGCAGAAAAAGCTATTTTTTCAAAATTGAAAACTTTTTCTAGCAACATAGATAGATAGATTCTTAAGGTGAATGACTAGATTGTAACAAAGGAATCTGATTAGCTCGGTATAAGATATTTAGTGTTGACCAGCCGTGACCCTCTTCCCACCTTTTTCGACCTTGGGACACAATTACTGTATAAGTGATGAATACCAGCGAAGCCAGTATTTGGTGAGCTGATATAGAAATGATTTTACTTTTGCAAGTGCAAGAAGCAATCAAAAGTGCAATGGAGAGGTGCAGATCAGTTGTTTGCAAGTTATTCTTCGTGAGGGGGGGGCCTCTTTGCTAAGGTGGAAGAACCAGACATGGACAAGAAAGTTGGGGAGGACACTCAGCTTTGAAGTTTTAAATTTTTTGACCCCTTCTCGTTTTCTACCCCAAAAATTGATACATTTTTTTGTTTTTTGTTTTTTTTTTTTTAAATGTACCCAAGAAATACATACACAACATGTAGAATGTATGCACAGAGGACACACAATACATTGAAGAAACGTGCAGAAATTTTAAAAAACACAACGATGAACACAAGTGACCACATAAATAACAATTTAACAAATGCATTGGTCATGCTCAGAAATAAATTCAAGCACAATTTTGATTTCATAAATGCTACACTCATAAAAAAAGAAAATAACTCGCTCAAAAGGAAAATCCTCGAGAGTGCCGCCATTGAATATTATCCAAATATTAATCAATGCCCAGGGTTTTTTCCCCCCCGCTCCAAATAACACCTTTCCTAACGGAATCGCTACTCTCCCAAGCCAACATACACAACAAATATATCAAGAAATCAAAACAAAATGGTTGAATCCATCAACACAAATAATATTTCTACATGTGAAAATATTCTCTTCAAACTAATTGACATAATTTTTTTACTTGACCATCTGAATATACAATAGCGTTTCTAAATTCTTCTAGTTGCTAACAACATTTCGTTTGTTGTCTATAGATACTTTGTTTCAATAAATTCATTTTTTTTTTTTTGCCTTGAAAAAGTCCACATCAGATGAAACGCGTCGCCTAAAACTATTTTCCTTGTTGTCTTTTTCCTTTATCTATACATATATATATATATATATATATATATATATATATATATATATATATATATATATAAAGAAAAGGCTAAAATGCCAAGCAAGCTTGCAATCAGAATTTCAACTGTAAAGTCTGCTCAGGCAAGTGGAAGGATGTACAAGCCAAATATATATATGTATGTATGTATGTATAAAGGAAAAAAGACAATATTGTCTTTTTCCTTTACACAAGACAAATCAGGTAGAATTTTTATACAATTTGTAAATATTGAAATTTTAAGTCATGACGTATTTTTCAGTAGAGGGTCTTGTAATTTGATGTAGAAGTGAATGGTGATGGATAGATTCTTAAGGTGAAGGAGTTGATTGTAACAAATGAATGGGTCATGAATCTAATTAGCTCGGTATAAGATATTTAGTGTTGACCAGCCTTGACCCTTTTCCCACCTTTTTCGACCTTGGGACACAATTACAGTATTCAGTCAGTATCAAATCGTATACAGATTTTTTTTTACAAAACTCAATGCATTTGTCATAATAGGCCAACCATAAAGAATGCACTTTCTTTTTTTTTTAACCATTTCATCCCAAGCAAGGTAAC
>OZ010614.1:49143974-49151474 GCA_963932145.1 Acanthosepion lycidas
ACTGTTTTATAATAAACAGTATTAAACAACATTTACCGGCCTGAATGTCCGAGAAATTTTCATAGAAAATATTCGTCCTTTGACAGGATTTGAACCTGCATCCTATACGGAACCGTCATTTACGCTGACGTGCCTTTAACCGATTTGGCCACAGAGGAGCGTTCGGTTAGCAAGGTCGATTTTACTGTCTTTAAACTACAATCTTCCATGAATCTCTCATGTCCATTCATATCTATTAATTGGTGTCTCCAAATGTAAACAAATGATGTTACACAATATGAAATGGACAATATATAATGTATAAAAGGTCAATGGTCAGAGTTGAATCAGACGAGGGCACAATTGTATTAAAACATGCTTAATACACATGTAAAAAAAAATTTTTTTTAAAGTTAAAATAACATGTAGAACTTTTAACTTAAAAAAATTAGGAGTTCAGTTGAATCTGCTACCTTGGTTTCAACCTTACAGTATCCTCAGGCGATTCTTAGCAAATGACCTTTTAACGGTTTATTTTTTAAAAAACACTAATAGATGCTATATTGTTATTTTCAAAAATAAATAAATTAACACATGACATTGGGTGTGATAGGGAGGAGGAGGATGATGTCAAGAAGGAAGAAGAATAGAATGCCCTTTTTATTATTATTATTATATTATTAAATAATACAAAATGAAAAACAAATAAACAAACAAACAAGCCACTCCCGCAAAAAAAAACAAAAAAACACCAGAATAGATTACCCACAATGCACCAGTGACCCATATATTTAAATAGTCAAGGAAAAAAAACAACATCCTGATTCAATCTCAATGGGTGCCCCTACTTTCGGCCTTGTGCCACATTTAAGCTACGCTCGGAAAATCGCTATATATATATATATATATATTATTATTTATTTAAAATGATTCCAACACGCTACATAAGAGTTCTCATGTTTCAAAACAATTCCACACTAGTTCAGAACTTACACCTAAAACTCAAATTCACCCAAGAATATAATTTCCACAAATTACCATTTTTCGATATACTCATTAGAAATTAAAAAAAAAAAAAAAAAAAAAAAGCAACCACATAATCACAGACATCTACCAATTTCTTCATTTTAAGAACCATCACCCAAAAAGCTGCCTGAAATCCTTCCCCTATTCTTTACTGCTTAGCGTTTGTACAAATAGTGACTGACAAACACCTCTGAAAATCTCGCCTAGAAGAACTACATAAAAAAAAAAAAAAAAAAATAAGGCTACCCCACAACACTAATAAACAAAGGTTTTGAACTAGCAAAAAAAAAATTCCTTTAGACCAACTACGAAATCCAAAGAAATGTAACGTCAAACAAACTCTAGCGTACGTCTCATCATGCAACAATAACTCAAGAATACATCGGACTCTTTTTGTGGATCAGTTTTAATATTTTATATTATTAGGATTCACTTGGATTATATACCAACAGGTTATTACCTAGGGAACCTCGGTGTGGTGTAATGGTTAGCAAGCTTGTCTTCCTAGAACAATTACGACTGAATAGGGAGTTCAATCCTCAATGGGTGCCCCCTACTTTCAGCCTTGTGCCACATTTAAGCTACGCTTGGAAAATCGCTATATATATATATATAATTTATTTAAAAATATGATTCCAACACGCTACATAAGAGTTCTCATGTTTCAAAACAAGAGCCGAAAACTTCAATATAATATATATATATATATATATATATATATATATAATCGACATCTCCAGTTGCCTTGATCTACCCACTACCCTCATCCTTTCTGCTATCACTCCTATCTGATCTTGCTCTAAATTTTCTGTAACCCCTTGCGTCCTAGTGGCTTCCCGCCTTGCCTGGGGTGAAATGCTTATAAAAAAAATAAAAAAAAAATATAATCTTAACTTTCAGGTCATCCCTTGTCTACAACCTGGGAAGAAAAGAAACTCAGTTTTTTTTTTTTGGGGGGGGGGTCAGATATTAAACATTTTGTGGGCTAGACAATTATGCTATTACATGATTTGGACAATTTTGCTGTCACACCCAGCATATATATATATATATATATATATATATATATAAATAAAAATTTAAAGAAAAACAGACCACTTTAAGGCTCCATTGTAATAGTTTATTTCATCAGAGACCTTTTAAATTTAAAGTACCCTGGATCCTCAGATATCACTTTTAAAAGGTGAAACGAACAATGAAATGAAAATTTACACTTTTGACAGGGTAGTATTAAGTTTATGTAATCTAACAGAGAAGGTAGCGAGGAGTGGTATGAGAGACATCTGGATTTACATTGAGCTCTCAGGATTTCATCCTCCTTGGGATTACCCATATGGATTACCAAGTTTTTCATAACTTAATATATATATATATATATATATAAGAAATGGACAAAGTCCAACAATTTATTTATTAAAGACATTTTTATGTTTAACGTTCTTTTTATAGATACAAGTATTTAAGTAAATGCTCTGTTTATAATAAACAATATATATATATATATATATATATATATATATATATATATATATATATATATACTCGACTCTCCTGTCGAATTTGATGTACGAGGGTCAAGCAGATCAGTTCCTAGGAAACCGACAGCCCGACAACAGCACATGAGATTTGATTATAGTGGTGAAGGTTTCGTGCAGGACCATCCACACTTTTTGAAGGGACGAATACAGAGACCTGGTGCACTATGTGACACAGGGTCCCCAAGCGACCCTCCACAGGTTTTGAATTCAGAGTTGTTCTTCTCCTAGACCAGTTGCCATCCAAGGCTATAGAACCCAGTCTCTCCTGCTATTTTACCCATAGCTGGAGGGAGAAGAAGAGGATTCATACCTTTCCCAAGGGTATTAGCACGTAAGTGAATATAACGGATTCGACTGCAATTCGAACTTGGCTCTTTGATTCCTCAATCCAAGCCGCTATCCATTACTCCATCGTGCCTCCTCAATATATGTGTGTGTGTGTGTATGTATGTATATATATATATATATATATATATATATATATATATAAAAATCTTAATTTTTGGGTCATCCCTTGTCTACAAGTAATTACCAAAATGGACAGTAGTGCCCCACTGAATGCAAGTGGGTAGAAATCCCCAAAAAGTTTGGGAACAAATATTCTGAAGCCTACTTCAACTTTATATTTCTTACACTGTTGCCTAAACTCTGAAATTTTATTTACTATTTTTCATCAATAGAAGTGGGTGCGTCTATTGTCAGGTTCACACTCCTCTTTGGTCTTTTGGACAGGATTAGAGGTTTATACCTTGATTCCTGCTTAGGGCTGGGTTTCCGGGTCCTTTTAAAGTCTACTGAAACTCTATACCTCTAACGGCTCTGCTTCACCCTCGGCAATTGGATGAAAAAAAAAAAAAAAAAAAGCAACTAAAGATGCTGCCAAGAGAGAAAGAGTCTGAGAAAACCATTAAGAAGAGAGAGGACAATTAAAAACCAAGATTCAAAAAGATTATAGTTGACAGGAAAGCAAGAAACTGGAAGAAAGACCCAAAAGTGCGAGAGAAGAAACTATCAACATAGAACCTACGGTTACATCTAGCCATTGAAACTAAATTTAGTACTGTGTTTTAAATTTTAAATCATGTAACAAAATAAAAAAGTTCATCAGAACAATGTAAATGCATTGCTAATGATTTTACAATAGGAAGGCATTGAAGAGATTGTCAGTGGTCAGGATTGAATGCAAGCCTTACAGATACTATTGGGCTATTATATGTAAAATTAGCTTAAAAGCCACACTATCAGACAGCATTTAAGCAAAACTCCAACAGAGGGCTATTCATTGGCCCTTCATAACTGTCAGGTTACTTCTTTCTAATTTTTGAAACTGCTACTTGGGGGTGCTCTCCAACACTACATATACTTTTCTCAGCCTTTCTCTCTTCTTACTTTTCAGCTGATACGAAAACATTTAAGTCTCTCATGGAGAATGCGTTTCCTTCGAGATATACATATACACACATACATACGCATATTAACTAAATACACATACTTAGGACCACGAACTAATGATAAACCTCCAGCTTGTTCCGCAACACATTGGTCTCTTTGTTTTAGAGGTTTTCAGAGAAATTGAATTTTTCTCCATCCCTTGCTCAATATAGTAGATAGATAGATGTGACCAGATAAATAGATAGATATGACTAGATAGATATGACCAGATAAATAGATAGATATGTCTAGATAGATATGACCAGATAAATAGATAGATATGTCTAGATAGATATGACCAGATAAATAGATAGATATGTCTAGATAGATAGATATGTCTAGATAGATAGATAGATATGACCAGATAAATAGATAGATATGACCATATAGGTAGCTAAATAGACAGATAGATAGATATGACCATATAGGTAGCTAAATAGACAGATAGATAGATATGACCATATAGGTAGCTAAATAGACAGATAGATAGATATGACCAGAGACTTAGATAGATAGATAGATAGATAGATAGATAGATATGACCAGATAGATAGATAGATATGACCAGATAGATAGATAGATAGATAGATATGACCAGATAGATAGATAGATAGATATGACCAGATAGATAGATAGATAGATATGACCAGATAGATAGATAGATAGATAGATATGACCAGATAGATAGATAGATAGATAGATATGACCAGATAGATAGATAGATAGATATGACCAGATAGATAGATAGATAGATAGATAGATAGATAGATAGATAGATAGATATGACCAGATAGATAGATAGATATGACCAGATAGATAGATAGATATGACCAGATAGATAGATAGATATGTCCAGATAGATAGATAGATATGTCCAGATAGATAGATAGATAGATATGTCCAGAGACTTAGATAGATAGATAGATATGTCCAGAGACTTAGATAGATAGATAGATATGTCCAGAGACTTAGATAGATAGATAGATATGTCCAGAGACTTAGATAGATAGATAGATATGTCCAGAGACTTAGATAGATTTGCTTATCGCCTCTCTCATATTCTTTCCAAAAGCAGAGGTTTATCCCTGGTTTCTAGTTTAGGATTGGGTTTCACCTTCCTTCTAAAGTCTTCCCCTTCTCTTTCACTCCCAGTAGCCCCTTACTTAGGATGAGGAAAAAAAAAATCAAAATGTTACTAAGCTTAGATGTGGCACAAGGCTGAAAGTAAAGAGCACCTATTGAGAATCACACTCACTACTCAATAATAAATGATCTTGCAAAACAAGCTTGCTAACCATTACACCACGAAGCACTCAAATGATTTTCTAGGCACTGCTTAGATCTGGCACAGGGCTGGTATTTTGGAGCACCCATTGAGGATAGAACTCACTAATCAGTCGTAATTGATCTAGCGAGACAAGCTTGCTGGCCATTACACCACATCAAATTGCACCAAAAAGTGACTTAAATTAAAAAAAAAAAAAAAAAATTATGCAAAAAGGGGAGATAATTACGAGTGGAACAAGGGGGATAACCTTAGTGAAAGTAAAAATTAAAGAAAAAAAAGAACTAACTTTTTTTTTAAACTAAGAATACAAGATTTAAGTTTGAACATTTTAGGGATCATAAAAAAAATAAAACAAAATTATTCTGAAATGTCCTTGGAAAAAAAAAAAAAAAAAAAAAAAAAAAAAAAAGCATCAAATGTGATGAGGATGCCAACGAGAACAATAAAACTGAAATAAAGTCTTCCCAAAAGTCACAGTCACAACCCCTTCAGTGTGGTGGTCGCAAATTCATTTGGGAAATTTGATTTTTAATTTTACATTCTAGCTTTGGGAACCCTTATTTGTTGATTTTTTTTTTTCGAAACAAAAACAAAAAAAGTTTGCTATTGTACATTTAACAATGGAAGCAAATCCACAAATTTTAAAAATAATATTAACCCTGAAGAAAATATTCAGTCAAATATTAAAATAATGACACAATCTTTCTGATTTTAGTTTGAATTTCATTCGTGTGGAACAGCAATGTTGAAACTGGACAACTTCAGTCCACCAGACACAGCCATGGCAACTCACTTCATCCCTACGCTCGGTTTTAGTTAACTGGACAACCATGGCAACTCGCATCCTACAGTTTCAGACAGACAGCAGGACTGCCACTTCCTCCCTCTGAACATTCAGATAACTGGAAAACCGCGGCTGCTTAAGCCACCCCTCTCCAGAACATTTTCAGATAACTGAACAGCAGCCATGACTCACTCACTCTAGTTTCAGACGACCACTTCTAAAGTATATCTCCAAACATTCATATAACTGAACAGCCACAACTCACTTCCTCCTCACGGCTTCAGATAACAGAAAAGCAGTTTTTTTGTTTTGTTTTGTTTTTTTTCTGTGATATTTATCTTGACACAACTAGATTTTTTCTTTTTAAATCAGAAATTATTCGAATTTGCAGTTTAATTTCAAATTTTGAAATCACAGGTTCCAATAAAAGTCTGTAAATAGGACACATGCGACTGCATTTTGCTTCTACATAAAAAGTTGAAGTTTGTCTTTGATTACGGGTGGAGGGTGGCTAGAATTAGGGCGATATATATCGGATTGGCATTTTTTTCATGTAGAGTTGGTATGCATTATTAACTATGTCTAACGTAACATCAAGGAAATCTACTTTTTTTTAAATTAGTGTTAATCATAACTTTAAAGTTGAGACTTAAATTCTCTATGTATATCTTGTGTATTGTCTACTTTTCTATAATTTTTATTTTATTCTAATTAAAATATTGTAAAGTTTAGAAGTAATTTTTGTCCGATTTGACAAAAACCTTGTTAAAAATGTCCTTGATTTTGTCAGCTTTAATTTTTGTGGAATTTTTCACCACCATTAGGCCATCATCTCTATATAAGCCTATGTCATCAATGTTGATATTTTGGTGACCACTAAGATTATGAATAATCCAACAAGTTCGGAAGTCTAACAATCTCATGGAAATATCAAATTTGTCAACAGAGTTGTTCTTAATCCGCTGTTCTTTGTTCTGGATAAGGACAGATCTTATAGAGTTCATAATAATGTCAAGTTCCTCGTTGGCAGAGTACACTGTGGCAAATTTCAAAGCCAAAGTAAGCAGATCCCTGAAAATAAATGAGTAATAATCCATATCAAATTGGATCAATGAACAATTTCTTTTATCGTTTATATCATTAAACGAATTGATGACATCTGTGGTATTAATCCATTGTACAAGTCCAATGCACTTTCTAATCAGCTGGTTGAATCTATAGAGGATAATCTTGCTAATTTTACCAATTTCTAGCCTGGTAGGGTTGATCATCCTGGTGAGAAGATTAACTTCAAAATCAGGTTTATGGTCGGTGATCGTGACATAGGATCTTTTAGTCCAGAGTTTGTTAAATCTGTTGCCGATTTTTAGTTTGTCAGTAATAATTTCTTTCATTAATTTTGTCAACTAGATTAAGAATATTATTGTCTCCTTTTCTATAATTTTTATTTTATT
>OZ010614.1:49158974-49223974 GCA_963932145.1 Acanthosepion lycidas
AAGGTATAGTTATAACCAGCTGCGTTTAACTATAAATGCATAGTTATGCTGAAAAAGTCAGACGGGAGAAAATTCTTGAAGAGAGAATTGGCCCGGGCGAGCGTTGGGAAGAGGAACGCCACTATAACTTTAAGCCCTGCACAGAAATCTTTATCCCTCCATCACAAGAGTCATATATCGTTCTGAGATGATTTAACAACAAGATAATCACCTACACTCTCTCTCCGTCTAGAATCCAGTGTATGAGTTTTTTTTTTTTGACTTTTTTTTCTGTAACCCGTTTCTCTTCTCTACTATTCTTTTCTGCTATATAAAAGACATTACCAATTCAACCATTGAATCGATGTTTGTTCGGCTTTCTGCAGATACTGATTTTTTTTTTGCTGCATTCTAAATTTCTTAGTGCAGACTCCCCAGCCGTGTCTACATGTTCAGTCAACTGTCAATAGACAGAAATCACTTCTGCTTTCTGGATCAAACAAAACACAACGTGGGCGGGAAGCAGGATTAAACCAGCGGACCAGTCGAATAATCTAGCGATGCTCAGAGGACCTATGGCCACTCCCTTATGTTCGGTTAGGACCGAGTAGTAAAGATAGTAAAGAGTAAGACACCAGAAGCTGAGGGGCCGGGGCGAAAGTGTTAGGTTTCCCAAGGGTATTTGCGCATAAGTGAATATGAAGAAACAGACTCAAATTGGAACTCAGCTCTCCAATTTCCAATATCAAGCCATTATCCATTACACCATCCACAAATCAATGTGAACAGCACCTTGCATTCCCAAGCAATCACCCATCTAGGTTTTTTTTTTTTAAAATGATGTTCACCCTTTACAAGGCCTAAGCACCACTCAAGGTAGAGGGTTACAGAGTAAGAGATACTGTTTATGGGTATATGTAGGGAAGATAATGGTTAATCCTAGACTTGAACAGGTTAAGATTGTAGTGACTAGGGAAGCATCCCCTTGGGAGGTAGTTCCACAATGCAGTTTGTGGAAATGGTCTGAAGATCGCTCGTGGTATAAAACTGATAAAAAAAAAAAAAAAATCAACACTGCATCGCGATTCTCCCTACACATTTCTTATTGCTCGAAACTATGTCTACCAGCCTAGATCATCAAAAGTCATGCAGAAACTGCCCCTCTCAGCAGACTAAGAAGACTTCCAAAAATCTAAGCTAGTAGACATTAATTTCAGTGTCTGAAAATAAAGAGGGACGTCTACTCAAACGAGTGTTCCCATTGAAATAGGAAATGCTGGGTTGAAAGCATGCCATTAATTTTGTATATTTTAGCATTTCTTTCGTTTTAATATTTTACTTTTAAAAAGGACTTATTGTTGAACAATCATATACTTCTACTGTCATGCTAATAATCAGATGATTGTTGGTTCGAAAAACAAGTTAATACCAGGAAATACCATAAAATGAAAAATTACCAGCTTACCTTGCCGAGAGAAAGAGTTTCCGAAGAATCTACAATGCCTCTACGATGGGATCTTGTTGTTGAAGTCACTTTGACAGTATTGTTTGGAACTGTAACACTGAACAAGGAGGAAAATATGTTATGCACACATTTGTTACATTTTTATAGAGATTTTTCATATTTTATATTATGTTTATTTAGGGCTGCTCGATATTAAAGGCACTACATGGGTTATTTAATATCGAAACATTTTGGATTGTAAGAATAATTCTTTCTGTGAGTGAAAATTGCATTAACAAATTTTTTTTAGCCTATCACGTCACATTTCACCACCAGCAAGCAGACAATCCTGATGAGGGGTCACACTGCCTCGAAGGCTCACTTCCAACCACAAATCGAACATGTAGATGCTGGAAGAATGATCAGTTCCTTGTATCATTCCAGAAAATACCAAATGAAGGTTTGTAATGAATGATAATACTTAGGACAAGAACAACACATATAAGATTCATCAGTGGTGCATAGAAGAAGTTAACTGCTAGAAGTGAGTCAAGTGAGTTCCACAATGAATCTCCAACTGCAGACCAACATACAGTATTTACTACTGTATTTATGTGAATGGAGACATAACCATTTCTGTCTATAGGTATGGCACAACAGTATGGTAAAGTGGGAATTTTAGCTTCAGTATGGAAGGTTCACATCACACAGTTCAAAAGAGGAAAACTCAAAAGAGAGGGAGAGTTACTTTAGAGTTCACATGTTTTTTATATTCAAGAACTGATACAAGGTTTATTTAGGGCTGCTCGATATTAAAGGCACTACATGGGTTATTTAATGTCGAAACATTTTGGATTGTAAGAATAATTCTTTCTGTGAGCGAATATTGCATTAACAAATTTTATTTAGCCTGACAATGATTTTTCTAAATAAGAGTTCTACTATTTAGCCCATAGCTGGGGGAGAGAGTGATATAGATTCATATGATTCCCAGAGGTATTTGCGCATAAGTGAATGCAATGAGCCTGACGTAACTATCAATTACACCACCTGCACACCCTAAGACAAACAAGAAGCACTTGGTCAGGGAAAGTAATTTCTGAGGCCACATCAAAGCCATTCTCAAGGCTGAAAATGGGTTTTATTGAATTATTGTTATTCTTTAAGTCGAACATGCATACAAATTATTTTTGAACTGTCATGTAGGTTGTCGTTAATGGCCAGTCCTCTCAGTCACTTGAGATCAATGCTGGCACCCCCAAAAGGGTCTCTTCTCAGTTCTACCCATCCAAAGCTAAACACGCCACATTTCGCCACCACTACCACTGAGAAGACCCTAAACTTGCAACAATCCTGAGGAGTGGTCATACCCTCAAAGAGATTCCTTGCCTCAAACACTTACTAGAGCTTTTTTTCTTTCTCTTTTTCGTGAACTAAGTTGTTCTTTGTACAAATCTATTCTCGGTCTTACCCTCTTTTCTGCTTTATAACAACTATCTGCCTAAGGACACTCTCAGATCCTAAGAAAATATATATGAAGACGATATCACTCTGTATTGGTACATCTCACAAGTCATGACCAGTGCCTGGCAGCTGACCTAACCCTCACAGCTTCATTGAGCGGAAAAGACTGGTCGATATCATTCAATACATCCTAAACTAAACATGCCACATATCACCACCACCGAGAAGACCCTAATCCTGAGGAGTGGTCATACCCTCAAAGAGGTTCCTTGCTTCAAACATTTACTAGAGCTTTTTTTTTTTCTTTCTCTTTTTTGTGAACTAAGTTGTTCGTTGTACAATTCTTTATTGACATGTTGAATTTATTTACTTTGAAAGTGTTAATTGCTAAAAATAAACAAATTGTAATGGATTTACGGTATATTTAACTTCTCTGCTATAAACATCAACCAGATCAAGTCTTTCCTATCAGGGTGATCTATGAAGGTCATTGTTAGTGGTTAGTTCTCCGAGGTGCATGTGATCAATGCTGGCGTTCTCCAAAGGCTCTCACTTCAGCCCTAAACCTTTTTATGCTTTATATCAACAATCTTTCAAAGGACAATCTCATATCCTTAGTAAATTTATATACACAGACGACATCACAGTGGCGAAGATCATTCAATAGATTCAAAGTTAAACACGTCACATTTAACCACCCGCAAGCAGACCCTAACCCTTGCAGACAAATCCTGATGAGTGGTCACTACCTCGAACGCTCACTTCCAACCACAAACCTCACATTGTATCAGGTCATCCCATAAGTTCTGTCCGAATTTTAACTTTTTGTTAAAATGAATGAAATTTAAAGAGTATTTTATAATGTCTAATCGAGCTGAACATTATTTTTATATTTAGATGCATTTAAACTGATCAAATTTTATATCAGAGAACAATAAAATTAAATTTTGTTTGATTAAAACCCTGCTAACATGGAAGTACCTAAGAATCATTTGAGGCACATAATGCTTTATGAGTTCAAGAAAGGAAACTCAGCAGCCAAAGCGGCTAGAAACATTCACTCAGTTTATGGAGAGGAATGTGTGAATGAAAGAAGTTGCAGAAGATGGTTTGCAAAATTCAGAGGTGGAGATTTCACCCTTGAAGATGAAGATCGAACCAGGCGTCCAGTTGAGTTTGATGAAAAGCTTCTTGAAGCAGCCCTTGAAGGGAATTCTGCTTTATCAGTTGAGGAATTGGCAGTGGTTCTCAGTTCAAACCATACAACTGTTCATCATCATCTTCAACAACTTGGAAAAGTTCCTAAACTTGGAAAATGGGTGCCTCATGAATTGTCTGAAAACAACCTCAAATCCCGAGTTGACATCTGCTCTTCTCTCCATTCTCACCAATTTGTTTCACCATTTTTGGATAGACATGTGACTGACGACAAAAAATGGATCTTTTATTGAAATATTAAGTGTTGTAGACAGTGGCTTGGTAAAGGGGAAGGACTGAGAAGGGAACTTCATGGGCAAAAGGTTCTTCTTTTAATCTGGTGGGATTGCCAAGGAATAATCCACTTTGAATTCTTACCACCTAATGCAACAATTAATGCTCAAATATACTGTCAGCAATTAGAGCGTTTGAACCAAGCTTTGAGGGAAAAAAAGACCTGCTCTAGTGAATCGAAGTTTTTAAAAAATTGCAATAAGTTTAAAAATGTTTGAAATTTTTTTTTTAAATTTCAATAAAATTTTTTTAAAAAAATTCACAGACAACAAATTAAAGTGTTGTCAAGATAGAAAAATTTAGCAATTTTTATTTATTGAATGACGAGTGAAAATTGAACCTATGCCTTTTCCATTTTTTTTTTTTCTTAAATAGTCCTAGACAGTGGGCACTCACCTGACATATCTCGGGGAAACAAATGCAGGCTGTTTATTTTCAATGTCGAAACAATCTTCAGTTTCTTTCCTAGAAATTTTCTTTTTTCGTACAAGCTCAGGAAACAAACGGTTGTTTATTTGATATGATTGGATTTCTAAACAAGAGAATAAAAATCATGTTTTTGTCAATGAAAAATTGTTGTGGTAGGTGTAACTAGATTGAAATCATGTCATTGTAGCCATATCAGATTATCAATGGACACCTGATAATGACCAGACACCACTTGGTCAAAACCTTTTGTCTATAATCACATCTATATCAACCAAGATGGAAAGAAGAGTTTGAAATAATACAAGAATGTTGACAATTACTTATCTCAGAAATGAAATACTAAATTATTTCACCTGTGCAATTTATTTTTAATACAAATTTTTTAAATTATCATATAAAGGGTGTTCCAATAACTTGGACTGATTTTAAATGTGAATTAAGTTTAAGCATCAAATGATTTTTTTGTCTTTTTCTTTCAGATTTAACAACTTAAGTCTTTGGCAATTTCAATCAAGAAAAGATTAACAATCAAACAACGTGTTAAAAGATATCGAAACCTCGTGGCGAAATTAGCAGACACTATATGAATAAGAGATGAACGTATAAAATGCATAGCATATTTGGAACGTTGTTGAGACATTTGGAGCGCTCAAACCCGAATCTTATAAAGGGTGTTCCAATAACTTGGACCGATTTTAAATGTGAATTAAGTTTAAGAGTCTAATGATTTTTTTTTTCTTTTTCTTTCAGATTTAACAACTTATGTCTTTGGCAATTTCAACCATGGAAAGATTAACAATCAAACGTGTTAAAGTTTCAAGAGTGCAGTTGGAAAAATTGTTTGTAAATTCAAAAAACTGGGCCAGTGGTAGATGTGAAAACACCATTACATGCTCGTTGATGCAATTCAGCTGAAAACATTGCTGTAGTGCACAAGAATGTGGCCAAAAATCCAGACGCCTCAATTCATCATCACGCGCAAGAATTGAACCTCTCCACAACAATGTGACATTGTTTCCAATTACACTCTCAGTTGGTCGATTATGTTGACAAAAAAAAAAAAAAAAATTTTTTTGTAATCAGCCACAATACTATGAATTAGTCAAGCTGAGTATAATAATAAAAAAAAAATAAATAAAAGCATCTATGCAATTAACTAAATTGAAGTGAGTTTAATTGGATTTTCTTAAAACATACCGAATTACAAGAAATGAAAATAAGTTTGCAGAATTAACTAATACAGACAGAAAATCATTCAAATGTCAGGTCAGCTCGATGTTGTTATGTCCTGAGTAGAAAATTCAAGTGAACAAAGCATAATGACAAAAAGATCTTTAGAAAATAGAAGTCTTGCTGAAAATATTTATACAGAAGTTTTAGAGAATTATGAGAACTTTTATAACAACTTACTTTTTTTTCCCTACGTAGGACGGGTATTCGACTTGTAAAGGATAATAAGAACTATTTGCTAATAAAAATAGAAGTAATTTGAATTATAAACGAGGCAAATACTTTTACGAACACCACCCGTCAGTTTTGATTCTCTTTTTTTATTTTGTCTTTCTTCCTGACTACTCCATTGCTAATTTTTGCAATAACTTTCATTGCTGTTCCATTTTTAGAGCAAGTCTCATTCCAGTATTATAAAAAAAAAAATCAGATCTATTTAGATTGTTATTTTCTTTTGGTTAGTTTGTTATTTATACCATTCACCTGCTTCTAACATAATGGCAAATAAAAGGGAAGAAAATCGAAATTATAAATATTAGAAAATTACACAAATGTTTTTCTTATGGTCAGTACTGTGTAGCTATATTCGGAGTAAGAAATTCAAGTTGACATAGCATAATGACAAAAAGGACTTTCAAAATAGACGTCTTACTGAAAATATTGTTTATACAGAAATTTTAGAGAGGTACAAGAACATTTTTGACAACTTTTCTCTCTTAATAGAATGAGTATTTATCTTACTTGTGCTAAAACCATTGACAGGTATATGTCTTGGTTTTAACAGATTTCAACATTAAGTGATCCTTTTAAATAAACCATCTTATTTTTGCAGTTGCCAATCCCTCAGTAACTTAAATAAATGAACACGAAATGAATTAACAAGAGTAATTTCTAAATGATACCTTAAGAAAAAAAAAAAAAAAAACCTCGCACACTATACAAGTATAAAAGTTATCTCCCTTTAATTTTCTACATTTGGATTTTTTAGTAGAACAAATATCCGATTCAGTGCTTTCAGTGAAGCCAGTTTTAGGACAAATGTAATATGAACCAGATCTGTGACATACAACAATAAATTAGGGAGGTAGTCTCAAAGATGCAGATAAGTAACTCACTTGAATCAGCTAAAATGTCCTGAATCAACTGGTGCTCATCAGAATCATCCACAAATTTCTTCCTAAATAAAAAAAAAAATAAATAAATAAAAAAAAAAAATAAAAAAAAAAAAAAATAAAAATAAATAATAAAAAAAAATAATAAAAAAAATAAAAAAAAAATAAAAAAATAAATAAATATATATATATATATATATTAATTAGAATGTTACAGGTAAGCTCATATCACATCCTTTCAAAAATATTTACAGAAGCATACTAAAAAACTAACACCAACGGAAGTGTGTCAAAAAGGAGTGTTCAGGAATATATTATGGTGGGATAGTGTGTGTATTGGAGTCTCCACAAACAATTTGATTTGTTTTTTTTTTTTGTTTTTTTTTTTACTGCTTATCAACCCCTTTACAGGTTATTTAAAGTCAGAAAATATTTTTAGATTGTAAGAATTTTTTTTTTTTTTTTTAAATAATAATGCTTTCGTGATACAAGTCCTTACTAATAAACCCATAGCTGGGGGGAAGAAGAGGTGGATTTCTAGCTAATCAGAATTTGATAAACAAACAAATTATAATGTGGATATAAAATAGGGAATCAATTCTATATTACAATCACTTTATAAACAGATCCCTCACTTTTGACCAATGTAGTTTCTATACATTTATATTCCAAAAAATTTAAATAAATCTAAAATACATGCCTGTTTAGCCAATCAGTATTTCATTGATTGATTTGTTTTCTACAGTTTATCAACCCTTTGCAGGTTATTTAAAGCCAGAAAATATTTTTAGATTGTAAGAATTTTTTGAGGGGATGGGGGAGATAATAATAGTTTAGTGATACAAGTCTTACTAATTAACCCATAGCTGGAGAGAGAACAGGTATATTCATACCTTTCCCAAGGATATTTGCAGATAAGTGAATATAACAAACCCAACAGGAATTAGAACTCTGATCTCCGATCGACAATTCCAAGCAATTATTCATTACACCATCCACACATCCAAAATTACATCACCTTGTATTCCCAAATGCCTACTCATCTGACTGGGCTCGATGGAGTTTAAGCCCAGTGATCGTATGAGTACTGGTCTTTCAATGTTATGTGGCCATAAGCCCTCCTCAAACAAGACAGTAAGAATGAAGAAATGATGATGTATAATTTATATAAATGAGTGCAAGTGTCAGTGTGTCACACTTTTTCAAATATACTCTGAGAAACCATAGCCCAACATATCTTACCATTTTGGAATCAGGCCGACTCCATGAACAAATTAAAAACATTCCAAGCCGGATCCAGACCCACAATCCTGAAATTCTGGATACCCAAGTTTTCCTTACTGCGATTATTTTCAGCAATTTTTTTGTACAATAATTTTTATAACTTGGAAATAAATTTGGGAATAATTGTAATTAATTGCGAAATCCAGCGAAAGTCACCCACAAAATAAAAAATCATTGTTTGTACGGAAAGTAAGGACTTATGCACATCAGATTGGCTTTAAAAGTAGCGTCAGAAAAATTATCATTGAACTTTTAAAAAAGGTAGGCTTAAACATTAATGTAATACTTAAATGCAGCGATCGATTTCGAGTTCTTCTGTAGTTTATTGTTGTCTATCCCGTAAGGCAGCAATATTCCTCGCAAAAAGAAATCTCTGCCAACAGAGGACCAGATTGCAATCAAAAGAGCCAAGGCTGCAGTGAGGAAAAGAAAGACCCGTGCAAATAAAAACCCAGATCAACTGGCAGCTAGAAGAGCTTCTAATGCTGAGGATATGCAAAGACTTAGGGATTCTCAAAATCCTGAACAAGCCGAAGGCCCAATGAAGAGCCCTCTGCAGGAACTAGCTTAATTGCCACCCTATTGGGCAGCTTTTACGTTAGTTAATAATATGTTTTATTGCCTTAGCAGAACTAAATAGAATCAAGACAAAAATTACCTTATTCCTATTGTACACGTGTGCAGTGTTCCAACAATAGATTGTGAGAGGCTTACATTTGAGAAAAGTTCTTTATCTTATGACGAGTAAGGTGTGTGATATGACTGGAAGAGGTAGGAAGTGAAGATTATGAGAATAAAGAGAACAGGCAACAACTGACACTTGACTAGAAAAGGTTAAGGCTGCAATGTTCAGAGAAGAATCCATATGGGAGTAGGTTCAAAAACTCACAGTTTTGGGGAAAAACTGTCCAAGTCGAAACTGATTTTGAATATGGGGGAAATGAGGATGATTCAATTCTGTGCAAGTAGTATGGCATGCTCTGGCAGTAACCATCTGAACTGGTGGAACTAAATGATGGACCTCGTCTGAATATTTTCTATAGAAACGGCGACAGAGTAGTGACAGGCTTGCAACCTTGAGTCTGTGGAGAAAGAGGCTGCAAAGTGGCCAAGAAGTCCCCCCCTCCCCAGCCACAAGACGACGTAAGCAGTTTTCAACTCTGTCGAGGCTGGAATGATTGAGCCACCTAGTGAGGTGGGTGCTATTATTGGAAAAGAAGGACATGAGGATTATAAGGATAAGGAGAGATGACGATTGTCCCTTGACTTAAAGACTCACACGAGAGTCAGTTCCACAGAGTGACAGTTCTGGAGGTGGGGGGGGGATGTAAAAACTATCCGAGTGGCATTTTCTTCTTGCATTTGACAACATGAAGGAAATGAAGATGATTTGGCTCTGCGGAAGTGGCATGAAGTGTCCTCACCATAAAGGTCTGAACCAGTGGAACTAAAAAATGGATTTCATCTGAACATTTGCCATGGAAATAGCGATAATGTGGGAACGGGCTTATAACATTGTGTCTATGTGGAAAGTGGTTGCAGGGTGGGAAACAAACCATCGCCCACAAGGATTGGTTAAAAAATAAATAAAAAAAAATGACTGATGAAATCGTAATTCTGGCCTCAGCTTTAGTCACTTTCCCCATCTGCCCAATAAAACTTCCCTGTCCTTTTTCTACGAGTACTTTCATGGCAATTGTTTAGATGATCTCTTCACCATGGTACCTGGACTTGATGAATTTAAGCTCAGTACTAGATTAGCAACAAGGCCTCATCAATTTATAATTAAAATGGCTATTATGTAACTGTAAGTTCTATGCCAATAGTTTATTTTCTCACACTTGTAGAACTCTCTTCTGGCTGCAAGATCTTCAATCAACTTTTATCTTCAAAAAATTTAAATGTCAATTTTTATACTCTCTTCCCGACAGCTCTTCTATTGTTCTTGCTCCTTAATGTTTGTTTTTTAACCCTTTCACACTCGGTAAACCCTTGTGGCTTTACTGCCTTGCTTGCGGTGAAATGATTTAAGAAAAAAAAAAAAAAAGAAAAAAAGCTGCATTCCTTTTTTGACACAGAGTTCAGGTTCAAATCAATTCATAGAATTGGAGCTCATCTGAACATTTACCATGGAAATAGCAATAGTTTGAGAAAAGGCTTACAACATTGCATCTATGGGGAAAGAGGTTGCAGAGTGGAAAACAAGTCACCACCCACAAGGATTGGCTAATAAAAAAAAATATCAATTCATAGAAGAAGGAATTCTATCGCACCTCTATTGACAAGAGGACAAAACTCGTGTACAGCATGCGATTCTACAAATGATTCTAGGAGTGGGGGATTAGGGAATAAGAAATGGTAACAAAAATCTGCCAACTTACAATAAGTTAAGGTCATTAATTGATCGACCCTGTTGCTCCTTCCAGAATTCTCTTAATTCTTCAAAATAGTCATCAGAAATTTCCAGGGACGCCTCTTCTTTGTTGTCTAAGACTGAAGCTATCCAATCATAACCAAGCAATTTGTATTCCTTTAATAAAAAGAAGAAAAAAATTCTTTGTAAAAGTGTGGGTGTTGAACTGTGGTTCTTAAATGGTGTGACGCACCTCATAAGTGCAACAGAAGAGGATAGCAGGTGAGGTGGAATGATTGAAAGACAATCAAAGATTTAGAAACAGTTTCAAAAAAATTCATATGCCAAAAATAAATATGATTTTGAAATATTATGAATTATATGTAATTGCATGCATGAGTCCCACTATAAATAATTATAAATAATTATTGACTGATTTTATCATTGTGATATTTTTACATTATATAAAGTATTAAGAATATAGAAGCTAGGGTCCGCAAATTGGAGAAGAGAGTTATCAATGATAATATTCTGACTTCAAATTCGCGGTTACCTCCATTTAACTCTCTGTCTGGACCTTCTTTGCCATAGGGCTGCTTGCACCTTTTCAATGGGACTTCCTTTTGGTGAGGCACAAGTTGATTTTCATTTAAAAAAAACCAAAAAAAAAACAAAACTGAAGCTATCCAATTATAACCAAGCAATTTGTATTCCTTTAATAAAAAGAAGAAAAAATTCTTTGTAAAAGTGTGGGTATATATACACACACACATATATATATATATATATATATATATATATATATGGTGTGGCGTACCTCATCAGTGCAACAGAAGAGTATAGCAGGTGAGGAGGAATGATTGGAAGACAATCAAAGATTTAGAAACAGTTTCAAAAAATTTGTATGCCAAAAATAAATATGATTTCTAAACTGAAAATATTATTATGGATTACTTGTAATTGCATGCATGAGTCCCAGTATAAATAGTTATAAATAATTATTGACTGATTTTATCATTGTGATATTTTTACATTATATAAAGTATTAAGAACATAGTAACAAGGGTCTGCAAATTGGAGGAGAGAGTTATCAATGATAATGTTCTGACTTCAAATCTACGGTTACCTCCTTTTAACCCTCTGTCTAGACCTTCTTTGCCATAGGGCTGCTTGCACTTTTTCAATGGGACTTCCTTTTGGTGAGGCACAAGCAGATTTTCATTTAAAAAAAAAAATATTTGGGAACCACTGGTGTTGTAGAAAAGATAATTATTTAGGGTTCAGCATAAGAAAAAAATATATTGAGCTAATAAACATCCACACAGGTTGTTGGTAATATAACAGATTTCTGAAATACGAGTCGCATTCCAGAAGATTTGAAACTTTTTCAGGAAAGACGTCTATTAATTTCAAAGAAATACAAGACTAATCTCCTTCCTTTAATTTCAATGCACTTGTGGTAATGCTGCAGCCACTCCAAGACCACATGGAAGTCATCCAAAATGAATGTTTCCAGGACCTTCGTCACAGCCTCCTTCACCTTCTCAATGTCCCCAAGATTCTTTAAACAACCAACAGTCACTGGGAGCAAGGTCTGGACTGTTTTGATGGCCATCAACCATCACCCTGCTGTCACTGACACATCTTTCCTTCTGTTTTGTCACCCTGGGAACAAACTTTGCTCAAATTTTGTGCATGTTCATGAATAATTCTGTGGACAGTTGCCGCACCATCTCCGAACTGTATGATTGTCTTTAGATGTTGATCTTCATCCAGAAAATTACAAAATTTCTCAACCAGCTCTGATGTTCCGACGTCCACACTGTCTCCCTCACAAATCATCTGTCACACCCACTCTACCACCCATAAACCTTTTGTGTCAGCAAAAAACATGCTTGGCTCATGCAAGTTAATCCATAAGCAGTCTGGCCTATTTCCTAAGTTTCTTTAGCATTTTTGCCCAGTTTAACACAAAACTTAAATGCACAGCGAGTTTCCAAATTGTATTCACAACCTGACTGCATTCTGCAAACTGGTCAGCTAACGGGCAGTGCTTAGTAGGGCGTGTTCTAAAAGCTGTTATAGCAGTCTCCTTCAATGTGGAATAACATAGTTATCAAGTCAACTTATTAGATATATATTAATTATATACTAAAAAGTACAATAATTTAGGAAAATTATAATTGCTTCTCCCAAAAAATGTCTCAAAACTTCTTAAATGTACCTCACATATATTTGATAAGGTCAGTTGATGGCCAGTAGGCCAAAAAAAAAACAAACAAACAAACAAAAAGGCAAAGGCACAGGATGTGGTGGAGGTCTTTTCATTGGTTATTTGGCAAGGTGAGATTTCCAGAGTTAAAAAAAAAAAAAAAAAAAAAAAAAATGATACTAACTCCAAAATTTTTCAGTTAGGATTTTTGTCTTGGTAATAAGCAAATTGATTTAAAAAAAATAAGGCCAATGTAGAGAGGTTCTCTCACTCACAGTACCCCTCTCATTCAGTGACAAGTAGTCAGCAACATTTCCTGGCTGGAGACAATTTGAATTATGCAGACCAAATCAGACCTTATTTATAAATGAACCGTTCTCATTGCTATCACTGAAATCACTTGATTATTGAAAAAAAAAAAAAAAGTGTAAATAAATTAGTTTGGTGTTTATTTCAAAAAGATATTGTCTTTCATTCCAATTGCTATCTTCTATCTTCCTGAACCCTGTTCCTTTGTCTTTTCCTCACTAACGTCTTCTCATTCTCTTTCACCCCCTCTCCCCAAACCGCCTGCATCCTAGTAGCATTATCAGACTCCTTGGAGTGAAATGATAAAAAAAAAATATCAAAAAAAAAAAAAAAATATCAATTGCCCAGTCTTCTTGCCTGCTGATGAACAGCAACATTTCTTATTACAAGAAAACCTTTGACCTGGTGGAAAGCTGGCTCTTAACTTTTACAGAGATAAATTGACCGACCCTGTTGCTCCTTCGGTATCAAATCCTTCAAATCCTAAAAGAAACATCAGGGATTAAGGACTCACAAATTCCTACATTACAAGAATTTGGAGAGGCATTCTTTGAACATTTTGTGTATTCATGGCTTAAAGACAAATTTGGATCCAAACTTTGACTTTGGGGTATTAACCTAAAGACAGCTAATACAATGCAATGTCAAGCAACAACTGTCAAACACCTTTTCAAGCCACACAGGATGTATAAGAAGACACTTGCTAAAATTCTAAAAGAAATATTGGGGTTCACGACTCACAAATTCCTACATTACAAGACTTTGGGGAGGCATTCTTTGGATATTTTTGCGAATTCATAGCATAAAAGACAAATTTGGATCCAGATTTGGAATTGTCGTTGAGTGTCAATTATTTTTCATTATGCATAATATATGACTCCCATCAGATAATGTAAAAATAGAATTTGCACTCAAGTGTCCATCAGAAAAACCAGGTGCATCACTGAGTTGACCTGAAAGGTGCCATCCAATCCACAAAGTGCACATCTGCACCTTCATTAGCAAAGGGTGCACCCAACAAACGAACAGGTAAACAATTCAGATTTACTTGGGATGTGTACACATGGGACAAACCGAACAACATAAGCATCCGTCTAACAAGAAGCTAGAAAGAAATCTCATAGACAAGAAAACAAAAATCTTTCATGGTTGCCATTGGCAAATGAAGAAAAAAGTTAGGAGCAAAGGGTTGCAAAAAAGAAAAAGTTAATTCTATTATTTTGTCAGTGATGGAGAATTATATGTGAGTACGAGAGACTTCTCTGCTAGCAATTTCAAACCCTCATGTTTGCCATCGAGTGAAAATTCTCACTTAGAAACATAGACAGATCTTTCTTCTTCCAAAATTTTTTGAGATATGGTATTATGTACACTATTTACATTATTCAGACTATTGTCCTCGTCTTTGTTGCTATATTTATCACAACGCTTCGGCTGTTGTACGCTCCAGCATTCTTATAATATAAAGGGTAGACAGGCTGCCACCTTAAGGTAAGGCTTCAAGAACAACACGTAACACGAGGGCAAGTGAAAAATCAGGCATGGCTGACCATATGGAGAGAGAAGGGAGATCACTGCCCTTTGTGGGATCAGGTTGAGATCATAGACAAAGAACACCATTGGAAAATTCATAAACTTAAGGAATCAGCACATATGCTAGGCCACAAAAATCTCCTGAGCAGACCAAGCATAGAAATGAATATAATATGGGAACCAGTAATAAGGAGTGCCAGAGAAAAGTGATAACAACAAAAATTGCAATATGAGCTCTGGTAAAAAATGATTGCTGATGACATTAGGTTTATAATACCCAGAAATTCATACACAGATGCCCTCAAGGAGACATGGATTTGTGGCCTAGCATATGTGCTGATTCCTTAAGTGGATAAATTCATTGGTTAGATCCAGTGACAGGACCCAAAGAGTGTGAGTTAAGGCAATGCTTGGAGAGGAGAATTAACATGAGATAACTGACATCCATTAAACATAGCATGTGGAACTAGAACAGTCTACCCTAGGGAGCGAAATAAAGGGTTCAGTTCGACATTCCAACCACCTGAAGAAGGCCAAAGCATACAATAGCCAAAAATATGGCATCATATGATGAGGACAATAGTCCAAACAATGTAAATAGTGAAGAAGAAACATTTTTCTTAAAAAAAAAAAAAAAAAACAGGAAATCTTGCCCTCTTGCTGATTTGTTAATTCATGGGCCAATGAAAAGATGCCTAAGCCTTGTTTGATCTTTAAGCTTAACTTACTCTCCTGTACCACAATGATTACTACTAAACACACACAGACAATGTTACAGTCGTAACAATGGTTTACACTTACCTTTGATTTCAGACGCTGGTTGATAGGGCATCGATTATCTACTGTTGTCTGCATTGTTTGCCATCTGCCATTATTCTGTTCTGCCTGCTTCAAAACCAATTTCTCAGGTCTTTTAATATTGCCTGGATCACCCAAGATCTCTTCATAGATGGAGGTCTTTGTCCTTTCATTGGAACTGGCAGATAATTTATCATGTGAAAAACCTTGTCGATATCTTTCCCCATGTTTATCATAGTCCGGCTCATCAGAGTCGGACATGGAAACTGCTTCGCCAACACTATCAGAGTCCGAGCCGATACCAGAATAGCTATAATTAAGACCTAATCCTAGATCATGTTCCTGCTCAATTCTCTCCAAAATTTCTCCAGAATGGACTTTGACATTTTTGTCAATAATACAGCGCCGCTTAACAGAGTTTGGAGTTAATCTCTGCTGAGTTCCCAGTTCCCTGCTAGATGGATTTTTGATAAATGCTGAACCAACCTGTGGATCAAAAACTTCAAAATTATTCACTGTATCATTGCTGCTGGTTTCAAACTGGGTGGGGTCTTGATATGCTGAACTCATGGCTGCCACATGGGTGTTGACACCCAAGTAGCAGACACCCTGAACAGCAGGGCTATCTTCATCCTGCACTTCAGACATTGACTCATAGCGAGAGGATTTAAGGTCGTGCTTTTTAGGATGACGTTTGGCAAGTGCAACCAATTTTTGCTTAGCTGTGTCCAGCTGGGCCAAGTCGTAGGATCGGACCCACATGTCCTGGCTTACGCCCTTCACATGTCCCATATCCAGGCTCTTGTCAACAATGGCTGTTTTCTCAAAGATGAAATCTTGAGAGCTGCAAAAGTATCATGGTAGACAGAATACAGTACAGTTTTACTTAATGTGTGTGTGTGCATATATATATATATATATATATATATATATATATGTGTGAAAAATATATAGAAAATAGGAAAGAACTTGTTAGGTAAATAATCCAAAGTTCTTTAGTATTTTTGTTATTATTTTTAAAAAACAGTGCTTGATACAAAAGTAGAGCATAAATATAATTATTTATTTAAAAATATGATTCCAACACGCTACATAAGAGTTCTCATGTTTCAAAGCAAGAGCTGAAAACTTCAATATAATTATTTGAATTAAATTGAATTAAAGTACTAAGCTCTGTTCCATCATCAAGTGAAATTTTTTTTGGAATAACTTATTTCTGAAATTTACGTGTTTTATAAGCATATTCATTATTGAAATCAATTTCTATGGTAACGGCTAGAGTAATTGCTTAAAGAAAAAGAGGCGTAATGTGTTAATAATTTGTATCAATATCTCAGTTACATTAGTACTTTAATTCAATTTAATTCAAATAATTATACTGAAGTTTTCGGCTCTTGTTTTGAAACATGAGAACTCTTATGTAGCGTGTCAGAATCATATTTTTAAATATATATACATATATAAATTTGAACTAATCCGACTCTTTCCAAATCTTCTGCACTGTCCTTGGATTGACACCAAAACACTCTGAAATGTTCGTATTGGAGCTTCCAGTGCCAATGTCAAGTAATACAGTACGCCGTTTCCAAATTTCTGGTGGCATGAATAGTGTCATGGTGCTCTTTTTCTCACAGACAGGACCAAACTGATCTTACTATACTGTGCAGTCAACAAAAAACAACAACATGCATGACAAAATTTAAAAAAAAAAAATATATAAAAATGGCCACAATTTACCCATCACACGCTGTATCTAAAAAAAGAAAAAAAAAAAAAAATCTTTAGCCTGAAAGTATAAAATTAAGTACAAAATATCTATAGTTGAAAGAAACAAATTCTCTACAAAACATTTAGATTTCAGCATTAAGTAACCCATAGAGGTTGATATGGCGCTAAACATAATCAACCAATCATGCCTCTTCTATAAATATTTTCACAGTAACTGTTCTAATGCAATTTCATCTTTGGCACATTGCTGTCATGAATTTGAGTGCAATACTTGATTGGCTGCTAGGTCTCACTGCTGAAATTGCTAGTTGTAACCATAAGTTCTATGCTAATAGTTTCTTCTATTGCACCTCTTGCTTGTGGAACTTTCTTCTAGATTCCTATTTTACTGTCAACTGATTTTTAAAAATTTAATTGCAGTACTGTCATCTTTTGTCTGCTTGAGTCCTGTTCTTTTATTGTCCTCACTGTTTCTTTCAGTCTTAGTAATTCTCTTGTGTCCTAGTGGCTTTATTGCCTTGGTTGGGTGAAATGATTTAAAAACAAAACAAAAAAAAATAATGCCACTAAGACGCCAGGAGGCTACTGGGAGTGAAGGAAAATGAAAGGACTTTTTAAGAAAGAACCAGAAACCCAATCCTAAAACAGAAAACAAGGAAAACAGAATCCCCATTCCTGTTCAAAAGACCGGGCTAGGGTTGCCAGTTTGGCTTTTCTGATGCCAAATTTCTGAAATCTGGCTTTTTTTCATGTTGGTTTGGTGCCAGAGAATTGATTTGCCATCTTTGGCTTTATTTATTTAATTTTTTTTACATGATAAAATATATAACAAACAGTACATTACAGTTATTATACTACAATCTTTTGTTTTTATCATCCTCAGTGATGCACCTGAATTATGGGAGATTTCAGCCATTTTTATCCCCATATCCATAAACCAGAAGGGGAAGGGCTCCAGAAATTTATTGTATATATATATATATATATATATATATATATATATATATTAAAAAAAAAAAAAAAAAAAAAGGGGGGAATAATGATTCTTTAGCAAATCTATGCCAATTTCAGCAGCCCATCTTTCATAATCCTCTATCCTATAAATAAACTAATGACTATTTTATCCTGGTCTTAAAATGTTTCTTTCATATAGTGGGTTATTTCAATATTTGAGATGAGGTATTATATACATTATTTACTTTATTTCGCTCACTGGGGTAGACAGTTCTACTGTCTAGTTCAATGTACTGGATGTCAGTTATCAGTTATCTCCTGCTAATTTCCCTCTGAAAGTTCTCCACTGCCTTAACCGGGTATTGAACTCACACTCTTTGGGTTCTGTCACTGGATCTAACCAACGCCTTTATCCACTGTGCCATGGGGACATCTGTGTATGAATTTCTGGGTATTATAAACCTAATGTCTTCAGCAACCATTTTTACCAGTGCTCATATTGCAATTTTTGCTGTTATCATTGCATGTTTTTAAAGGGTTCATTTCGACATTCCAACCACCTGAAGAAGGCCGGAGCGTACAACGGCGGAAACGTTGTAATAAATATGGCGACAAAGATGAGGACAATAGTCCGAATAATGTAAATAAAGTGGGTTATTTGTTGGGTTTGATTTGGGTCAGTATAAGGAATGTATGAATGTGTAAATAAAATGTGATACAGTGTAACCCGGATATAAGAGAGTTGTCAGGACCGGAGAAGAAGTCTCTTATATCTGGGTTTGGTCTAATTTATATACATTAACACGGGCTCTAATTTGGGACCAGAAACAATCTCTCTTATATCCGGGTTACACTGTATATCACATTTCAAGAACAATCAAGTCTGGAATATAACAATAATAATTTATATAAACATTAATAAGTCATTTCATATTGTACAAAAACAATAGTAATGTTCAGAGATTGTACTAGGTTGGTATTTTTAAGTAAGATTAAATAAAATGAATGAATACAAGAGTTTATAAAAGTACTTAAGTATTTTTGAGAGATGCTATTTTCACTTGGTAATATGTCCTGTGAATAAAATTGGCAGTAGAATGTATGAGAGAAGCAAAAGAGGTGAAAATAATAAGAGACATGTGAGGAGTGGTTGTTGAAGCCAAGATGCCTTTGATGTAGTCACTCACAGTTGTAAGTGTTCGTCTCTCTGCGTCTTCTCTGTCAATTTGGCATTATCAGTTAAATATTCCACACCATGCATATCATATAGGCCTTTTTCAAGCACTTATCCAGATTTCTGTATTTCCTTTGTTAAAGAATTATTTTCACATATCAACCATAGCACCAATCAGGTGTCTATTTGCTCCCTTTGATCCTGCGTCCTGGGTATGGCGATAAACTACATCCACGTCCTGAGTATGGCGATAAACTACATCCAACAGCAAGGCCTCAGATGATGTTTTCGGAACAATAATGTTGCCAGCTATACGTTTTTGAAACAATAATGTTGCCAGCTATACGTTTTTGAAACAATAACGTTGCCAGCTATACGTTTTTGAAACAATAACGTTGCCAGCTGTGCATTTTTGAAACCATAGTGTTGCCAGCTATACGTTTTTGAACATCCTGGGTATGACGATAAAATACATCCGCGTCCTGGGTACAACGATAAACTACATCCAACAGCAAGGCCTCAGATAATGTTTTTGGAAAAATGTTGCCAGCTATCCGTTTTTGAAACCATAATGTTGCCAGCTATCCGTTTTTGAAACTATAATGTTGCCAGCCATACGTTTTTGAGTTTTAAAGTCACTCAAAATCATTTTCGGCATAAAGTGACCACTAAGTTTGAGATGTCGTTAAACAAAACAATCAATCAATCAAGAATATGAAGAAATTATTTGCAAAAACTGAACCAAAAAATATATTGGATTTTCTAAAAAGAATTGGTCTCTTATCAAAGATGTAGACTGATGTATAAACAACATATCCTACCTTTTACCATTTTGCAAATAAAATGTCCTTATCAAATGGAAATTCTTGACTTAAAAAAAAATACCTAGGATTATTTTGCAGTGTGCAAACAAATAAGCTCTAGCTTGCTAAAAATGTTCCATACAAAATAGGCATTTAAAATTCATATAAACTGGATTTGGCATTAAATAACCCACAGTGGTTGATATGCCATAAAACCCAAGCAAACAAACAAACCCTTTGATCCTGCCACAATAGTTGTGTATCAGTTTCTATTTTTATCCTTAATTCCAATCTTAGTTATTTGGAGGTTAAAGTTGATCTCGTCTATACAATCGTCAGGCAACTAGTCCTGGGTATGTTGATAAACTACATCCAGCAGCAAGACATCTGATCAAGAGATTGGAAGTTTTGAGGAGCATGGAACCACCTCTAAATTGCTGTTGTTCCCAGGTTCTTAAAAGTCTTACGGACACACACATACTAAAAAAACTGAAGAATTAATAGAACGGTTATTTTTCTATCATTAGATTTAAGAAATTAGGTAAAAAAAAAAAAAAAAAAAAAAAAAAAAAAACTTTTCAATCAAAAAATTTAAATTTCATGAAATTTATCTAAAAACGTTTTTAATCATTGAGTTTTATTAAAATTCTAAAAGAGAAACACCAGAAAAAGAAAGAGAAAACAAGATTTTTCCAGGGAATCAGCACTTGTTTGACTATGTAACTGAATTAATTTCCCAATTTACTGCGATAAAAAAAAAAAGTCACTATACAAATGTTTGAAAGTGGTTTCATTATAAAACGCCTAAAATCTCACTATATATTAATAAATAAATAAAAAATCTCATGTTTTTTTTTTTGTTTTTTTTTTCTGGCTTTATATTAAGATTTGGCATTTTTCTGGCATTTTATGCGTATTTGGCTTTAGATAAAAATTTTAATCTGGCAACTCTGGGCCAAGTTGTTGCGTGAACCAGATGAAAGACAAACCGATCACCTCCTATTGAGGAGAGAAGAAAGAAAGAAATAATGTCAGAGTTCAGGTGGAGACTTTCGTTTTTTTTTAGCTTTTTTTTTTTTTTTAGCTTTTTTTTTTTTTTTTTTTTTTTTTAGAAGGATAGAATATTTGAAGTAGACTTTCTTTTTAGCAGGAACCAGAAACCCAATCCAAAGCAGGAATCAAGAGAAACCTCTACTACTCTTCATAAGACAGGGGAGGAGTGTGACCCGGAAGATAAGCAAACATTAAATTTACGAAAATTGACCGCCCCCTCCCGCAAGTTTTTAGAGTGAGCTTTCATTTGAAAAAAAAAAAAATCTTAAATAAATTTCTCGAAAATGAACAGAATTTCAAAGATAAATTTAAAAAAAAAAAAAAAAAAAACTTTTTTTTTTAAAGAACAGTCGGAATTTTTTTTTTTTTTCGTAACCGAATCCTTAATTTGACGTAACTAACCTAAGTTCCCTCAATGGTTGTTGTCTTCTTTGAGTTTGGGACTCTAAAGTAAACTCAGTTAAAAAAAAAAAAACTTACTTGTCTGTAAGGGCCAACAAAAATAAATTACCTTTAAACTAGAAATTTGACGCATAAATTCTTACTTTGCTTTTATTTTCAATTTTTAATGACATTTAAAATTAAGTTTTAAACATTTATTTTTTAAAAATTGGAAAACATCACTTCTTTTTTTCTTCATCGACAATAAGTTTTCAGTTTTTTTTTAATTGCTAAAGAAACGTAACCGAGCGAAACAATGGATGAAATATTACCTGTTTAAAACCTCCAAAGTTTCTTGCAAACACTTGGAGAGTCCTTTTTGTTTTAGTTGCATTATTTCAACAAGTTCTTGGGTCTTACTTCGTAGTTCCTTAGAATCGACATCTTTGTCGTCATCGGTGTCCATATTGTTGACAGCAAACAGTTCCTTGTCTGTGCGTGTTTATTTGAATCAAGGGACGTAACTCTAATATGACAGTTGTCTCCCTTTTAATTCGCATAGAGTGGTGCTTGTAGCATGAGAAATTTGAAATAGTTTATTTATTTTATTTTTATTTATTATTATTAGTAGTAATAATATTAGTATTAGTATTAATAGTAGTAGTAATAGTAGTAGCTGTAGTAACAACAACAACAGTTTTATTGCAGATCAACCCATTGGGTCATTTAATGTTGAAATTTAATGTTTTTTTCCTAAATAAAGCCTTGTATTTTGAAGTTCAAACAGTCAAAAAAAATTTTAAATAGTAAAACTGATATTAGTTATGCTTATATTTTTTTTATTAAATTTTTGAGATCAGTTTAAAATAATTTCTTTTACAAACTAGAATAGCGGATCAGTACTTTGAAAAAGTTCTTTTAAGCTTCTTGTTTGGTAGTTTTTTAAATATATTGAATGAAAATTGCTGCAGTTTGTCAGCATATCTTTTATGGTGAATGGCTCTTGGCATGCCACACAAACTGGTGGATCTTCCATTTTTAAGATATAAGAATGAGTTATGGAATATTGTCCAATATGGAGGTTGGACATAATCACTTCTCTTCTAGATTGGTGTTTCTGATGCCATTCTCTTATAGTTGGTTTAATTTTGTACAATTTATTGTTTGGATAGGAGTTCCATAGCTTCTGCCCTCCTCTTCAATATATTTATTTATATCTGTATATGGGATTACCCTTCGTTTCTCGGCCTTTGGCTGAGATTTGATCACGGCTTCGACTAGCTTGGACTGGCTTCGGCCTGGACCAGTTAAGACAAGCCATGACCAGCTTTGACTAAGCTCTGACCAGCTTTGACTAAGCTCTGACCAGCTTGGACATGCTATGATCAGTTTTGGACCAGCGGCCTTTAGAGTGGAAACACTCAGGTCTCCCACGTTAAACGACCTTGTGTCACATCTTGACCTTGTGGGAGTCAAGTAAATACCTATATTCTGAAATTAACCCAAGCCAAAGGGAGTCATCCTCCTCAAGCTGTATCTCTCCCTCTGGAGGAGATTGTGTTTATTGTCAGGTGCCTGAGTCATCCACAAAAATGGAAGTGCCGATGGGGTTTGGGAATTTTTCCACGGAACCGCCAAGAAACTCTTCTTAAACTGACCATGTGTCACATCTGTGAGGTGGGCACACCGGTAAATACCTATTTGGGATTTTTGTATCTAAGGTGGCTGATGCGTTCCTAATAGCAGACACCTTTCTTGCTGCGGAATCTGCTCTATCATTCCCAGTGTTTTCAGTGGCTTAGTATTCAACAGAAGACAATATCTCTATTTAAGCTATTAAATCCTTTCAAGTAGTGCAATGAAAAATGTAGTATTGATTTTTGTTTAGGGATTAACTATTTGCCCATAGCTGGGACCCTAACAGGTGACACCACACTGGGTCAGTGGGGGGCAAGGGAATGACAGAAATTAAGAGGTGGTTACATGCTCCTCAAAACCTCCAATCTCCCAATCAGAAGTCTTACTGCCAGATGTAGTTTATCATCATACCCAGAACGAATTAATAGTAGTAGTTAATCTTGACTGGGCAGAAGTTTGTCCAGTGTATATTGTTAGCATTTCTTTGATGAGTGGATGGAGCAATTCCCAAAGTGCTCATCTATGAATCTGAGTTGGGATGTAACACCAATCAGTTATGTGATAAATCTTATACTTGTATTAATTATATATATATATATATATAAAAGTGTACATTGAAGTCAACACTTAGAGGCGACAATCTGTTTCATGCTAGAAGCAATCGTCAGGCCTGACGATTGCATCTAGCATGAAACAGATTGTCACCTGTAAGTGTTGACTTCAATGCTCACTTTTATATTTACACACGCTCTATCTCTGATATTGAGCACTTTATCCCATAAATATAGCACACCATAAGACTATATTTCTCACATATATATATATATATATATATGTGTGTGTGTGTGTGTGTGCGTGTGTGTGTGTTGAGGTAATTTTTGTTTTTTGCTGTAAAAAATACATAAGCTCTGTTAAAATAAAAACATTGAGTTCTCTGTGGATCAGTTTTAATAATACTACTAGGATCCACCTAGATTATATACCAATGGATCGATTACCTGTACTCTCTCTCTCTCTACATATATATATATATATATATATATATATATATATATATATATAAAACTTGATTTAATTCGAAAACAGACAAACTTAAGGGTCCATTAATTACATTTTATTTCCCCAGGAATGGGATTTTTTTCTGGTTCCTCAGATCACATTTCCAAGCATAAAAAAATAGCTTCAAATTTAAATATTATTTTTATACTCTTTTGTGGGGTAGTTTTAAGTTTGTGTAATGTGATAGAGAGAGGGGGAGAGAGGACGACAGATACGGTCGAAATTAGAGAAGGAAGGGCAATATATATATGTGGAGGGGTGTATGTGTGTGTAGGTGGGGGGGGGGGCTTCAAAGTTCATAGACCACTTATGAAGGAGTGATGCCAGAGCTGTGAAATCTTGCATGAATTAATTTCAACTCTTCTTATTAAGAGATTAGCTTAAAAAATCTCTCCTGTTACATTGGTGACCAATTATAATAAAATTTATTTAAAATTATTCTTGTAAATAAACAATCTAATAAATAGTGTTTAATATTTTTGTTGTAAATTCACAAGAAGAAAAGAAAATATATGAACAACTAAGGAAATGTTGTAATGCAATAAAAATTAACATAAAAATTAAATTGTGTGACAAACTAATTAACACGTTGACTGCCAGAAGTCAATTACGAAATTCCGACTTCAAATGCCAACTTTATAATAGCCAACTCAGGCAATAACATTTTTTAAGAGTTGATTTATAGCTTCAGCTGAAGTCTTAAGATTGTTTTTATGTTAAAAAGTATCACTGTGAATAAACTCATGGGTGGTAATTATTATTATGGCGCTAATTACAAGTTATCTCGTGGTTCATAGCCAACAATTCAGATGGCTTTTGAGAATTATTTGAATTTGTTACAGTAACGGCAAATTTGACTAAGGAAATACATTGAAAATCAGGAAGAAAGGGATTATCAGTGGTCAGGAATGAATGCAAGCATTACTGATAGAATAGGGCTATTATATGTATAATGTAAATACATTACTAATGATTTTACTATAGGAATGCATTGAAAATCAGGAAGAAAGGGATTGTCAGTGGTCAGGAATGAATGCAAGCATATATGTATAATGTAAATGCATTGCTAATAATTTTACTATAGGAATGCATTGAAAATCAAAAAGAAAGGGATTGTCAGTGGTCATGAATTAATTCAATCATTACGAGCAGAATTTGATTATAATAGCTTCAAACAATACCAGAGCTGTAAAAGGGCTTCGTCTCCTTCCACAATATTTTTTTTTTAAAGTATTATTAACTAGAAGGGTCTATTTAAGTGCATAAAACTTTGTTTCAACTGAAAATAAACATTTATTTGTATTATTAATTTTTGTTACAACTTTTTATCAAATTATTTCTACAATATGGAATTATTACACACTGAAAGAGGAAAATACATAATTACCTTAGAGAAGGATATGTACCCAGATAATGCAAGTACGGGCCCTGGTATTGTTGTAGTGGGGTTGCAATAATAAACTGAAAAATAAAATAAAAAGGACCTTTTCCAAACTAAGTTTATATGACTGCCAGAGGTCAATTACAAAATCTGACCTCAAACATCAACTTTATAATAGTCAACTTAGACAATGAAAAGTTTTAATTTTTCTTTTTATGCTAAAATTGTTACTGAGAATAAACTCGCTGTCGGTGGTTACAATTGAAAATGTATCAGAAAATGCCAGACATAAGATACAAGGGTTGTTCAAAAAATTCTAAGCCTCATCCAGAAGGAGTTGGGAAAACAAGACAGTTTTTCCCTATTTTTCAGTTTGGTCGACCTCGACGTCAATGCATTTGGTCCAACAATGCTTAAGCATTTCTAGTCCTGGGTATGTTGATCAGCTACATCAAGCAGCAAGAACTCTGATCAGAAAATTGGAGGTTTTGACAAGGGTTTTTAATTGCTGTGGTTCCCAGGCGAAAGTAGATTTTTATTATAAAGATACCAGCAATAAATTTTTATATAAAAAATTACCAACAATACATTTTTATAATAAGATGACTAACAATACAATGCTAAAGCAAAATGATCAGCAAATATAATTTTATAGTAAAATTACTAGCAGTAGATTTAATAGTAAAATAACCAACAATACATTTTATCTGTGGATGAAAGCATACAATTACGTTCAAAATATATTTAGTTGAAGCCATAAAATTGTGTTCAAAATATTTAGATTTTGGTATTAAATGACCCATACAGATAGGAATGGTGATTTTCTAAGAGTAGCTTATATGTGGCACAAGGCCGAAATTTTGGAGCACCCATTGAGGATAGAACTCATTACTCAGTCATAATTGATCTAGCAAGACAAGCTTGCTAGCTATGACATCACATCGATGTATCCTAATGATTTTCTAAGCGCAGCTTAGATGTGGCACAAGGCTGAAAGTTTGGGGCACCCTGTGAGGATGATTCTTCTTCTTCATGTGCCATGTCCTTTCAGGATATAAGCAATCATAGCTCTCCACCTCCCTCTTAACAAGTTCCTTCCCTCTGCTAACTTCCACAGACCACGTGTCCTGGGTAAGACGATAATCTACATCCGCGTCCTGAGTAAGGCAATAAACTACGTCCAACAGCAAGGCCTCTGATCAGGAGGTTTTGAAGAGTGTGGAACCACCTCTTAATTGCTGGTGTTCCCAGATCCACCCTGACCCGGAGTGGTAGCACCTGTTAGGGTCCCAGCTATGGGCAAATAGATAACCCTCAAACTGGGGTCAAAACACTATGAAAAGTGTAAAAATAGGTTTTAATACCAGAAAAAATTGTAAAAAAATATTATTACCAGCAATACATCATTATCAGCAATCCGTTTTAGGCAAAAAAATATTTTACCAGCAATACTTTTTTGAAAAAAAATATTATCAGAAATGGATTTTTTTATGGAAAAATGGAAAAATATTACTAGCAATATATATTTGAAAAAAAATATTACCAGCAATAAAAATTTTGTCGGCATTAAATAACCCATTGAGGTGTTGATATGCCATAAAACAAACCAAACCAGACCAGATTCTGTCACCTATTTGCTTAAGCCCACCAGGTATGTCATGTGTTGTTTTCCCTTGTTTCTCTCTCACTCTATTTGACCTGTGAGCATCAGATTCTCTGAGCCTTTCTTCCTCATTATGTGTCCCAGAAACTTCAGCTGCCTCTTGTTAAGTATACACCTCATCCTTGTTTGCATCGTCTATGATCTTATCGTTGCTCACACGCTCAGTCTATGATATCCTTAACATCATTTTGTAAGACCATATCTCTATCGCTTCAAGTCTCTTCTTCATCTTTGAGGAAATCATTCAACATATGCTGCTGTAAAGAAGGACAGATGTCACATATTCTTTGTTACCAAGAAAATCCTCCCTGTCCGGCAATACTCTGCCCAGTTTGGCCATCCCAATAATATCTACAGCTCTTAGTGTCACAGTTACCGTCCTCTGTCAAAACGCTTCCCAAATATTGAAACTTCCACATCTTCTTGATTCTTGCGTTCCCGACCTTCAAATCACATTTTGGCTCATCCTCTTACTGACGACCATGCACTCCATTTTCTTTTAGTTTATGCTTACTCCCTTCTTCTCACTCTCCGTTGCTATCTTCTGTAAGAGATTTTACACCTTCAGAATAAAAAAAATAAAAGGCCATTACTATAAAGAATACAGTGAAAATGATTTTATTATTAGGAATGCATTGGAAATGATTTTATTATTAGGAATCCATAGGAAATAATTTTATTATTAGGAATGCATAGGAAATGATTTTATTAGGAATGCATTGGAAATGGTTTTATTATTAGGAATGCATTGGAAATGCTTTTATTATTAGGAATGCATTAGAAATGTTTTTGCTATTAGGAATGCATTGGAAATGATTTTATTATTAGGAATGCATTGGAAATTATTTTATTATTAGGAATTCATTGGAAATGATTTTACTATTAGGAATCCATAGGAAATAATTTTATTATTAGGAATGCATTGGAAATGATTTTATTATTAGGAATCCATAGGAAATGATTTTATTATTAGCAATACATTGGAAATGATTTTATTATTAGGAATGCATTGGAAATGATTTTATTATTAAGAATGCATTGGAAATGATTTTATTATTAGGAATGCATTGGAAATGATTTTACTATTAGGAATGCATTGGAAATGATTTTATTATTAGGAATGCATTGGAAATGTTTTTTATTATTAGGAATGCATTGGAAATGATTTTATTATTAGGAATGCATTGGGAATGCTTTTATTATTAGGAATGCATTGGAAATGATTTTATTATTAGGAATGCATTGGAAATTATTTTATTATTATGGTCGTATAAAAATATTTGATAATTAAGATGAATAAATAAAGTGATAATCAATACAAATTTACTTGTACAGTATTGTACAGTAAACTGATATAATGTATTGAATATGGAGGTGATTTTTAATTTATTATTATAATTTTTACTGTTCACTCCACTATTGTATTGTATAAATATTTAGAAATAAATTAGAAACATCTCCCAAATGGTGAGAAAGTGATATTAAATCTCTCAGAGTGTGGTTGACACAAGCCTGTCCACACATAGTATTCATGAAATAGTGGTCATGTACAACTTCTCACTTAATGACTTGCTTGTTTAGTGACCAGGTCATTGAAATGGAACCTGGTTGTTAAGTGAGGAGTGGCTGTAGTAAATAAAATAAAAAATCATTTAAAAATCAAATACTGATTACAGGAGATATTTATTTCTGTCTGGGTCAAGATAACTTTGTTAATTAAAATTTTCACAGAAAGAACCCAGGACAAACTGATTGGGCTTTCGATTCCTTTTGGCAAAATCTTATTAAAAAGAAAGAAAAGAGTTCATGGCAAAGCAACAAGCTAAAGCTGGAGAAAAGCCAAACATTTTTTTTTGAGACATCTGAGGAAATACTTTCTGACAAATTACTCATTTGTTCTCAAGGTATTTACTAGATTGGTTTCCATTATTTATTTTTTATTGCTGAAGAGGACCAATGACTGTCAATTAGACCAGGCTACTGCTAAATCTCATGCCATGAAGATATTGTAGCCACAACAACCATGTTTTACCTCTTGCTCTTATTGCCTTGGCAGAGTGTTGGAACATCATCCAGTGCCAGATTCCTCTGCTAGAGGTTCTAGAAGACAATATTCTTCCAGCAGATAGATGGTCTGCTGCAAGGTCATCTCCAGTCTGCAGATGGTGAGTCAAACTGATAGATGACTCTGGTAGGGTGGTTATCAGGTTGGTACAGGATGTGACTTAGCCAACAAACCTTCCAATCTGGAGGACATTCAGCTGGGACCAGGCACAGGATGGATTCGATTTCAAGCCTTTTTCACACAAAGCATTAAGCCAAGTGTGAAAAGGTCTGACAGGAATGTGAAAGACGTCACAATTCAAGTTGTCCTTAAGCAATTTACTAGATCCACTATTAAACATAGTGTAACTGGTGGAAATGGCTTGCAGGACAGCAGTATTGTAGATTCGTAACTTGGTGGTCTCCAGAGGCCTCTCATGACATGCAATCAAACCATGTCTTCTACTGGTCTCCGTGAGGAGGTTGCCTGTGTTGAAAACATCTAAGCCCAGATATACAAAAAAATGTGACAAATTTGATGGAGTCACTGCTAATGATGATGGGTGGTGGATTGAGGCCATTCCCAAACTACATCAGCTTTGTTTTCAGCCAGTTGATGCATAGCCCAAGCCTTGTTGCCTTAGCCCAAGCCTCGTTGCCTTAGCCCAAGCCTCGTTGCCTTAGCCCAAGCCTTGTTGCTTTAGTCCAAGCCTTGTTGCTTTAGCCCAAGCCTCGTTGCCTTAGCCCAAGCCTCGGTGCCTGAGCCCAAGCCTTGTTGCTTTAGTCCAAGCCTTGTTGCCTTAGCCCAAGCCTCGTTGCCTTAGCCCAAGCCTTGTTGCCTTAGCCCAAGCTTTGTTGCTGTAGCCCAAGTCTCGTTGCCTTAGCCCAAGACTCGTTGCTTTAGCCCAAGCCTCGTTGCCTTAGCCCAGGCCTTATTGCCATAACTCAAGCCTTATTGCCTTAGCTCAAGCCTTGTTGCTTTAGCCCAAGCCTTGTTGCCCTAGCCCAAGCCTCGTTGCCTTAGCCCAAGCCTTGTTGCCTTAGCCCAAGCCTCATTGCCTACTTATTAAACACATGGAGGTAACACGGCTAATCTTTATCTGAGTATAAAGTAAAATCTTCCCATATTTTCGGCTATTTCTTTTGCTGGCAATCATCCATTCTGTCTTTTGAGA
This sequence comes from Acanthosepion lycidas, assembly GCA_963932145.1. Lineage (NCBI taxonomy): Eukaryota > Metazoa > Mollusca > Cephalopoda > Sepiida > Sepiidae > Acanthosepion > Acanthosepion lycidas. The sequence continues at coordinate 49,189,665 of OZ010614.1, forward strand.
GTAAATAGTTAGTCCTTTCTTCTTGCTTTCTATTACTACCATTTTTGAAGCTGACTCTAGTGGAGTGGTCATCAGGTTAGCGCTGAACGTGACCAAGTCAGTGAAGATGGCACTGACCGATGGTGCAGAGGATACCTTGCTGGGACCATCCACAGGATGAATTTGATTTGAAGCCTTTTCATACAATACATTAAGCCCAGTGCGAAAATGTCTGACTTGAATATAAAAGACTACAATTCAAGTTGTCCTCAAGTAATTTCCTAAATCTTCTATTAAATATAGCATGACTGGTGGAAATGGCTTTCAGAGTTAGATGACTGCGGTGGATTTGATTTCAAATCTTTTTGCACACTTTAAGCCTATTGAGAAATTTATATATATATATATATATATATATATATATATATATATATATATATATATATATATATATATATACACGTTTATATATTAGGTTGGTGCAAAAATAATATAGTTTTTTGACGTTAAAAAATACGTCAAAAACGATATTATTTTTGCACCAACCTAATATATATATATATATGTTTATATATATCTATCTATATATATGTTTATATATATATATCTATCTATATATATCTCTATCTATATATATGTTTGTATATATATATATATATATATATATATACATATATATGTTTATATATATCTCTATCTATATATATGTTTGTATATATATATATATATATATATATATATATATACACATGTTTATATATATATATCTATATATATATATATACATATACATGTTTATATATATATATCTATATATATCTATATATACATATATATGTTTATATATATATCTATATCTATATATACATATATATGTTTATATATATATCTATATCTATATATACATATATATGTTTATATATATATCTATATATACATATATATGTTTATATATATATCTATATCTATATATACATATATATGTTTATATATATATCTATATATACATATATATGTTTATATATATATCTATATATACATATATATGTTTATATATATATATCTATATATATATATATACATATATATGTTATATATATATCTATATATTTATATATACATATATATGTTTATATATATATCTATATATATATATATACATATGTTTATATCTATATCTATATATATATATACATATATATGTTTATATATATATATATACATATGTTTATATCTATATCTATATATATATATACATATATATGTTTATATATATATATATATATATATATATATATATATATATATATGTATATATATATATATGTTTATATATACATGTGTGTGTGTGTGTAAGAATGACAATTGTGAAAAAAATCTTGATTTTTTGCCAATGCGTTTCGTCTTCCAACTTTTTCAAGGCAAAAATGAAATTGAAATGTTTTTGTTGTTATAGTTACATTAAAAGAACAAAATTTAAAAAAAGAGAGACTTTGGATTTTTTATTGTAAGCATATGAAAACAAAAACTTTTTGATTTCATTTCATTTCGGTGTCTCTCGATTTTTTAACCAATGGGAATGAAAAGTATACGCCCCCTAAAGAATTGGTTCATGAGACAGTTTTGATTCATATGTTTGCCATATAAGAGGAAACATTTTGACTGCATAGCCAGAAAGGGGATATTTCTGAAATGTGTAAACAAAGCTGGACTGGAAAGAAAAAGGGTTTTGATCATTATGGCATGTAAAGGGTGAAAGGTTTGATTGTCTTGGTGTGTAAATTCTGCAGAAAGATGAATTTAATCAATTTTTTTCTGATAAAAATGTTTTCCGTTGCCAAATCAGCATGATACATTATACAGGAAATACAAAAATAAACGTTTATAGATTTATCTCCCTTGTCTAGCACATTTAATCATTGTTGATGTGCAGTGAATCAATACTGTGTTACCTTCTGTCTGCAGCCTGGAATAAAATGCTGAGACTGGGCTGGTCGAGATGAGAGAAAAGAAGTTACTTGAAACACATGGCAGCTATCTGTACTGGTAAATTCTATGGCTACTGAAAGACTGTGGCAAGATGCCAGCTCAAAGTGAAGAGCAAGAAAAATCTATGAACCAGATCAGTTGGGCAACTCTTAGAGTTTTCTGTTGAAGATTTAGTGAGCCATAAAATCCTGTATGTAGGGCAGAGGTTAGTTTCTTGTTTTTTTGTTGTTTTTTTTTTCATTTTGACCCCAAAGCAAGATGATAACACCACTAGGATGCAAGGGGTTACTGGGAATGAAATAGAATGAGAAATGTTTTGTAGTTGACAGGGAAGCAAGAAATTGGAAGGGTTTTCCACAGGTGGTAAGTGTAAAAGGGCTTTTATGGCAGCGTCACATGGAAATACCGGTTCCTCTATGTTTGTTTGGTTTTACAGCATATCAACCTCAATGGGTTATTTAATGCCGACAACATTTTTAGGATACATTCGTATGAATAGAATATGTATTCTTTAGTTTAGATTGGTTTGTTCTATTTTGTTTTACAGCATATCAACCTCAATGGGTTATTTAATGCCAACAACATTTTTAGGATAGATTCGTATGAATAGAATATGTATTCTTTGGTTTAGATTGGTTTGGTTTATTTTGTTTAACGGCATATCAACCTCAATGAGTTATTTAATGCCGACAACATTTTTAGGATAGATTCGTATGAATAGAATATATATTCTTTGGTTTAGATTGGTTTGGTTTATTTTGTTTTATGGCATATCAACCTCAATGGGTTATTTAATGCCGACAACATTTTTAGGATATATTCGTATGAATAGAATATGTATTCTTTGGTTTAGATTGGTTTGGTTTATTTTGTTGTACGGCATATCAACCTCAATGGGTTATTTAATGCCGACAACATTTTTAGGATAGATTCGTATGAATAGAATATGTATTCTTTAGTTTAGATTGGTTTGGTCTATTTTGTTTTACAGCATATCAACCTCAATGGGTTATTTAATGCCAACAACATTTTTAGGATAGATTCGTATGAATAGAATATGTATTCTTTGGTTTAGATTGGTTTAGTTTATTTTGTTTTATGGCATATCAACCTCAATGGGTTATTTAATGCCGACAACATTTTTAGGATAGATTCGTATGAATAGAATATGAATTTTTTAGTTTAGATTGGTTTGGTCTATTTTGTTTTACAGCATATCAACCTCAATGGGTTATTTAATGCTGACAACATTTTTAGGATAGATTCGTATGAATAGAATATATATTTTTTAGTTTAGATTGGTTTGGTCTATTTTGTTTTACAGCATATCAACCTCAATGGGTTATTTAATGCCGACAACATTTTTAGGATATATTCGTATGAATAGAATATGTATTCTTTGGTTTAGATTGGTTTGGTTTATTTTGTTGTACGGCATATCAACCTCAATGGGTTATTTAATGCCGACAACATTTTTAGGATAGATTCGTATGAATAGAATATGAATTTTTTAGTTTAGATTGGTTTGGTCTATTTTGTTTTACAGCATATCAACCTCAATGGGTTATTTAATGCCGACAACATTTTTAGGATAGATTCGTATGAATAGAATATGTATTCTTTGGTTTAGATTGGTTTGGTTTATTTTGTTGTACGGCATATCAACCTCAATGGGTTATTTAATGCTGACAACATTTTTAGGATAGATTCGTCTGAATGGAATATGTATTCTTGGGTTTAGATTGGTTTGGTTTATTTTGTTGTACAGCATATCAACCTCAATGGGTTATTTAATGCTGACAACATTTTTAGGATAGATTCGTATGAATAGAATATGTATTCTTTGGTGAATTTTGTTTTATGGCATATCAACTTCAATGGGTTATTTAATGCCGACAACATTTTTAGGATAGATTCGTATGAATAGAATATGTATTCTTTGGTTTAGATTGGTTTGGTTTATTTTGTTTTATGGCATATCAACCTCAATGGGTTATTTAATGCCGACAACATTTTTAGGATAGATTCGTATGAATAGAATATGTATTCTTTGATTTAGATTGGTTTGGTTTATTTTGTTTTACGGCATATCAACCTCAATGGGTTATTTAATGCTGACAACATTTTTAGGATAGATTCGTCTGAATTTGAATATGTATTCTTGGGTTTAGATTGGTTTGGTTTATTTTGTTGTACGGCATATCAACCTCAATGGGTTATTTAATGTCGACAACATTTTTAGGATAGATTCGTATGAATAGAATATGTATTCTTTGGTTTAGATTGCTTTGGTTTATTTTGTTTTATGGCATATCAACCTCAATGGGTTATTTAATGCCGACAACATTTTTAGGATAGATTCGTATGAATAGAATATGTATTCTTTGGTTTATTTTGTTTTACGGCATATCAACCTCAATGGGTTATTTAATGTCGACAACATTTTTAGGATAGATTCGTATGAATAGAATATGTATTCTTTGGTTTAGATTGCTTTGGTTTATTTTGTTTAACGGCATATCAACCTCAATGGGTTATTTAATGCCGACAATTTTTATTACTGATATTTTTTTCAAAAAATATATTGCTGGTTATATTTTCTCTTCAAAAATCTATTGGTGATAATGTTTTTTTCAAAAAATGTATAGCTGTTTGTATTACTGGTAATATTTTTTTTTAAAGTATTTCTGAAAATTTTTCATTCAAAAATTTATTGCTGTTTTTTTTTACAAAGTATTTCTGGTATTAAAACCTATTTTTACACTTTCATAGTATTTTGACCCAAGTTTAGGTGTTAACTATTTCCCCTGGGACCCTAGCAGGTGCTAGTACCCTGGGCCAGGATGAACTTGGAAATACCAGCAATTAAGAGGTGGTTCTACACTCCTCAAAACCTCCTGATCAAAGGCATTGCTGTCGGACGTAGTTTATCATCTTACCTAGGACACAGATGTAGTTTATCATCCTACCCAGGATGGGTTCCTGTATGATCACTGAAGTTAAGCAAGGGGTTACTGAGAATGAAAAAGAATAAGAAGACTTTTGTGAAGAGAAAATAAAAATAAATAAAAATGATTCAGGTTGATTGGCTGATTTTGTTTAGCGGCATATCAACACTATGGGTTGTTTAATGCCAAATTCTAAATAAATTGAACACAGTTTTATGATGTCAGCTAAATATATTTTGAATGCAGTTGTATGCCTTCGACTATAGATAAAATGTATTGTTGGTCATTTTGTTTTAAAATTGTATTGTTGGTTATTTTGCTTTAAAATTGTATTGTTGGTCATTTTGCTTTAAAACTGTATTGTTGGTCATTTTGCCTTAAAATTATATTGTTGGTCATTTTGCTTTAAAATTGTATTGTTGGTCATTTTGTTTTAAAATTGTATTGTTGGTCATTTTGCTTTAAAATTGTATTGTTGGTCATTTTGTTTTAAATTTGTATTGATGGTCATTTTGCTTTAAAATCGTATTGTTGGTCATTTTGCTTTAAAATTCTAATGTTGGTCATTTTGTTTTAAATTTGTATTGATGGTCATTTTGCTTTAAAATTGTATTGTTGGTCATTTTGTTTTAAATTTGTATTGTTGGTCATTTTGTTTTAAAATTGTATTGTTGGTCATTTTGCTTTAAAATTGTATTGTTGGTCATTTTGCTTTAAAACTGTATTGTTGGTGATTTTGCCTTAAAATTGTATTGTTGGTTATTTTGCTTTAAAATCGTATTGTTGGTCATTTTGCTTTAAAATTGTATTGTTGGTTATTTTGCTTTAAAATTGTATTGTTGGTCATTTTGCTTTAAAATTGTATTGTTGGTTGATTTTGTTGCTTAACTTCAGTGATTGTATCGGAATTGGTATTTCAATGTGATATGGCTGTAAGCACTTAAGACCACCGACATATCCAAGCTTACAGCACCTGGTATTCCGAAGTGGTAGCCTGTTTGTTACTGACCATGCTCGATGTTGCTTAACTTCATACAGGGGCCAGTATTTCAACATGATATGGCTGTAAGCACTTAAGACCACCTACACATCCAAGATGACAGCACCTGGGATTCCCGAGTGGCCTACCATCTAGATACTTGTCAGGCTTGACATTGCTTAACTTTGGTGATTGTTTTGGAAACAATATTTCAATGTGATATGGTCATAAGCACTTTAGAGCACCCATACATCCAAGCTTACAGAACCTGGCATTCGCAAGAGGTACCTGTCTAGTTACTGACCAGACTTGACATTGCTTAGGTTTGATTTGATTTGTTCTGTTTTATGGCATATCAGCCTCAATGGGCTATTTAATGCCAACAAGACTTTTATTGCTGGTAATATTTTTCCAGAAGTAATGCCGGTAATATCTTTTCCAAAAATGTATTGCTGGTAATAATTTTTTACAAAAAAGTATTGCTAGTATTAAAACCTATTTTTACACTTTCATAGTGTTTTGACTCCAGTTTGGGCATTAACTATTTGCCCATATCTGGGACCTTAACAGGTGATACCACCCCAGGTCAGGTTGGATCTGGGAACACCAGCAATTAAGAGGTGGTTCCATGCTCCTCAAAACCTCCTGATCAGCGGTCTTGCGATTGGATGTAGTTTATCATCTTATACAGGATGTGGATGTAGTTTATCATCTTACCCAGGATGCTTGATGTTGATTAATTTTGGGGATCATACAGGATCCAGTATTTCAATGAGATATGATGGTAAACACTTTGGACTACCCACACATCCATGCTCACAGCACCTGGCATTCCCAACTGGTCAAACATCTAGATACTTGCCAGGCTCGACATTGCTTAACTTTGGTGATCATATGGGAACCATTATTGCAATACGATATAGCCATAAGCACTTTAGAGCACCCACACATTGAAGCTTACAACACCTGATATTCTCAATCAGCCAGCCATTTTGATACTTGCCAGGCTTGACATTGCTTAACTTTGGTGATCATATTGGAACCATTATTTCAATGCGATATGGGCATAAGCACTTTGGATCACTAACACATCCAAGCTTACAACACCTGATATTCTCAAACAGCCAGCCATCTAGATACTTGCCAGGCTCGACATTGCTTAACTTTGGTGATCATATGGGAACCATTATTTGAATGTGATATTGCCATAAGCACTTTAGAGCACCCAGAACATCAAAGCTTCCAACACCTGATATTCTCAAACAGCCAATCATCTAGATACTTGCCAGGCTCAACATTGCTTAACTTTGGTGATCATATGGGAGCCATTATATCAATGCGATATGGCCATAAGCACTTTAGACCACCCACACATTCAAGCTTACAAAACCTGATATTTGCAAACAGCCAGCCATTTAGATGCTTGCAAGTGTCAACATTGCTTAACTTTGGTGATCATATGGGAGCCATTATCTCAATGTGATATGGCCATAAACACTTTAGACCACCCACACATTCAAGCTTACAACACCAGATATTCTCAAACAGCCACCCATTTAGATAGTTGCCAGACTCGACATTGCTTAACTTTGGTGATCATATTGGAACCATTATTTCAATGTGATATGGCCATAAGCACTTTGGATCATTAACACATCCAAGCTTACAACACCTGATATTCTCAAACAGCCAGCCATCTAGATACTTGCCAGGTTCAACATTGCTTAACTTTGGTGACTGTATGGGAACCATTATTTCAATGCGATATGGCCATAAGCACTTTAAACCACCCACACATCCAAGCTTACAACACCTGATATTCTCAAACAGCTAGCCATCTAGATACTTGCCAGGCTCGACATTGCTTAACTTTGGTGATCATATGGGAGCCATTATTTCAATGATATATGACCATAAGCACTTTAGACCACCCACACATCCAAGCTTCCAACACCTGATATTCTCAAACAGCCACCCATTTAGATATTTACCAGGCTCGACATTGCTTAACTTTGGTGATCATATGGGAGCAATTATTTCAATGTGATATGGCCATAAGCACTTTACACCACCCACACATTCAAGCTTACAACATCTGATATTCTCAATCAGCCAACCATTTAGATACTTGCCAGGCTTGATGTTGCTTAACTTTAGTCATTGATGGCCATAAAAATATCTGTATAAAATACACCTGGAAGTCATGTCACTGTGCGAAAGTGACTGAAAGAAATATTTCTTGAATGAAGCAAATTTTAGCAGACATCCAGATTTTTCCAAAAGATCTCAGTCATCAATGAAATGTAAACACTAAATTCTGTGTAAATAAATGACAAATTGAAAAAAATACATATACAACAAAAGAACTTCTTCAGGGTTCTTCAGAGTTCTTCAGAGCATGGGTCGTCTTCAGGTTAATAAGGAATTTAGCAATGGAGTTGTGGAAGAGGTTACTTTGTCCAGTAGCATGCAGAAGGAATGGACAGAGGGTGCAGCATCTATATTGGGTTGGCATTCACTCAAAGGGTGAAATAAAAATTAACTTTATATTTAAATTGAATAAAGTGTTTATTATTATGCCTCATCTGGTTTTATATACAGGGTGTCCAAAAATAATGTATACACTCTTTGAATCGTTATAACTTATTCAGTTTATGTATTTTGACTTGTAAATAAGATTAATACAAGAGAAAGAATACATATTTAAAGAATTCGAGAGTAAAATATACAAAAAACATAGAAAATTAACTTTAATAAGATAAAAGCTACTTGGGGCAATGGCAGAATGTTCATATAATGATGAGTTCATATCAAGTGCTCAAACTGGTTGCCGTTCTGTTCAATACACTTTTTATATCTTGAAGAAATAGACCTACAAATATCCAGTATCATTTCCTTTGGTATTTGAGCACATTCTTCTTCAATTGCTAATCTCATTTCAGCAATTGTTTCAGGTTTCCTACTGTAAACTTTGTCTTTTAGAAACCCCCACAAAAAGAAACCCAAGGGTGTCAAATCTGGTGATCTAAGGTGGGCATTCAACTGTCCCTCTTCTTCTAATCCATTTGTTTTGTATATTTTCATCCATATAAAAAATAAAAATGTATTATTAACTATTAGGTTTGTGCAAAAATAATGTCGGTTTTTGACGTTAAAAATACGTCAAAAACCGACATTATTTTTGCATTTAGCGTAAATGACGTTTCCGTATAGGATGCAGGTTCGAATCCTGTCCAAGGACGAATATTTTCTATGAAAATTTCTCGGACATTCAGGCCGGTAAATGTTAATTAATACTGTTTATTATAAACAGAGTATTTACTTAAATACTTGTATCTATAAAAAGAACGTTAAACATAAAAATGTCTTTAATAAATAAGATTGTTGGACTTTGTCCATTTCTTAATGTATATATATATATATGTGTATATATATATATCGGGTGCGATGGGTAAATTGTCGCCATTTTATATTTTTAATTTTGTGCACACATATTGTTTTGTTTTTTGTTTTTTGTTTTTTTTTCAACTGTCTAGTATAGTAGGATCAGTTGGATCCCGTCTGTGTGAAAAAGAGCTCCATGACATAATTCACTCAGCCAGAAATTTGAAAATGACATGCTGCAGTGCCTAGCAATCACACCGGAAGCTCCAATACGAAGATTTCAGAGTGTTTGAGGACAGTACAGAAGATTTGGAAAGATTTGGATGAGTTTAATGGTGATTACAACCAATGTACACTCTGGCCTTCTTCAGTTGGTTGGAATGTAGAACTGAACCCTTCATTTCACTCACTGGGGGAAGACCGCTCTAGTTCCACGTGCCATATCTAATGGATGTCAGTTATCAGTTATCTCCTGTTAATTCCCCTCTCCAAGTTCTCTACTGCCTTAACCGGGTATTGAACTCATAACTTTTTGGGTCCTGTCTTTGGATCTAATCAACACCTTTATCCACTGTGTAATGTGTCCTTAATATTTAGGTAGATAGTTCCATGAATTCCATAGGTTCAATCCCCACACCCCTCACATATTAATTCACCTCTCCAAGTTCACAGTGGAGAACTTGGAAACGGGAATTAATAGGAGATAACTGATAATTGACATCCATTAGATATGGCACATGGATCTAGAACTTTAACTCAAGGGTTCAGTTCGACATTCCAACCACCTGAAGAAGTCCGGAGTATACAATGGCCGAAACATTGTGATAAATATGGCAACAAAGATGAGTCTGAATAATGTAAATAGTGTACATATTACCTCATCTCAGAAATTTAGCCAAATTTATTAAATAAGTTGGAACATTGAAGTGGTGTAATATTTAATTAGATAGTTTCATGGATCCTACAGGTTCAATCCTCACCAGGTGCCAAATACCAGTAATCTTGTCCTGCAACTTAGCCAAATTTTTTTAAGTAACTTGGAATATTGGAGATGTGTAATATTTTGGTAGATAGTTTCATGGATCTTACAGGTTCAATCCTCTATAGTTGCCAAATACCTGTGACCTTGTGCTGAAACTAAGCCAAATTTATCAAATATCTATTGGCACCTTGTCGTAAAGAAGGTAATTTCTGTGTTTATATGGGTTTGCTTCTCCCTAAGTTTCTCATGTCTGCAACAGTGTGCTGAAACTAAGCCAAATTTATTAACCACCTCGGGACAGTGGGTTAAGTAACGTTTTATGATATTGGTATCCGAGTTCATATGGGTTTGATGATCATTAAAGTCTAAATGCCAATGAACATGTGACAAAAAACCAAGTCAAAATTTATTAAAGAAATTGGGATGTTGTGCAATAAAGATATTTGCGCCATAGATCAAATGAGTTCAATCCTCTTTGGGTGCCAAAACTAAACCAAGTTTATTATGAGGTTGGTGCAAAAATAATGACGTAATAATGTCGTTTTTTGGACGTATTTTTTAACGTCAAAAAACGACATTGTTACGTCATTATTTTTGCACCAACCTGATAGATAACTATGGACGCCTTTGCCGGGGGATGGGGGAGATGAGTGGTGTGGAGGATACTTTCAAGAATTGTAGTGGTTCACTCCTCACTAGGTGCCCCCATATTTGACCTTGTGCTGAAAGTTAGCTGTCTTTAAATAAGTTACGCAGTGTTTTCTATGAATATGAAGATTTTTTTTTTATTTTTTAATAAAAGAAAAAAGGAAAGAAAGAAAAAGAACCAATAATTAAATAATTTAATTATTCGTTCTTTTTGTTCTTTTTTTTTTTTTTTTTTTGAATAATTTAATTTAAATTCTTCCAAAAAAATCATTTCCCATTCTTTTTTGCCCAGTGATTGAATTTGTACTAAAACTACTACTAAAAACTAAAGCCTAAAAACTAAAAAAGGTAATAAAAATGCCCTTGTTTGGCAAAGGATCTGCGTAATGATCTCATAATGAAATTTTAAACGATTTAATTAAAAGTTTGATTACAAATTAAAATAATATTTTAAAAACAAATAAACACGGAAGAAGAATCGTTCGTTAGACGTCTATTTTTTTCTGTCTTTTTTTTGTTGCTGTTGTTGTGGTGGGTACTTGTTCTATGGACGAAAACACACTCTAAAAAGAAAGGTGAAAAGACCTTTCAGGGCACGAAACAGGCTATATATCACCGCAACTTGGAAGTCTGGTGCAACACAATCTTTCTATACCTTTTTTATCAGTTCGATTTTTGTCCTTTTTTTTTTGTTGTAGTAATTCATTGTTTTTTCTTTTTAAAGCTTCGTTGCAACTCTGCAGCAGTTGGTGCATCAACAAATGCATACTTAACATGATTTTTTATTTATTCATTTTAACGCTATTCAACAGCTGACATTAGACGACTACTACGACGACGACTGCTATTCAAGAAGCATTCCTCACTTTAAATGATACCACTCTATGTTATTCATTACTCGAGTCCACTGTAAGTAGCAGTCTTACCACCACACCCCCACCCCCTTGTTAATTTCAAGCACTTAGTCGTCGGATAGATCTGGTTCGTACCAGACACTTCAAAATTTGCAAATTTGACGAACGTAATTCTGGCATTTCTGGGAATCTTTTTTTTTACAGAAAAAAAGAAATCTAAATATTTTTTTTTTAATTTTTTTTTTTTTTTTTTCCATAAAAATTTCTAAGGTAAGAATAATTTTTATTTTATTTTATTTTTATTTTATTTTATTTTTTATAATCATGTTTTCATTTTTTTTTTTAATTGAGATTACAATTTTTTTTTCTTTTTTTTTTTTTTTAAACATTATTTTATTGCTTTGGGATTTGTATATGTTTAAACGAATGCTGGTCTTTTATTTTTTAATTTTAGTCTTTTTTTTTAAAAAAAAAAAAAAAAAAAAAAAGCAAAGCGAAAATAAATATTTCTTCGCAAAATCTTCTTTTTCCTTCTCCCGGCCCAGTAAGATAAATAATAATAATCCTATGTAACTTTTAAAATAATTAAGCTTTCTGTTTTCTACAGAACTGTTAACGACAACGTGTTTATCTAAGGCTGCAAGCATCACACGTCCTCTAAGCATAATAATGGTGTCTAGGTTGCCTTTGTTGTTTCCAGGTTAGGTTACGAGTTGTTGAAGGAAATTTGCCTCTATGAATTTAAAAAAAAAATATTGGTGATACCGTTTTTTTTTTTTTTTTTTTTTTTTTTAAATCATTTAAAAATAGAATATTTGTAAATTTACGACTTATTTATTTATTTATTTTTTTTCCCGATTTTTTAAAAAAATTCAAACAAAATCTCCAGTTTCCTAACAAAAAAAAAAGACTACGATGATGTTTCCCGTGTTTTAATTAAATATCTTATTTTTAGGGGTGCGTGGTGGATTTCATTAATTTAAAATCGCAGATTTATTATCTAAGTTTTCAAAATTTTAAGCTTTTAAAATAGAAACTGACCGATCGCTTGAAAAACAAATATTTGCTTTTTTTTAGGGTTATATCACGCACATGGCAAAAAAAAATTAGTAATGATTGTAAATATTTCTTTTACTGTTGTTAAATAAAGTAATTATATATATATATATATATATATATATAACTTGCCCCTGTATTTTAAAATTTAATTTTTTCTTGCAACAAATGCATGTGCGTGGGTTTTTAAGTCGACCTAAAAGAAAAAGCAAGCATGTCGTATGAATTACCTGGTGTCTTTCTTTTTTCTTTTTCTTCAATGCAAGTGGAACATTTGGCAATCTGGCGCTACAAAATCTTCCAACCCTTGTTTTCTCTAACTTTGAGCTAAAATGTTTATATGTGAGGCTTTTTTAAAAACCTTGTGCAACGGTTGTTAGCGATGTGTTTTGCAAATCAAACCATTATTGTTTTTATTTTCGTCTGTCTGCTGACTTCTAAAATCTAAATTGTGGCGAGGTGCACAAAATTATTACATAACATTTTTAATTTATTTATATCTTTGCGGTGTGATGGGGGACAAATATACAGATACAGTTTAAAAGATCCCAAAAGAATATTCAAGCAAGACAATTTTTTTTTTCTCTTTGTAAGAGAAAAACGTGGTCTTGAATATTTAAATTTTTAAATAAAATCATATTTTAAGATTTGAAGAATTTAAGGATCTTACTAAGTCTTTAAAATATTTTATTTATTTTTTTGCATTCATGCTTTTTCATGTAAAAGTGAATTTTTTCTTTCAATATTTTTCTTATTGTGAATTTTATGGTCGCAGTTTTGATTCGAGATAAATTATTGATGTTTCATTTCATAGTTTGGCGTAAGGTTGGTTTATACACAAGGATGGGGCAAAATTAGGAATCTCACTGTTTTTATGTGCTACTCTCTAACTCCATACTTAATTTAATCCTTACAGGGTACCCTACGCTAGTACTCTTAAAAAATAAATACTATCTTGCTTTGTGATTCAAATTAAAAAAAAAAAAAATATCGAGTAATAATTTAATTAATATTTCTTCGTACGGGAAAGATCTGAATCCATCGAGCTATGGGTTAAAAATAGCAGCACATACTGGTCTCTTTATTAATCTTGATTGCCTACCAGTCTAGGAGAAGAATAGCTCTGCATTCGCAATTGTGGAAATCACGTCAAGAAAAATATACTTTTTTTTTTTTTTTGGTAAAGTTTAACCTTGGGACTCGCAAAAATTGGAAAAAAAATCTGGTGTCAAGACTCAAAAGGGCGGTTTTTCTTTTACCCCCACTATTACTGCAGAATATCTCGTTAATGTTTGCTGTTTTAAATTTATTTGTTCGTTTTCTACAGTTTATCAACCCATTGCAGATTATTTAAAAAGCCAGAGAAAATATTTTTAGATGGTAAGAATTTATTTATTTTTTTATTTTATTTTATTTTTTTTGGGTGATACCTGACCGGACTCAATGTTGCTTAAATAAATTTGTTGATCGTATCGAAATCGGTGTTACTGTGTGTTAAGAAAGTCATATAAGGTTCAAACTATGGTTATTGAAATCGTAATCAAGACTCTGTCTTGGATTCTACCCTATCAACTAGAGAAGGTAAAGGCAAAAATCAGACGCAGTTGACATTTCTGCGGTTTATCATGAGGGAAAAAGGCTTGGAAATCACTTACTAATTAACCCATAGCTGGGGAAAGAAGTGAATTTAAATCATACCTAATCAGAATTTGATAAACAAGAAATGTGGATATAAAATGGGGGAGCAATTCTATATTACAATCAATATATAAAGTGATCCTTCACTTTGCGACCACGGTAGTTCCGGTACAATGTACATTTATAAATTTTGTATTCCTGAGAATGAAAATAAATCTAAAAAACGTGTCTAAATCAATATTTCATTGATTGTTGGATTCGTTTTCTATGGCTTATCGACCATTTGCAGGTTATTTAAAGCCAGAAAATATTTTTAGATTGTGAGATAATAATTTTTTTTTTTTTTTTTTTTTTTTCTTTTTTTTTTCTCTCTTAAATCGAATTCACCCCATGTAAGGCAGTAAAGCCTCTAAAACACAAGGGATTTATTTACTAGATGTGAGAAAATTAGAAAACAAAAGCATTTATTGAGGAGCGAGAATAGGAAATAGATAACGATTGACATTGCATTTAAATTTTTGAAGATCAAAGTTGTCCGGAAAGTATATAACCGGAAGAGAGTTCCACAAGCGAGAAAACCGTAAGTTCTATGCTAACAGTTTCTTCTCTCACACTTCTCGCTTGTGGAACTCCATTCCGGCTTCTTGCTTTGATCTTCGAAAATAGTTCTGTTATATTTATTCCTGTTCTTTTATTGTTCTCTCTCCATGATAATGTTTTCTTTTTCTCATATTCTCTCACACTTGGTAGCCCCACCCACTGTGTCTTTGTGGCTTTATCGTCTTGCTTGGGATGAAATGATTAAAAATAAATAAATTTAAAAAAAAAAAAAAAAAAATGTATTTTCCGGGCATTTTTTTTATTTGCCCTCGCCACATAAATTCACTTAGGTTCTGTTGAACTAACACTCAATATTTTTGAAGCCAGGTAAAAAAAAAAAAAAAAAAACCAACCTTGTCACAGGACAAATTTAGCACCCAGCTGATAAAACCCCAGCCTTTTTTATTCCAAGGGTAGATAAAATAAAAATCCTAGTCTTGTAAATAAATTGAAAATTCAAAGAATTTTTAATTCAAATTTTAATGTCAAATTGAAACTTTCTTTTCTTCACATAAAGTCGGGTCTTAAAGAGTTACTTAGATGACTGCCTATGAAATATATCGAATTAAAACTTCTTTTTTTAGAAGTTGGATCGATTTTTTTACGAGTATCAGTTGAAACAGCGGACCCAACCCGTGAAGTACTTGACAGAAATAGATGACTTTTTTTTTTTTCTTATGTTACCGGTCACTGTGTAAGTGTAATAAATTATGACCTTTTCTTTCACGATTATAAAAATTAAACCCAGAAGTAATATAAAAAGAATATGAAAAGAAATGACCGGAAAAAAATCATACTTTTAAGTTTTAAAGTTTTATTTAAAAAAAATTTTCTTATCCATAGTTCAAACATTTTTAAAAATTAAAAAAAAATGTTTTAAAACTTGTTTTCATATTTCTTTATAAAACGATATTGCATTGTAGTTAAAAAATAAAAATTAAATTAAATTAAAAAAGAAACATTTAGATTTTAGAATTCTAAACTTAAAAAAAAAAAAAATGACGAGTGGGTAAATCAGGGGTCGGCAACCCCGGACCATGCAGCTATGCAGTGTTTCAGATGAGGGCCATCAAATGCACTATTGTCTCGACCCCAGTCTGCTCTGTCCAGAAAGCTGCCTTGGTCTGGAGGTTTAAAAAAAAAATAAAAAATAGCAACGCAGTTAAACAAGGTTCCTTATTTTACTGGGGAAATAACAAAACCCAATCAACAAAAAATGCAAATTCCTTAAAAGCGGTGAGAAGAGAGAAACCGTCCTTTTGAAGATACGATTTTTTTTTCTTTTAGTTTTTGGGTCCCAATGTTAAACTTTCTTCTTGGTTTTTCATTACAGAGGTGAGGGGGGGGGGAGAAGAAGCTATTTTGCCGGTCCCGGTAAATTAAACAAATACGCCTTTTTTTTTTTTTTTTCTTAAAAAACTTACCGGTTTCGGTAAAATAACCCCCAAGGTTATTTTACTAGTAATAGTAAATATGCTTTAAGGCAGGTAATATTCAAAATAGCCACACACAGATTTAACACAATTTATTTAATTTCCTACATCAGTTTACATTACAATTTACAATTTAAAATCTTTTTCACCGTCACTTTTTAAAAGTAAAACTAAAACACAAATTTAAAATCATTTTTTATTTTTATTTTTTTTTAATCATGAATTAGTGAAAGAAATGGAGAAATAAATCTCTGAATATTTTAAAGCACTTAAGGCCTAAGTCTCTGCAAATATTCAAACTTTCCCTTGGATATGGTTCTCTTGCCAATATATTTCAGGTGAAACCAATGAAAACAACAGTCACAGACCACAGAAGCCATGTTGTTCAAGTCCTGCCTACACAAACATTGCGCTGTTTATATTCAGATACAATATTCTTAGTTCTAAAGACAAGCTATTTACTGGCAAAATAGCGTATTCGATAAAAAAAAACAAAAAAAAACCCCATCAATGTGCCCGGTTTTTCAACCAAAATATTTTCTTAGTACTAAATGTTAATTCTGAATTTAATTTGAAGGCGTTGGAGTCTGTTTACATTAAGTCCTACCAGCCACCTCACTGTGTAAGCAGACAGTGGTTGGAAAGCTTAAATTTAAATAATTAGTTTCAAAATTATTTTTTTATATATAATACTTGGTCTTTAGTGCTCATTTTTTTTTTTTTTTTTTACTCACTGTGCACAAATCTAGTCTTCGATTTAGCTCTGAGAGTGGCCCGATAAACTTTTTTTTTTTTTAATCGGGTTGTAATTCGATATTTATTTTACGGTTATGGCTATATTTTTGGTATCCATTTGGTTTTTTATTTATTTTTTGTTATAAGTTTTTTTCTTGTTCTAACATGTTTGTTTTTATTTGAATTAAAAATCTATAAACTATAGTTTCTTTGTGTGTATACACGAAGGAATAGGAACAACCTAAAGAAAAAAAACTATCAACCGGCTTGCAGACAATGGCTTAGAGAATGAAAGAAGAAAAGAAATAAAAAAATAAATAAAATAAAAGGTGTAGGCGGATTTTTCCGTGCGCCCACGTTAATACCGAATGTGACACAAGGTCAGAAAAAGTGATTTGTTTTAGCAGCACACTGCACAGACAATACTGTGGAAAAATTGATCGTGCCCTCTCTCTAGGGGCCTTGAGCTTAATTTCTATATCCAGGAAAATAAAGGTTAAGTCTTAAAAGATAAACGCCTTGGGTCCTTTCCAAATTAATTAACTTGAAAAGTAAATAATTAATAATTCGATCGGTTTTTTTTTCTTTTCTTTTTTTTTAAGCGTTGCGCATTTTAAAAACAGATCCGACTTTTTTTTTTTTTTTCTTGAATCATTTGAAAGACATTTTAAATCAAAACTTTTTTAATCTCTGGATTATTTGAAATTGTTATCAACCTGGACCAACCCATGGTAATTTATTTTTTTTGTCTCTCTAAATCTAATTTATTTAAAATATATATATCGTTCCTTTTTATAACGTTTTTTTGATAAGATAATCGATAATCCTTCTTAATTTCTCTCTCTATATTAAGAAGCGTCTTAACTTAAGAAATACGCACAAGAATGAAAAACTAAACACAAAGAAAGCGACTCAGTGTATTGAAGTTGAGATTTTTAAAAAAATGTCTAAAAATCATCTTTTAAATTTTTTTTTTGTCCCTCCCCGACTATATATTTTGAAACTTTTTACTTACCATATGCGATCTAACGTCCCCGTTGGAAAACTAAAGGTAATGCTGATTTTTTTTTTTTTTTTTTTTTTTAAATTAAATTTATAATAATTATTAAGTAAAATAATATAAATTTCTTTACGATTCTCTTTATGCAAATGTCTTAAAAAAAAATAAATATTGAGCATTATCATTGATAAGGTTTTTTTTTTATTCGTTTTTTAAACAAATGCTGAGGATTTTCATTTCATTGATACGAGACGAGGGTAACAAAAATTAATAAAAACTTTATTTTATTTTTAACATGAACACAGACATTTCTAAGTCACCAAGTCCAAGACTAAAGAAAGAAAAAAAAATTATATCTATCTAAAAATGTATATCTATCTCTCTGTATCTACCCCCTAAACATTTTCTCTTCTCTCTATGATGAATGAAAAGACAGAAACTTTGGCACATCATCATCAGGGATCATGTGTCTCTCAGTAAAAAGTCGATACCGTCACTTTAAAAAAGCGAGTTGAGCTTGAATATTTTTTTTTAACCTGAGCTAGAACCTCGAAGAGCAATATAACCTTCGGACCTGTGTAAAACAAATATGGTATCAGGACCTCAGGTATATACACTCTCTAGTATTTGGCAACCTATGGCGAATAAAAACATTTGAGAATCATTTAAAATGGCCTTCCTTGAATACTCCAGGTTATTTCTTTCTTGCTTTTGGTCCCTTATCCTTAAAAAAAAAAACTAAAAAAAAAAAACTGACTTGATTTCTTTTTCGGTTGCCTATTTTTCGTCTCCTTTCGTCAGCTGTTTCAAGTTTTTCCTCTTCAAATGCCCTATCTTTTTGAGGACATAGATGATCATGGCTCTCCGCAGCTTCTGTGTAACTATGATTGCTATGTAGCAATGATTCTTTTTTTTTTTTTTTGTGAGGGGGGGTGGAGGGTAATGAGGTGGTTTTACTTGGGACCTTCTCTACATTCAGTATTAGTAGGTTTTTTTTCCTCACCATTTTTGTCTCGCTCTATTTCTCTCTATGCCATATTGGGATATTGTCTGTATGTCTCACTTTCTGTGTTGTACTTTTAACTTTTGTCTGGTTTTCTTTCTTCTGCATGTTTTTTTTCTCTTTCTCTCAGCTACTTTCTCTCTATTTTGCTCCCACTTTCTCTGTTTCCTTCTCTCTATTTTGTCTCTCTGCTTCCTTCTCTCTCTCTCTCTCTGCTTCCTTCTCTCTGCTTCCTTCTCTCTCTCTCTCTCTGCTTCCTTCTCTCTCTCTCTCTCTGCTTCCTTCTCTCTCTCTCTCTCTGCTTCCTTCTCTCTCTCTCTCTCTGCTTCCTTCTCTCTCTCTCTCTCTCTGCTTCCTTCTCTCTCTCTCTCTCTCTGCTTCCTTCTCTCTCTCTCTCTGCTTCCTTCTCTCTCTCTCTCTCTCTGCTTCCTTCTCTCTCTCTCTCTCTGCTTCCTTCTCTCTCTCTCTCTCTGCTTCCTTCTCTCTCTCTCTCTCTGCTTCCTTCTCTCTCTCTCTCTCTGCTTCCTTCTCTCTCTCTCTCTCTGCTTCCTTCTCTCTCTCTCTCTCTGCTTCCTTCTCTCTCTCTGCTTCCTTCTCTCTCTCTGCTTCCTTCTCTCTCTCTCTCTCTCTCTGCTTCCTTCTCTCTCTCTCTCTCTCTCTGCTTCCTTCTCTCTCTCTCTCTCTCTCTCTCTGCTTCCTTCTCTCTCTCTCTCTCTCTGCTTCCTTCTCTCTCTCTGCTTCCTTCTCTCTCTCTCTCTCTGCTTCTCTCTCTCTCTCTCTGCTTCCTTCTCTCTCTCTCTCTGCTTCCTTCTCTCTCTCTCTCTGCTTCCTTCTCTCTCTCTCTGCTTCCTTCTCTCTCTCTCTGCTTCCTTCTCTCTCTCTCTGCTTCCTTCTCTCTCTCTCTGCTTCCTTCTCTCTCTCTCTGCTTCCTTCTCTCTCTCTCTGCTTCCTTCTCTCTCTCTCTGCTTCCTTCTCTCTCTCTCTGCTTCCTTCTCTCTCTCTCTGCTTCCTTCTCTCTCTCTCTGCTTCCTTCTCTCTCTCTCTGCTTCCTTCTCTCTCATTTCTTTCTTTTTTTTTTTTTTTTTTGCCTGTCTTTTTTATGTTGTCTCCATAATGTGCCTCGTCTGTCAAGCGCGTCATTTATTCTCTCTCTCTGTTTTTCTAATTCTGTCTGTTAAAAACATTGCAAATACATTTCTTTCTGTTTTTTTTTCTCTTTTAAAAACTTACCACAAAGTTTTTCTCTTGTTTCTTTCCTCCCGTCATGTGAATTGATAATAAATAAATAAAATATATATTTTTATTATTTCTCCTTCTGTGCAGCTTTAGTCACTAGTGGGTCACTTCGAATTTTGGCTTTTTATTTTATTTTATTTTATTTTTATTTTATTTTATTTTATTTTATTTTATTTTTATTTTATTTTATTTTTTTACGAAATTTAATCTCCTTTCTTAGACTGAATGATCTCTTCGTTTTTAAGAAGATCCGTTTTCTCCCCAGACTCTAACCCCCCCCCCCACCGGGCCGCCAGTTAGACTCACAAGTGAACGCTCTGATGTAGTCTGCATCAAGGGAATCTGTTTTTAATTTCTGGACGACTGACCTTTCTGACCTTGAGTCGTACTGTTGTTAGTATCTGGAAAAAAAAAAAAAATATTCCGCTGTATTTTTTATTTGTTGGGAATTAATAAATTAATATTCATTCAAACCTTCACTCATTTAAAAGTCCTTTTTCCCCAGTGGTACCGCCATCTGTTTTTACTTTTATTTTAAAAAGTAAACTAAGCACTGTTTTATTTTACACACACAAAGAAAAAACAATTTACCTGTTAGTGTTGTTAAGCAGGTAAAAAAATTGAATTTCTGTAGAAATTAGGTCAGTGAAGTGGGGGAGTAAGAAATGATTTCTAGAGAGTAGGGTGAACTGAGGAATCCATAACCGTGTCCGCATGTGCTTGCAAATCAACGTTGTATGACCTTGACGGAATGATGAACCCATTTGAAAATGTAGTCAGCTGTTCTCTTGTTTTCACATCGTGACATTTACAATGCGATTAAAAACCGTTCCTAAGGGGTAGTAACTTTTTTTTTTTTTTAGTCGTGATTTATTTTCGTTAAAAAACAAAACTGAGCCGTACACCCATTTAACACCGATTTTTAAAAAAGGTGTTATATATATATATATATATATATATATATATATTTTTTTTTTTTTTTTTTGCTTTCGTTTTTAGGTATCTCCCCCAGCGAAAAACGTTACCTAAGGTTTAAAAAATGAACCCCGAGCGCTAATATCCCTTAAAATTTTTCCAAAATCGACAGAATTCCGTGCAAAAGTACATGCTGAACTCGAATTAACAATTAAATTGTGAAGAAACCTTCATAATTTTGGAGTTATCGACAAGAAAAAATCGGACTTCTTGTTGGTCATTCATCCCCCATTAGTGCCATCACGATTACTAATTTACTGCGTAGTACCTACGCAGACATAATCAGAAAATTTGGCCTATTTACTTCTTGTACAGACTTTCCTTGCAGAAAATCACTACGCACTACCGTAAAGAAATGTATTTTATTTTATTTTATTTTTTATTTTATTTTTTATTTTTTTTTATTTATTTTTTTTTTTTTTTTGGTAAGTGTAGTTTTATTTATAGGTTGGTGCAAAAATAATGACGTTTTTTAACGTCAAAAAACGTCATTATTTTTGCACCAACCTAATAAATACTACAAAACAGAACCTTTTTTCCGTTTTGAAGAGCAAAAAAAAAAAACTTACTTTTCTTTACGGTAATGCGTAGTTATTTTCGGCAAGGAAAGTCTGTAAAAGAAGTAAAAATAGGCCAAATTTTCTGATTATGCCTGCATAGGTACTATGCAGTAAATTAGTAATCATGATGTCAGTAATGGGTGATGAATAACCAACAAGAAGTCCGATTTTTTTTTTTTTTTTTTTTTTTTTTTTTTTTCTTGTCGATAACTCCCAAAATATGAAGGTTTTAACTCAACATTCAAAAATAGCGTTCCCAATTTGCCCACATTTGAGGCGATCGCAAAGCTCCACCCAAACGGAGTGCAATGGAAGGGCATAAATAAAAATATTTTTATTTATTTTTATTTTTATTTATTTTTATTTTTAAATTGCTGGCTTAAATCATATTTACAAATCTGATAATTAAAATATACTTTTTGAAAACATTATTTGGAGAAGGTTAAGTAATTTAAAGTTTATTTGAAAAAAATTCTACTTAACTTTTCATTTAAAATATTGCAGAAAAACATTTTATAACACAGGTGTTGACAACTTTATTGATAGACTTACATTTGGAAAAATTTTTTTTTTTTTTTTTTTCAAAGGGGGACAATTACTGTAACAATTACTTGATGGCTATAATGGGAATGCCCCTTTTTATATAGTTTTTTTTTTTTTTTTTTTTTTTTTTAACTCCTCGGTAAACTTTAAAATTTAGAAAAATATTTATAGTAATGTAATATTTTATTGTTTCTTCGTATTATTGTTGCCATATTTTTTGTTTCAATTTTGTTATTTCTTGTTATTCCTTTTTGTGTGGTTTCATTTAATAACCTGTGATAACAATCTATTCTTACCTGTCAAAAAATATCTATACCTTGTCTGAATATATATATATATATATATATATATATATATATATATATATATACAAAGAAATAATCACACATAGAAACAATCAGCAATATTAATGCTATTATTGGCAACATCCATCGCTAGTAGTCTATGCATTAAAATCCATATATAAAACTGTTGTTTCCAGTTTATGTTTTTAAAATGCAAGTACTTTCGAATAATCCTTTATTCATCATCAGGCATATGTTTTCCTTATAAAATCAAAAACATGAAGACGAAATAATTGTTTGTCAACCAAAAGGATCACGTCACTCTATGGATTAACAGTATTTTAATGCATACATTATACATTATTAGCAATGGATGTCGCCAATAATAGCATTAATATTGCTGATTATTTCTTTGTATATAAATTATATCCTGCCTAATGTTTTATATATATATATATATATATATATATATATATATATATTAGATGAAGTGTTGTTATCATTGTTTGGTTCTGACTAATATCCTGCTCTTTATTTTATTTTGTTTACTCTACCATCTGACCCTCCTTTAGCATCTGCTATGTTCTGCTATGTAGTCTGATCTTGATTTTGTTCTGAGAAGGACTGACCCCCTCCCCCACTTCACGCACAAACTTTTCAACCACATTTTCATGCTCATTGAACTCAAAATCTCCTGTTGAACACTCCCATATTCCTCATCATAAAGAAGTACAATTCAGTTGCCGGTCTCTGGTCGTCATTATAGTACAAGTGAAAATTGCAACCTTTTTATGTTTTAACAAAGGTCAAAATGTTTTGTCAACCTTACGGCCATATCCTTCTCATAAAGTGTATAGTATGTCAACTTTATTTTATACACATTCTATTTTTTGAATTATGTTTTTTTAAGTTTTGTTAAACTTTTTCGTTATTTGGACTTCCTGTACAGTAAGATAGTTTACAGTTTAATGTTATTCAATAATGGTTTGTAATTCTGTGGTTGCAAACCAAATGAGGGTCATTAGATTCTTTGGAAAACAATAAGAAAATGTTAAAAGGTTAAAAAAAAAAAAATTTAAAATTGCTTTTGAATACGAAGGTGTCATGGAAAATTCAGAATGGGGAAAATCACCAAAGTCCATTTTGCATCTGATACATATACACTGAAGTGGTAAGAATTAGATGCATTTGCAGCAAATTTTCCAACATGTGATACCATTGTATTCTTAACAAGGTTACAGACAGACAAAGGTGGTACTCGAGTGAAAGGAACAGCAACATGGGCATAGATGGAAGAAAGGAGTTTTTTTTTGTAAAAGAGCATACACTACTGAAAGACAGGGACTTGGGTAGCAGGCTAATAATTTCCGAAGCAAGTCCCCCAGTTATATCCTGTACTTTATATATATATATAATATATATATTTATTAAAGACATTTTTTTTTTATGTTTAACGTTATAGATACAAGTATTTAAGTAAATGCTCTGTTTATAATAAACAGTATTAAATAACATTTACCGGCCTGAATGTCCGAGAAATTTTCATAGAAAATATTCGTTCTTTGACAGGAAAATTTCTCGGACATTCAGGCCGGTAAATGTTATTTAATACTGTTTATTATAAACAGAGCATTTACTTAAATACTTGTATCTATAACGTTAAACATAAAAAAAATGTCTTTAATAAATAAATTGTGTCCATTTCGTAATATATATATATATATATGTATATATATATATATATATATATATATATACATATATACACTGATATAGTCAGTTCACATTAGGCAATAGGGGGTGTGGGACATTCCATTACAACACACTTTAATCCCAGCCCAATGGCTGACACAGCTGATGTGGCGTCTCTCTCTCTTCTCTCTAATGTTGTATCCTTAAAGAAGGTTACAAACATACAAGGTGGTACTCGACTGAAAGGAACAGCAACACTGACGTAGATGAAAGAAAGAGGTTTATTGGAAAAGAGAATGCACTACTGAAAGATAGGGAATCGGTTAGCAGGCTAGCAATTCTCGAAGCCAATCTCAGGTATGTCCTCTGCACGCTATATATATATATATATATATATATATATATATATATATATATATATATATATATATATATATTTACTGATATAGTCAGTCCACAACAAGCAATAGATAGTGGAACATTCCATTATAACTGATACAAATATTTCTTTTTCACTATAAGGCTCAAGAACCACTCAAGGCAGAGGGTTATTGAATTAGGTAAGTGATATGAATATAAGACGATTGATTTGATTTTTTTTTTTCTTTTCTCTATTTTTTTTTTTTTTTTTTTTTTTTTTTTAAATGGCTTATCAACACTTTGTGAGTTATATTTTTATAATCATTTCAACCCTAGCAACTGTCTTGGATAAGACTATAAACTACATATGTGTCCTGGGTAAGACGATAAACTACGTCCAACGGCAAGGCCTCTGATCAGGAGGTTTTGAGAAGCGTGGAACCACCTCTTAATTGCTGGTGTTCCCAGGTCCACCCAGACCCGGGGTGGTAGCACCTGTTAGGGTCCCAGCTATGGGCAAATAGTTGACACCCAAACTTGTTTAAAAATAGGTTTTAATACCAGAAATACTTTGTAATAAAAAAAATATTAGCAGCAATAATTTTTGAAGGAAAAATTATTAGGTTGGTGCAAAAATAATGACGTAATAATGTCGTTTGTTGAACGACATTATTACGTCATTATTTTTGCACCAACCTAATAATATCAGCAATACTTTAAAAGAAAAATTACTAGCAATACAAGCAGCTATACATTCTTTGAAAAAAAAAAATATGACCAGCTATAGATTTCTTCAAAGAAAAATATTCCCAGAAATAGATTTTTGAAGAAAAACATTTCCAGCAATAAAAATTGTCGGCATTAAATAATCCATTGAGGTTGATATGCCGTAAAACAAAATTAACCAAACCAATCTAAACCAAAGAATACATATTCTATTCATACGTATCTATCCTAAAAATGTTGTCGGCATTAAATAACCCATTGAGGTTGATATGCCGTAAAACAAAATAAACCAACCCAATCTCAACCAAAGAATACATATTCTATTCATACGAATCTATCCTAAAAATGTTGTCGGTATTAAATAACCCCTTGATGTTGATATACCGTAAAACAAAATAAACCAAACCAATCTCAACCAAAGAATACATATTCTATTCATACGTATCTATCCTAAAAATGTTGTCGGCATTAAATAACCCATTGAGGTTGATATACCGTAAAACAAAATAAACCAAACCAATCTAAACCAAAGAATACATATTCTATTCATACGTATCTATCCTAAAAATGTTGTTGGCATTAAATAACCCATTGAGGTTGATATGCCGTAAAACAAAATAAACCAAACCAATCTCAACCAAAGAATACATATTCTATTCATACGTATCTATCCTAAAAATGTTGTCGGCATTAAATAACCCATTCAGATTGATATGCCGTAAAACAAAATAAACCAAACCAATCTAAACCAAAGAATACATATTCTATTCATACGAATCTATTAAAAGGTTGTCGGCATTAAATAACCCATTGAAGTTGATATGCCGTAAAACAAAATAAACCAAAGAATACAATTCTATTCATACGAACCTATCGTAAAAATGTTCTCGGCATTAAATAACCCATTGAGGTTGATATGCCATAAAACAAACCAAACCACTGTTGGCATTAAATGACCCACTGAGGTTGATATGCTATAAAAGAAAACTACAAACCAACCCAAGCAAGGCAATGAAGCCACTAAGATGCAAGCGGGTTACTGAGTGTGAGAGAATGAGAAAAAAAAACATTGAGGGAGAATAATAAAAGAATATTAAAAAGACTGAAAATAATGGTTGACATTGCATTTAAATTTTGGAAGATCAAAGTTAATTGGGAAGCAAGAAGCTGGAAAAGAATTTCATTTATGGTTAGAAACTTAGCATCGAATTTACAGTTAGATCTACTCCATTTCAACATCAAATTCATGAGATCTTGCTACCAATTTAACAAAACAGAAAAACCATGAGAATTGGAGCATGATTTATATATATATATATATATATATATCAGTTGGCGCTTTCCTGACTAGATGAATACGCAGGAATTGAGTTGGTTTCACTTAGTTTTCAATTGTTGTCAATTGTATTTCATCACATAAGGACACTTGCATGTCAGCTGGCATTAAAATTCGAAATATCTGTGTCGACAGTTAGGCAACACCCTTGTTGCCAATCCAGTCAGTCACTTATGTGCCAAGCGTGATACATGCTCAGGCAATCTTTTCATACATGACTGATGAAGCATATTTTTTTTCCTGCAGTTGTCGTTTCTTTCTGTGATAGGCCAGTTGCCAGCCAAGGCTATAGAACTCGGTCTATCCTGCTATTTACTCATAGCTGTCGGGAGAAGAGGATTCATACCTTTCCCAAGGGTATTAGCACGTAAGTGAATGTAATGGATTCGACTGGAATTCGAACTTGGCTCTTTGATTCCTCAATCTGAGCCACTATCCATTACTCTACTGTGCTAGTCTAGAACTGTGCTTAAATTCATAAAGTCCACTTATCAAAGAGGAAAGTTCGTTAGAACGATTCCCATTAAAATATTTTTAGAAAAGATGTTTATAGAAAATTAAAGATATTTAAATCCAAAATTTTTTTTTTTTTTTTTTTTTTTTTTTTTGTTATGGGATCTTACCCATAATAATGGTCTATTCCATACTTGATAAATACTGCGCCTCAGGAGTAGGCAAGGAGTCAGTCCATCTCGGTCGACCGGCTGATCGGTTGAACTCTCTGCCTTCGGGCGGGGAAGAACCCGAAGGAGGCTACACCGAAGGGCGGAGTCTCTTTCAGGGAGGTAAACTGACCCTGAACCCGTTTATACGGGTTCAATGGGCATATTTTTGGCCGAGCCCATGGGCTCGGAGATCCCACTTTAAACCGGCCTCATGCCACATGACACCCTCGTGGCGGGGGGGCTGAATATCGTCAGTAGTTCAAGTTGAGTCAAGTCAGAGGCAGTCCGAAATGGAGTCGCGTTCAGACAATTACTGCAAGACATTGGAATAGTGATACTGGTCGAGACTACATTGTTCTCTCTACTAAACCTGATTGTTCGTACTAACACTTTCTACTTCTCTGTATATATTCCTGTTTGTAATATATCTGTGTTATTCCATATCCGTGTTCGAGTTCTTCTTTATTGGTTCTACCTTGGACTATCACTGCGGTACAAGGAACCGGACCATAACATTTTTGTTCCAGATACAAGTCCTACTATTTAACCCATAGATGGGGCTATTTGTGTATAACTAAATATAACAAACCTCATAAATGTAAAAGTAGGAATTGAAGATTCTGATGATATAGAAAACGGATAATGATTGATTCTTGAAGTTAAGATTGTAACATTTGAAGAAGCATCTTTAAGGGAGTCCGTCCTGCAAAGCAGCAGCTCTTTGGAAGAAGCATTCAGAGTGGAACACCCTTCTCACCAATAGAATACGTAATGAATTAAGGTGATTCCAATCCTAGTGTCATTAAATTATTTCCTTCAAAAGGGGGGACAGTTTGGGAGTTTGTGTTTATCTTTAAGCCTGAGAAAAGTGTGATTAAGTAACAAAACCGTGAGAAAAACAGTGATAGCCGATGCATGGTCTCTTGATATGTCGGCTGGCACCTGTGACTAGACTGATAAACAGGGTCCAAGTTGATTTTACTTGGTTTTCAATTGTTGTCAGTAGTATTTTTATCACAAAAGGACAGTTGCGTGTCAGCTGGTGTTAAAATCCGAAATCGATCTGTGAACTGCTGGCCAACTCCTTCCGAACTCCCTACTCAAATTGACTATGCAACCACATGCTCTTGGTTTACAAGTATTAGGTGGGTGCAAAAATAATGTCGTTTTCTCACATATGTTACTATGTGAGAAAACGACATTATTTTTGCACCAACCTAATACTTCCACCCAGTGGATGACACTGATGGATACTATCCCCAAACAAAGAACATCCTCTTAGCATTGCATGTGACCCATGCTTCTAAAGTACTCAGGACTCAGACATTTTGGGAAGAATTTGGTGTAAGTCTGCTAGGTAGGCTACTAAAATAACATTTCTCGATTTTGTCTGGATCTTGCAGAATTTTGGTAAACACATTAATCTTGTTACTGCAACTTCCTCGGTATGAGAAGTAGGGGCAGGGTTAAATTCAGTTGTACCGAGTTTACTAGATCTTACCAGGTTTATTTTCGGTTTCAAATCCCACAAATGCCATTCTCAGGAACATTTTATAGCAAACACAGGGTGTCCCAGAATGTTAACTGGGACACATTTCAATCTGGCAGATTGGAAAAAAAAAAAAAAAAAGACGACACAATTTTATGTTTATTACTTAATCATGATACAAGACAAATAGATTTATAAATATTATGTCAAAAGTTATATATATATATATATATATATATATATATATATATATATATATATATACATATAAAAAGAAAGAGGTTGTAGTGGTCTTCTCTTCTTTTTAATATATATATATATATATATATATATATATATATATATATATATATATAATTTCAAGTGGACAGTGACCGACCACAACTGGCATTTTTATATGCTTTCATGCAATCTTAAGCAGACTCTTTTGGGAGTCACTTATTTTTTCTAATTTTATATATATATATATATATATATATCTGTTTGTATTTAGGCTGCATGTTTCATTAAATAATATAGACAAGTTTTGTCTATTCATTTTAAGTAAATTCCTTTCGTATTGTCTGATATACTTAATGACATTATCATTGAACGATGAAAGAAAATCATATTGATACTGGTTTTTAAATCCTATCTAAGCTGTGGTGCAATTTTTCGATTCTGCGTATCGTACACATTAATTTGTCGTTGCATGAAAATCTTTCATGCAACAAAAACAGACTAACATTATTGTTTTGTCCGTGTATTGTTTAATATATTGTAATGTAATTGTCATCTCTGACAATGGCTTATGTAAGCCAAAAGCTTAGATAGGATTAAAAAATATCTATCAATATGGTGATTTTCTTTCATTTTTTTAATGATAATGTTAAGCTTATCAGACGATATGAAAGGAATTTACTTAAAATAAACCGACAAAACTTTATTTAATGAAACATGCATCAATATATTAGGTTGGTGCAAAAATGATGTTGTTTTCTAACATAGTAACATATGTGAGAAAACGACATTATTTTTGCACCAACCTAATATATATACATACATACATATATATAATATAATATAATATAATATATATATATATATATATATAAGCATAACAGTGATTGTCAGAATAAAAATAGAAACAGAAAATTATTTGGTTAGCCCTAAGCCTCACCCCTATTTAACCAAATAGTTGATACAAAGTTAGCACAGAAGTTCCTCCTCCCTTCAACATCCTTTCAAAAAATTGAACCTCTCATGATGGCCTATTTTCTGGTATTTTCTGGTATTTGAAAAAGTAACTTGCGCACATCCACCCTCTGAGCTTAATTTTCTATTTCACGTACATCTGACATTTAATTGGTTAAACAAGACATACACACAAGTCTATTTTTAATTCTGACGTCATGCCCTCCCCCTCTTTAACTTTTGGAAAAGAAGAAACGTTTTGTTTTTAAATTTCTTTAAGAATCATTTGATCATCAGTCTTAAGAAGTACAATCATTAGTGTTGAAATGTGAAAGCTTTTGTGTAACTATTTCAACCTGTTTTTATTATGATCTCATTATTAGCTCTCGATAAAATAATTTAATCACTCGAGCACTGTGGGGAGTAGGGAACAAATTTGTAAAAAATCACTATTACTGCTGATAATGCAAGACTCTCTAGTGATTGAATTCTCTGAGTGACTGGCGTGTATATGCAAAAATTCACCTTTCTCTCTACTGGGCATTGATGGCCTAGGGGTTGAAATCTACCAAACCAGTCGAGTTTCAGTTCTGGCCTGGAAACGATTGGATGTCTAGCCACACTGAGGACCTGTGATACAGCAGAACAGTCTGTGGATCACACGCACACACACACACACATATATATATATATATATATATATATATATATATATATATATATATATTATTAAACTATATTGTCAACATGGAAAAAAAATCCCTTACTATAAAGGTAATTTACATTAACCAGAAAAAAGGCTTAGACAGAAGCGTCTATCTTTTTAAATTTGTTTTTTTTTTTTTTTTTTAATGTAACTATAACAAAAACCTTTTGACTTCATTTTTACCTTGAAAAAGTTGGAAGACGAAACGCGTCTAAGATGTTTTTCCAATTGTCATTTTATACCAATCTGTCTTGTCCACAGAATTGATCTGGAAATTTAACTATATTTTATATATATATATATATATATATATATATATATATATATATATATATATACACACACAAGATGTTGTCCCAGAATAAACTATGTATACCAATGAAATTGGGCAGAAGAAAAACTGACACAATTTTATGTTTATTAGTTAATTTTGATACAAAACAAATAGATTTCTAAATCGTAAGTCGGAACTTTATTGAAAATTTTCAACATGTGCTTCATCTGTATCCCTGCAAATTTCAAATCTATCCTAAGCATTGCGGAACACATTTTGAGCCATCTTGGCCATTATCTCCTGCGCTGCTAACCGAATGCGTTCTTTTAACATTGGCTAAACTATTGATCTTTTGGCGGTAAAGCTTTTTGTTTTTATGAAACTCTATGCAAAGTAATTTGCGTGTTCGTTATTAATAGAGTTCTGAAAGGGAATGAAAAGAAATTAGAAAATGATGAACAGAAGTAAAAGTGAGTTTTAAAAAAATCACGTAACATTGGATTCCCAAATCACCAAAGTTAAGCAATGTCAAGCCTGGTCAGTACTGAGATGGGTGACCACTTGGGAATACCAGGTGCTTGGATGTGCGGGTGTTGTAATAGCTAACGGCTCGGAATGAGAAATAGAAGTTAAGCAATGTCGAGTCTGGTCTGTACCTAGATGGGTGACCACTTGGGAATACCAGGTACTGTAAGCTTGGGTGGTATTATGGATAATGGCTCAGCATTGTTAACCTGAGATTTAAATTCCCCATGGGTTTGCTATATTCACTTACACACAAATACCCTTGCGAAAGGTATGAATACACTACTTCTCTTCCCCCATCTATGGGTTAATTAATAAGGCTTGTATTGCTAAATCCTTTTTATCTCCAAAGGAACAAAAAAAATTCTTAAAATCTGAAAACATTTTCTGGCTTTAAACAACCTGTAAAAGGTTGATAACCCATAAAAAATCAATCAAGTAAATACTGATTAACAACCAGACATGTCTTACATTAATTTATATTCTCTGGAATATAAATATATAGAAACTACACAAAGTGAGGAGTCCGTTTATATGTTGATTTTAATATAAAATTTTTTGAAAATTGCTAGACTTCACTGAAATTGGGGAGGTAAATCTGGGACACTCTGCATTTCTGAAGCAAGCTATTTTTCACCAGGTGTTGATGGCTGACTCTGGAAGAGAAAACTACAGGGCCACCTAAATCGGGTGATAGTTAGTCCTTTCTTGCTTTCTTCTATCGATTGCAAGAAGGCAGAAAATATTGGCATAACAAAAGGAAAAAACCAAATATGCAAGCAATGAATTAGAGATGTCAACAAAAAGCAAGAGCAGAAGTTCAAATATCTGAAGCGTTTTAACAGTAGAGGGAAATTGTGACACCGATATCCGAACATGCATTGGACGAGCGAAAGAAGCATTCCAAAAGCTGATCAAGGTGATGAGAAACGGAAACATTTCCTTCGAAACAAAGAAAAGAGGGTTGGATTGCTATGTGATATGCGGCACCGAGATCCGAACAAGCATTGGATTAGGAAAAGAAGCATTGCAAAAGCTAATCAAGGTGATGAGAAATGGAAACATTTCGTTCTAAATAAAGAAAAGAATGCTGGATTGCTATGTGATATCCATCCTCTTATATGGCAGTGAATGCTGGACAATCTCCTCATTGGTGAGAAGAAAACGAGCCAACAGAAATGTGGTTCCTACAGAAGGATACTGAGAATTCCATGGATGGTGCAAGTAAGGAATGGAGAAGTCTTATAGAAAATGGCAACAGAAGGAATCATTATACTCAGAATCAGGAAAAAAAGCTGAAATTCCTTGGACACATAATGAGGAAGGATGACTTGGAAAGTCTAACCCTCACAGGGAATATTGAGGGCAAGACAGAGAGTGGAAACTGGTGAGTACTTATTTGATGAGCTTGTTGGTGGGATGAGGGATGAAAGACTTAGCAAACGGATGAAACTGCTAATAGCTATAAAGGATAAGAAGTTGTGGTGAGCCATGTTCACTCATATCTTGAAGGGATGCATCACATAAAAGTAATATCATAAATAGATCTGTATTTATGTCACTGGTGACAGCGTACTGCTGAAATTTCCTTGCCCCCCCCCCCCAATAGAGTATGCAGTTAACAATGATGTAAGCACAATTTTAAACTTGACCATTGTAAATAAAAACAAAGATTTTATGAAGTCAGGGATCAATTTGACACCATATTTATATTGTAAACAGGACCCACACCCTACTAAAATGATAAAAAAAAACAAATCTACCTTTTTTTTTTTTTTTTTTTTTTTTTTTTTTAGTTCTGACAAAGGAAGATCGTTAAAAAAAAAAATGCTTTTCTTTCTCTCCCTCTTTCTTTTCTTTCTCTCCCTCTTTCTTTTTCTCTTTCTTTCTTTTTCTCTTTTTCTTTTTCTTTCTTTCTCTCTTTCTTTCTTTTTCTCTTTTTCTTTTTCTTTCTTTCTCTTCTTTCTTTTTCTCTTTTTCTTTCTCTTTTTCTCTTTTTCTTTCTTTTTCTCTTTTTCTTTCTCTCTTTCTCTTTTTCTCTTTTTCTTTCTCTTTTTCTCTTTTTCTTTCTCTTTTTCTCTCTCTTTTTCTCTCTTTCTCTTTTTCTCTCTCTTTTTCTCTCTTCTCTTTTTCTCTCTCTTTTTCTCTCTTCTCTTTTTCTCTCTTCTCTTTTTCTCTCTTCTCTTTTTCTCTCTTCTCTTTTTCTCTCTTCTCTTTTTCTCTCTTCTCTTTTTCTCTCTTCTCTTTTTCTCTCTTCTCTTTTTCTCTCTTCTCTTTTTCTCTCTTCTCTTTTTCTCTCTTCTCTTTTTCTCTCTTCTCTTTTTCTCTCTTCTCTTTTTCTCTCTTCTCTTTTTCTCTCTTCTCTTTTTCTCTCTTCTCTTTTTCTCTCTTCTCTTTTTCTCTCTTCTCTTTTTCTCTCTTCTCTTTTTCTCTCTTCTCTTTTTCTCTCTTCTCTTTTTCTCTCTTCTCTTTTTCTCTCTTCTCTTTTTCTCTCTTCTCTTTTTCTCTCTTCTCTTTTTCTCTCTTCTCTTTTTCTCT
>OZ010614.1:49228974-49406474 GCA_963932145.1 Acanthosepion lycidas
AAAAAAATATATATTTAAGTTGTATCCTGGTGTCATTTTTAATTAAGGCTTTATATATTTTGTGTGTGTGTGTGTGTGTGTGTGTGTATGCATGCATATATATATATATCTCAAGTATGTGGTGCAGTTCAGTTTACATTACATGAATCATTCATACAAAAAAACAGATATAGAAGTTAATGATTTAAATGAATGGCAAGAATACGCCTTCGCAAACAAATGTAATAAAGTACATTAACACCGAACCTGTATATGAATGATATGATCCCTGTTTATAAATTCCAGTTGCATAAGGTCTTTAGTTTTTTACAACCTTTCGTCTGTTCCTACATACATCTTCAGGTATGGAAATCAAAAATATAGATGCAATCCAAAACATATTTTTAGAAATGTGCTACTGCCAACTGCAAGAAATTTTTTTTTTTTTTTTTTTTTTTGAGCGTGCGGTCGCAACGCTGAGGTTGAATTTTTAAATTTTAAGATTTTTGCGTTTTTGCACTTAATATAGTAATAGTAGAATTCTTTTGTACTGGTAGGTTTTTCAGTCAATGTGGCATGAACTAAATTGTTCAATAAATACAGGAATGTCACAGTTATTATCTGAAAGTTGCACGTCGGATCAAAATACTGCCAACTGCAAGAAGTTTTTGACTGAAAAACCTATCGGTACAAAAGAATTCTCCTATTACCATATTAGTACAAAAATGCACAATCTTAAATTTTAAAATTCAACCGCATGCTCCCCAAAAATTTCTTGCAGTAGCACATTTCTAAAAACATTTTTCGGATTACATCTATATTTTCGTTGTCCTGTTATTATCGAGAAGTAAAAAAACAAAAACAAATCTATTTCCATACCTGATGATGTCTGTGTGAATAGATGAAAGCTTGTAGTAAAAAAAACAAAAAAAAAAACACCCTTATGCAATTAGAATTTATAAACAGGGATCATAACATTCATCTACACGTTCGGGGTTAATGTACTTTATTAAATTTATTTGCGCAGATGTATTCTCACCATTTAAATCATTAACTTCTATATCTGTTTTCTGTATGAATGATTCATGTTATATATATATATATATATATATATAAACACATTATGAAATGGACAAAGTCCGACAATTACTTTAAGACATTTTTATGTTTATACATTCTTTTTATAGATACAAATATTGAAGTAAATGCTCTGTTTATAATAAATATATATATGTTTCAAACTTAGCTGTTTGATGTTACCTTCAACAAACCATCTATAGAGTTTCATAGATGGACCCTCCATCAATCACTCCATCTACTCATCAGTGGCTATCTGCAATTGACTGTTTTCTTTTTGCTGTTTTTTTTCTTTTTGCTGTTTTTTTTCTTTTTGCTGTTTTTTTTCTTTTTGCTGTTTTTTTTCTTTTTGCTGTTTTTTTTTTTTTTTTTGCTGTTTTTTTTCTTTTTGCTGTTTTTTTTCTTTTTGCTGTTTTTTTTCTTTTTGCTGTTTTTTTTCTTTTTGCTGTTTTTTTTCTTTTTGCTGTTTTTTTTCTTTTTGCTGTTTTTTTTCTTTTTGCTGTTTTTTTTCTTTTTGCTGTTTTTTTTCTTTTTGCTGTTTTTTTTCTTTTAGATATGTACTATATGCACTTTCATTGCTCCAAGGTTGATTGATCCTATTTTTATTTTTTTGTAGAATCACAATATGAGTGTAGGTAAAAAAACAAAACCTTGCTCATTGATTCATTAATGGGAAGTGTTTTAGTAGTTACTTCTAAGAGGTTCATATCCAAATCTTATTAATCCTTTAATTAAAAACGATTCAAAAAAAAAAAAAAATCTCCTCTGCTGTTATAATCTAGGCCATAGACAATATTGGAAAACAAATTAAGTAGATTATTATTTTATTCTTATTGAACATCATGGTGTTCGTTTGCTAACATCTAAAGGTCTTCTTTCTTTAGATATAGACTTACTCTAGTTGACTGTCAAGTTGGTGTCTTTTCCATGACAAATATAAATCAATAACCTTTTATCTGTAAGCAGATCTCATAAATTACAGATGTATCTCTTTAATCATCACAGCAGTCTTAACTTACCTCGATTTGAATGGGATCTAGCAGCCATTTTATTTTTAAAACCTTTCTTTTTTCCCCACTTTTTTTTAATATGACGGAATAGCTTTTTGTTTGGGGTATTGTTATAAGATATTCTGTTATTTAATCTGAGGCTTTCTCAAAAGGTTTGCATGCAAATTCAGTGTTTTATAGATTTCAGGCGAGATTGTTGTATGACCCAAATTATCGCCATTTACCTTGATGTAAACTAAGTTAGCTTCCATGTATTATCTCATCTTAACCGTTCAGATCTGACTTTTGTACAAACAACATTCAATTTTTTTTCTCTTTTCTATGAACTTGAATGTATTCTTTTCTTTCCAATATTTTAGTGGATCGATTCTATCAATTTGGTGATTTTCTGCAATTCTACCACTTCTACCATGGGAGAAAGCAAAATGAAAGAAGTCCTAATCAAAAAGGAATAATGGTTGACAATGCTTCATCTAATAAGAATAAAATTCAGGATAATATTACTACTAATATTATTAATGGAATAAAAAGCAATTGAAATTAAGATGAAAGAAAACCTAGTCAAAAATGAATAATGGCTGACAATGCTTCATCTAATAAGAATAAAATTCAAGATAATATTACTACTAATACTACTAATGTAATAAAAAGCAATTGAAATTAAGATGAAAGAAATCCTAGTCAAAAATGAATAATGGCTGACAATGCTTCATCTAATAAGAATAAAATTCAAGATAATATTACTACTAATACTACTAATGGAATAAAAAGCAATTGAAATTAAGATGAAAGAAATCCTAGTCAAAAATGAATAATGGCTGACAATGCTTCCTCTGATAAAATTCAAGATAATGTTATAACAAATACTAATGAAGATATGTTAGTTTTATTTCCTGTGATTTATAAGGTTCAATCTTTTCTTCTTTCCAAGATTTTGTATATCAGTTATGGGAGACTGAGAGTTCATTCAGGGTATAACACAAAGTAGTAGTCATGATAAATTTGTGAGAGAAAATCAACATGCATATTTAGTTGTGAGGTAATCTATGTTACTTCTTCAACACATAAATCCACTAAAATAGGTTGAGAGTATTTCTTCCTTCTATATAAATTGATAATTTTGTTGGTCTTTCTGAAATCGTACTTATTATAAAACCCAGGTTGTGTGTGTGTCTGTACGTTTGTATATTGGATCGGATTTCCTACATTTTTCAACCGATTTCAACAAAACTTCACAGGACTACGTAAAATTACCTTGCGATGGTTCTGACAGCACCATAAATTGGAAAAACACAATTGTTTTTGTGCAAAATCAATTTGAAAACACGATTAAGAGGCATCACTGTCGCCAGAATGAAAGAGGGACAACTCATATTGAGTTATAAAACCTAGGTTGTTTGTGTGTGTGTGTGTGTGCGTGTGTTCGTTTATATATGGGATTGGATTTCCTACATTTTTCAACCGGTTTCAACAAAACTTCACTTATTTTTTTTTTTGGCAAGTAGTGTTTCTTATTGTCTTGCACACTTTTTTCTTTATTTTTACATTCAGAATGCTTTAAAAATTCCATTTACAAGACAATTGTTTATAATAAAATTCTATTCAATCGGTAGACTCGTATCGATTGAAAACAATGTTTTTGTTTGAGTTTGGGTTTGACCAATTCGTAAAAAAACAAAAAAAAAGCTAATTAGGACATGTGTGACTGTCAACCTTAAACAATAATCTTTGTCAATTTTATTTTTCAGTCTTTATACTTGATCTATCTCTTACTGTTACATCCCCGGGCAACGCTGGGCTCTACTGCTAGTTTTAAATAAAAAAAGATTTCTTTTTCGAGTGGATCTCCCTTTTTCAAGTGGATCTCTTTATGAAATGGTAAATAATAAACGTTTCATTATAGTTGGTTCACGTATTTTTTATTATCTTGACATATTTATAAATTCAAAGAATGTTTGTTTCAGAGGAGGAGATGCTCTCAACCTATTTTAGTGAATTTATGTAGTGAGAGCTAATGAAAGAAATTCTTGAAAAATTTAATTTTTTTCAAAATTTATAATTACTGTTAACTATCATTAAGTGTTTATTTAAATTTTCTTCATATTCATTTTTATAAATTTATGAATAAAAAGATTTCTCTTTCATATTTATATTTTTATAAAACTGTGTGTGTGTGTATATATATATATATATATACACACATACTATTTTATAAAAATATAAAGAAATAGAAATGATATTACCAATATGAAAAACAGGAAAAAAAGAAAGATCATCTGGTATACCCCCCCCTCCGTACAACCAAATGGTCAGTACTAAACTAGGCAATAAGTTCCTTGCTTTAATTGAAAAGCACTTTCCCGCTAATAGCAAACTTAGCAAGAGCTTTAACAAAGACACCTTAAAATTGAGTTACAGCTGCACTGAAAATCTAGAAAGAATCATAAAAAGACATAAGAAAATCCTAGAAAAACACGCATGCCAAAACAGTAATAAAACTCATAAACTAAAATTAGATAAAAATAACGAAAAATTATGTGATTGTAGAAACCCTAAAGACTGCCCGTTGGAAAATAAATGTCTCACAAAATCCGTGGTATACCAATGCACTATCTCATCCATTGAGAGTCCTAACACTGATAGGATATACATTGGGTCAACGAAGAATAAATTTAAAATTAGATGGAGGCAACACAAGAGCTCTTTCAACAATATTAAAAATAGAAATCGGACATCTCTAACCCAATACTTCTGGCATTTAAAAGAAACGAATAAAACACCAAAAGTAAAATGGCAAATAATAAATAGAACAAGATCTTGTAAAACCTGGGATGACCCATGCGCTTTATGACTACACGAAAAACTACACATCATTAAGTTTCTAAATAATGAAAAGTTATTAAACCATATGCAGGAGTTAATGGTTTTTGCCGACATCAACAAATTTTCGCATTAAGTAATTAGCATAAAAAAAAAATTCCATAGTTTAATAAAAGTCTTAAAAGCTTAGCCAAATCATTAAATAGGAAAAACCCTTTCTGTAGTCATCAAAAAACAAAATGAAATTCAGTGCAATACGGTTTGTATATAAAACACCCACTTGAATAAACAAATAAGTAGAGATAATCAGATAGATAATAATAAAACAAAATCCTCCCGACACATAACGACTTGCGCCATAAAAATATCCCTTGCTGGGAACTAACTAGAGGATGACTGCCAACATTAGCCTTGAAATAGATACCCTACCCAACCAGAGCAAAACCTCTCAGAAGATGATGAATCTATAGATAAGAATTAACTCTCTGACCACTTAACCAAGATGACTCACCTAGCCACTCCCACAATAACGAATGTTATAACAAACCATGCTTAAAAACACGCGTAAACCAAGAGATAGCTTATTCCTAAAATTTCGCTTGAAGATGAAACTGGACTAAACACCTTAATTCAACTTAATTTTAATAATTATTTGGATGGTTTCAGCTCTCGTTTTTGAAACATGAGAACTCTTATGTAGCGAAGGAATCTTATTTTTAAACAAAAAATATTATATATATATATATATATAGTGTAACTCGGATATAAGAGACTTCTCCAGTCCCGACAACTCGCTTATATCCGAGTTACACTGTATAATTTAAAGAAAAACAGACCAGTTTATGGCTTCATTTGTTAAAATTTATTTCACCAGAGAATTTTATTTTTTTTCTGGATCAAAGGTGAAATGAAAAATGAATTTAAAATTTACACTTTTTATGGGCAGTATTAAGCTTATATAAGTTGACATAGAGGGTGGTGAGGAATAGTGTGAGAGACATGGTTGAGTTTAGAGAAGGAAGGGAGTTTTAAAATTCATTTTTATTACAATACTTAATATTGAGGAGGAGGGGGTAAGGATCGGACATTGACCTATTTAATCAGTCAACTCACAGAACTGATATGGAAAAAAAGGGGGGGAAAAAGAGGAAAATGAAAAAAAAAGGTGGGGGAAATAAAGGGATAAGATATAAGAGATGTACGTAGGGTTTTTGGAGGAAGGAGATGGGTAGTATAGTTTTAACAAGATTTTAATGTTTGATAGTAATTTAAATATTATTTTAATATTATATTGATAAACAAGAGTTTTCATTTCTCAATCAAAGATAATATATAAATCCACTTTTATATCTTTGGGTTTTATTAAAATTCTAATTATCGCTTTTTAAAACAATAAACATTGCTGAGGAAGTCTGTACAGATAAAAATAATAACTCGCTTCAAATTCAGAGAACTGAGGAAGTAAAGGAATTTGTGAGCCTCTATAAAATTTTCTTCAGATCAATGAAAACTTTGCCTTCAGAGAAATTAGCCAGTCAGCCAAAAAAGGATATAAATTTGTGAGTCTACACAAAATTCCTTATATATATATATATATATATATATATATATATATATATATATATATGGTATAAATAAAATGACAATTGGAAAAAAGATCTTAGATTTTGCCGACGCGTTTTGTCTTCCGACTTTTTCAAGGCAAAAATGAAATCAATGTTCTTGTAATTATAGTTACATTAAAAAATATCCAAATTTAAAAAGATAGACGCTTCTGTCTAAGCCTTTTTTTCAGAAGCGTCTATCTTTTTAAATTTGGATTTTTTAATGTAACTATAATTACATTTCGATTTCATTTTTGCCTTGAAAAAGTCGGAAAACAAAACACGTCGGCGAAATCTAAGATCTTTTTTCCAATTGTCATTTTATTTATACCAATCTGTCTTGTCCACAGAATTGATCTGGGAATTTAACTATATATATATATATATATATATATATATATATATATATATATATATATATATATATATATAAAATGAGAAGAAAAATTAGATTAATAATTATCTGAAGTCATGTGAAAGGTTGTTTCAGTTCCTTGTGACCAGTGTTGAAGTACTTGTCTGTGTAATTAAATTTAAATTTACTTGCCAATTAAATTTAAAATTACCTGCCAATATATTATTGGTTTATAACCAAGATATGGCACTTTTTAAGAATTTTTTTTATTAACAATCCAAGAAATTTAAATATTTCAAACTATTTCTCTCTGTCCACTTTTGAATATATTCAACCATCTATCCCTTTGGTGAGCAACAAACTCTTACCTTTTGTCTTAAATATTTTTGAATATTATTTTGTCATATCATTTAATCTGTTGAATGAATATTTCCTCTTTGTGGCAATACATTAAAACTATAGACTTTAAATTGATTTATTTTCCTGAAACAAGCTGCTGACACGACTTCTTCAAGCATGTAAATTCATGAATAAATTCTTTGTCTTGTTTTGTTAAAATGACCCATGTGCTTCGTTATTATCATCTTTCAATAAGCTTCTTGATGTCGATATATCAATTGTTTATTTTAACCCTTAAGCCCCATGCCACTATAAGTCGAGAGTGTATATAGAAATAAGTGTCGAGGAATAAACTTTCTCTTGACTTTTTTTTTTTTTTTTTTTTTTTTTTTTGTGGGGTGAGGGGCATGGTTAAACATTGCCGAAATACCAGTCAAGACTTGATAGCTTTTTTCATGTTCCTTGAATCTCAATTCAAGAGTACAGCTGTTGTGGCCTTTGTATTCTTGTCTCCAGTTGTGTAGGAGAAGGTAATTCTTTGTGAAATTCTTGTCTCGTGAGGGGACACTCTTGTAAAACAATACTTTCTGATGAGGGGGAAAATATGTGGGGTAGAGCTCCAATCTAATTCATAAAGTTATCAATTTTAAGCATTTTTATTTAGTGTGTGCAAAAGTTCTCAGCATTTTTTTTTTTTTTTTTTTTTTTTTTTTACCTTTTTTAAAACTTATTTGCTTTAAAATACAGAAAATAACTTCTGCAAACATATGCAATGCCAATATCCATCTTTTGTCTTCCCAAAAATCTGTTCTTTTATAGTCCTCTCTCCTTAATTTTGGTGGAGTTTTCATGGTTTATGTAGGCGTTATGGTGTCATTTCATTTGTTTAGCGGCATATCAACACCTCTATGGGTTATTTTATGCCGAAATCTAAGTATTTTATACATAATTTCATACTTTCAGGGTAAACATGTTTTTTAGTGCCATATCAACATATTAAAGAACAAGGATAGCAACTCAAACTTGTGTACACACTAAAATAATGTTTATAGTAATAAGATATATATATATATATTAGTGGTAAATATACACATACATATATATAATGTATTTAAATTATATAATATTATATTTTTTGTTTAAAAATATGATTCCTTCGCTACATAAGAGTTCTCGTGTTTCAAAAACGAGAGCTGAAATCATCCAAATAATTATTAAAATTAAGTTGAATTAAAGTGTTTAGTCCCGTTTCATTTTCAATTGAAATTTTAGGAATAAGCTATCTCTTGGTTTACGTGTTTTTTTAAGCATGGTTCGTTATAACATTCGTTATTGTGGGAGTGGCTAGGTGAGTCATCTTGGTTAAGTGGTCAGAGTTAATTCTTATCTATGCAAAATATATAAATATATATGCATACATATATACATACACATATATTTATATAAAAAAAATTCCAAGAGGATAGAATCCAGGTAGAACTCAATGTCCAGGACAGAGTAAGGATATAATAAAAAGGCTTAAACACTAATATTCCATGGTCATAATTTATTCCATTGGAATCGTAAATACGATCCAATTCATCAGACCTACAAATTCAAAAAGAAAATAGAAAAAACAACTCCGGAAATAAAAAATAGAATTTAGAGAGAATGTAAGTATGAGAGTGTGGGACTAATGTTAGAGCTAAAGAGAGGGGTAACAGACG
Organism: Acanthosepion lycidas; assembly: GCA_963932145.1. Taxonomy (NCBI): domain Eukaryota; kingdom Metazoa; phylum Mollusca; class Cephalopoda; order Sepiida; family Sepiidae; genus Acanthosepion; species Acanthosepion lycidas. The sequence continues at coordinate 49,237,865 of OZ010614.1, forward strand.
AGAGAAGGTGGGAGATTAAAATTTAACAGAGAGAAGTTTTAAAGAGGGCAGTCAAAGACGGTTTAAATGAGATTCATATTTCATTCATATTTCTCTCACATAAACAAATTTTTGATCACACCAGATAACACTCTTTCCCAAAACCTGTAACTAAGGTCTGCTCAGCATAGTTGCAGTATAAACCACAGGTGGGCTCTTTGGATGTTGAACAAACACAAAATATACCTGAGCAATCATCTGCAACAGGGATTGGCTAGCTGTAGATGGGTATCCTTGTCACATACAATTGAGCCAGCTATATATATATATATATATATATATATATAATATATTATAATAATATTTTTTGTTTAAAAATATGATTCCTTTGCTACATAAGAGTTCTCATGTTTCATTCGGATTATGCACCCAACGTGTTCTTTTCTATTTTCTGCATACCTGCACAAGGATATATATATATATATATATATATATATATATGAAACTTATTTATTTCTGGTTACAGTGTTTGTTTTACAGTTTCACAATTTTCAAAGTCTGTTTTTTGTTTTTGTTTTTTTTCTCTTACATAGGAAGTATCCATAAAAAAAAAAAGTTGGGGTGGGTAAGAACGAGGAGGGACGATTCTCTTAAGCATAGGAGGAAAGACAGGGTACAGTGTTTGTCTGTTGTGACACTCAGCCAAACTGTTTAAGATTAACAATTAACTTTCGTAAGACTACAATTATTCCATTATTAATGATGTCTGGGCAAAAGCCATCACCATTATAATTGTTACAAGGCTCGTATCAAACTGTCATTTGAGTTAATATTCCAGTGGAAAGCAACACGAGATTAGTGAAAGAACCGTTTGACCACGTGGATTAATATTACAATACAAGCAAATAGTTAGTGTGACACACTTCACGATTCCCTTGTGTCCTGTTTTTATGGCGAATGGAAGAAGAGTCCATGTTCAACAGTTGTGAAAGTCGATCATCTTTCAACGATAATCAAATGGTATGCACATTTTGTCTGGTCTGGTGCTTCTGCTATGTATTTTTTTTTTTTTTTTTCCTGTACAATCTGTTGTTAACTGGGGCAAGGAATGGCTTGTTAATTTTAATGCCTCCAAAATGAAACTACTTTCTCTGAGAAAGCCCTTTCTGGCATCCATTGCATGGCTGATGCTAACCTCCAGCACAGTGACTCATGATTCCTTCTCAGATTAACATTTTCTCCTGACATAAAACGGAAAGATAATAATGAAACAAGCTAGAGAATTTTTCTCGCCGGAAACAGTCTTGCATATTTCTAATATTACCGTTTGTCTATACTTTTTTTTTTTTTTTTTTTTTATTAATTTATTTAAAAAAAATTTTCATTTATATTGTAAAATTTTCTTTTGGGCTATTAAATATTTTAATTTCTTCCTTTATTTTATTATTTTAAATACTTGGGTTTTTATACTAATAATGTCTTAATTTTTTATTATAATATTAAATTTCTTTGTTTAATATTAAATTAATGGTTTTAATATTCTAATTTTTCTTTTATCTACAATCTTAAAAAAATCTTCCTTTTTCGTATTGCCCTCTGTATTGCTAATGATAGAGGACATGTGGAAACTTAAATAAAATTTCAATAAAACCTTAAAATATATAGATTTACTTCTTTCTAATTCCTTTTACAAATTATTTCAGTCGCAAATACAAATAAAGTTATAAATTTTTTAAAGTGCACACGAACTTTAGGGACACCCTGCTTATATAGAAATGTTGCAGGAAATCGGTTTATTACTTAAGAACAACAAGCATTACTGATAGAATAGGGCTATTATATGTATAATGTAAATGCATTGCTGATGATTTTACTATAGGAATGCATTGAAAATCGGGAAGAAAGGGATTGTCAGTGGTCAGGAAATAATGACAGCGTTATCATATGTATAGCTTAATAATTATTCACATCAAGATCTACATGTAAGTAATGTTCTAATATATACTCCCCTCCACCCTATTAATAAAAAAAAAAAAATGGCAACAACTTTCTCTGTCAATGAGTAAAGATTAAAATTTTCGATAAAAAGAAAGGAGTTCAAGACAAATAAGAAACATACATTTTTACACAATATTCTAAATTTAAAAAAAAAAAAACATAAAAATAACAAAATTATGAAAATGTAATAACACTAATTTTTTCATGGTTCACTGATCATTTTAATAATCCCAATGCTCATTCATGCAAAAAATAAAAAAAAAATTTAATTGTATTTATTGTGCAGAATATAACTCGTTTTATTGACACCTCAACAATCAAACCACTTTATGAAGTCACACAGTGCAGGAAACATTTTTCTATATTGAAAAAGACAAAACTTCAATAAAAATGTATAAAATCATATATTCTTCTAGAATTAAAGAACTAATTTGGTAAATACTTGATCCGGCATTTGGAAAGAAACAGATTCAAGAGTTTTATGTCAATGGATAAACATCGAGTCAGAAGAGTCAAAATCTGTGTCGCTTTTGACGGACTGTATTCCAATTCCTTATGTAAGATAGGAAGATAGTAACAATTGCTTTGTTTAAGAGCAATACTTAGAGAAATACAAGAGATGAAAATAAACAAAAGGTTATCTTCAAGGGCAGCAAAATAATTTATCATTATAAATATGTCGACTGTTAACCTATTTTGATTAGTAGCAAAAAGATTACAAATAATATTGCTTTTAACATGAAACTCATTGTTATATAAAAATAAAAGAAACATCCAAGTAGAGAGGAAGGAAACAAGAAGACAGAACAAATAGACAGAAGTTAAAATGGTTGAAGATTAACTATAATATATATATATATATATATATATATATATATATATATATATTCACAGGGTGTCCAGAAAGTTCATGTGCACTTTAAAAAATTATAACTTTATTTGTATTTGCGATAGAAATAATTTGTAAAAAAGGATGAGAAAGAAGTAAATTTATATTACTTAAGGTTTTATTGAAATTTTATTTAAGTTTCCACATGTCCTCCATCATTAGCAATACAAAGGGCAATACGATTCTGCAGTTCACGGAAAACATTTACCAACTGATTTACAGTAATGCCTGAAATCACATTAGTATGTTATCAAATTCAACCATAAAGATGAGGACAATAGTCCGTAGTTAGGTAATGACAGCTCCTCATCACAGAGATTCAGTCGGAAGGTGATCCAGTGATATCAACTACAGAGATGAGGACGTTAGTCTGAATGAAAATAATGACAACACCTCATCCAAGGAATTCATAATTTTTGTTTCACAATGTAATCCCAGAAAATGTGTTGCAAACCCGAAGGAAAGTTTATCCATGTCAGTACGTGTTCAAATAGCTCTAAAGGAAAAGTGGGAAAAGCATGAACCCAACTATCCCTTTGCTGCCTCCCATTGCCAGAGAGCATGATAAAAAAAATTTCTTTACTTTAATGCAATGGTTAAAAGAAACTAACTGAAGAAACCATTGAGTTAGGCTCCAATTCTATTCTGACTAACCTGTTGGAAGTTCATTTGAACATAAGTCAAATATCTTATGAATTGAAAGATTTCTGTTCTTTCATATCTGTTATCTTAAGCAACCCTGTCTTTGTGTTTGTTTTGGTGGTGGTGTTGTTTTTGTGTTTTTGTTTAGAGCTGTTTATTTTGATTGTTTTCATAGTGATGCTGTTTCTTTTTTCCCTTGGTTTTATAGTGCTGTTTCTTTTTTCCCTTGGTTTTTATAGTGGTGTTTTTTTTTTCCTTGGTTTTAATAGTGGTGTTTTTTTTTTTTCCCTTGGTTTTTATAGTGGTGTTTTTTTTTTTTCCCTTGGTTTTATAGTGGTGTTTTTTTTTTTTCCCTTGGTTTTATAGTGGTGTTTTTTTTTTCCCTTGGTTTTTATAGTGGTGTTTTTTTTTTTCCCCTTGGTTTTTATAGTGGTGTTTTTTTTTTTCCCCTTGGTTTTTATAGTGGTGTTTTTTTTTTTTCCCTTGGTTTTTATAGTGGTGTTTTTTTTTTTTTCCCTTGGTTTTTATAGTGGTGTTTTTTTTTTTTTCCCTTGGTTTTTATAGTGGTGTTTTTTTTTTTCCCTTGGTTTTTATAGTGGTGTTTTTTTTTTTTTCCCTTGGTTTTTATAGTGGTGTTTTTTTTTTTTCCCTTGGTTTTTATAGTGGTGTTTTTTTTTTTTTTCCCTTGGTTTTTATAGTGGTGTTTTTTTTTTCCCTTGGTTTTATAGTGGTGTTTTTTTTTTTTCCCTTGGTTTTTATAGTGGTGTTTTTTTTTTTTCCCTTGGTTTTTATAGTGGTGTTTTTTTTTTTTCCCTTGGTTTTTATAGTGGTGTTTTTTTTTATCCCTTGGTTTTTATAGTGGTGTTTTTTTTTATCCCTTGGTTTTTATAGTGGTGTTTTTTTTTTTTTTCCCTTGGTTTTTATAGTGGTGTTTTTTTTTTTTTTTCCCTTGGTTTTTATAGTGGTGTTTTTTTTTTTTTTTCCCTTGGTTTTTATAGTGGTGTTTTTTTTTTTTTTTTCCCTTGGTTTTTATAGTGGTGTTTCTTTTTTGCCTTGGTTTTATAGTTGCAATGATTTTGTGGTATTGATTTTTTTTCATGTTTTTTATTGCGCTGTTTTGGTGTTTCTTTTTTTCTTGGTACTGTTCTTGTGCTTTTTTTATTTTGTGGTAGTGTTTTGCTTTTTGCTTTTTATTTGTTTTTGTGTTGTGCTCATTTGCTTTAATTTTTTTTTCTGGTATTGTATTTGTGTTGCTGGCCTCGATGATTAGGATGTGGTGCCATTTTCAATTTAGTGTATAACAGTAATGAAAAAGGAATATAAAAGTAATATGAACCAGTATAACAAAAAAAAAACAGAATTTTAATTTGATGACAAGACTTTTCAAATATGGCAATATCCAATTCTGGGTTCCTAACACACACACACACACACACACACACGTATATATATATATATATATATATATATATATATATATAAATTTTTTTTTTTTTCTTTTTTTTCAGAATTTTCTCATTATTTTTCTCATGAAAAGCACAAAGAGTGTTGTGATGAAATTAATCTGTTACAAGTTTTTATCAACACATGTTGCCTTGTCAAAAGTGTTTGTGAACATGACTATAGATATTCTTTGTGCTTTAAAAGTTGTTAGATATTTGACTCCTAGGCACATTTACCAAATATTACTATTCAAATTCTACTCTGACTTCCAGGTGAGTGACTCATTATGTTTTCTATGGCTAACGTTTTCTGCTGACATGAATTGGAAAGATGATATGGAATCCATAGCTAGGTTGGCTGCTAGGAAGGTTGGTTCACTTTGTTGTGCTAAACGATTCTGACAGAATCCATCTTACACGTTTATAGATCTACCGTCCGTCCATGCCCGGTCAGGACCAGTAATATTGCAGATTTTTCTCTGTATCCTATCAAGAATCTCTAAATATATAGTGGGGACACTGGACCAGGTGTTGCAGCAATATTCAATACGTGGATGAATGGTAGACTTATAAATATGCAAGCTTTAAGGTTAACTAGAAAGAAAACTGTCTAGCGTCACACAACAAGCCAACTTTCTTAGCAAAGGACTTTGCAATTGATTCAATATTGTCTTTCTACTTCATACCAGTCATTTACTGGATATTGGTAGTAAATAATTATCATGCAAAGTAAACTGAAAAGTACATTCTCCCTCCACTTGGTATAACATCATTATTTCACCTTTGAACCTGGTAAGTGTGTTAGGGATTTTTTTATTTTTATTTTTATTTTATTTTTATTTACAAAATCCAATTATTTAACATTCAATTTTTTTCAAAACTGAACAGATATTGGATTTTTAAAATGTTTTAATTTCTTTTTTGTTGTAGTTGATCAAGTTAGTTTTTACCTTTTTTTTTTTTTTTTTTTTTTTTTTTTGTTTAAAAAGGTTGAAAACCTTTTAATCATCTAGACAATTTATTTATTTTTTATTTTTTTACTAATTGACATTAGGCCGTTATCTTTCAAATAAAACCAATTTAACTTCAAAGAAGAGATTTAAATTATTTAACTTTTAACACTCTGGAGGTGACTATTCTCACCAAATAAAATGTTAGTTCTTCCAATGCAAGTTGAATTTGAATTTCTTGGTTGTGTAGACATATCCTTCTATGGCAACACCTAAAACAATCTTGACTGAAATTGAGAGCCTGTAATTTTAAATATAGAGAACTAATATATAAAATGCTATTTTGAGGGGATTTCATATACAGTAAAAATGGAAGTAATATTATGAATAATGCAGAGTGCTAAATGTTAAAATGCATTTTTATTTTTTTTTATTTTTTTTTAAATATATAAACAGGCAAAAAAGCATGTCCATGACTCAAAAAAAAAAAAAAAAAAAAAAAATCACCGACAACATATACAATGAAAGGCATATACAGTGTAATCTTGATATAAGAGACACCCGGATATAAGAGAGATTTTATCTGGTCCCAAATTAGAGCCTGTGGTAATGTATAATAGACCAAACCCGGATATAAGAGACTTCTTCTCCGGGCCCTGGAAACTCTCTTATATCCGGGTTATCTGTATAAGCAATAATACACACATACATTGATAAAGACACACATATATACACACACCAAGAAATATTCAAATTTGAAAGTGTTAGTAAACAAATTCAAACATACTATTAAAATATAACTTATACGAGCAAAGATACATAGATAAAAATGGTTCAATAGATAGAATTTAATAGGGGAAGAATAGAAAAACAAATATTCGTCAATGAACGACGTAAAGAAAGAAGACACTAAAATATATGTAGAAATGGATAGAAAAATAAATCTATATGCATACACACACACACGCGCCTAAAAAAACACCAAATTCAAATGTCCAGGCAAAATGTAACACTTAAAAATAACACTATCTAATATATATATATATATATATATATATATATATATATGAGAGAGAGACAAAAGGAAAACTTAGCTGACATGTTTCATTCTCTGAGGGACTTTATCAAGGCAAATGTCCCTCAGAGGATGAAATGTGCCAGCTAAGTTTTCCTTTTGTCTTTATTCATATCCTTTGACAGATATATGCTCTTAAATTTTTTTTTAAACACTCACGTTTTCTTTTTTCATTTTGTTTTTTTTTCTTTTATTGTTTCACCCCAAGCAAAATGACAATGCCACAAAGACACAAGGGGGGTGTTACAGGGAGTGAAAGAATTTAATAAGGACAATAAAGGGACAGGATTCAAGATCTGATCTTCATCAATGACCCCTCCCCCACTCCAAGTCGTCAGTTCCAAACTAGGTATCTATGCAGATAACACAACTATTTATTCCTGTCTTCGTAGCAAGTCCAAAAAAATCCCCAAAAATGTTCTCAAAAAGGGCCTCCAGTCAGTGGTTAACTGGAGCAAGGGATATCTTGCAAATTTTAAGGCCTCCAAAACAAATCTGCTTTCATTTAATCAACGTTTTCTGCTTGCCATCAGCATGGTTGATAAAGGGTGTTTCATTAAGAAGGATTATATATAAAGGTGTTTCATTAAGATAGATAAAAGTCAGCAGTAAATATTGGTGAAAATTTATTTATTTCTCTATTGGATCATGTTATTTAAGTCATGGCAATTATGTGTGAAAAATAATATCACCCAAATGTCTGCCAAGGCTTTGTCGGCACACCTCCACTTAATGGTGAAAATTTTTGATGACGTCTCTGTATAGTTGCTCCTCGATCTCACCAATATACCTTATCTCATCCTTCAGCTGTTGAATTGTTGGCTTGTTTGTATAGACCTTACTTTTGAGATGACCCCAAACAGACATTTAGACATCAAGTCACATGATCATGGTGGCAAATTGACTTTGTGATGGGAACTTATTGCATTTCTGTTTGAACATCCATTTTCGTAATAGTCTTCGATAACTTTAACACATTGTTTGATTGTTAATCTTTTCTCGGTTGAAATTGACAAAGACATAAGTTGTTAAATCTGAAAGAAAAAGACAAAAAATCATTTGATGCTTAAACTTAATTCACGTTTAAAATCAGTCCAAGTTATTGGAACACCCTTTATAAGATTCGGGTTTGAGCGCTCCAAATGTCTCATCAACGTTCCAAATATGCTACGCATTTTATACGTTCATCTCTTATTCATATAGTGTCTGCTAATTTTGCCACAAGGTTTCGATATCTTTTAACACATTGTTTGATTGTTAATCTTTTCATGGTTGAAATTGCCAAAGACTTAAGTTGTTAATCTGAAAGAAAAAAAAAAAAGAAAAAATCATTAAAGACTTAAACTAAATTCACATTTAAAATCGGTCCAAGTTATTGGAACACCCTTTAGTAATAAAATATGAAAATGTCTTTGAAATTTTCAGTATTTCTTTAATATTTAGAAAATATTTTTGTGTGAAAAGGATTGAATGTTATAGTTATTGACCTCTGACCCCCACAGGCTGACGTCCACAAATAAATGTAAGCAAAGAGTAAGGATTACTTTTACAAAATCCACTCAATTAATCCCTAATTTTCTCTGATATCGAAGATTATCTCTAGGATAAATATTCGATTTTTAAAAGAGTGTTTTAAATTTGTTGTTTACATTTTTCGTCTATAATAGCAGTTTGAGCAAAAATGAAAATTTCTTAATCTTCCCCAAAATTTATTTATATACAAAAATTAATTTTTCTCTTAATATGGATTAACTTTCTGTTATTATCTTTCAAATAAACCCAAGATTTTAGTTCAGGCTGATATACAGTTTTAGTTTGCTTTATCATCCTCAATGGGTTATTTAAACCCGACAAGCTTTTTATTGCTGGCAATATTTTTCCCCAAAATGTATTGCTGGTAATATTTCTTTTTTCAAAATATTGCTGGTAATATTTTTTCCCAAAAAATATTACTGGTAATAATGTATCACTGGTGTTATTGGAACACCCTTTATATGAGCTGGCAGATATTTTGGGAGCCATATTGTTTTTGTTTTTCTGTTTGGTTTGGGATAATTGTCATCAAATATGGTCATATTTCTTTTGTGTTACAATATTTCTTATCTGGTCATATCATGGTTGTGGGGTTGGTTAGATTTCTTAGTATGTTAATAGTTGTTGACACGAAATCTGACCTACATTGTCATTAGCAGATCAGTATGTAAGCCCACCTTTCGTATTGCCCTGACAAATAAGAAATAAATAAAGGAAAATTTAGATGCGTTTGACAATTGGTTCAAAAGGTTTTGGGGAACCGATGCCCACAATAAGATGTGTTAAAAGGACAGTTTTTCACATGACAACACATTTTTTAACTACATTAGCTCTTCAACAATTTTTTTTTTTTTTTTTTTTTTGTTGATTAGAATTTGAATAAAACCTAAACATGATCAAAGTGAAGTTATACATTTTTCTTTTTTTTTTTTTTTTTTTTTTAATAATTTACAACAAAAATATTAAACATTATTTAATGTATCTTCTTCATTTACATCATTCGTTATCCTCATCTTATGCTATATAGATAACATATTGGTCGATATATCCTCTAGACTTTAGCAGTCATTTAACTTTGCTAACCAGATGCTTCCTCTGTTGTTAAGGCCAAATGACGGTTCCGTGTAGGATACAGGTTCAATTCCTGTCGGAGGATACACATTTTCTATGAAATTTCTCGGACGTTCAGGCCGGTAAATGTAGTTGATACTGTTTATTATAAACAGAGCATTTACTTAAATAAGTGTCCATAAAAATAACGTATAAATGGAAAATATCTTAAAATATACATTTTGAATTATATATTTGGCTTTGCTATAAAAATCCTGGTGTAATGTCTTAAATATGGTAGTTTTGAAAAGTGAATCATCAGTGAAAAATTTTGGAAAACTTTAGGCTTAAAGAGACCTGAAACCTGAGCAGTGTGCTGTGAAATGGTTTGTTTTTGTTTTTTCTTTTACAGCATATCAACCTTAATGGATTATTTAATGCCGACAACATTTTTAGGATAGATTCGTATGAATAGAATATGTATTCTTTTGGTTTAGATTGGTTTGGTTAATTTTGTTTTACAGCATATCAACCTCAATGGGTTATTTAATGCCGACAACATTTTTAGGATAGATTCGTATGAATAGAATATGTATTCTTTTGGTTTAGATTGGTTTGGTTTATTTTGTTTTACGGCATATCAACCTCAGTGGGTTATTTAATGCTCACAATTTTTATTGCTGGTAATGTTTTTCATCAAAAATCTATTTCTGGGAATATTTTTCCTTGAAGAAATCTATAGCTGGTCATATTTTTTTTTTTTTTTTTTCAAAGAATGTATAGCTGTTTGTATTGCTGGTACTTTTTAAAAAATTTTTTTTTTTTTTTGTTTAAAGTATTGCTTTTTTTTTTTACTACAAAGTATTTCTGGTATTAAAACCTATTTTTACACAAGTTTGGGTGTTAACTTATTTTCCCATAGCTGGGACCCTAACAGGTGCTACCACCCCAGGTCAGGGTGGTCTTGGGAACGCCAAAAATTAAGAGGGGATTCCATGTTCCTCAAAACCTCCTGATCAGAGGCCTTGTTGTTGGACGTAGTTCATCGTCTTACCCAGGACGATGCTGTGAAATGGAAAAGGTGTTGGAAATCCACCACTCTTTTCATCATTTCCATGTGATATCCATCCTCTCTTATGGCAGAGAATGCCTGTGGTGAATGTCTCAGTACAGATGCAAAAGAGGCCTTGGATCACATGCAGACATATTTGTCAACACCAGTTACATCTGGGTTTTCAACCGTTAACAGCAGAACAGATTGGCATGTCTAGATACAGGCCTCTCTGCAACTTGTCAAGATCTGGATCTATGTAAGATGCCTCATGCCAATAAACACTAGGGCAAAATGGCAGTTGGGAAGACAAGGCCGTGTTATTTTTTGTTACCCCCCCCTGTCTCTTTTTCCCACTCTCCCTATTTTCCTCGTATTTGTTGAGATTGGGTGGAAACACCTAACCAATTCCTCTCCAAACAGACTCTTTACTTACATTACAACAATGCTGGACAATCTTCTCACGGATGAGGACCAAACTTGAGCCAACAGAAATGCCATCCTATGTATGTTGATAACCTACATCTGCATCCTGGGTAAGAGGATAAACTGTATTCAACAGCAAGGCCTCTGATCAGGTTTTGAGGAGCATAGAACCACCTCTTAATTGCTGGTTTTCCCAGGTCCACCCTAACCTAGGGTGGTAGCACCTGTTAGGGTTCCAGCTATGGGCAAATAGTTAACCTCCAAACTGGGTCAAAACTTGTAAAAATGTTTTATTAACAGCAATACATTTTGGGGAAAAAATACTACCAGCAATAAAAATCTTGTTGGCATTAATCAACCCATTGAGGTTTATATGCCGTAAAACAAAACAAATAAATATAGGATAGGAAAATGTGGCGAGCCATGATTGCCACTGTTCCTAAGGAATACGGCACATAGAAGTAGTATTATCACCTGCCTAATGATGTTGTATAAATGGTTAGCAGAACAGGGATTAGGAGAGATAGCAAAAAGACAATATTTATTAAGAGCTACAAATGATAGGAAATTGTGGAGAGCCATGATTGTTAATGTCCTGAAGGGACACAGCACATAGAAATAGTATCACCTACCAAACGAGCTTGTGTAAATTTTTGGCAGAAGAGGGTTTAGGATAGCAAGCAAAAATTGCAAATTTACTAAGGCCTACAAAAGACAGGAAGTTGTGGAGAGCCATGATTGTCCATGTCCTGAAGGGACATGGCACATAGAAATAGTATCACCTACCTAATAAGCTTCTGTAAATGTCTGGCAGAACAGGGTTTTAGGATAGCAAAAGTCCAAATTTACTAAGGGCTACAAAAAGATAGGAAGTTGTGGAGAGCCATGATCGCCCACATCCTGAAGTGACATGGCATATAGAACAAGAAGGAGCTTGTGTAGATGTTTGTCAGAACAGGGAATAGGAAAGATAGCAAAAAGACAATATTTATTAAGAGCTACAAATGACAGGAAATTGTGGAGAGCCATGATCGCCAATGTCCTGAAGATACATAGCGCATAGATGAAGAATGAGCTTGTGTGAATGGTTGGCAGAATGTGAATTGAGAGATAGCAAAAAGACAAAAAATATAAAAGCTGCAAATAACAGGAAATTGTGGAGAGCCATGATTACCAACATTCTCAAGGGATATAGAAGAGGAGGAGGAGGAGGGGCTTGTGTAAATGGTTGGTAGGACAGTTTAGGAGAGATATAAAAAAGACTAAGAGCTACAAAGGACAGGAAATTGTGGAGAGCCATGATTGCCAACATCCTGAAGGGACACGGCATACAAAGAATTAATATTATTAAATTAATCTTTGTGATGTGGTCTGTAAAGAGTCGATATATTTCTGTTAACTGGAGAGACATTTGTTGAAAGCATAGTGTTGTCCGCAGTTTACAAAACTGGTGTATTGTGACATTTCAGTTCATTTAATTACCTGTTCTTTCCTTAATTACTAACTAATTTCTTCATTGAATTATTTCTTTTCATATATATATATATATATATATATATATATATATATATATATATATATATAATTATTTATTTAAAAAAAAATTATAACATATGTTATAAAATCACTACAAAAATAACCATTTTGTTCAAGTGATGACGTTGAATGTCAACATTCAACGTCATCCTTTGATAAGACACCAAGGGTGTTGAAACAAAATGGATATTTTTGTAGTGATTTTATAACATATTTATGTTATAATTTTTTTTTAAATAAATAATTATATCTGCTCTACTTTGTATTGAGCACTCTCTTAAACACCAATCATATACTTGGGTGTGTGTGTGTATATATATATATATATATAATGAAAAACAAACCACTTTAAGGTACCATTACGATAATTTATTTCACCTATATCCTTTTTCTTATCTATATATATATATATATATATATATATATATACCTTTAATTATATTGTTCATTTGGCACCCAGTACTTAATATCCCAAAAGAATTTTTTGTTTTTTGACCATGTCGACATTGCAAAAACGTTTGAATATACCCTTAAGCACAAAGTCTGGAATCAATATTGGATTAAGATGAAGTTGTCAAATGGTCCACTTGCTATTTCTTCTTCCATATGGTAAAAAAAAAAGGGGGTGGGGATCAATTTTGTATTTTTTCCTTATTAAACCTATATTATGTATCTATAATAATCTATACATTTCTGTTGACTGGAGGACATGTTCATAGAAAATGTCACATGGAGTAGAGAGAACGTGTCGGTAGAAAGTAGAGCAGAGATGATGATAATTTTAATAATTTCTTCCCAAGTAAGGCAACAAATCCCCCTAAGATCTCTTATATTTGCTTACATGCAAATACTCTTGAGAAACGTATGAATCACTCTCCCCCCCCCAGCTATAGGTTAATTAGCAGTACTAATCACTAAAATTATTATCTCAAAAAAAAAAGAACCTTACAATCTAAAAATATTTTCTGGCTTTAAATAACCTGCCTAGTTGATAAGCCACAGAAAATGAATCACTAAATCAAATACTGATTAGCAACACAGAAATGTCTATTAGATTTATTTACATTGTCTGGAATATAAATATATAGAAAACAACGTGTACACAAAGTGAGGGATAAGTTTATATACTGATTTTAATATAGAATCGATCCTCCCCTTTATATCCACACTATAATTTCTTGATTGTTTATCAAATTCTGATTAGGTATGAATCCATCTCTTCTTTCCCCACAGCTATGGGTTAACTAGTAATACTTGTAGCACTAAAACTTTATTTAAAAAAAAAATTCTTTCAATCTAAAAATGTTTTCTGGCTTTAAATAACCTGCAAAGGGTTGATAAGCTGTAGAAAATGAATGACTCAATCAGTCAATGAAATGTACCAAAATTTAATGGCCACAAAGTGGGGGTTCAGTTTATATATAGACTGCTGTATAGAATTAATTCTCTACTTTGTATCAACATTATAATTTCTTGTTTATCAAATTCTGATTAGGTATGAACCCACCTTTTCTCCCCAACTATGGGTTAATTAGTAAAACTTACTGCTAAATCATTATCTCCCCCACCCCAAAAAAGAGAAAATTCTTCCAATCTAAAAATATTTCCTAGCTAGCAGAGCTGTAGAAAACAAATCAATCAATTTTCTTCTGCTCGAGTGTTTACCATCCAAGGCACCCCCTGTATGCGCTGCTATATATATATATATATATATATATAAAGAAAAATATACAGAAAAAACAAACAAAAATCTTAATATGCAATTATGCTGTGTTAATGTTAATATAATGTCAACGTCAGACGTTTCGGTCTATTTTAGACCATCATCAGGACATATTCATAAAACATAATTAACATTAGACTATATTCAATTCAGCATGAAAAAGATACTGTCGTATCTTTATCCATATATTTGCTTATATATATATATATATAATATATTTATTTTTAATCATGTCAGCCCAAGTAAGGCAATAAAGCCACTAAGATACAAGAGGTTACTGTGAAAGCAAAAAAAAAAAAAAACTATTAAGGAGAGAGAACAATAGAAAAACAAATTAAGACAAGATTATGATTGAAATTGCATTTATATTTTTGAAGATTAAAGTTGGTTTGAAAGCAAGAGGCTAGAAGAAAGTTCCACAAGTGAGAAGTGCAAGAAAAGAAACTGTTAACATAGAACTTATGGTTACATATAAACATCTCGATTGGTGGCAAAGTCTCATCATCTTAGAATCTAATACTGCACTTAAATTCACAGTCTGTGTGCCACAGGGACTAGTCTTGCAAGGCCTTTTTTGAAAGCAGTAAAAAAAATTAAGTAAATGTTTAGAAATAATAACGTAAAATCTCTCAAACAAAAAAAGATGTCAACATTATATATTACTTGAAATGAAAGGTTTGGAAGGAAACCCCCTTCAGTAGTAAAAAGAGTAATAACGGCTACTGGACTTGAGAAACCTGTTTTCTTGGAAAATTGTTTTAAGAGAAAGATATTTTAATTTTCAGCCAACAGTGGCAGTGGCTACTTGGTCAGTGAATGCCAAATGTTTCCTTATAAGCAAAACAGCTAATCTAGAGATTGGAAGAACAGATACTACACTTTGATCTCAGCTAGATGACCAGGGAGTGAAGAAATGTGTTTTCTAGTAGCACTGGTTGTTCAGACAATGAAAACCAAAATGTTTCTATATAAGAAAGCTAATATTTACCATCAACCAATGAGTTTTTATAATTTTGGCTACTAATTTAAATCCTCCAATTTCTTATGAAACTTTTTCTCTACCTAAATTAGACTTCAGCAATCAAGATTTTTAACAATTCCAACACTTGCCTTCCTTTTCACTTGAAATATTTTTTATAAATAATTTCTTTCTGTTTCAATATCACACTGATAAGAAGCATTTTCTTTGTGGGCTGAGAGATGAATGCCAAATGTTTCTTACAAGGAAAAGGTTAATATCAGAAAACTTTACCAGTTCATTATTTATCGATCCAGAGATGGATATGCAATATAATTGGCCCTGATCTGGCATCTCATCTTCAGTTGCTCTCTCACAGACGTGTTGTCGCCTCTCTCTGTCTTTTTTACCCAAATACTTTTGTGGTAATTGCTCCGATTAGCTGTTTTCTCTGGTTCTCAAACTCCATGAATTCAAGCGTCCTACGAGGCTGGCATCCCGCTCTCACCCTTTCAGTGTTGAAACTGTTAAATGTAGCCGTCTCTTTTACTCCAATAGCTTCATATCTCGCACCTCTCACCTGTGGAACTCCCTTCCCTTTTCCTGTTTCCCTGATAGCCATAATCTCCAACTATTCAAATGTAATCGACATCTTCAGTTGCCTTGATCTAACCACTATCCTTAGCTTCATCCTTTCTTCTATCACTTCTATCTGCTCTTTTTCCAAATCCTCTGTAACCCCTTGCGTGCTAGTTGCTTGCTTGGGGTGAAATGCTTAAAAAAAAAAAAAAAAAAAAAAAGGCTTTCTCTGAAAGCTGTAAAAAAAAAAAAAAAAAAAAAATTTTTTTTTTTTCAAAATTGTAAGATGATGTATAAAATAAATTCTGTCACTAATCATTTCTTGAGCTTTGTACAGAAACTTTTGTGAACGAGAAACAAAAATGAGTATCGTAAATTGTTCTATTGGATTAGTGGGTGAAAACCAAGTTTCTGTGAACTTGGTGGCATAGTGGTTGTGAGTTTGATCCCTCAGTTTTTTTTTTTTTTTTTTTTTTTTTTTTTTTTTTTAGAAAATCCTCATTGGTTGCTAATCATCATCATCCCAGTATTTGCCCCGTTCCAATATGAATGCCGAATGTTTCTTACAAGGAAAAGGCTAATATTACCATTTGTTTAAAAATGGTAAAGTTAAATACATAACATGAAGTGCAAATAATTTTGTAAGTAACCATTTCCTGAACTTCGTACCAAAACTTTCATAAACAGAAAACAAAAATGCATCTGGCAAATTGTACTCCCAGACAATGGCCTAGTGATTAAAAAAACATTGGTTTGTGAATTTGGTGACAGTGGTTGTGTGTTCAATCCCTCAGTTGGGCAGAGTTTACTCGCACTTGGTGGAAACGGGCAAGTGATAACTAAGCATTACTAAATAAAAATAAGAACTAGATGATATCAACAAGATATCCATCCCGAAACAAGAACAGTCAATTACATTCCTTGTAGATTACCCAGATTGGTATACACCTGAGGAAGCCTGAAGGGCACAATGGCCGAAATATATTAACAAACAACAAAGATGAGAACAATAGTCAGAGTGTAAAAAGTGTAAATAAAACTGCCTCTTCCTGTAAACTAGATATGTCCTAGTTCCTCGCGTTGTTGAAAATTGATATCTTTGAACTACATGACTTTTTTTTTTTTTTTTTTTTTCTTCATAAACAACTTTGGATATTGACACGTGCATTCAGGTTGCTTCACTATTACATAAGAATAAAGAGGAATCTGCAATGTTATCAGTCCTGACCTAGCATCTTAGCTTCAGTCACAATCTCATTGCCATAACACAGTTCTTTCTATAAATATTTTCATGCTTTTGCGCCCTTTGGTATTGAGACTTTATGAATTTAAGCACGGTATACTCAGAATCATAAAAAGACAGATGAAATTTCTTGGATACGTTATGAGGAAGGCAGGCTTGGAGAATCTGACATCCACAAGACATATCGAAGGCAAAAGAACGATTGGTTGCAAGGTCACGTCCTTTTACAGTTGAAATGTCTACATGTAATCAAACGTTCTAGGCTTATAGCTATATCATGTTGAAACAGTGGTTCTAATATGATCACTGAAGTTAAGCAACATCAAATCTGGTCAGTACCTAGATGGGTGAGTGCTTAGGAATACCAGGTGTTGTAAGCTTGGATGTGCAGGTGGTCTAATGTGCTTACGACCATCGGCCATATGATGTTGAAACACCGATTCTTGTGTGATCATCAAAGTTAAGCAATGTTGAGTCTGCTCAGTATCTAGATGGGTGACCACTTGACCAGGTACTGTAATCTTGGATGTGTGGGTGATGTAATGGATAATGGCTTGGAATTGTTCATCGAAGATCTGAACTCCAATTCCAGTTGGGTTTGTTATATTCACTTACACACAAACACTCTTGACTCTACCTCTTTCCCCCCAGCTATGGGTTAATTAGTAAAACTTGTATCACTAAATCATTATCTCCCCCCCACCAGAAAAACAAAACTAAAATAACCTGCAATGGCTGAATGAATCATTCATGAAGTTGTAAGTTCTATACTGATAGTTTTTTCTCTCACACGTCCCATCTCCATGCTTTCCAATCAAGTTTGATCTTCAAAAATTTAAATGCAATGTCAATTGCAATGACCTGTTTTCCGTGTTTGCACGAAAAATTGGTAATTATCTGGTTCTTTGATAGGAATACTTAATTAAATCAAAGATCTGAGTTCATGGTAAATTGTAAACACAGTCTACCTTTTACCTTACAATTCAGTTAAACTTTAAACATTTTTCTTAGATTTTAGTTGAACTGTGTTCCACCATATATGGCTTATCTTTCTATTTGTATGATTAATTTTGAGTTTAATTTAGTTCTGTATTGATCTCCTGTTAGTATTATTAACATCTTATACAGATGTATTGGTATTCAGTTAGTATTTTTGACATTTTACATTGATTGGTTGATATCTTATATGGATGATATTTATTTAACGGTTGTATATTATTTACCAAATAATTCTATATATTTAGATTATTTACTAGTTTCTTAAAGAGGCCTTTTATTTATCAACTACAAAAAAGAAAAATGATTATGTGAAAATCCACAAAACTTATGACTAGTTGGGTATTCGGTTAAATTACCTCTTTACACCCCCTCCCACTATTAATTCTTAAGAAAGTTAACTGTTTGACATGTGTACATTTATTATAGCCATTCGTATCGGTCTTAAGTTAATGTCTGACTGCTGTTAGATGCCAAATCTTTGCCTTGACACATTTGTAAGATAAAAATTTCTATTTTTTTTTCTTTTTTGTTTAGTTTGAATTTAAAGTAGGTCATATTTGATTGGCTGATCAGGGTAAAAGCTCTCAAGCCTTTATTTTTATTTTATATATTTTTCTTTTCATAAAATGAAATTGTTCACTTGTCAGTAATCTACAATCACCTGAGGAGACACATCGTTATGTGTTGAAACACAACTGCAATTGTGTAGTGATCCTTACATGTTTTGTGGTAATATCCGAAAATAAATAATATTGCTCTACTATATATTGAGCCCTCTTTTAAATTAAATGTTACAAATATTGGACGTGTACTCTATTCATTCTCATTGTACCTGGATATATATATATATATATATATATATATATATAAAGAAATATAGTCTTAAGGTGTGCTATATTTATGGAATAAAGTGCTCAATATCAGAGATAGAGCGTGTGTGTTGAATTCTATGTTCACTTATATATATATATATATATATATATATATATATACCTTATGCAACTGAAATTTATAAAACAGGATCTTTTCATTCATAAACAGGTTTGGGGTTTTTGTATATTATTTGAATTGTTCGCGAAGATGGATTTCTCGCCAGTTAAATCATTAAGCCTCTTTCTGAATATTGGTAATGTTTTTTTTTTTTTTTTTTTTTTTTTTTTCCTACTAAGAATGTTTTAGTTTTCCATGTTTGCTAAAATTGACTTGATAAAGTCAGATTTATGAAATGCGTTGGCATTGACTAAGAAATATTATTTTCCAATTGTATTCTTTTTATCCAAATTTTCTTACCAAATTCTTCAGAGAAATTTAACATGCATCTACCTACCTATCTACCTACCTATATACAGTACAAATTTAAAGATTAATTAATTTCGGATTGCAGATTAATTTGGTGATTAATTTAATTTATTTGAGTCGGGTCTAAGTAGTTAATGTGTCAGAGATGACTAAGTTCTATGTTCCAAAATGAAACTACTCTTTTTTAATCAACTGAGAGAACCCTTTTTATCTTCCCTCGGCATATGGCTGATGCTAACCTCCAAGAGAGGGACTCATTGTGCTTTCTCGGAAAATTGTTTTCTGCTGACATGAAGCGGAATAATTATTAAATCAGCCGCAAGGTCTGTCGCTAGGAAAGTTGGTTCTCTGTGTTGTGCTTGACAAATTTTCTTGCCAGAATCTATCTTGTATATTTACGAGTCTACCATTCTTCCTTTCTTTGAATACTGCTGCCACATTTGGTCTGGTGCTCCTGCTGTATATTTAGACTAGCAGTAGAACCCGGCGTTGCCTGGGGATGTAACAGTAAGAGATAGATCAAGTATCGACCATCATAAAGACTGAAAAATAAAATTGACAAAGATTATTGTTTAAGGTTGACGGACACGCATGTCTTAATTAGTTTTTTTTTTTTTTTTTTTTTTACGAATTGGTCAAACTCAAACAAAAACATTGTTTTCAATCGTTATGAGTCTACCGATTGAATAGAATTTTATTATAAACAATTGTCTTGTAAATGGAATTTTTAAAGCATTCTGAATGTAAAAATAAAGAAAAAAAGTGTGCAAGACGATAAGAAACACTACCTGCCAAAAAAAAAAAAAAATGGTAATAAAATAAAAGTGGGGGGTGGCTATCAGAAAAAAAAAACATTTGATAGAGAATACTTTCCAACTGCCATAATCTTTAACTTTTAAAGTCTACAATTAGTTATCTTTCATGCATGTCCTCATAAACTGCATTTCTTACCTTTTTACTCTTAATGGTTGTACGACAATTTTTGTATTTCTTTAAGGCATGGGCTTCCAGGAATCCCTTCAATGAGTCTACTGGAATCTTTTTCCAAACAATCCTAGGGCTACAACATGGATTGTTGATGTTCCCATGTGCCACATTTTTGAGATTCCGATTTCAAGTTCCTTGTATTTTGATAGCTTTTTGAAGATCTTCAAAGATACATTACAGTTTGCAGGGACTGCCATATCAATAAGGAGGCATTATTATTATTGTTATTATTGTTATTATTATTATTGTTATTATTGTTGTTATTATTGTTGTTATTATTGTTATTATTATTGTTATCCCCCCCCCCGCTCCGATTTACCTTATTTTTTAAATAGAAGAATGAATTTACATAGCAAACTGCTGCCACACTTCTTAAAACTTTAAAAAAATATCCAATTTCAAAAGAAGCTTTTCTTACCAGCACTAAAATAATTGTTCATTAAATTTGAATTTATGCTGAGCCATATTTGGTAAATTTGCTGTTCACTATTTTTTTTTTTTTTTTTTTTTTTTCTCAAAAACCAACTCCCCACCCCTGATATTTCCACCACCACCAGGTGGGGGGTGGGGTAGAGCCCACTTTGGGAATCGCTGATGTAAAACATATCTTTACCTTTTACCCTTTTATTATTACTATTATTTACCTCTTGCGTCTTAGTGGCTTTATTGCCTTGCTTCCCTCACCCATTCTTAAAATTAAAAATATCTAATTAGAAAGAAGCTTTTCTTATCAGCACTAAAATAATTGTTTATTAAATTTGAATTTATGCTGAGCCATATTTGGTAAATTTGCTGTTCACTTTTTTTTTTTTTTCCCCCTCAAAAACCAACTCCCCACCCCCTATATTTTCACCACCACCAGCTGGTTTTAGAGCCCACTTTGGGAATTTCAGATGTAAAGTATATCCTTACCTTTTACCCTTTTATTATGACTATTATTTACCTCTTGCATCTTAGTGGCTTTATTGCCTTGCTTGGGATGGAATGATTAACAAAAATGAATGGTGACTTTATCACACATCTCCCAGCTAACCTGGGCTATTTGTGAGGAGGCTTTGGCCCTTCATAAGTGCATAAGAACTGAAAGTCTTCCATTGCATGATTTGCACACTTTGCCATAGGTCGAGAAAGCATTTACTTTTTTTATCCTCATACAAGATATTTTGCTGCTTTTAGTTATGGTGTACCTTCTGTTGGCACCAGTTCTCAGCTCGGTATCTATGCAGATGACATATCTACTTACTCCTGTCTCAGTAGTAAGTTTGAATAGTTCAATAAAGTTAAATTGGCAACTGATCTAGAAAAAAAAAAAATGACTTACAATCTGTCATTAACTGAGGCAAAGAATGGATTCTTAAATTTATCTTGTTGGTGTATATCAGGCGTTTTTGTAGGCGAATTATTTGTTCATAAAAATTGCTGTTTTGTTTACTTTTTTTTTTTTTTTTAAATAAAAAATATTATTTTATTTTGGGTTCATAAAAATGTGTGTCGATAGGTCATATGCACCAGAATAATAATTTGAAATGTCATTATTGAGTTATGTTTCTTTTTTCATGATAAATATTTAAAAAAACGCCTGATAATTATGCACCAAACCAATAATATGTCCAAAACAAAACTGCTCTCTTTTACTTGCTTGAAAATACAATGTTTGCTTTTCCGCCAGCATGACTGATGCTAAACTCCAGGAGAATGACTCATTGCACCTTTTTGAGCTAACGCTTTCCACTGATATGAAGTGGAAAGATTATATTGAATCAATAGTCAGGTCTGCTGCTAGGAAAGTTAGTTCACTGTGTCGTGAGAGACAATTTTCTTATTAGCATCTATCTTACGCATTTAAAAGTCTACCATGTTTCAAATATTGCTGTTGCATCTAATCTGGGGCTCCTGCTATATATCTAGAGAGATTTTTATTTGTCCTGACCTGGCATCTCGGCTTCAGTCACTTTCCCCACTGTCCTAATGTAACCTCCACATGCTTTTTCTATGAATATTTTCAAGGTAATTGTTCTTATAAACTTTCCTCGATGGTATGTAGACTCAATGGTATGTGGTATGTATGAATTTAAGTGCATTACTAGATTGGCAGCAAGATTTCATCCTTTTACAGTTGAAAGGATGAGATGTAATTGTAAGGTCTATGCTAAGAGCTTTTCTCGCAATTCCTGTTTGTGGAACTCTTTTCGAATTTGTTCCTTTCCAGTCCACTTTGATCTTCAAAAATTTTAATGTCCTCTGCATAGAGCGTCGGCAAGTGTCCAATGGATTAAGGGCATGTAATATAAAGGACACGTTAACAAACGCTAGACCTTGACCAAATTCTGATTTTTGACACGTGAGGTTAAAATACCTGTTGATGTTTATTTTCATCGAAATAGATAAAACGAGTGTGTGGGGTGTACAAAGTGGAGTGGTGTGTGGGGTGTACAAAGTGGAGTGGTGTGGTGTGGGTTTTGATAATTGCCGGAGGTGTAGCCTCTATTATCCAATCAGAAACAAGCAAGAAGAAAATATTTATTTTGCTTCTTATCCGTTTTTCTTTTTAGTTTGTCAATTTGCCGGCACAGATACCTTCGAGGTAAGAAATACAGTATTTATTTATTTAAAAAAAAATTTTTTTTTTAGATGAAGCATTTCGGCATTTTTTTTTTTTTTTTTTTTTTTTTTTTAAAAAAAAAACTACATAATTAAAAATTAAATAAAAATTAAATTTTTATTTAATTTTTAATTATGTAGTTTTTTTTTTTTTTTTTTTTTTTTTTTTTTTTTTTCAAAATCCCAGATTATTCTTTGAAAAGGTTTTAAAACCTGTTTGCATTTGTTTAACAACCCAAACATAAAAAAAAAAAAAGAAAAACTCTAATAATATTTATGACCTTGCCCTCTGATTTTTTTTTTTTTTCTGTAATTTGATTCTGGACCTCCTTGTTGTTGGTCCTTTACACTCCAATTTGTCTTTCTTTTAGAACAAAATATTGTTTTGCATTAACATCATCGATAACCTGAGCATTTCCTAACGCAAATTATGACATAAATATTTATATACATACAGGGTGGTTGAAAAGTGACTCCTCACTTTGTTTGAGTGCTCAGTCAGGAGTCGTGACATTGTGACTTTTTTTTCTTTTGTGCTGGGTTAAAAGAGTAAGTCTGCTATACAAAACTAATACTTCGGAAGAACATCAAGGGCAAATGCAAGGAGTTATGTCTTCCGTACCACAAGAGTTCCTGCTGAAATCAGTTGATGCAATTCTTGGGTGAATCAAGAAGCTGGTAGCAAAATCTTGTGCTCATATCGAATTTTAAATAAAACCTCATGCAAAATGCTTTCCTCTCATATCCATTTCTTGTAAAAATTATAGTTAATAAATTATAAGTATTTTAAAATGGGGAATTACTTTTCAATCAGCCTGTGTGACTGTGTTAAAAAAATTATTTGCATTAAAATACAGCATTTTTCTTTATTAATTATATTCATTATTGCTGCTTTTTATCTGGCTCTATACACTCTTCATTATTACTATTATTTTATTACTAGTTTGATTCCATCTTATTGTTGTTGCTTTTTATCCCAACACTCTGGCTCTATACATTCTTCATTATTACTATTATTTTATTACTAGTTTTATTTGATCTTCTTATTGTTGCTTTTTTATCCCAACACTCTGGCTCTATACACTCTTCACTATTACTATTTTATTACTCCATTTATTTCTGGCTTGTTACCATATCTATAAATATTTTAATAATAATAGTAATAATATGTAGATAATATTTTTTGTATTCATTCTCGTTAAATTTACTTTTCATTATCGCTATTTTGAGTTTTATCTCCTGGAGTTAATCTTAAATTTTTTTTTTTTTTTTAATCTCAAGACATGTTCAAAACTAAAAATCAATTAATAAACCTTCTTTTGTTTCTTTAACAGCATTCGCTCAAATTTGAAAAAAATCCAGTGACTTTTTTAAAATTTGTCATTCGTGTTAAGATATTGTCTCCAACTGTATGCTACTCAATAAACCTTTTCGTTCAAGTGTCATTGAAATCCACTCTCCTAAAACAGGTTGATATGTGGATATGTGTCCCTCTCAACCTGTTGCTCTCCTTAAAACTATAACCTTCATGGTGTTATGAACAAGAATGATATGTCGAGATAAAAATAGATTTTTGTTCTGTCGGGATGTTAGGGTAAGAAAGCGTGTATTACCAGAAAAAAAATACAACAGTTGGTGACCTCTGAACTTTACGTGGAAACTTTCATTAGTTACATACAGGCTTATCTATATATATATATATATATATATATATATATATATATATATATATATATATAAAGAAAGAACAGTAAGATATATAATCCGCTGTTCTTATAGATATTTTTATTTTTACAAAATAGTGCTCAATGTAAATTTACAGAGCATTAATATTATAAATTAATTGATTTACATGAGAAACAAGATATTACTAGGTTTATATAAAAAATAAAAGTTTACTAAATCAGTGAAGTCAATTAGCTATTTTTGCCGTCATTGTCATAAAGTTTACTTAAATAATATTTAAAAAAAAAAAAAATTGTTACCTAATAATATACATGCTTATATTTGATGTGAAAATAACTCTACATAATGTAAGGGATTCTAATACATTTACTTGTTCTTAAAAGAAATATACTATATTAAAAATTAAAAGTGAAAATATTTTTCAAATTGTAGTTAAATAAAACGTATTCTAACCTGAACACCCCCCCAAAAAAAATCTTTAAATATACAAATAGAAAAAATGCCGTAAGAATTTTTGCCGTTAACAATAAAATTTTTAAAAAATCCAGACGACATGCATTTAACGGATGTCAGATTTCATTGAAGAATACATCCCTACCACCTACCAAAACGTAGCTAATAACGGATACATCAAATTACAGACGTAATGAACACGCAAACACCCCTTGTCTAGTGGAAGTGAATTTATCTGTAACCTTAGAAACGTGAATTATGATTTTAGCTGTGTCTTTAAAACCCAGTAATTTTAAGTTACTTCAAAATTCGCTTGAGGATGAAATGGAAATAATGTCTTTAATTTAATTACAAAATTAAATTTGTAGCTTTTAGCTTCCATTTTTGAAACATGGTTAGAACTGTGTAGCAAAAACACCATATTTTAAATCAATTAATTTATTATATATATATGGTGCAGTTCAATTTATATTACAATGAATTATTCATACAAATGTAGATTAGTAAAAGTTAATCATTAACTTTACTAATCTACTTTTTGCATGAATGATTCATATATATATATATATATATATATATATAAAGCTTAAAAGCTGCCCTACTGGGTGGCATTAAAACTAGCTCCTGCGGAGGGCTCTTGATTGGGTCAGCATCACAATAGGTAGGGAGGAGTAGATGTGATAGGCAGCAATAAACTACAGAAGAACTCAAAATTGGTCACTGCATTTAAGTATTGGATTAATATTCAAGCTTACCTTTTAAAAGTTCAACGATAATTGCTGCCATTTAAATATGGTTTGATGTATGTAGGTCCTTGCTTTTCATACAAACGCTTTTTTTCTTTTGCAAATTTATTTCCAAGTTATGAAAATTGCTATCGTACAAAAACATTTGTTGCAAAAAAAATCATGTAAAAAAAAAAAAAAACTTCTCCAAAAAACAATCACAGTAATGAAAACTTGAGAATCTAAAATTTCAGGATTGCAAGTCTGGATCTGTCCTGGAATGTTTTTAATTTGTACACAGTCGGCTTGATTCCAAAATGGTATGATATATTGGGCTATAACCTCTTGGAGTAAAGTTGAAAACATTGACAATTTTATTTTGAAACACTGTAATTTGAGAACACTAATTTTTATTCATTTAAACATGAGATATTGAAAGTTAGAGAGTTATGCCCCTTTTAATTGTTTCTCTCAGTAGATTCCAAGATGGCAGTCTGAAAACAATTAGAGTAATGAAAACTTGGGAATCCAAAATTTCAGTTTTGTGAGTCCATTATGTTTTTAATTTGCTCTTGGAGTTGGTCTGATTCCAAAATGGTATATATTGGGCTACAGCCTCTAGGAGTAAATTTAAAATAGTGTGACATAGTGACACTCAAATATATATATATATATATATATATATATTGTGTGTGTGTGTAAAATTTCAGATCTGCATAGGGACAATATGAATAGAGAAAAAAGTAAAACTTATCTCAGCTGACAAGTTTAATCCTCTGAGAGACTTTATCAAGCCAAATACGTCCCTTGGAGGATGAAACACGTTGGCTAAGTTTTCGTTTTGTAATTATATATATATATATATATATAAGAAATAATAATACATAGAATCAATCAGCAATATTAATGCTATTAATGGCGAAATCACATGGATCTTCGAAAGTACTTGCTTAACTTAAAAAAAAAATATACACTAGAAACATCTGACAACAGTTTTATAAATGAGGATCACATCATTCAATGGATTAACAGTATTTTAATGCATACATTATGTTTCTACTAGCGAAGTGATTTTGCCATTAATCGCATTAATATTGCTGATTGATTCTATGTATGATTATTTCTTATATATATATATATATATATGATTATTTCTTATATATATATATATATATATATATATATATATGATTATTTCTTATATATATATATATATATATATATATATGATTATTTCTTATATATATATATATATATATATATATATATATATATATATGATTATTTCTTATATATATATATATATATATATATATATGATTATTTCTTATATATATATATATATATATATATATATATATATATATATGATTATTTCTTAT
This sequence comes from Acanthosepion lycidas, assembly GCA_963932145.1. Classification (NCBI taxonomy): domain Eukaryota; kingdom Metazoa; phylum Mollusca; class Cephalopoda; order Sepiida; family Sepiidae; genus Acanthosepion; species Acanthosepion lycidas. Next base: position 49,265,071 of record OZ010614.1, read on the forward strand.
ATATATATATATATATATATATATGATTATTTCTTATATATATATATATATATATATATATATGATTATTTCTTATATATATATATATATATGTGTGTGTGTGTGTGTGTGTGAAAATATTGTAGAAAATAGGAAAGAAACTGGTTTGGTAAATAATCCAAAGTTCCTTAGTATTTTTGTAATTATTTTTAAAAAATAGTGCTCGATACGAAAGTAGAGCATAAATATAATTATTTATTTAAAAATATGATTCCAACACGCTACATAAGAGGTCTCATGTTTCAAAACAAGAGCCGAAAACTTCAAAATAATATTTGAATTAACTTTAGTTAAAGTAGGCTCTGTTCCATCTTCAAGTGAAATTTTTGGGAATGACTTTTTTCTGAAATTTACGAGTTTTAATAGTATGGTCAGAATTGAAATCAAAAATTTCCATGGTAACTCTATACTGATACAAATTATTAACACCCCACCCCTGCCGATTCTAAACAATCCGCCCTTGATGCCGGCCTTTTCATATACACAAATCCCTTTCATAAAGAGATATAATAAAAGAATAAAATAAAAAATAAATTAATAAATCTCCGTAGACGCTCAAGCCAGACTATGCGAAAACTTCCTCCGTCATAAATTTAGCCACCCCACCTTACCGTGACCCGGCATCTATAAAAGTAACTCTATACTGATACAAATTATTAACACCCCACCCCTGCCGATTCTAAACAATCCGCCCTTGATGTTACCATGGAAATTTTTTATTTCAATTCTGACCATACTATTAAAACTCGTAAATTTCAGAAATAAGTCATTCCCAAAAATTTCGCTTGAAGATGGAACAGAGCCTACTTTAACTCAACTTAATTCAAATATTATTTTGAAGTTTTCTGCTCTTGTTTTGAAACACGAGACCTCTTATGTAGCGTGTTGGAATCATATTTTTAAATAAATAATTATATATAATTACAAAACGAAAACTTAGCCAACGTGTTTCATCCTCCAAGGGACGTATTTGGCTTGATAAAGTCTCTCAGAGGATTAAACTTGTCAACTAAGATAAGTTTTACTTTTTTCTCTATTCATATTCTCCCCATGCAGATCTGAAATTTTTACACACACACACTTATATATATATATATATATATATATATATATATATATATAATGAGATGAAGAAAATATATGGAAGGTGTGTGCATATCATGCACACAGCAACCAAACTCACCTCGAGGTTGGGGGGGAAAGCACCCATCTGGCCAAGATCAAATAAAGCTGAAAATTCACAATTGTGGCCTCCCATCCCCCAAAAAACAGAAATATTTTGCCAAAAGTTGAAGTTTTCAAATGAAATTAAAATTTAATTTATTGATTTTCTTAAATTTTGATCAATAACGGCTTCTTTTGAACAAGAATATTTTTTTATCACCGCCCCCCCCCCCAAAAAAAAACAAACAGCTAAGCAATCTATTGTTCTTGCTACAATGAATATTGCATTTTTATTGGATCAGATTTAAATGTAAATAAAAAAAAAAAAAGTACCACTTCATTCATTTGCAACAAAAAAACAAAAACGAAAGTTGCAGAAAAGATGAATTCTGAATCATCTTATCTACTAAGGATTTTTAATGCCAAATTAAAAAAATGAACACCAACTCATTGCATATTGTTTAGGAAAACTGAAAATTGAAAACTTGATCAATTTTAAATCGAGTTGAAATTTATTCTGTCACTCCTCTTTTGAACGTCATGGACAGACAACAGAATCTCAAACAATGAACTGTACCAAGTAACAGATACTTGAGGACTACCAACAGCAGCAACAATAAAAATGGATAGCAGATGTAACTCATGGTAGAATTTAGATTGTTACTTTAGACATTCTGAAAGTATTTCACAGGATTTTGCATACAGATTTTCTTCACTAGTTGAAAGGTTATGCTAATTCTTTAACCGGTTCAGTTTTTCTTATCAAATTGTGAAATGAACGTCATCCTGAATGGCCACTCTTCTTGATCTTTCTGCATTAATGTGGGTGTCTTCCAGGGCTCTAACCTTTTGACGTATGTTGTTCCTAATTTTCAACAATGACCCTCTCGTTTGCATCAGTTCTCAACTCAGTATCTATGCTGATAACACAACTATTCACTCCTGTCTTAACAGTGAGTCTGATCTGTTCAAGAAGGTCAAGTCGACAGCTGATCACAAAAAAATGATCTGCTGTTAACTGGAGCAAGAAATGGCACGTTAATTTTAATGCTTCCAAAACAAAACTGCTCTTTTTTTTTTTTTTTTTTTTTTTTATCATCTGATAGAACCCTTTCTGTCTTCTTTTATTCTTGAACTCTGTCCGACATGCACCACATAAGTGAACTTGATAGGTTGGTGCAAAAGTAATGTCGTTTTCTCACATATGTTACTATGTGAGAAACCGACATTATTTTTGCACCAACCTAATATCTCTGCGATAGTCCTTAAAAAAAAACGTGGTCCTGAACTGGCTTCTGTTCTCTCTAAACTGTACAATAAATTGCTGCTTCTTGCCTGCCCGTTTGTTGGAAATCCTCCTCTGTTGTTCTTATCTTTAAGAAATTAAGTGTACCATTCAATTCTTCTACCACTTTTTGGCAAAGTTCTAGAGATCCAAATCAATGCTGAATTGGTTAAGCCTTTCACCTTGCCGGGTCTTCTTCCCGATAAGCAATATGGCTTTTGCTCCTCTAGGTCAACTGCTGATGTGCTAACGGTTATCACTGAAAGAGTCTATCAAGCTTTAGATAAGAATGGTGAAGATCAGGTTGTTGCTTTGGATATCTCAAAGGCATTTGACAGGGTTTGACATATTGGTCTTCTTCACAATTTGAAAGGTTATGACATTTCTGGATGAAGTTTTTAACCTATTCAGTCTTTCTTATAGAATCACGAAATGAAAGTTGTCTTGAATGGCCACTCTTCTTGTTCTTTCTGCAGTAAGGTGGGTATCTTTGACTTATGTCGTTCCTAATTTTCAACAATGATCTTCTTGATTGCATCAGTTCTCAACTTGGTTTCTATGCTGATGGCACAGCTATTCATTACTGTTTTAATAGTAAGTCCAATCAGTTCGATATGGTCAAATTGACAGCTGATCTCAAAAAAAAAAAAAAAGTGATGATCTACCGTTAACTGGAGCAAGGAATGACTTGTCAATTTTAATGCTTCCAAAAGAAACTGTTCTCTATTAATCATCTTAGTGAACCTTTTCTGTCTTCCTGCAGCATGGCTGCCGCTAACCACCAGGAAAGTGACTCATTGCACCTTCTCAGGCTAACATCTTCCACCGACATGAAGTGGAGAGATTATATTGAATCAATTGCTAGGTCTGCTGCTAGGAAAGTTGGTTTACTGTGTCTTGCTAAACAATTTTCTTACTAGCATCTATCTTACACATTTACAAATCTACCACGCTTTAAATATTGCTTACCACTTATGGCCAGGTGCTCTAGCTATATATTTAGAAATATTTGGAAATAAGAATAAATGAAATAATAGGTAAGTAAAAGACATATAAACAACTATTTACTTTGCCATTTAATCATTAATTAAAAAAAAAAAAAAAAAAGCAATTGTATATGTTGTAAGCTAGGGAAGGTTACTGAATGGAATAATCACAAGAAGGTTGTTAATGAACGATAATACTTAGGACAAAAACAATACATATAAGATTCTCCAGCAGCATGTAGAAGAAATAGTCAACTGCTAGAAGTGAGTCCACAATGAATATCTGACTGCAGACTAACATACAGTATTTACTACTGTATTTATGTGAATGGAGACATACCCATTATTGTCCGTAGGTATGCTACAACACCTTGTGGTACTAACAAAAGCAACACAAAGAATGAGTTCAAAAATCTTCTCAAATCTTGGAATGATAATGAATCTTCTCAAATCTTGGAATGATAATGAATCTTCTCAAATCTTGGAATGATAATGAATCTTCTCAAATCTTGGAATGATAATGAATCTTCTCAAATCTTGGAATGATAATGAATCTTCTCAAATCTTGGAATGATAATGAATCTTCTCAAATCTTGGAATGATAATGAATCTTCTCAAAATGATAGAAGGTAGACATAGAATGGAGTGATTGAAACATTGTGGTAACAACAAAAGCAATACAAAGAATGAGTTCAATAGTCTGAAGAACTCTTGGAATGATAATGACTCTTCTCAAAATTATAGAAGGTAGACATAGAATGGATTCACTGAGACATTGTGTTTTAACCTAGGGAAGGTTACTGAATAGAATAATCACATGAAGGTTGGTAATTAATAATAGTTAAAGCAAGAACAACAGCAGCAAGTAGAAGTAGTAGTCAAATTCTCGAAGTGAGTCAAGTGAATGCCACAAGGAATCTCCAACTGCAGACCAACATACAGCATTTACGACTATATTTATGTGAATGGGGACAAGAAATAAATTAAAAAAGGATATACCTATATTTCCCAAATTTAAGAAAACCTCAGAACAAATTCCCCTAAAAACTGTAAAAGTCCTGTCTGTAATACTGGAAATGACATTGATACATTATCTTTGACACTCAGAACTGAAGGAAAGATAAAAGAAAGAATAAGGAGATAAGATTATGTAAAAGAGAAATAACAATAATGGACACGTACAAAAACTAGTGCCTAAATTATCTTTTAATTTATAAAAATAATGAAAATGAGAAAAATCGGCAGTCAATTGCTGAATATGAAGGGCGAGGCAATAATCGCGCACAATAGGGGTAATTTATTAAAAGTGTAATTACACTTAAAAATTTTATTTACTAGTTATTAGGTTGGTGCAAAAATAATGACATAATAATGTCGTTTTTTTGACGTTAAAAAATACGTCAAAAAACGACATTATTACGTCATTATTTTTGCAAACAAACCTAATACTTGTTATATGTGCTGTTCAAAATGTCTTCCTTCTTTTTCAAAACACATTTCAATTCTGTGCCTGCATGTTTCTTTAACACGTCAGTGTTTCCTCTGTCATTTTACTGCATTCATATTTAATTCTTGCTTTAAGTTCCGCAATAATTTTGTGACACATCTAATAAACAACTGGTTTTGAAATGGCCCCACAGAAAATAAATCTAGTCTCAGTGGACACTCAACAGGACTTTGTCAACCTATCCATTAATCCCTATGGTGCACAAATTTTGCCTCACCCTGTATATATAAATTTCTTGGTAAAATTTCCCATCTTCAGGGGTTTGTGGCTTTAAATGATATTTCCACATTTTTTTTCAGTTTGTTCCACATCTTTTTCAGGTTGCTTTTTTTTTTTTCTTACTCCATTTTGTACACGCTTTGGTTTACGTCTTCCATGTTTGTTTTTTTTTTTTTTGTTTTTTTCTCTTCCAGTTGTAAATTTTTTCTTCGAAAGTAATATTTTTATGGTTTATAAGAAGTTGTTATGCTATTATTAATTAAATTGTAACATTTTGTTAATTTTTATTATTAAATTATATTTTATTTAATATTTCTAATTAATATTTTAATAGATTTATGTCATTATTATTAAAGTAACAAAGTAAATATTTGTTAATGTTGGCATCGACCTATTATTTTATTCTTCTTATTTAATTTGATTATTAAAAGTTAATATTGCTAATTTTTCTCCTAAACACAGTCTACAGTTTCTATTATTAATATTATATAGGAGTACTAATATATATATATATATATATATATTTATTAGTGAATATACATAATTTCAAACTTTGTAGCACAACTTATGTTGAGTTTCATGCTGTCTTGCAGTCTTCAGGTACTGAGTGTGTATATATAAAATATTTGGTGCAGTTCAATTTATATAACAATGAATCATTCATGCAAAAAGTAAATTAGTAAAGTTAATGATATAAAATGGCGAAATCTCTTCGCTAACAAAATTTTAAAGATGCATTAACCTATTAATCACTCGATGAATGTTATGATCCTTGTTTTTTAAAAATTATAAACGGTGTTAGGTCTTCCTTAAATATGCAAGTACTTTTGACTGTACATTCAGTCATCTTCAGGCATGGAAATTATTTTGTTTTTGGTAAAATTCAGGTAGCATCCAAGACAAAAAAATATAATGCAAATCAAAATTTTTTTTTTTTTTTTTAAATGTGTTGTTGATAATGGATACTGTTACATGTTGGATATTGTAAGAAAGGAAAAAAATTGATTTACCAAAACACAGAGCTTAATCACAAACAAATATTTAATTTACTAAAACCCAACATAAAATATATACAAGATATACAATTGTGGCTTACAAAAACAGAAAACACTGAGTTTACGGGCGAAGTGTTATGAGGGAGAAGGAAGATGAGTCAAGTCTTGTTACAAGGGAGAAGGAGGGGGAGTCAAGTCTTTACCACGTTAGGGCCCAGCGAAGTAATCTAAGTGCTAACTGGAAATCTACAAATGTGAGTATATATTGAATAATTGGTAGTTTGGTCAATGAAAATAGTCAAAACTCTATTTACCAGATTTGTTCCAAGGGGTTCTCTTTTGGGGTTTTGTTGGTCAGCAACTTTTCATGGAGATTCTTTTGGCTGAATATAATAATCCTTGAATCAAAAAGCCGGAGTTGATACTGGCAGAAATTTCTTTTCACTAACTGACAACCCTCTTTTCCAAAAACCCTATTTTTATAGGGGCTAACACCTAATTAGTATATTTCTAGATGTTTCTCGAGTCATCTAGATTTTTCTCGAATATACTAGAATGATCTAGAATCTTCCAAATGTTCTATTTCAAATTTCTCTATTTTACAACTACTTCATCAATGAAAACTTTTTTGTAGTAACACGTAGGACTCGGTGGAATCCCTTACTATAGAAATGCATTCACTCAACAATACAAACTTGTGGAGTGTGCAGTCGCAACGCTACGGTTGAATTTTTTTTTATTCGACGTGCATATTTTCAGGATAACAACTTCAGAGTTAAAATTAATTCTGCACCCCTAATGGAGCATGTTCCTCACTAAAACCCACAAGCTTCATTTACTCAAAGCCATTTTTAACCATTGATTTGAGAAATTGGTTATATACTTCTAACAGTTTAGATATTTCTGAATGGGTCTGGGACCATGCAGGGCATCCATATGAAAGCTATGGTCTGATGTAGCTATTTGAAAACACCACTAAAGATTTTAGGTTAATGTTTGGTAAGAAAGAAGTACAAACTGATAATCAATTTGTTTTTTGTTTTTTTTTTGTGGTGGGGTGCTTTGTCATCTCTCACATTTGATTAAATAAAGAAGAAAAAGGAAAATTTTTATAAATATATTGGCAGCAAGGTATCATCTTTTTACAATCAAAATGGCTAAATGTAACTAAGTTCTTTGCTGACTGTTTCTTTTCTCGGCATCTTGCTTTCCAGTCAAGTTTGATCCTAAAAAATTTAAATACAATGTCAATTGCTATCTACTCTCTTAATTTCTGTTCTTTTACTGTTTTCTCTCCCTGCTAGCTTTTTTTTTTTCATATTCTCTAATACTCAATAACCCATTGCATCTTAGTGGCTTTATTACCTTGTGTGGGTTGAAATGATTAAAAAAAACCTGTTTAATTTTTGGAAATGAGTTATGGAAGATAATGTGTGTGTATTTCGGATTCTATGTTCTTTGTTTTCATTGGTTTCTCATATATCATTAGAGTGTGTGAGTGTGGGTGTCTCTCTATCTCTCGTGAGTGTGGGTGTCTCTCTATCTCTCGTGAGTGTGGGTGTCTCTCTATCTCTCGTGAGTGTGGGTGTCTCTCTATCTCTCGTGAGTGTGGGTGTCTCTCTATCTCTCGTGAGTGTGGGTGTCTCTCTATCTCTCGTGAGTGTGGGTGTCTCTCTATCTCTCGTGAGTGTCTCTCTATCTCTCGTGAGTGTCTCTCTATCTCTCGTGAGTGTCTCTGTATCTCGGTATCTCGGTATCTCGGTATCTCGGTATCTCATATCTATTTTCATAAGGTAGTATTAGGTTGGTGAAAAAATAATGACGTAATAATTTCATTTTTGACGTATTTTTTAACGTCAAAAAACGACATTATTCCGTCATTATTTTTGCACCAACCTAATATTAATACAAAAAAAAAATAGAAATTTTCTTGTAAGTCAATTCTTTAGAATAATGCATCATATACAGTCTAGGTGAAAAATTCAACTAGAAAAATTGGAAATAAATACAATGTAGAGATCCGTCATAAAAGATCCATTGTATCTGAAATAAATCAATGTTTTGCATCAATTTTTAACATCAACTCAAGATTTTTCTTGTTAAAAAAAAGTTGAACAATTTTAACACCTTCAACATTATGGATAAAAAATAGTGAATTTTACATAGTGTTTTTTTTTTTTTTTTTTTTTTTTTTTTTCATGACTTATTGCAAGCAAAACAAATTTGCAGATTTGGGGGGGGGGAAATGAAAATAAATTCGGAATCAGATGAAAATCTGAAGAATTTTCGTCCTTTATTTAATAGTTATACTTAGTTTAATTTGTAACCTATATAAATGTAAGTAGGAAAAAGCAAATGTTGATCAAATAGCTAGGGTCAAGAAGCTCTGTCCGGAGCCCCAAATCAAGCCTGAACCCCCCTCCCCGTTGGGTGGTTCGGTGGGGCAGTACGTACTGAATCTGGGTCTAAAGAATGCTAATTTGCCAAAATTATTTTAAAAAATGATTTTCCTTTTATTTTCCAAGCAGACATGGCTATTTAAGTATTGCCAGTTTTCACACGAGAGTGAATATGCTGAAAAGTGGTGGAAGAATTTTTGAGAACATCATATATGAAATGCTACTCAAAGAACTTGTAGAATAGGAATGGTCAAGAGGTCTGCAAGCTGTGAGGAAGTGTTTTGGGCATATTATTATTTTTCTTTTCTTTTCCTGTTGTAAAATCATCTTGACATTTAGTACCCCCCTCCAAACACACACGTGATTGAAAAAAGGAATGTATAAATTTTATATCTTATGCCGAAGCATAATTATTAAGTCCCCCTAACATTATCGATAATTCCCTGCAACAATGGCTCTGTCATATTCCAAGTGCAGCGTTATATTCTGTCATTCCAGGTGTGGTGTCATATCCTAGGTATCATATTCTGTCATATTCCAGGTGTCCTATCCCAGGTGTCGTATCCCAGGTATCATATTCCAGGTGAGGTGTCATATTCTAGATATCACTATGTCCTCCACCCCCCCCCCCGACAATGTTTTTCACTATCTTTTTTGTTTTTATTATTTATATCTGGTGAAAAGAGATGAGACTTAAACTATTATGTACTTGTGATGTTGAATTCATACTTAGCTCTTGTCAGTGTGAACTTTTGTTTGATGCAAACAGGGGTGTCTTGTGAAATGTCTATGATTTAACAAGCTGTTTTATCATATATCAGTCTGGGAAAGGATTTATAATATTTCAGCTTTTCTATCTATACAAGGTACGTCCAGAAATGATACAATCTAACCATTTAATATTAAAAGAAAAAAAAAAAAGAAGCCTACTGTTATGGTCCAAGTTCCTTGTACCACGGTGATGGTCCAAGATTAGAACCAATGAAAGAATAACACGAACGCAGGTATGGAATACAAAGATATATTATAAACAGAAATATAATACAAAGAAGTAGAAGTATTAGTAATGACTATCAGATTTGGTTAGAGTGAATTATGTTGTCTCGGCAAGTATCACTATTCCAATGTCCTTACAATATGCTCTCAATTATCTCTCCTCGTCTTACAATCTCCTCATACCTCTTGTGAGGCGTAGTATTTATAATGTCGGGAATAGTGCATTATTATTATGGGTAAGTTCCCATAACCCCTACCTAGGGCAGTGGTGCTGTAGACCAATTGAACTTAATTCCCTTGTAACCTTTACACGCATACAGTGATGAGTAGAAAGAATGAGACACTTCACCAAATAAACAGTTTGCTTAATATTTTTTCTTTTTAAATTTTTTAATTGTTTCACCCCAAGCATCCAAGTCATTTCAAAATGATTGTCGTCCTGTATTCTGTCTGGTGTCATCTCTAATATTGGTTAAATCAAGAAAAGTTCAAGTGGCCAATCTGATTGACCATCTAGAGAGTATCTCGCTGAAATGCTCATCAGGGCCACATCATTGAGAAATAGTTTTTTCTGTCATGAAACGACATGGTGGACATATATAATTTTTTCTGTTTCTGGCTGGTGGCGAAGTTTTAAAAAATAAGAAAATGAGTTATCTGCCTTTAACAGCTGCACTAAAGTGTAGACACCAAACATACTCCAGTGACCTTCTATATATGAAGGTCATTGTAGCTTCTTCCAACAAGCTGCAATTTATTATCATTTACACATCGCTTAAATTATGTATAATTTATAATGTTCAGCACAGATGTGAAGGAATGAGACAGCAAGATGTTACCTTTATGTTACGATGTTTATTTAAAATAAAATGGTTGCTTTGTTTCTGGGGGGTGATGGTGGGAACATCATTCAATAAATAATGCATGACTGAAAAAATCTACAAATTTACCCACCATTTAATGTCCCTAAAATATTTATTGCATATACTCCTTTGCACTACATAATGATTTTATAAAAACCGATCTATTCTTGAACTATAATCCTGGGTATGACTAAACTAAATTCAACAAAATGTCTTGTGATCGGAAGATTACGAGTTTTGAAGATCATTAACCACCTCTTAATTTTTTTTAGGTCCCAGGACAGTACATTTTTATAGCAACATGACCAATAATAGATATTTTTATTGCAACATGACCAACAATAGATATTTTTATAGCAACATGACCAACAATAGATATTTTTATAGCAACATGACCAACAATAGATATTTTTATTGCAACATGACCAACAATAGATATTTTTATTGCAACATGACCAACAATAGATATTTTTATTGCAACATGACCAACAATAGATATTTTTATAGCAACATGACCAACAATAGATATTTTTATTGCAACATGACCAACAATAGATATTTTTATTGCAACATGACCAACAATAGATATTTTTATTGCAACATGACCAACAATAGATATTTTTATTGCAACATGACCAACAATAGATATTTTTATTGCAACATGACCAACAATAGATATTTTTATAGCAACATGACCAACAATAGATATTTTTATTGCAACATGACCAACAATAGATATTTTTATTGCAACATGACCAACAATAGATATTTTTATTGCAACATGACCAACAATAGATATTTTTATTGCAACATGACCAACAATAGATATTTATAGCAACATGACCAGAAGTACATTCTTATAGTGAAATGGCCAACTATACATTTTATTTTATTTCTATTTTTTTTTTTTTTTTTTTTTTTTTATAAATTGGTATCACCCCAAGCAAAGCAGAGCAGCCACTAACATACAAGAGGTTACAGGGTCTGGAAGAATTACGAACAGAAACATTATTAATGAGTACAAAGAGAAACGAGTAATCAGGAGGACAGTAGATAGCGATTAACATTGCATTTAAATTTTTGCAGATTAAAGTTGGCTGAAAAACATGGAGCCAGAAGGGAGTTCCACAAGTGAGCAATGCAAGAAAAGAAACTGTTAGCAACGAAGTTAAGGTTACATCTAGCTAGCGTAGCTACAAATTGGTGAGAACTTGTCGCCAGTTTAGTATTGCACTTAAATTCATAAAGTCTAGGTATGATAGCAAAAAGCAATATTTATTCTGTTATCTACAGAAATGTGGCACAAGGCCGAAAAAGGGGATTGGGGAAAGGACGGTCTTCTTCTGTCTTAACTATAACTTAGCTAGCCGCAAGCACTGACCCACTCGTACAAAACAATATTCCTCACACCAAAACAACACATTCATGCGTACCTTTCTTACTACAACCACCATAATACCTCATTGTCTCTATGAAAATACCATAGCAAAGAGCTCACCTGAACAATTACCATGAAAGTATTTATAGAAAAAAAAACACAGAGAGAGACAACCTTACAGTGATGGAAAAATGTTATAGTGAAACACCCCTATTCTATAGTTAATAGACTCTCCCACCTATAATAAGTAGGTGTAGTAGGAGTAACAAGCGAGTTGGCAGAGTTGGTCAGTCAGTCGATGTTGGACGACCGTTAGTCGGATATTAAAGTATCAGTGACCACAACTAGATTACTGCGTCATTACCTATTATATCAAGTTCCTAACGTTTCGTACGGCGAACCTATTTTAGGACCGACTTAGTACAAAATACAAGCCTCCACTGTGAAACCACTACATAACAATTTGGCGACGAAGGATTCGAACTCATACGGAGGAAGAAAAACCTTTTGCACACTACATAACAGAAAGTGACTAAAGCCAAGACGCCAGATCAGGACCTATAATATTGCTGATTCTTTTTTGGATCTTATCAAGGAGCTCTAGGTAAATAGCAGGAGCAACTGGACCAAATGTGGCAGCAATATTCTAAGCCCGGACAAATTACGATCAAAATAGAGGTTAATATGCTGCAAAGCAAAATCAACCAACCAACTTTCTGAACTACGAACTAAAGTTTCAAACATTTTACCCATCCTCAGATCGGATTTCGCATACTCAGGTCAGGATCTCTGTAAATGTGATCCATTTGTGGATGCTAGTAAAGAAAATGCAATTAAAATATACAATAAAATGCTGTTCAATAAACTGTTTAATAATTCTTCATCATGGTTTACCTGTATGGAAGTGAATGCGTACTGATCAGATGCTTGAAACCGTTGCCTGGTCTTTTAGAAGTATTTTTTTTATAACAATCAGTACACTCAGCATTGCAATGGAAATTTAAGATAAACTTGATTAAGACCCTAACCTGTAGGGCACTTAGGATTTATTCCAAAGGCTTTCTTTGCAGTGAAACTGATTTTATTAAGATGACACTTTCTAAAAATGGATATCCTTTGGATGTTTTGCATTCTGTTATCGTTGATGTCATCAATGACTTTCATAGGGTTAAGCCGCATCTTGTTAAAAAATGTTTGGTTTATTTGCGTCTTTATTGGTTCAATGTTCGAGTAATATTTGGTACTCGACCAATTCTTCCTTCCATTCGTAAGGATGTCCTTCCTCCTCATCATGTTAATTCCGTGATTTACAAATATGAATGTAGTTGTGGACTCTACTACATAGGGAGGGCGTCTCAGTGCTTGGATTTGAGAATAAAGCAACACTCGCATTCCAGGATTTTGAATCCGACTGCCAGTAATAGACGACTAGTTAATACATCCAGGTTGTCTATTGCACCGTCAATTGCTTCGTCCAGCGCGAGGAAAGTTGGCTCTCTGTGCCGCACCAGGAAATTTTTCTCCCCGGAATCGATACTTCAAATATACAAATCAACCATTTGCCCTTGCATGGAGTATTGCTGCCATATATGATCTGGTGCACCTTCTGTTTACCTCGGAGTTCTTGACAAGATCCAGAGGCGTAATATAATTGGCCCTGTTCTGCCATCTCGTCTACAGTTGCTCTCTCACAGACGCGCTGTCACCTCTCTCTTTTTTACAAATACTTTAATGGTAATTGCTCCGATGAGCTGCTTTCACTGGTTCCCAGACTTCATGAATTCAAGCGCCCTATGAGGCTGGCATCCTGCTCTCACCCTTTCACTGTAGAAACTCTACTGTAGCTGTCTTTTCTACTCCATTAGCTTCATGTCTCACACCTCTCGCCTGTGGAACACCCTTCCCAATTACTGTTTCCCTGATAGCTATAATCTCCAACTATTCAAATGTAATGTCAATCGACATCTCCAGTTACCTTGATCTACATGCTATCCTTCCCTTCATCCTTTCTTCTATCACTCCTATCTGCTCTTGCTACAAATCTTCTGCAACCCCCCTGCATCCTAGTGGCTTCATGCCTTGCTCGGGACGCTAAGCTTAAAAAAAAAAAAAAAAAAATTGTTATCTATTGTCTTCTTGATTCCTCTTCGTTTGTTGTTCTCACTCTGAGTCATCCCTTGTGTCTTAGTGGCTTTATTTGCCTTACTTGGAATGTAATGAGTAAAAAAAAAAAGAAAAAAGTTCTTTATTTAGTACATTACTTCAGTTTGCATACCGTAAATATGGGCTTATGACCAAGTGATTATTAGAACGTTTGCTTTTCGACCATGGACCCCGGGTTTGAATCTTGCCATGGTCGATTTGTCAGGAAGATCTCAGTGTGTGACACCTTTGGAAAGTGCCTGAAGTCCAGCTCACATATTGACCCAAGCCTTGTGCATGAAATTGGGTAGACAGAATTATCTGGGAGCTGTCGATGGTTGTGCTCACCCTTTCACTGTAGAAACTCTACTGTAGCCGTCTCTTCTACTCCATTAGCTTCATGTCTCACACCTCTCGCCTGTGGAACACCCTTCCCAATTACTGTTTCCCTGAGAGCTATAATCTCCAACTATTCAAATGTAATGTCAATTGATATCTCTATTTGCCTTGATCTACCCACTATCCTTCTCATCCTTTCTTCTATCACTCCTATCTGCTCTTGCTCCAAATCTTCTGCAACCCTCTGTATCCTAGTGGCTTCCCGCCTTGCTCGGGGTGTAATGCTTTAAAAAAAAAAAAAAAAAAAAAAAAAATAGCAGGAAATGTTTCTGAATTTAGTGTGGACAGTTTTTGTATCTTATCAAGGTCCCACTCTTCATATCACCTCAAGGTTCTAGAGGCCCTATATATCAGATCTCGCAAACCTTCTCTCTGTAAATGGAGGGATTGTTTGCTGGGTCTGAATATTATTGGGGCTCTAGTTTTTCTTGAATCCCCTATTAGTTACCTTCAAATTACACGTTTATTTTAATTCCCAGGAATAAACTTGATAGGACTGGGATGATACCGTTTGTTGTTTTTTTTAGCTATTAAAATTTACATTAAAAATACCTTGTAAAATATGCTTATTCCTTGCCTATATATATATATATACGAGATTATCTCTCCTATTGTGAATGGCAAATGAGGGTCAGTTTTGGATGATGCCTTTTGTTTTACACTTATGCATGCTAGCAGGGGCTATTGTGGAGAAAATCGGGTAAGGGAAAGACATATTTCATTTGTGCTTTCTTAAGTGCGATACTAGCCCAGCCTTGTCTCCGAGATGAGGTACTATGATTATTTATATTTTTTACATTATTCGGGCTGTTATCATCTTCATTGCCATATTCACAATGTTTCAGCCGTTGTACGCTCCAGCCTTCTTCAGTGGTGGACCAAAATACTTGGAGATTTGAGTTAAAGGGAAATAACTGAGGCATCTGGAAGAGGCATTTTTTGAAAAATATATATACTCTCAACATCTCCCGTTGAATTCGACGTATGAGGGTCAAGCAGCTCAGTTCCTATGAACCCGACAGCCCGACACCAGCACATGAGATCTGATTATAGTGATGAAAGTTTTCTGCAGAACCATCTGCACTTTTTGAAGGGCCGAATACAAAGTCCTGGTGCACTACGTGCCACAAGGTCCCCAAACGACCCCCCGCAGGTTTTGAATTCAGAGTTGTCCTTCTAGGCTAGTTGCCATCCAAGGCTATAGAACCCAGTCTGTCATGCTATTTACCCATACCTGGAGGGAGAAGAGGATTCATGCCTTTCCCAAGGGTATTAGCACATAAGTGATTGTAATGGATTTGACTGGAATTCAAACTCAGCTCTCAATCCAAGCTGTTATCCATTACTTCATCGTGCATATATATATATATATATATATAATATATACATACATACAAATATAGATAACTAGACTCGTTTCGAAAAACCCTCGAATTTTTGATTTGCCAATAATCAAATCAATCTCGAGGGGGGGGGAAAGGTTTTAAAAAAAGAAAGAGCTACAAACATGAACTACTGCCGAAAAAAAATTGCACAGATGCAGGTCTGAAGCCCAAAGAAAAAACCCTGATACGAGTAAACAACTAACAAAAGAGTTCAATAGCCGAACTTTCCCTGACGATCCATTTAGGTGAAACCTAGGTAGGTTTGTCTGGCTCCCTAGGTATATATATATATATATATATATTATAATTTTTTTAAAATTTTTTTTTCAGCCAATAAAATCCCACCAGAAGATTTGTTTGCTAGGGCAAATGCTGCAAAAATATTTGGCAAACATAATCATAGATGTGCAATGTATTATGTTTGGACTATTAGAAAATAACAATAATAACGCATTTATATATATATATATATATATATATATATATATTTCACATGCACTGTTTTCATGTCATATGTGATATAAAATGGCATGCCAGAATCAAGAATAGTGCAATACTGAAAACTTGTAACAACATCACATGCATTGAAACCATTCTAGCAAAGATACAACTTAGGTGAGCTGGTCATGTTGTGAGAATGGATGAGCATAGGCTTCCAAAAAAGGTACTGTATGGACAACTACCAAACTCCAGGCATTCAGTTGGATGTCCACTCTGATGCTACAAAGATTAATTGAAAAACAACTTGAAATGCCTTAACTTTGATCTGAAAACCTGGGAGGCCCAAGTATCAAACGGCAACGGGTGGCATAAGACATGTTTCATTAAGTTAAAGGGTTTTGAAGACAGTAGACTGAAGCACCAGGATCAGCTTCGTCAAGCTCTGAAGCAGACACACCATCAGAATCCTGCTTTAACAAATTTCATCTGTCATTTTAGGAGGCACGGTGGAGTAATGGATATTGGCTTGGATTGAGGAATTGGAGAGCCGAGTTCAAATTCCAGTCGAATCCATTACATTCACTTAAGTGTTATTAGGTTGGTGCAAAAATAATGTAGTTTTCTCACATATGTTACTATGTGAGAAAACGACATTATTTTATTATGAATCCTCCTCTTCTTCTCCCTCCAGCTATGGGTAAATAGCAGAACAGACTGGGTTCTATAGCCTTGGATGGCAACTGGTCTAGGAGAAGGACAACTCTGAATTCTAAACCTGCGGAGGGTCGTTTGGGGACCTTGTGGCACATAGTGCACCAGGTCCCTGTAATCAGCCCTTCTTCAAAGTGAGGATGGTCCTGCACGAAATCTTCACCACTATAATCAAATCTCACGTGCTATACATGTGTGTTGGGGACCGCTTATGAATTCCAAATTCCCATGAAACTCCAAATGGTGAATGCCGTTACAGGTACCAGTATCTGTCAGTTTGGCTTTGTTGCCCGCAGCAAGGCTGGGCTAGTATCACACTTAAGAAAGCACAAATGAAATATATCTTTCCCTTACCTGATTTTCCCCACAATAGCCCCTGCTAGCATAAGTTTAAAACGAAAGGCACCATCCAATGCTGACCCTCATTTATCATTCATGAGTCCGCCATATATATATATATATATATAGAGGATTTAATTCCTATATCCCTGTGAGCACAGTTACTCTGGCATTGGTATTACATCAACCTAACCTCTTTAAATCAAAGAGGAAGGTGCTGCCACAGAGTTGTAACCCTCAGGACTGAACAACTTCTCCCATCTAAAATGAAGAGAAACGTAGGTCCACTTACATCACAAGAGCAATAAAAACGCCTCAGTAAACCCTCATTGGCTAAAAGGTTAACTCCTGTACCAAACCTTAGGTATCACAAATTATGGGAGTTACCTCGTTTAAGTAATAATGTACAAATGTATAGGTTTCATTTCTACAATAAGTACAAGTGAAAAGCAAAAGAAAAAAAATGGCATATTTAAGATCAAAACAGAAAAATAGATTTTAGTATAATAGATGTAAAAAAAATTAAAAAAAAAAAAATTTATGTGGCAAGCAGGTAATAACAGATCCTCGGAATTCCTTAAAAGCTTCATATCAGCTTACCTCTGTCATGACCTTTTATTTTGTGGCGCCATTATCGGCATAATGGTGTTTGCCCCACACCTACCTAACACACTAATTTCTATAACTGCTGTCATGAAAAGTCAATCCACCCATCCCTTCTCTGTTACGTACTTTTTGAAAAAAAAAAAAAACCTCTGGGTGATGGAAAATTAGAAAATCCAGTCACTAGTTTTCTTTTTCCGTGTGCCATATCACTACAGGACATTGGTGATCATGGCTTGAAGCTATTTCCTGTCAATTTGTAGCCCTTAATAAATTTTGTCTTTTTGTTATCTCTCCTAAACATTGTTCTGCCAACGATCTACACAAGCTCTTCTATTTGCCATGTCGTTGTAGGACATTGGTGATCATGACTCTTCATAATTTCTTCTCCTTTGTAGCCCATAATAAATTTTGTCTTTATTTTTATCTCTCCTAAACATTGTTCTGCCAACCATCTACACAAGCTCTTCTATGTGCCATGTCCTTGTAGGACATTGGTGATCATGGCTCTCCATAATTTTTTCTCCTTTGTAGCGCTTAATAAATTCTATCTACGGCAGTTTTCATGTAGTTTGCAGCCATTTTGTACTGGCCAGAGTGAGAGCCTATAGCTGGCTGCCACGAATAGGCAGGAAAGTTCTATTGGCCAATGTGAGAGCCAACAGCTGACTGACACGAATGTTAACTAGCATGCTAGCATGCAAAAAAATTGATAGCTGCATTTGTCACAAGTGGGAAAAATTTAAACCTGCATGGCACTTTACTCCAACTGGATCATTCACTTCCTTAAACTCAATGTTGATTCTGATTCCGCAGAACTGGGTTTGGTGTGAAAAAGTATTTGTTGTTAACATTCTTTTTTCATTCGGTTTTTCCAGTTATGAGTCCTTTTTTAAAGCTGATCGTTTTGTGTTCATTTTGTTTAGTTCTTTTTTCGTAACAGATTTAATGTTTAGTATAGAGCTTAGAAAAAATTTGTAGTGTGAGATAGGCAAGAAGTAAGGCATGTAGCAACATCAGCATGGCAAAGAGCACTCCTTTAAAGGCAAGGAAGGGCAAAAATATTGCTAGTGATAGCGATTGCTGTATGAGTTGTACGATTTTTGAATCAAGCACGGGCAACGCCGGGTCATGCTGCTAGTTGGAAATAAATCCCATGCTGTGACATGTGATAATCACTGTCATCAGCGATAATATTAAACCAAGACTTCAATTTTTTTAATTATTGTTGTAGCATACCTACGGACGATATTGGGTATGTCCCTATTCACATAAATATAGTAGTAAATGTTGGTCTTCAGTTGGAGATTCATTGTGGCATTCACTTGACTCTCTATGGGCTCGGATATCCCACATTAAATTTGGCCTTGTGCCACATCTGTCCACATGGGGCGGTTAGTAGATATCCTGTAGTTGGAGATTCATCGTGGAATTTACTTGACTCACTTCTAGCATTTGACTACTTCTTCTTCGCGCCACTGGCGAATCTTATATGCGTTGTTCTTGTCCTAAGTATTATCATTCATTGCCAACCTTTGTTTGATTATTCTATTCAGTAACCTTCCCTAGGTTACAACAATTATAAAAAAATATCTTCTCAAAAATAAAACTTTCCTACCATTTCTAAGGTATATGTTTACGTTTATGGTTTTCTGAATCTTTTTAGTAGTGCACTCCGCCTTGTGGTGAGCCATAGATCATGTGGCCCACTGTTTGATAAAGGTTGCACATGCCTGTACTAGGCTAAGGGTGGGAAAATAAATTATGAGACTGGCCACTGAAAAACTGAAGCAATGCAGACAACCCAAGATGGAGTAAACTCCAAAAACTATTTCTGTCTATATCTCTGAAATGAGGTATTATGATTATTTATATAATTTACATTATTCGGACTGTTATCCTCATCTTTATTGCCATATTCACAACATTTCGACTGCTGTACACTCCAGCCTTCTTCAGGTGATTGCAATTTTGACTTTTTATTAAGAGAATGTAACTTAAACGAAAAAAATTCTTGAGAGTGCAGATAATGAATTTTGCCAAAATGTAAATTTGCACTGCAGATTTTTTCAAATATCACCTTGATTAAAAGAAATATTCTTTTCCCAAGCCAACATACAGGACTATAAAAAAAAAATTTTAAGAATTAAAAGAAAATGGTTGAATTCAAGACGTTCTATTATTTAAAATACATAATATAAAGTGTTTCATTAAGACGGATTATATATAAAGGTGTTTCATTAAGATGGATCAAAGTCAGCAGTAAATAAATCAGTGTTACTGGTGAAAATTTATTTATTTCTCTATTGGATCATGCTATTTAAGTCATGGCAATTATGTGTAAAAAATAATATCGCCCAAATGTCGCCAAATCTGAAAGAAAAAGAAAAAAAATCATTAGATGACTAAACTTAATTTACATTTAAAATCAGTCCAAGTTATTGGAACACCTTTTAGTACTTTTAACTCTAGACCTAGAATTACATAACCGTTGCGAGGACTTTGCTAACGAATCTTTTTAAATTAATGTACCCTGCACATTAAAACTATTAAAGGACTGAAAGCGAATTACTGAACTCTGGTTGTTTGAATGTTAATCTTTCCATGGTTGAAATTGCCAAAGACTTGAGTTGTTAAATCTGAAGGAAAAAACTATTAAAAGACTGGAAGTGAATTACCTGGTGGAAAATTAGACAAGAATAAAACTAGAAAATGGTCTCATAAAATCTGATTTTCCTGTAGAGGAACTATTTTTTTCATCTATAAAACCAGAGCGTGGAGGATGTAACCTGCTGTTTTTGTTGATCCGGAGATAGGACATTGTTTGGAGTAGAAGAAACGAACTTGGACGCTTGTTTAGATAAATGACCAACGATTTATTTTTATATACAAGTTATAAATACGTCTCTTGTATGTGGTATACTGTAGCGGATTGAATGCGCGGTGTACTAGGTGTGAAGTGAGTGTGTGAAAAAACAGTTTGCTTAACCCCAGCTGACTGCTTGATAGTTGTTTGATTGTTAATCTTTCCATGGTTGAAATTGCCAAAGACTTAAGTTGTTAAATCTAAAAGAAAAAAAAAATCATTAGACGCTTAAACTTAATTGACATTTAAAATCGGTCCAAGTTGTTGGAACAGCCTTATAGTCATCCAAGGTTATAGAGCTCTTGTTATATTTAATTTGTGCATTTCTATGTCTTCTTGGAAAAGATAATGATGTGATTTCTTGTTGCCTTCAACACAGTTTTGATGTCAGAGTTTCCCTTTTGCTAGGCAGCCTGTCGCCCAATACTGGATAGCCCAATCTACTCAGCAAATTAACCTCTGAGATTCTTGCCTTCTACTGGAGTATTAGTGCTTTACAGCCACATCCTGTTGAAAAACCGGTTCTTATACAATCACCGAAGTTAAGCAATGTTAAACCATGTCAGTACCAAGATGGTTGACTGCTTATAAATACCAGAGGGTGTGACCATAGATCTGTGGGTGGGGGTATAATGATAATGGCTGGCAACTTGAAATTGGAGAGAAGAGTTCCAATTCCAGTCAGGTTCATTGTGTTGATTTATGCACAGATAACCTTGGGGAAAGCTATGAATCCACCTCTTCTCCCCCTCATCTTACAGCCGCATCACGTTGAAACACCAGTTCATGTTCACCAAAGTTAATCATGTTGAGCCTGAAAATCTTCCAAACATAAAATATGCTTTTCTGAAATTTTATTTTAGGAATATTAGCTTATTTAAAGTATAATTAAACTGATTTGAAATAAATCCAACTTACTTTAAGTTTCATCATCATCATCCTTCAAACTCCCTATGGTTGGTCGGAACTCCATTGACAATCCCTTTCCACGCTGTTCGGACCTGCATTGCTGTCCCCAGATCCCCAATCTCCAATGTATCCTGGGTAAGATGTTAAACTACGTCCAGCAGCAAGGCCTCTGATCAGGAGGTTTTGAGGAGCATAGAACCACCTCTTAATTGCTGGTGTTCCCAGGGCCACCCTGACACCTGTTTGGGTCCCAGCTATGGGCAAATAGTTAACTATTACCAGTAATACTTTTTTGAAAAAAAATTATTACCAGCAATACAATTTTGAAGGAAATATATTAGCAGAACAGATTTTTGACAAAACAAAATATTACCAGCAATAAAAATTTTTGTCGGCATTGAATAACCCATTGAGGTTGATATGCTGTAAAACAAAATAAACCAAACCAATCTAAACCGAAGAATACATATTCTATTCATACGAATCTATCCTAAAAATCTTGCCAGCATTAAATAACCCATTGAAGTTGATATGCCATAAAACAAAATAAACCAAACCAAACCCAATGTCCAACCTTGAATCTCGAGCTATGGTATCTGGGAAAGTCAATTTTTGTTTGAAGACATTTTCAAAAGGATGCCATAGGAATAAGGATGAGACGACTTCCCTGTCCGCTCAGTGGCACGGCTTCGCAAACTAATCATTTTTGTTTGAGCTTGGTGTCAGTTCTCCCTAAATAGTGTTAAGTGTTGCATGGGTTCTCCAACTGATGTTCTCGATTTTTCTGAGTAGATTTGTATATGCTCCTTTCAGTCATCTTTCAAGACAAACAGATAATGTCAAAATTTCTGATCCATACAGTGGGAATGGTTGAGTCAATGTTTGAATGGTTTGGACTTTTAAAGAATATGGAAGGTTTGAGCGCCAAAGACCTTTAAGTTTGCAGGGGATTGAATGTTGATTAACCAATTTATAAAGGTTAAACGGGTCTCAATTCAATCTGAAATATTTCTGCTTTCAACAAATGTAACAATAAACAATAAACAAACAAGAGAAATAACAAATTTGACAAATCAATGCAACAACAACAATAGAAATTTGTTTTATCAATGCCAAAAGTTGTGTTGATGCATTGAACTGGAATTATTGTTGAATTTGTGTACAACTGTTTTGTTGTTTGTTGCATAGATGTTTAAATTTAATTCAACCTCCTTTCTTCGGGTGTTTGAGATAGTAATGAAAGTTTTTGTGGAAAGTATGTGTGTTGAATAAATTGTTGGATGAAAATTCTGTAAGTGAATATTAACTTTGTTAAAATTAAACAGTTTCTTGGGAGCTGAATTTTAGATGTAAATTGGTTTCCGATTCACAGTTATTCCGAAGTTATCTCCCTTTAATTGTAGTCCCTTTGTTTAGAAAGTGATTTTGAATTGATATGAACTTTTAAATATAGTATGTTCAGTTACCAAGTGTTGATATTAGTAAAGTTTCAATGAACTTATGGTATGAAATAATTTGCTTTGCGAGTTGGTGAGTGAATGTTCTTTTCTGCAGGCTGGAATTATGTTCTGAAGAAATCTTTAACCCGAGAATCATAAATTCAGGAGACAGTTGGGTGCTTGTAAATTTCTCACCAGCACGAATGTATGATGTTCGCTGGACGAGTGAGTGTTGAGTCATCCACTGGCAGGTGAGATCGAAACTGCTGTGTGGATGAGGGAGAGTCTGGAAGGCTGCGATAGGAAAACTTTTAACTTCCAGCATGGAGCGATGAGTTTGTATAAAAACGTTGAAGTCACAATGCTCAGTGTGTTGAGTGAATGAATCTTCTGAGATTATGCTAAGAATTAGCCTTTAGCTTAAGTCAGGATGGAGTGACGTGAATTTGTTTGACAAGTTGGTTGCCATTGCTATCTCGCTGTCAAGATGCACTCGTGTGTTGAATTTATTAAGTTCTTGATCACATGATCGGCTCGAGAACACATAACCAGATTTTGGTTTAGCGTGTACAAAATTTTATGATCCACTGAATTATGGAAGTTGGGTTCTACAAATTAAAAATATCACATAAATGCATTTTTTTAATGCAACTGTAGCTGTTTCTTTAAGATGTTGACAGCTTGAATGACAGATGGATGCTTATCTAATTTTTTTATACAGTGGCTATATCTGTAAAACATAACTGAAGAATATAATGTGAGTGCTTTTTAATATAATTTTTAACTACCTAGTAATCTTAAAAGTTTAGGAAAACATTCTCTGTAATCTAATGTTTTATTGAATTTTAGATACTTTGACTTTAAATTTACTATGTTAATCACACTTATTTTCTGATAATGTTGTGAATGGCCATCCATATCAACAAAAATTGGCACGTTTATACATAGAAAAGAAATTCAAAAGTATATTTAAAATATTGGGGTTGATAAGCTTTTCAATTTATGATTAGTAAATATAATTTTTTACTTTATGCATTTCACCCCAAGCAAGGCGGGAAGCCACTAGCATGCAAGGGGTTACAGAGGATTTGGAGCGAGAGCAGATAGGAGTGATAGAGGAAAGGATGAGGAGAAGGATAGTGGATAGATCAAGGCAACTGGAGATGTCGATTGACATTACACTTGAATAGTTGGAGATTATAGCTCTCAGGGAAACTGGAATAGGGAAGGGAGTTCCACAGGCGAGAGGTGCGAGACATGAAGCTATTGGAGTAGAAGAGACGGCTACATTTAACAGTTTCAACAGTGAAAGGGCGAGAGCGGGATGCCAGCCTCGTATGGCGCTTGAACTCATGAAGTCCGGGAACCAGTGAAAGCAGCTCATCGGAGCAATTACCATGAAAGTATTTGTAAAAAAGACAGAGAGAGGCGATGGCATGTCTGTGAGAGAGCGACTGTAGACAAGATGCCAGAACAGGGCCAATTATATTGCATATCTGCCTCTGGATCTTATCAAGAACCCCTAGGCAAACAGAAGGGGCTCCAGAATATATATGCAAGGGCGAATAACAATATTACCTAACAGGTCAAAGTAATGCAGAAATTTAAGAGATTTGAAACTTTATAAACTATTTTAATTAAAAAAAAGTTAAAACAATTCTTATGAAAATTCATTATTCATTGAAAACATTTTTTTTTTTTTTTTTTTTTTTTAATATATCTTATAAAAGTAATTAAAAGCTTTTTCTAGTTTTTGTGGAAAGTATGTGTGTTGAATATATTAGTTTTATTGCATTTTTATTTTACAAATCAGAGCAGATATTTTGTAACTGGTGTTTCTGTTCTACAGAAATAATTGATGATTTAAATTCTCCAATGAGTTCTGATTTTTAACTAATATTAAGGGGGTGAAAATTTTATTTCTTGAAATTTCATATAAAATACGCAGTGGGGGGTAACATATGTTGGTGGGGGAATTTACCAAGATTTTCTGAAAAAAAAAAAACCATTTCTAAAATTTCATTTGTGAATAAGTCCTGAAAGTTTCATTAGTATTAAATTAAAATTTCAACCGGTAATTTGATCAGGTCTACGGTTGAGCTCGGGACGTATGGTTAAAAAATGGTTAAATATTCTTCTCTTGCTATTTTTTTTTTTTTTTTTTTTTTTTTATGGCAGTGGAGACTTCTGGGGTTATTGGCCCCGTTCAATGGCATTCCTTCAGTGTGTTGGCAGGGTGGTCTCTCGATTAAGGGATGAGCCTTGTGAAATGGAGTGGCTCTTGTAGTGTGTCTCACTGCCGATGGTTCGAGGTAATGCTTTCTCCATCATTGTGGCTGGCAGAGGATAGCAAAAAAAAAAAAAAAGGAACATTAGGTTGGTGCAAAAATAATGACGTAATAATGTTGTTTTTTGACGTATTTTTTAACGTCAAAAAACGACATTGTTACGTCATTATTTTTGCACCAACCTAATATGTTACTATGTGAGAAAACGACATCATTTTTGCACCAACCTAATACTTTTTTTTTCAATAAATCTGCCAATTATTTGATTTTTCTAAGAATTTTCAAATTGATATATTTTTTTTCCACCGCGAAAAAGATGCTCTTTGGATTTTGCTGCTGATGTAAAAGAAAAAAAAAAAAACAAGATTTTTAACCAATATTTTGAACATTCTAAAAAGGATTAAAAAAATATGATTCAGTAATCAAAAAAAATACTTGGATCTTTCCTCTTAGTAATAACAAAGATTTTGATAAAACTTTTTCATAAAGTTTGCGGCATTTTTTCATCATGGGATGCTCTTTTTTAGTGAATCAGTGGAGGTACCTAGTTTCATATGTTTAGGTTTTATTACAATTCTAATCATCGCTTTTTAAAAGAAACATTGCCGAGGTGTGAAGGAAGTTAAAATAATAGTGACTTAATAGTGGTGTTAATGGAAAAACTCCTTTTTTTTTTTTTTTTTTTTTTTTGACGTCTGGTACAATCACATTGTTATTTTAGTTGTCTGCTTTTATTTAAGGGTTCATTTCCCCTTCAAAAAAAAAGTTTTAAAAATCACTGCCTTTATTTACACCTTGTGTGTCCTTTTCTGTTGAATAAAACCTAAATTGCCCAAACGTATTTTCTTCAGTCTCATCATTCGCTGTCCTCCTCTACGGCAGCAAATGTTGGACGGTCTTCTCAAAGACGAAGAAGAGTCTCAAGGTTGACGGAGATATTGTTCTACAGAAGGATGCTGAGGATTTCATGGACTGAGCGTGTTAGCAATGATGAGGTCTTGGAATGAATGCAAACAAGGAGGAAGCTTATACTTAACATCATGAAGAGGCAGATGAAATTTCATAGGCACATAATGTTATAGTGGCACACCCCTATTCTATAGTCAATAGACTCTCCCACCTATAATAAGTAGGAGTAGTAAGAGTAATGGGTTGGTCGGTCAGTCAGACGAGGCTTTGCCGAAGGGCAAGGTTTCGTCCGGGGAGGTAGACAGGCATTGAACCCGTCTAGGCAGGTTCAAAAAGGCTATATTTTTGGCAGAGCCTACAGGCTTGGAGATACCCACATTAAACCGGCCTTGTGCCACATTTTATCCTCGTGGGTGGATAGATAAATACCGACAGTGAGACAGAGACTCTCTGTAACTGTCGAACTCTCTGCATTAGCAGAGAGGAACCCGGACGAGGCTTTGCCGAAGGGCAAGGTTTCGTCCGGGGAGGTAGACAGGCCATGAACCCGTCTAGGCAAGTTCAAAAAGGCTATATTTTTGGCCGAGCCTATGGGCTCGGAGATACCCAAATTAAACCGGCCTTGTGCCACATTTTATCCTCGTGGGTGGATAGATAAATACCGTCAGTCAGTCAGCAGTTAGTCGAATACTAAAGTATCAGCGACCACAACTAGATTACTCTGCGTTATACCTATCATATCAAGTTCCTAATAGTTTGTACGTCGGATCTATTTTAGGGCCAATTCAGTATAAATACAAGCCTCCACTGTGACATCACTCCACAACACATGAGAAACGAGGGCTTGGAGAATCTGGTCGAACAGAGGGAAAAGAAAGACGAGGGAAAGCAACAAAGAAAGACAGGTCGAACAGAGGGAAAGAAAGACGAGGGAAAGCAAGACATGGCATACCTGGCAGGCATAAGCAAGTCGATGAGAGAACATGGTCTGGTCGAGGGTATAAGAGTGATGAAAATTATTGAGAGCTACAAGGGATGGGGAGAAGTGAAGAGCCATGATCGCCTCTGTCCTGAAAGGACACGGAACATATAAAGAAAAGAAGGTCCAAGTTTACTAAGTGAAGTTTGTATACGAGTGAAAATTGCTCGAGTCCGTGGAAGAAATTTTATAGACCTTGCCTGAAGTTTAAGTAGTTTTTTGCAGAGGAATGGTGGCGTAGTGGACAGTGGCTCAGATTGAGGAATCAGAGAGCCAAGTTCTAATTCCAGTCAAATGCATTGCATTAACTTACGTGCTAATACCCTTCAGAAAGATATTAATCTTCTTCTTCTTCCCCCAGATATAGGCAAATAGCAGGACAGACCGGGTTCTATAACCTTGGATGGCAACTGGTCTACCACAAAATGAAATGGCAACCTACTGTTGTGGGAGTGGGGAATCGGCCTCGTCAGTCATGTATTGAAAGATACATGATCACCTAAGTATGTATTATGCATGGCATATAACTGACTGAAATTCACTTATGTGCTAATACCCTTGTCAAAGGTATGAATCCTCTTCTTCTCCCCCCAGCTATGGGTAAATAGCAGGACAGACCGGGTTCTATAGCCTTGGATGGCAACTGGTCTACCACAGAAAGAAATGGCAACTTACTGCAGTTAAAAAAAAAAAAAAAAAAATCTACCGCGTCAGTCATGTTGACTGAAAGATATATGATTGCCTAAGCGTGTATCACACATGGCACGCAAAGACGAAACATTTCCGAATTCAGCTGAAATATGGTGGTGCTTGCCATCTGTAGGCCTCATGTGAAAGTTTATTCTGTATGCCATATTTTTGACTCTATGTTGATCGTTCAACTGGTTAGTGCTGTCAAGTGTCATAGACCTACATTTCTCTAGAAATGGATCCTCTACAAGAGATAAAACTTAATCAATCTCCCTTGACAGGCCTTTTTGGAATGCCCCTGACATCAGGGTTTAACATATCTTTAGGTGCAATGGAGGGGTGGTGCATGAATATTGGGAAAGCCCCCCCCCCCAACAATGGAGTTGGGTATTTTATATTTATTAACATGATCTCAAGTGATTTTGGTATAACCAATTAAATGTTCTAAACAGACCTGGTTGCCTGGGTGGGGAGATTGAGTGTGCCTGCTTCTCCTCAGTACCAAATTCCCAATAATCATTTGCCTCTACTCTTGTAAAAACAATGTAAGCCAATTTTAGTGAGTAAATTCTTATTCGTGGCACCCCGAGCTTTACTACTGTCAAAGAAAGTAGTCTGGCGACGGGCCTGGTTCTAAATCATTGCAATATTGGAATTATAAGTTTTTTTTTTGTTTTTGTTTTTGTAAAAATGAAGATTCAGTTACTAAATTTCTAAATTTAAAAAGAAATTTTTAAACTTACCTCTTATTTCTGAAAAACTTGACTTTTATTTATTTCTGAAAAAGCTCACTTTTTCTTTATTTTTGAAAAAGCTCACTTTTTCTTTATTTTTGAAAAAGCTCACTTTTTCTTTATTTTTGAAAAAGCTCACTTTTTCTTTATTTTTGAAAAAGCTCACTTTTTCTTTATTTTTGAAAAAGCTCACTTTTTCTTTATTTTTGAAAAAGCTCACTTTTTCTTTATTTTTGAAAAAGCTCACTTTTTCTTTATTTTTGAAAAAGCTCACTTTTATTTTTTAAATTAAACTTTTGTTTATTTATTTTTTAAGATTAACTTTATTCATTTTAATGATCAGTAAGCAACTTTTTTTATCTATTTTTTTATTTTTATTTTTTATTTTTTTTACAAATTTCAATTAAAAAAAAAAAAAAAAAAAAATGCTGCAATATAAGACTGTATTTCTCCACTAAAAAATGTTGTTAGTTTTACCATGTGTATTTTTGGGTGG
Source organism: Acanthosepion lycidas (assembly GCA_963932145.1). Classification (NCBI taxonomy): domain Eukaryota; kingdom Metazoa; phylum Mollusca; class Cephalopoda; order Sepiida; family Sepiidae; genus Acanthosepion; species Acanthosepion lycidas. The sequence continues at coordinate 49,294,232 of OZ010614.1, forward strand.
GTTAGGCAAGTCTGCAGGGAGAGCTTAGAGAAAGGAAAACAAACAAATGGGGCAGGGTGGTAGAGAAAATTTTTTTCACTGGTGTTGATTAGTATGTGAAAAAAAATGGATTAAAAAGTCATTTCAGGAAAAGTATCACATCTCCTTCTTGAAAACAAAATGTTTACGTTTACTTTTAATAATGACCTGAAAGTTATGACGATGTTTACAATATTTTGCGAGTTAGGTGCGTTGTTATATTTCACTTGTTGCTACCCGAGTCTTTTCCTTTTTTTTTCTGTCTTGCTTTGAGTGTGTCTTCTTTTTCATCTAGAGGCACAGATTTTGTGGTTTTCAAGAAATGCAGGTAACCTATTTTTCAAAAACAAAACAAAAAAAAAAAAAAAAAAAAGAATCTGGCTTATTATGAGAAACCATTTTTATTTTTTATCATTTTTCGCCAACAGATGACTGACTAATAATCGTCGAGCCAAGTTCAAATTTCTTTCAGTTAAATTTGTTGTATTCGCTTCACCACGCTTACTGCATGTTTGGAGAAGACGTGGATGAATCTCTCCTTGTTTTTTTTTTTTCTCTCTCTCACTCTTTCTACCTCTTTCTTGCTGTCTCTGAGTCTCTCTTTCTCTCACCCACACACTCGTTATCTCTCTTTCTCTCACCCACACACTCGTTATCTCTCTCACCCACACACTCGTTCTCTCTCTCTCTCTCTCACACTCGTTCTCTCTCTCTCACACTCGTTCTCTCTCTCTCACACTCGTTCTCTCTCTCTCACACTCGTTCTCTCTCTCTCACACTCGTTCTCTCTCTCACACACTTGTTCTCTCTCTCACACACTTGTTCTCTCTCTCACACACTTGTTCTCTCTCTCACACACTTGTTCTCTCTCTCACACACTTGTTCTCTCTCTCACACACTTGTTCTCTCTCTCACACACTTGTTCTCTCTCTCACACACTTGTTCTCTCTCTCACACACTTGTTCTCTCTCTCTCTCTCTCACACACTTGTTCTCTCTCTCTCTCTCTCACACACACACACGCTCGTTCTTTCTCTCTCTCTCTCACACACACACAGGCTCGTTCTTTCTCTCTCTCTCTCTCTCTCACACACACACAGGCTCGTTCTTTCTCTCTCTCTCTCTCTCTCACACACACACAGGCTCGTTCTTTCTCTCTCTCTCTCTCTCTCTCTCTCACACACACACAGGCTCGTTCTTTCTCTCTCTCTCTCTCTCTCTCACACACACACAGGCTCGTTCTTTCTCTCTCTCTCTCTCTCTCTCACACACACACACAGGCTCGTTCTTTCTCTCTCTCTCTCTCTCTCTCACACACACGCTCGTTCTTTCTCTCTCTCTCTCTCTCTCACACACACGCTCGTTCTTTCTCTCTCTCTCTCACACACACGCTCGTTCTTTCTCTCTCTCTCTCACACACACGCTCGTTCTTTCTCTCTCTCTCTCACACACACGCTCGTTCTTTCTCTCTCTCTCTCACACACACGCTCGTTCTTTCTCTCTCTCTCTCACACACACGCTCGTTCTTTCTCTCTCTCTCTCACACACACGCTCGTTCTTTCTCTCTCTCTCTCTCACACACGCTCGTTCTTTCTCTCTCACACACACGCTCGTTCTTTCTCTCTCTCTCACACACACACACACACACGCTCGTTCTTTCTCTCTCTCTCACACACACACACACAAACGCTCGTTCTTTCTCTCTCTCTCTCTCACACACACACACACACACACACGCTCGTTCTTTCTCTCTCTCTCTCACACACACACACACGCTCGTTCTTTCTCTCTCTCTCTCACACACACACACACGCTCGTTCTTTCTCTCTCTCTCTCTCTCTCGCACATCCACAAACTCGTTCTTTTGCTCTCTTTCACACACACATACACACACATTCTCTCTCTCTTTCAGAAACGCACGCACACACATTCTCTCCTTCTCTCTCTCTCATCCTTTCTCTCATACTCTCCCTCACACTGTTTCACACATGCACACACACATTCTCATTCTCTCAAATAGTAGGGCACATTGTACATCTTGGTAGGGCAACTGGTCTAGAAGGACAGCTCTAAATTAGAGGGAATTGGGAAACCTCTTCACTATTCTCCCTCAGAACTGTCAAGGTATTTTGCAGAACTTACAGGGGGCGGGTGTACAAACAACAAAAAAAAAAATCTAAGTAAAACATGATCACCTATGCCCTTAACAGATGTGGGATGTTTTTTTTTTTTCATCTTCCATTCAGAAATTGTTTAGCCATTTTGAATATCTCCAACACTTGTATCACCATGATGTAAATTGTCAGTCAATCAGTAGTGTTCTTATTTCCCATGTGAACACTCTCCAGTGTGGTTACTCGGTCACCACTCGTATGTCATTGAGTGGCCTTGCGCACCATGTGATCATTGTATTCTCAAGTCGTGTGCAGATTTTTCTGGCAAAATGAATCGTCCAGGTCTGTTATCCACCTTAGAGTCCAGATTTAGTTCCTTGCTATTTTGGGTTATTACTGTTGAAAGTGAAGAGATTATGGAGAGTGGGTGAGATTAAGGTGAGCGTGATAAGGCATCTGATAGTGATCCTAAAAGATATAGCCTGAAGTAATTTTAGGATAAATGTGCAAGGTTCCAAGAGTGAGTTTTTGGGAGATTACAGTACTTTTTCCCTAGGTAGGCCTTTTTTAAATAAATTCTTCGTATTTATTAGCTAATTACATTGATAGCCTTCTTTGTTGGTACAGAAAAACAAAGCCTTACTTGTGGGTGTGGGGCATTCATATTGATGGATCAGGTGCTGTGGTGTACTGGAAGAATGTGTTCTGTATCGTGTGCAGACTGCACACTGAATTTCATCTTCAAGTTTGTGTGAAACAATTTTCGTTACATCGAGGTAGCCTTTTCTGTGTAGACAGAAAAAATGGCTGCTAGGACATAATGTGATCAGTATTTGAATATATATTGATTGATCATCACCAGTCCTTTGACTGCTTCAATCATCCGGGGTGGGGAGTGGGGTGGTCCTAAGGATAAAAGAAACAGACAACCCCCTGTAGGATGATTTGTTGGCAGTGGTTCTCAGGAGTTCTGGCATTGTCATGTCCATCCGCTCTTTGATGTTATCTGACCATTTTTTATGTTGGCGTCCCTTTTGGGATTCGCCTTCAACAGTGCCTTGCATGGTGATCTCAGAAAGGTTATTATGCCATGTGATGTAGCCAAACCATGACCTCTCTCCGAATCTTCGGAGATTCCTGTCGGCCCACAAGATTTTTGACCTTGGTCCATGTGGTTTGGTGAGTATGCAGTGCCTTTAAACATTGATCTGAGAAAACAGTTCTGTACAGATGATAGTTCTGACATTTCTAAACAAGCACGCATGACCTCCATACAAGAGTCTAGATTTGACGAGGCTGTTTAGGAACATGACTAGAGTTTTTGCATTAATACTTTTGAATGAGCTGGACACCATGCATAAAGATATACAAGAGTCTAGAACCACAAAATGTAAGATAATGAAGATGGTTCCAATTTAGGAGAAAGCAAAAGCAAGCCTCTTACTGTGATGGTCCAATTTATAGGACTAATTATGAAGATTTGAAATGCGTGTCGTGCCTGGACGAAACTAGAAGAAAGAGGACACCGGAAATCCTTGGGCGGTGAAGATTTGGGGCTGTATCCTAATAAACAAGGGACTGCTAAGAGGGGTAACCAATAGAGACTGTGTAACATGACAGGCGACATTATCACAAATAACAGACTTTGAGAGCCGATAATTTACATGGTAGATTGTTTTAACCCTTTAACATTCAATACTTATGAATGTTGAATGCTAAATGGTTAAAACCAAAAAAAAAAATGTATAAGTGCTTTGGATAGGCAATGTTTTCCTCCTCCCTCTCTGAAAATAGAATGTTTCTTTGAAAACTTTCCCAAGTTAAAAAGGTACATGTCAAAGAAACGGTTATTAATTTTTATGGGAAGAAATTTTTTTTAGCATTTCCAGAGCAGTGCCTCGACCTTCACTGAAATAACTTTCTTCTCCGTCTGCCTACCTCAGCATCAAACTTCAAGGTTCATTGTTTGCTGTTGTTGATGTGGAAAGTTTAAACATAATACAAGTCAGCAGAGTTGTTTTAGTTCCGAGCAGTTTGTTTTTAGTGTGTAAAGAAAGAAAAACAATTCTGCAATTCCAACCTGATCCTACTTCTGTTTATTTTTTTATTTTTTTGTTTTTTTTTAAAAATCATTTCACCCGAAGGAAGGAATCGAACATGAATCCGTCATGGACTGACATGCTATACCATTTATCTACAGAGGAAGTATCTGGTTAGCAAAGTCAAATTTCTGTTTTGTGGAGGATACTAGTTCGAGTCCTGCCAGAGGACACAGATTTTTTTTAATGAGATTTCTCAGTCAAGCCAGTAAATGTAGTTAGTATGTTTATGACTTTATTTAAATAATTGTATCTATAAAAATAAAATAAACTATAATCTAAAATATATATATATATATATATATATATATAGAGAGAGAGAGTATAATCTATAAAATCTATATCTATATATATATATATATATATATATAGAGTATAATCTATAAAATCTATATATATATATATATATAAATATATATATAATGGATAAACTATAATATATATATATATATAATGGATAAACTATAATATATATATATAATGGATAAACTATAATATATATATATATATATAATGGATAAACTATAATATATATATATATATATATATATATATATATATATAAACTATAATATATATATATATATATAAACTATAATATATATATATATATAAACTATAATATATATATATATATAAACTATAATATATATATATATAAACTATAATATATATATATATTATAGTTTATATATATATATATATATAAACTATAATATATATATATATATATATATAAACTATAATATATATATATATATATATATAAACTATAATATATATATATATAAACTATAATATATATATATATATATATATATATATAAACTATAATATATATATATATATAAACTATAATATATATATATATATATATATATATATATATATATATATATATATATATATATAACTATAATCTATAAAATCTATAAGAATAACGTAATAAGCAGAAAATATATTAAAGTAATGGTTGGGCGTGGTTCATTACTTTTCATTTTTTTTTTTTTTTTTTTTTTATACACTTCACATTGGTGTAAATTTTTTCTGTATTGTTTGTGTTTATGTGTGTTTTTCCCCATGTGAGGCCATGTGCCCAACTGTGCAAATACATTGTGTGCATGTAGGGTGTCATGAACATTTGTCGTTTTTTTTTTTTTTTTTTTTCACTTTACACTCGCTATATATTTTTTTTTTTTTTTTTTTTTTTTTAAACATTTAACCCCAAGAAAGGCAATAAATCCACTATGATGCAAGTGGTTATGTGGTGTTAGTGAATATGAGAAAAAATATTATTAAGGAGAGAACAATTAAAGAAAAAGACATAAGAAAATGATTCACGTTGTTTCATTAAGATGGATTATATATGAGGGTGTTTCATTAAGACAGATCAAGGTCAGCAGTAAATAAATCAGTGTTATTGGTAAAAATCCATTTATTTCTCTATTGGATATTTAAGTCAGGGCAATTTTGTGTGAAAAATAATATCACCAAATGTTTGCCAAATCTGAAAGAAAAAGAAAAAAAAAATCCTTAGATGCTTAAACTTAATTTGCAGTTAAAATTGACTCAAGTTATTGGAACACCCTATATTTAAATTTTTGGAGACCAAAGTTGACTGCACAGCAAAAAGCCGGAAGAGATTTCCACAAGCGAGAAGTGCAAGAGAAGAAACTGTTAGCATAGAACTTACAGCTGCATCTAGCTATTTTAACTGTTAAATGATGAGACTTTGCCATCATTCTAGTACTGCACTTAAATTCATAGAGCCTAGATACTATAGCGGAACGTTCATCAAAACAATTACCCTAAGTGTTTATAGAAAAGGCACAGGGAAGCTTCATTCTGGAGGTTGGAAAGTGATTGAAGCTGAGATGTCAGGTCAGGACCAATAACATTGTGGATTGTTCTTTTAACACTCATCATAGATTCAACTATAGTTACCAGAAATTTACAACATTTTGAAAATCTACAAATTTTACATAGTTGGAGATTTCCAAAACTATATCCCATAATACCAAAGACGCATCAAGTTGATAAGGTGTCATGCACTGATGAACAAAAAACTCAAAGTATTGTATTGCTTGAGAAAATTAGACAAATAAGACAGTGAAAGAAAATCAGACATTTTTTTTTTTTATTATTAAATTAACTCTTTTTAGGTAGAGAAAATCTCGAGGGTAGTTCTTGAATGAAAGTGCAAAATCAAGGAATGTTCATAACAGAATGTCTATGTAAAGAGTGAAGGAGAAAATATTAGTCCGAGAAGGCGGTCTCCTGGAGGTTAGCATCAGCCATGCAGATGAAAGATAAAAAGGGTTCTCTTAGTGTTTCAATAGAAGAGTGAACAGAAAGAAAGTCGATAATGATTGACATTGCATTTAAATTTTTGAAGATCAATGTTGACTGGAAAGCAAGAAGCCAGAAACGGAATTCCACAAGCAAGAGGTGCAAAAGAAGAAACTCTCAGCATAGAACTTACGGTTACAGTTAGCCATTTCAACAGTAAAATGATGAGACTTTGCCGCCAATCTTATACTGTGCTTAAATCCATAAAGTCTAGCTATCAGAGAGGAAAGTTCATCAGAATAATTACCATGAAAGTATTTGTAGAAAAGGTACAGGGAAATGAACTGAAGCCGAGATGCCAGATCAGGACCAATAACACTGCAGATTCTTCTTTGGATTTTATCAAGAATCTCAAAATGTACAGTAGAAGCGCCAGACCCCAGATGTGGCAGCAATATTCAAAGCGTGAATGAATGGCAGATTTATAAATATATAAAATAGATTCTGATGGGGAAAAATGCTAGCACAGCACAATGAACCAACTTTCCTAGCAGCAGACCTAGCAATTGATTCAATATAATCTTTCCACTTCATGTCAGCAGAAAGCACAATAAGCCACTCTCCTGGAGGTTAGCATCAGCCATGCAGATGGAAGATAAAAAGGGTTCTCTTAGTGTTTCAATAGAAGAGTGAACAGAAAGTCGATAATGATTGATATTGCATTTAAATTTTTGAAGATCAATGTTGACTGGAAAGCAAGAAGCCAGAAAGGGAATTCCACAAGCAAGAAGTGCGAAAGAAGAAACTCTCAGCATAGAACTTAGTTAGCCATTTCAACAGTAAAATGATGAAATCTTGCTGCCTCTCTTGTACTGTGCTTAAATTTATAAAGTCTAGCTATCAGAGAGGAAAGTTCATCAGAGCAATTACGATGAAAGTATTTATAGAAAAGGCACAGGGAAGATACATTATGGCAGTTGAAAAGAGACTGAAGCTGAGATGCCAGGTCAGGACCAATAACATTGCAGATTCTTCTTTGGATTTTATCAAGGATCTCTAAACATATGGCAGGAGTACCATGCCAGATATGGCAGCAATATTCAGTAGATGAATGGTGGATGTGAATTGCATAATGGTGGACTGGGATTGTATAATGGTAGACTTTGAAATAGGCTAGAATCTATTTTATAAGTCTTTCTCAAATTAAAATCATGCTTTGATGGAGTTTAAGATTGAGTACTCTGACTATGAGGGTGTGCAGGTAGTGTAATGGATAACAGCTCGGAATGAGAAATTGGAGAGCCGAGTTCAAATTCCAGTTCGTTACATTCACTTATACACATATACTGTTGGGGAAAAGTATGAATCCATCATTTCTCCCCCCACATATGGGTTAAATAGCAGGACGAATCTGTTTTTATTGCCTTTGTTGTAAACCTGTCTTGAAAAAGGAGAACTCTTGAATACAAACCAGCCTGGAAAGGGCTGGGTAATCATGCTCAAGATATGCCATTGCTGCTAGGCTGCAGTGCATGGGGTGCCCTATGCCCCTTGAGTTACGGGACTCATGATGTGACCTTGACTAGAAATAATCTGTTTTAAATGTTTTTTTTTAAATATTACTTTAGATTGCAAATATGTAAAAAAAAATTTAAAAAAAAAAATTATTTTATGAAATTTTATATAATTTAAGTGGGGGTTCAGTTTTCAATGTAAAGTCATTGAAAATTGTTCTCCCTTATGGAAGCCAAAACAACAACAAAAAAAAAAAAATGGTCATACTCTGTTTCCAAGTAGTTGTGAAATAGCATTTAATCATTTATTTATTTTCAAAAGTATTTTTTAAAATTTTAAGAAATCATGTAGTATTAGCATATTTTGTTTTGGCTTCTGTAGTCATCAGGGAAGCAAGAAATCGGAAGGGAGCTCTAAAAGTGGGAAGTGCAACAAAATTAAATTGTTGGAGTAGAAATGGCAGATGCATTTAGCTAGTTCAACAGCAAAACGGTGGGACCTAATTGCCAATCTAGTAGAACATTTAAATTCACGTAGTTGGGGCATCAAGAAAAAAAAAAGCTCATCAAAGAGGTTATCAAGAAAATATTTGTAGAAAAGACAGACAGAATCTACGTGACGTCGGTGAGAAAGTGACTGGAGTCTAGGTGTCTGGTCAGGATCGATTACATTAAAAATACTTTTTTGAATTTTGTCAAGTAACTTGAGATGGACATGTTCGTTATGAAAAGCTATGTTTAGAATTTTACTAACAACAAAAAATGTTACACAGTAGTTGTTAGATTGCTTATTTACAAGAGTAATTTTATATTTATAAAATTAGAAAAATATGTGAAAAATGTTTCTTCATAAGTTTGAAGGTTAAATGTTGCCAAGTTTGCTTATCGTGTGTAATGTTTGTGGAATAAAAATAAATCCCTCAAAATAGCACCCTCCTACTATACCAAAAAGGGAGGTAGACAAATTAATTAATGAAATAGTCAATTTATATTCCATTCTCTCTGCTAATTAAAAAAATCTTGTTTGCCTTTTTGCTTTATGGCTGACCTAGTCATCTGCTTTTTCTCGAACCGTGTTTAACAAAGACATTTAAAAAATGTTGATACTTCTTGCCGATCAATAAAACGGGGTCTCTACTGGTCGCTCAACTTGTGGAAAATAATAAATAATTGGTACAATAAATTTTAGAAAGAAAAACTATTAATATTTAATTTTTAATTTAAAAAGAAAAAAAAAAAAATTGAGTAAAATTGGTAATATGGGCTGGCACGATGGCTATCAACATAGGCCCGTGATTCTTAACCAGGGCTCCACATATGGTCACAAGTCAGCCCTGGTAAATTTTATAGGGACCACAGAAAGATTTTTGGATTTGGGAGGGGCTCCACAAGTTCAATGAAATGGGCCGCAGTGCTACAGCCATGCTGACCTCTATATTTTAGTTCAAATAAAAATGAATTTACACGACAGGGTATACCTTAGGTTATGTCGTTTCGAGTTAAATCATTCTCAATTATATGTCGTTTGTCAAAAAAAAAAGATATGGAAAAATAAAAATGAAGTGCAGCTGCGGAAAGGAATATAAAGGAGAGACAGGCCGCCCCCTCAAGGTAAAGCTTCAAGAACACCAGAAAGCTGGAACACGAGGAAAAGTGGAAAAATCAGGAGTGGCTGACCACATATGGAGAGAGAAGGGAGATCATCGCCCTCTGTGGGATCAGGTTGAGATCATAGACAAGGAACACCACTGGAAAATTCGTAAACTCAAGGAATCAGCACATATGCTAGGCCACAAAAATCTCCTGAGCCGACCAAGCATAGAAATAAATACAATATGGGAACCAGTAATAAGGAGTGCCAGAGAAAAGCAATGATAACAAAAGTTGCAATATGAGCTCTGGTAAAAACATGAAATGATAACGGCAAAAATTGCAATATGAGCACTGGTAAAAATGGTTGCTGAAGACGTTAGGTTTATAATACCCAGAAATTCATACCCAGATGTCATCAAGGATACATGGCACAAAGGCGTTGGTTAGATCCAGTGACAGGACCCAAAAGAGTGTGAGTTCAATACTCGGTTAAGGCAGTGGAGAACTTTCAGAGGGAAAATTAACAGGAGATAACCGACATCCATCAAACATGGCATGTAGAACTAGAACAGTCTACCGAAATAAAGGGTTCAATTCGAAATTCCAACCACCTGAAGAAGGCCGAGACGTTGTGATAAATATGGCGACAAAGATGAGGACAATAGTCTGAATAATGTAAAAATGAAGTTTGTTTTATTCAACTTTGTCCGCCACAAATATTGATGTTGTAATATCATTAGAAAAGCGTTAAAAGCACATAAAATCATGTTACTGTACAATAAATAAGTATAAAAGTATATAAAATCACATTAAAATATGTACATTTACAGTAAATGTTAATATAATCCTCATAAATCCTAGGCAGCGAAATATGAAAACATCTTTGACTATTGTTGTCTTATTTAGCGGTCTTTAAGAACTAAAATATTGGTGTTTTCCAGGGTAGTTCCTGTTGCAGATTTTTGTATATATATATATATATATATATATATATATATATAATATATATATATATATATGTGTGTGTGTGTACTAGTGAGTTAGTCAAAATGCCTTGACTCACTTTATAGTCCACCAATAGAAGCTTAACCAATCAGAAGACGTAGAACATTCAATCCGTCGTGTATAAAAGCGGCCATTTTTGTTCACTCTACCAGAATGTCCAGTCCAGCTTGTCAGGCGAAGAGAAACAGAAGGACGAACTATGCTCTGCTACCTTTTACCAAAATATCCACTGCTAACGGGAACAACGCTCTCCTACTGTCTTCAAGATATTCACTGTTAACCTCTGGATTCTCTACTCAAGACGACCGTCATTATGGACAACAGTTCCAATATCTACCGTTCGGCATCGTTGTCAATGCCAGTCATAATTCCCGTGAAATTGAAATCCAGTTTAGTTTAATCATCATAAATCCTAGAGAACGAAATATGAAAACATTTGTGACTGTGTTGGCGTCTTATTTAGCAGTCTTTAAGAGCTCGATATTGGCATTTTACCACAATAGTTTCAATATCTACCATTTGGCACCATTGTCAGTGACACATGTGATTCCCGCAAAATTGAAATCCAGTTTAGTTTAGGCATATGTATGGTATACGTTTGCTTATCGCCTATTCTTTCATTCTCATTCATCTGTGACTTTATATTTTGCCCCAATGGCTCCTAAGAAAATTCCTAGTGCCATGCTATAACACTGGACGATAAACATACTATGATAAAATGCCACGAAAAAGGTGAAAAGATTATATTGATGGCTTGATCTTTTGGAATGAACATTATTTACATTAATAAATAGAAATATAGACAGATACTTTTGGAATAAGTCGGACAACTGTATTGACGATTGTTCACAATAAGGATCAGATTTTGGCACATATCAAATCTGATGCCCCAGGGATGAAGAATACTGCAATCAATAAGAAAAGAGGAAAAATCTTTGAAGAGATGGAACAACTTCTTTCTCTTTGGATTGATAGGTTGAATCATTAGTGTGCTGCTATTAGTCAAGAAATCATTCATGCGAAAGCATTGTCTTTGAGGACCTGAAGAAAAAAAACCCAGATGAGAAAGATGTAGAGTTTAATGCAAGTCAAGGTTGATTTATGAGATTTAAAGAATGAAGGCGTTATCACTATTAAGAAGCACAGTGAAAGTGCATCAGCTGATGAACAAGCAACAGCTGATTTTCCTAAAGCATTGGCTAAGATCATTGAAAAAAAACTGGTTTCTTCCTGAACAGATTTTTAACGTTGATGAAACTGGATTATATTGAAAAAAAAATTGCCAGACTGGCTCTTAAATGAATTTGGTTGTCCAGTATTGTTGAGCACTGTTTTGGCTTAAGGCTTCAGTTCCTGTGTTGTGGAACTAGTTTCACTTTATTGAGCACTTTTTGGTATACTGGCAGGCCTTTCCAGGTGGGAAACTTTTTTCTTTTTTTATTTTCTTTTTTTTTTTTGTTGTCTTTCCATTTTAGATGTTTGCTGGATGATCTACCCTCCACCCCATTTCCCTAACCGTGTGGGTTTGGTTTGCTTGTCAAATTCAACTCACCTGGTCGTATATAGGGTATTCATTTTATTACAAATTCACTGGCTACCTGATGATTGTGTGAAAACACATGTAACTAATAGCCAACCTGTTTTTTGAATTAATATACAAAGGCTCTGCCATTTCTTGTGGTATGGCGCATTTTTATATCAGAAAGCTGTTTTGGGGCACACTCTACTCAGAGCTGCTCAATTAAATATATATATATTTCAACTTCAATGGAGCACACTACCTTCAAATAAGAGGTTGTGCCATGGGCACCATTGCAGCTCCATCATATGCTACAATATTCATGGGAAAATTTGAGGAGACCCATATCTATCCAATCATTGGTAGCGACTGCGTATTCTATGCAAGATATATCGATGATATATTCTTTGTATACACGGGTAGTGATGACAAACTTACCCAATTCCTTATGACCCTAAACACAGTGCACGACTCAATTAAGTTTGATGATGAAAAATCCACAACATCAGTAACATTTTTAGACACCCGCATTTACATAGATGAAAACAGGAAACTACAAACGACACTACACACTAAAATCACCAACACCTACAACTGTCTACACTTTAAGTCTTCCCACCCTAAACACCTCAAAGAGAACCTTCCCTATTTACAAGCACTTAGACTCAGTAGGATATGTTCCAACAATGAAGAATTAAAGACATTGAAAATCTGGAGCATCAATTCACAGCACGTGGCTATAAACAACACCTAATCAGGGAACAAATAAATAAAGCAATTTCCACACCTAGAGAAGACACCCTAATGTACAAGATTAAAAATAAATCTAGCAGCATCCCTCTAGTAACCACTTTCAACCCCACTCTGCCTCCACTATCCCAAATAATCAAACGTCGCTGGGAAATACTACATCTCAAAACAAACCTAAAAAAAACTGTTTAAGGAACCTGGCCTTCTTGCATATCGTAGACCTAAGAACCTAAAAGAAATCATAGGTAGTAACCACATTTCAGGGGACAAGGTAATCTGTAATAAACTAAGAACAAAAACAACAGGATTTTCCCAACCATGCAACAACAAGAGAAGTTTATGTTGCAACCATATTGAAAACACGAATTCATTCACTAGCTCAGTTACTAAATCTACTTTCAAAATCTACCACGATTCTAACTGTAGAAGTCATAACATAATTTACCTCCTAGAATGCACACTATGCCAGAAACAATATGTAGGAAAATCTGAATGGCCCTTTCACTACAGAATTAATAATTATCGCAATCGAATGAAGTTGACTCCCTATGAAAAATTATTACCTGTAGAACAACATTTCCGTCTAGAAAAACACTATTTCAAAATCCATGCCAAATTCACTATAATTGAGAGAATAGAAAAGTTCAGAGCAGATAACATTAGAAAGATTTTAGAGTCCCATGAAAATAAGTGGATACAACGTCTAAAAACAAAATATCCAGCCGGTCTAAACCATAAATTTAACAATATAGATAGTACTAATATATAACTCAACAAATCAAAACCTACCCACATTTCTCACCCACACAAGACAGACAGGCTTACGGAGGTGTGGAGGCCTCACACTTATACACTCACCCACACAAATATACACACTTACACACATCATACGCACTCACTCCCTAATGAGCCAAATGATAACACACACCCACAGCAATACACACGCTTACACATATCATACTCACTCACTCCCTAAGAACCAAATAACACACACACAAACACTAAACAGAGACACATCCCCTCACCAAGTCCAATAAAACTGTCAAACTGACCAGAGAATTCATAGCAGCATCCAGCTTTTATCTCAAATAACAACTTAAAAGAGACTGTTTGACCAACACAAGGAATGTTAAAAGATTCATGTTAAAAAGATAAAAAAAATAAAAAAAGACAAATGAAAACTACAGACAAAAGTTCATTTTCTCCATCAAGACATTCATTTCTGTAGTTTAGTGCTAGCAGCAAGCAGAAATACTTCTTCTCCTGATGATGGCCATTTTGGCCGAAAATAGTCGAGGAATCTAAATGAAATAATAATAAAAAAAAATGAAAGAATATTAATCTACAACCCAGTGTCTGAAGATTTTAATTTTTTTATATTTTTTTTATTGTTCAATATATATATATATATATATATATATATATGTATCCTTGTGCAGGTATGCAGAAAATAGAAAAGAACACGTTGGGTGCATAATCCGGGGTTCCTTAGTATTTTTGTTTTTATTTTTAAAAAACAGTGCTCCATACAGAAGTAGAGCTTATATTATAATAATATTTTTTGTTTAAAAATATGATTCCTTCGCTACATAAGAGTTCTCATGTTTCATGAAACGTGACTAAACACCTCAATCCAACTTAATTTTATTAATTATTTGGATGATTTCGGCTCACGTTTTTGAAACATGAGAACTCTTATGTAGCGAAGGAATCATATTTTTAAACAAAAAATATTATTATAATATATATATATATATATATATATATTATAAATTAATTGATTTAAAATATGTTTTTTTTGCTACACAGTAGAACTGTGTAGTGGAAAAACCACATTTTTAATCAATTAATTTATAATATTAATGCTCTGTAAATTTACATTGAGCACTATTTTGTAAAAATAAAAATATCTATAAGAACACTGGATTATATATCTTACTGTTCTTTCTTTCTTATATATATATATATATATATATATATATATATATACACACACACATACTCTACTCTCCCGTCAAATTCGACGTATGAGGGTCAAGCACATCAGTTCCTAGAAAACCGACAGCACATATGATTTGATTATAGTGGTGAAGGTTTCATGCAGGACCATCCACACTTTTTGAAGGGCCGAATACAGAGACCTGGGGTGCTACGTGCCACAAGGTTCCCAAACGACTCTCCGCAGGTTTTGGATTCAGAGTTGTCCTTCTCCTAGACCATTTGCCATCCAAGGCTATAGAACCCAGTCTGGTCTGCTATTTACCCATAGCTGGAGGGAGAAGAGGAGGATTCACACCTTTCCTAACGGTATTAGCACTTAAGTGAATGTAATGGATTCGACTGGAATTTGAACTTGGCTCTCCGATTCCTCAATCTAAGCCGCTATCCATTACTCCACCGTACCTCCTCCTATCGTGTTTGTTGACTAAAACTCATTTACTCATAGCTGGAGAGAGAAGAGGATTCATATCTTTCCCAAGGGTATTAGCACATAAGTGAATGTAATGGATTCCATTGGAATTCGAACTTGGCTCTTTGATTCCTCAATCCAAGCCGCTATCCATTACTCCACCGTGCCTCCTCCTATCGTGTTTGACTAAAACTCATTTACTCATAGCTGGAGAGAGAAGAAGAGGATTCTTACCTTTCCCAAGGGTATTAGCACGTAAGTGAATGTAATGGATTCGACTGGAATTTGAACTTGGCTCTCCGATTCCTCAATCTAAGCCGCTATCCATTACTCCATCGTGCCTTGTATATCCAGGGTTTAATTGAGCAGGTCTGAATAGTGTTTGCCCAAAAACAGCCTTCTGATATAAAAATGCTCCATACCACAAGAAATAGCAGTCTTTGTGTTCACATACATACATACATACATATATATATATATATATATATATATATATATATATATGACACTTTCAAAGTAAAGCAAAATAACAGCGTCTGTTTCTAGCTTTTTTTACAAACTCTCTTAACTTCCTTCTCTCTTTTTCTCTCTATGGGTTTTTTCTTCTCTACCCCTTCGATTTCAATAATAACTTCCGTTAAGTTAACCGTTTAAATGTGTCAATATCTGCTAACTCACTCATGTCTTCTCTCTCTCCCCCCCCCGACTTCGTTAATTTACATATGTTTAATACGGCCCGTCAAAAATGTGTAAATTTTCTTTTCATTTTTTGTTTTGGAAGTAAAGTCTGATGATCCGCAGTCCTTTTAAAAAGGGCCGTGGTGAAATAATTTATTACATGGAACCTTAAAGTGGTCTGTTTTTATTTAAATTATTTGCTCTGGATTTACATTGAGCTCTGTGGATTTTATCCTCCTTAGGTTTACCCATACGGATTACCTAGTTTTTCATAAACTAATATATATATATAAAGTGAACACTGAAGTCAACACCCAGAAGACAGTCTGTTACATGCTAAATGCAATCACCAGTCCATGTGTGTTATGTTTTTGCACAACAGTGATGCATTGTGGGTAGCCTATTGTATTATTCTATTGGTTGTTTTGGTGGGTGTGGTTTGTTAATTTGTTTATTATTTGCTTAATTTATTTATTTATTTCTTTCTTTGGATTCATTTATTTTACTTGTTTTTTTTATTTATTTTATTTTTATTTATTTTCATTTATTCTTGTTTGCTTTCAGTTTTTGATTTTTAAATAATGTAGTAAAAAATTTTTTGCGTGTCTGCATTTTGAGATGAGTTTTAATTGTTTATTTAGTAGTTTGTTTTGGTCTCGGAAGGTTGTTGGCATTTTTGCCTCCAGGTATTGTTTAGTTTTTGGATTGTTGTAAGCCGACGTTCTTTTCCTTATTTTCCATGGTGTGATTTCTTTTTTAATTTCACAGATATATATAAAAGACAGGATGTGTGTGTGTGTGTGTAACAAATGCACGGCCACAATTTTTGACAGATTTGCACCAAAATTTACATGCATATGCTCCAAGTTAGCGGGAGGCCAAGACCGACTTTGCATTTCCCAACTCCCATCGACAGTAGAAATAATCAATTTTTTCATGCTTCTACGGTAGTTTTCATGTAGTTTGTGGCCATTTTCTACTGGCCAGAGTGAGAGCCTATAGCTGGCTGCCACAAATAGGCAGGAATATTCTACTGGCCAGCGTGAGAGCCAACAGCTGACTGACACGAATGTTAACTAGCATGCTAGCATGCAAAAATAAAAATCGATAGCTGCATTCGTCACAAGTGGGAAAAATTTAAATCTGCATGACGCTTTACTCCAATTGGTTCATTCGCTTGCTTAAACTCAACGTTGATTCTTGATTCTGGGTTGGGTGTGAAAAATTATTTGTTGTTAACATTCTTTTTTCATTCGGTTTTTCCAGTTACAAGTCCTTTTTTAAAGCTGATCGTTTTGTGTTCATTTTGTTTAGTTCTTTTTTCTTAACAGATTTAATGTTTAGTATAGAGCTTAGAAAAAATTTGCAGTGTGAGATAGGCAAGAAGTAAGGCATGTAGCAACATCAGCATGGCAAAGGGCACTCCTTTAAAGGCAAGGAAGGGCAAAAATATTTTAAGTCAATTGATAGCGATTGCTGTATGAGTCGTACGATTTTTGAATCAAGCACAGGCAACGCTGGGTCATGCTGCTAGTGTGTGTGTGTATATATATATATATATATATATATATAAAATCTGTAAAAAGACAATATAAATAGACAAGAGGAAGAAAACTATTCTTTACCAACATGTTTTGTCCACTGACGGACTTTATCAAGGCAAATTTTAGGATTTTATTTTGCATCAAGTATTTAGACACGGAAGTAAAAAATATTATTAGATCTTAAAAATTGTTAAATTTAACAGCACTCATAAATATTCTTCAGGCTTCCTGTAAAAGTCAAGGTAGACTATGGAGGATGCTAACTGATGTAATTTAATGCCAAATAAATGAAAGTGAGTAAATGTTTCTTGAATTTTATTTTTTCTTGACCTCACTCTCCTGGAGGTTAGCATCAGCCATGCTGATGGAAAGCAGTTTGGGTCTCTCAGATGATTAATAGAGAACAGTTTTGTTTTGGGGGCGTTAAAATTAACAAGCCATCCTTTGCCCCAGTTGCCTATAGACTTTTTTGAGATCATCTGCCAATTTGACTTTATTGTTCTTATTAGACTTACAATGGAGCCTAGAGTAAATGCTTGTGTCATTGGCATAGATACCAAGTCGAGAACAACATTTAAAAGAAACGCAATGGGTTTTTATGGGTAGTCTGGTATTTACTAGATTTATAGATGTATTTCATTTTTTGACAGTTTAATTTTTTTGGTGTGATTGTTTTTTGTTGTTTTTTTTTTTTTTTTTTTTTTTTGTTTTAAAAACAAAAAACAAATCACCAAAAATATCATGGAAAACAAGGAAAAGAACATCAGCCTATAACAAACAATCCAAAAAATCAAGCCCGAACAAACTATACTACATAAATAATCGGAACTCATCTCAAAATGCAAACATGAAAATCAATTTTTACTAAGTTAAAAAATCAACAACTGAAAACAAACAAGAATAAATGAAAATAAATAAGTAAATAAACTAAGTAATTAATAAAAAAAATTAACAAACCACACCCACCAAAATAACTGTTAGACTAGCCATAATGCAATAGAATATCCACAATGCATCACTGACCTGTATATATAAAAAGTTGAGCAAAAAAAAATGCAAACAGACTGTCACCTTTGGGTGTTGACTTCACTGTCCACTTTTAAATTTATATATATATTTAAAAAAAACTGCTGCATAAGTTGTGAACTTTATTTTTGGTGGAAAACATTAATTTGGTTTGGCTTATTCTGAAACAAATAATTAAAATGGTAAAAAAAAAAAATCTTTAATGGCTACAATTTCAGCTGATATATATAATATAATGTTTTCATTTTTATTTCTTACAGAATTCCTCAAAAGGTGCTTGTCCATAGCAGCTAGCTAGCACAATGCTACGACTTCAACGTCACGTAGCACAGCTACGGATTGTGGCAGGAGACAATCTGGCACCGGTATTGTCCAGGATCCCTCAGAATCCAGGATATCGGTTGCCTGAATCCCTCCGGCAGGCATCTTCTACATCCAATGATGGAAAACCTATTCAGAAGTTACTGGTTGCAAACAGAGGTAAGCAATTGCTTCTCTGCACTTTATTGCATTTGTTTTTATGTTCACACCTATACATATATTCCTGGTGCAGGAGTTTGTTTTTGGCAGGAAGTGAAATCAATTAACAACTAGAAATATATAATTTCTAGAAGTTTCTTGGAAATTCAAGTCATCTACTTTAAGTTGCTGGTCCACAATGTTACAAGTACCAGTGTGCGTATAATATAACTCCGTGTTTCTCAACCTAAAACCAGGGAATAAATTACACCCTTGAGTAAAACATGACCCTGTGTTTCTGAAACTAAAACCAGGGAATAAATTACCTCCTCAAGTATAATACGACCCTGTGTTTCTGAAGCTGAAACCAGATAATAAATTACATTCTTGAGCATAATATGACCCCGTGAAAACCAGGGATCAAATTACATCCTTGAGTATAATATAAACTTGTTTTTCTGAAGGTAAAAACTGGGAATAAATTACATCCTTGAGTATAATACGACCATGTGTTTCTGAAACAAATCATGGAATAAATTACATCCGTGTGTATAATACGACCCCATGTTTCTGAACCTAAAACCAGGGAATAAATTACACCCTTCAGTAAAACAGGACCCTGTGTTTCTGAAGCTAAAACCAGGGAATAAATTGCATCCTTGAGTATAAAATGACCTTGTGTTTCTGAAGCTAAAACCAGGGAATAAATTACATCCTTGAGTATAAAATGACCCCATGTTTCTGAAGCTAAAACCAGGGAATAAATTACATCCTTGAGTATAAAATGACCCTGTGTTTCTGAAGCTAAAACCAGGGAATAAATTACATCCTTCAGCCCATGTTTCTGAAAGTAAAACCAGGAAATAAATTACATCCTTGAAGTATAATACGACCCCGTGTTTCTGAGGCTAAACCAGGGAATAAATTACATCAATAGATATAATACTAGACTGTTTCTGAAGCTAAAAACTGGTAATAAATTACATCCTTCGGTATGATATGACCATGCAGCAGAGCCATCCCGAAGTGTCTTTTGAAAAGTTGCGCCATCTTATCCCTGAAAATCTCAATGTTGTACATTTATTTCACTAATATATTTAATTTTTCACAATATTAAAAAATTGAAACGGACCAGATATTTAAGCATTACTTGCTTCTTGTAATTTCTGTTTCAAAACTTATTTTACAATTTTCAGGGAAAAGTGACGTACCCAGTAATAAATTTTAAGACATTTATCATACTTTTCTGTTTTATATGATTTTATTGTTTTTCTATGAAAATTAGAAAAAAAAAAAAAAAAAAAATTTGTCTTTTAATTAAGAATGAACTGAGAAACAAATATGGCTGACATATCAAAATACATTTTGTAAACAATACTTACCTGGCACAAGAGTTGCCTTTTGGGCAGAGTAAACATTTCTCCCCGTTTTAGATGGGAGAAAGCACCTGGTCCCTGTGGTCCCGACTACTCTCGTACAATCAGCCAGGCAATAGGGAATTAATTCCTCCCCAACGGCCAATATGCTTCCGCAATGGGGAGAGGAGGGAGATGTAGAAGTCAAGTGACTTACCTGCCAACATGGCTGCCTCCTTCTATTTCCTTGTAAAAGCTGATTTTACCTTATTTTATAGGAGAGCGCCTAATACACCAGTTGGGTTGGTCCATTTTGCTAGAATGGACCTTCCCAATACATTTGCATGAGGGGTCTTTGTTCAGCTATATATTTCTCCATAAATGACTCAAGTCAGTTTTTGGCTTTGGCTACATTTGCCTACTTGTGTGCTAAACCTCTGGCAAACTAGCTAATATTCAACAGGCGGTACCTCCCTACTTGCACAAAGAGAGGCTAGGTGTCTGTGTAATATCACCACCAGCGTGGCATTGGGCAAAATTTTTGTCCTTGGACCATATGCATACATATCTGTATGGCACTCTCCATAAACTCAGCCCTGTGTCATATCCTGCCTTTGTGGATAGAATGGGTAAATATATGTGTATGTCCTTACTGGGATGAGCCGATAGCTTGGTATTTATTAATCCACCCACGAGGATTAAATGTGGCACAAGGCCGGTTTAACGTGGGTAGCCTGCGAGCCCGTAGGCTCGGCCAAAAATATGACCTTTGAACCCGCCTAGACGGGTTCAGGTTCTGTCTACCTCCCCGAAGGAAACCTTGCCCTTCGGCAAAGCTTCCCGACAGAAGCCAGCCCGGAAGCTCACAAAGCACAGATACTACACTTTGTTGGAAAAAAAAAATTGGTAAGTAGAGTTGAACGTCCAGTTGAGTTTGAATCCATCTCTTGCCCCACCATCTATGGGTTAAATAGTAGGGTAGACTGGTCACTCTTGCTTTGAGGCGGCAACCAGCCTAGAAGGAAAACTAATTTCAAAACTATATATTTAATAAAGGAATTTTTTTTAATCTTTTCACCCAAAGGAAGGCAATAAAGCCACTAAGATGCAAGGGGGGGTTACTAAATGTGAAAGAATGAGAAAAAGAAAAACATGACGGAATGAGAAGAATAAAAGAGGAATCAAGACAGTAGATAACGATTGATGTTGCACTTAATTTTTTGAAGATCAAAGTCGGCTGGAAAGCCAGAAGTTGAATTGGCTAGATGTAACCATATGTTCTATGCTAACAGTTTATTTTCTCACACTTCGCACTTGTGGACCTCCACTGTGGCTTCTTGCTTTCCATTCAACTGTGATCTTCAAAAATTTAAATGCAATGTCAATCATTATCATTTGTCTTCTTCTCTCTCATTAATAACGTTTTTCTTTTTCTTATCTTTCACGCTTGGAAACTGCTTGCATCTTAGTGGCTCCATTGCCTTACTTGGGGATGTAATGATTAAAAAATACGTAGTAATACAAAATAAAACTTGTTGCATGATGATTTTTCTATTAGGGGGGTGCCGTTTAAATTAGTCTGTACTGCAGACAATCTGACACCAATATGGGCCAGCACAGCCAGGCAACAATATTATAAAAATGCAGCAGTGAAAGTGTTAATCTCTCAGCTTATTCCAAATGGGCCAGCACAGCCAGGTGACAATGTTATAACAATGCAGCAGTGAAAGTGTTAATCTCTCAGCTTATTCCAAATGGGCCAGCACAGCCAGGCAACAATATTATAAAAATGCAGCAGTGAAAGTGTTAATCTCTCAGCTTATTCCAAATGGGCCAGCACAGCCAGGTGACAATGTTATAACAATGCAGCAGTGAAAGTGTTAATCTCTCAGCTTATTCCAAATGGGCCAGCACAGCCAGGTGACAATGTTATAACAATGCAGCAATAAAAATGTTAAAATGGCTCAGCATAGCCCTAAGCAAACATCTAGAGACCGATAGACAATTACTGGAAATGTCTATATCTGTTATCTTTTTCTTTTATTATTTCAAAATATTGTTGTTATTTTGGTTGACATAGAAGTTATTATAGACACAACATTTTGACCAGACGTTCTCTGGTCATCATCAGGTGTCCATTGATTGGTTGGTATGACCCCTGATGATTGCCAGAGAGTACTTGGTCGAAATGTATCTATAATGACATCTATATCAACCATGATGGGAGCAATAGTTCAAAATGATAAAAGAATGTATTTCAACTTGGAAATGAAAAGCTAAATTATGAAATGTGGAATGAAGCCACCATTATAGCCAAATGTCAAAAGCCATCTGACACTGACTATAAAAGGCTCCAAAAAACACACTTTGGGACAATGATGAAGACGCCGTTGCCATTATGTGGGCGGAGGCTATTTCTGACACACACCAACATATTACTGTCATCTAGTGGTCATTAGTTCAGACCTTGGATCAGCTCGTAATACATGAATTCAACAAGAATGTACATAAACAGATATATCCCATATCAACCAATAAATAGACACCTGATGATGACCAGAAGATACTTGGTCGAAATGTGTCTATAATCTGACCCTGAACTACCACCAATCAGGTTTAATGGTGGTCTTCTTGAGGAAGCACCGTGCCTTGACAGACTGTTGGGCCTCAAGTGGAACTCGTTCATATGATCCATTACGAAGGTTGCAGGTAAAAATGGTTGGCTCACTGTACCGTTCTAGTAGACCCCTGCTCTCCTCTACCTTTCCACGAGTCAGATCAGGCCCAAAATGAAGTACTATTGCCATATTTGGGTGGGTGGGAGCTGCCCAGACCTCATTCTCCAGCCTTGGTAGATCAAAAGCATCTCTGAGCCTTTGTGGGTGATGAATTATTCTCCACCCTTCAGCCTCTCTCCCATAGGCAGGTTGTGGCAGGCTTCTCACTGCTCTGCCACTATTTGAACAGAAAGTGCTTGAAAGAACTACATTCCCTCATCCCGCCAAGGCAAACCTTCACAGCAAGGACAAGCCACTTACACAGTAGCAAACCACTCATATTCTCTCTGTATTCCATTGGTGAGAAGTAAGTTCCACTATTGCGGTTTCTTCCTGCGAACAACTGCCATGTGGAACTGATTCTTAAAAAGGATGTTTCGCTGATTGCTACAATTTTAACATGATCATGGCTAGGATTAAGCATTGTTTTCAACTCTTATACACAGAAATGGCAAAATGGCTTCCAAATGTAACCGTCTACCTCGAATGGCTCTTAGGCCTTGTAAAGGGTAAACCTTACTTAAAAAAAAATAAAACTGTATCAAAGAAGATGAGAACAATAATTTGAAATAATACAAGAATATTGACAATTACTCCTCTCAGAAATAGTTATATTTTGTCATTGTTATAAGAAGCACTTTTTAAAAATTTTTTTTTTTTATTAATATTCACTTTATATAAGGCCCAAGAGCCACAAAGGTTGACATGTTCCATCTGCCATTTTTTATTTATTTTTTTTAATACTTCATTCAAATGAAATTGGTTTGAGATCAAACATGAAATGCTAATAACTTTGTTTCTCGTTTTTCCCTCCTTTCAGGGGAGATTGCTATTCGTGTGTTTCGTGCTTGCACGGAGATGAGCATTCGAACTGTGGCTATTTATTCGGAACAAGATATGATGCATATGCACAGACAAAAAGCGGACGAGTCATATTTGATAGGCAAAGGATTGGCACCTGTAGCCGCTTACCTTAATATTCCAGAAATAATTCATATTGCCAAGGTAAGTAACGTTCTTTTTCCCATCAGTTGCTCAGATAATTGATATTGGAATTCCCCTTCTTTTTTTTCTATGGCCTTCTCCTTTTCTTTGTCAAGGCTTCTATGACCTTCCCATGTTCCTATGGCCCTCCCCTGTTCGATGATGCTCGTATGGCCTTTCTCTGTTCCCCATCACTGCTCCTATGGCCTCCCCCCCCTGTTCCGCGTCCCTGCTCCTATGGCATCCCCCCCGTTCCGCGTCCCTGCTCCTATGGCATCCCCCCCGTTCCGCATCACTGCTCCTATGGCCTCCCCCCCCTGTTACGCGTCCCTGCTCCTATGGCCTTCCCCCCCGTTCCCCGTCCCTGCTCCTATGGCCCCCCCTGTTCCCTGTCCCTGCTCCTATAGCCTCCCCCCCTGTTACACGTCCCTGCTCCTATGGCCTTCCCCCCTGTTCCCTGTCCCTGCTCCTATGGCCTTCCCCCCCCTGTTCCCCGTCCCTGCTCCTATGGCCTCCCCCCCCCTGTTCCGCGTCCCTGCTCCTATGGCCTCCCCCCCCCCCTGTTCCGCGTCCCTGCTCCTATGGCCTTCCCCCCACCTGTTCTACATCTATGTTCCAGCACAGAAAACTGTTTTTTTTTTTTTATTTTGTTTTCTGCCTCCTTGGAGTTCACATCTCGCTGACTTGCAGAATGAATCGAAAAAGTGATCTAAATTCACCGGAGTATATATATATATATATATATATATATATATATATATATATATATATATATATATATAATCTCAATTATGGTCTAATAGGGGAGGTTGCTATCACCATTTGACAAATCGCCTTTAATTTTGACAAAGCCTGTCTGGTTGAAGCCTAAAACGATCTTTTAACGCAGGTGTCAGCGACTCTCGACCCTGCGTCTCATCTGGTCTGTGAACCCACAAACTTAACACCTGGACACTAATTATCCAATTAATTTTTGGCACAATTTGTCAGAAAATTACCAGTTGGCGTTAATTGATTTACAATTCAATAATTTTTTTTTTTTTTTTTTTTTTTTCTGAGTCCACTGCTGAAGAAATATGTTTTGTCAAGTGGAAAATATAGAAGCTGATTAAATAATGCAAAAACGCCGGTATCGTTATTTGGAAGTGCATATGCACGTGAACAGCTTTTTTCGAAGATGAAATATACTATAAGTCGTTTAAGAACAAGGTTAGGGGATGACCACATGGATTGTCCTTTGCTCCTGTCATCGACAAATATTTCACCTGATGTGGAGAGGTTATCGAACAATAAGTAGAAACAATTGTCTTGTTAAATAATTTGTCGTTTTTAACTGTGCAGGGTGCGATGGATAAATTGTCGTTTAAATTATACAAAAATGAAAATAACACTGACATCTTATTTTGACGGATATATTTACAAAAATTACAAAGATTTTTGTTGGTCTCTCAACTGTGTCCCACAAATAGGGGTTGTAGTCTGGGGAGTGGCCAGATGTAAGGGGTGAAGGGCTTACAGCAATTGTTTGACAGCCATGACTGGGTTCTCCTGCTTGTGTAGCATGGTGCATAGGGTCTTCCAGCAGCCACCCTCTTGACCTAGAGCAGCACTACCTCCTCAAGGTCTCTGTGTTGAGCCTGAGACCCTGTGAGAATATGACTGGAGTTATGGTTGCCATCGCTAGTGATCACTACAAACACCTTCATAATCACCATTAGACTCCTCCAACTCATTCTGAATCCTCTGCATTGTCCCCAGATTGACATCCGAACACTCGGGAGGGTTTGTATTGGAACTTCTGGTGCAAATGCCAAGCAGTACAGCTTGCCATTTCCAACTTTCTGTTGGAATGATTTGCATCATGGTGCTTTTTTTACCCCACAGACGGTGCCCAACTGACTCTACTACACTGTGTAGTTGGCAAAAACAATGTGCAAAATTTAAAATATAAATAGTAAGGAAATCGCATTTTTTTTATTGATAACAAGGTAACAACATTAGTATTCCTACAGTAAAATAAGTAATCTTTAAATAATATAACATTAACTTTGTTGTTTTTACTCAGAACCGCTAAGCAGGATTCCAGATGGAGTGGTCTCAGGTTGAGATGTTTTATGTTATAAAATAAAATAAGACATATCTCGGCTGATTTACAAGCAAATAAACTAACATACCCAAGAGTGAGAGCCAGATGTGAACGGGACAAGGCCCCGTCACAAAATGACCATTATCGTCGTTTGCGCATAGGCCCGACACATGAGTTCCGGTCGAAAGATAAAATAATATTTTAAAGTGTTTCTATTTTTCGACCAATAAAAATGCTTCCCTCCTAATTATACTCGCGTCGTTTTTCGAGCCTGTTAAGCCATAAAAAAAAATGCCATAAAAGGGGTGCATGGAAGTACGCCAGGGAAGAGACCTGTCACGGTCAGCCAGCAACAGTCAACAGGAGGCCAGGGAAGAGACCTGTCACGGTCAGGCTGAGCGGTCAACAGGAGGCCAGGGAAGAGACCTGTCACGCTCAGCAGCAGCAGTAGCGCCACGCCAACCAACGAGAGCCACTGAGAGATCAACCCAGATCTTCAGCCGGCCTATGAACTATACCACAAGGTAGCTGTCCCAAATCCACATGTTCCTATTGGAATAAATCACGTAAATCTATTTCTGCTGTTGTTGTATTTCTTTCTTGCAACCATACGCTTGTCTATAACATTTATTATAGTACCTTTCATATCATGGCTCACCTTCAAGACACCACTTAGCTTTCTGAACCACTCTCTGCAAAAGTTTGCTGACCACTGTTTTAACAGATTTGAAGTTTCAAACTGAATGTGTTTTTCCTTTCTTAAATTTTGTATTTCTTCATAACAAAATTCAGACGGGATAATAAATATCCCTTTCAGGAAAACGATGTTGATGCTATCCACCCGGGTTATGGTTTTTTGTCGGAGAGGTCTGATTTTGCTCAGGCCTGTCTGGATGCTGGCATTAACTTCATCGGTCCCAGCCCTAAGGTTGTTCAACAAATGGGAGACAAGATTGAAGCTCGACAAGCAGCAATACAAGCAGGTAAGAACTGGCGGGTTATTTATTTTGCTCTGGCTCTGGGCCATGAGTTTCTGTGATCAGATTGATTAAGTTGCTGTCCATGTATGACAGGAACCTGGAGCAAAGTATTAGGTTGGTGCAAAAATAATGACTAATGTCATTTTTTGACATATTTTTTAACGTCAAAAAACGACATTATTACGTCATTATTTTTGCACCAACCTAATATAGGGGTTCGAGGCTGGTTAAAAGCACTTTCTTCATTATACAATGATTTATTAGTCCTAATCTTGGTTGTTGTCACATTTTGACCTGGGTAGTCTCCAGCCTTCTTCAGGTGTCTGCTGTAGTTGGTATCAGAATTTTTAACTGAAACCCCTTATTCAATCCACAGGGGGGACAGAATTCTTCTCTTTGTGCAATCTGTGCAAGACGGTATTTAATTTTTTATTTTATTTTTAGTTTTAGTTTTTTTGTAAATCAATTTGAAGGCATACAATTGTGTTCAAATATATCTTTAGTTCAGTCCATAAGATTGTCTTCAAATTATTGAGATTTCACTCTTGATTAACCTATAGAATTTGATATACCGCTAAACAAAGTCAACCAACCAAACAGCGGCATTCTTGAAAATGTATTTAAATATCTGCATATTTTTTAAAAAATAATACACTTTTGTTAATTTATGTGATTTAATTAAAAAATATCACTACTTTAAAAATGTATCCATTTATTTGTTCTTTAACTAAAAAAGAAAAAGATTTTATCATGTATTATGGGAGTTCCTTTTTACAGAGACCAAAATTGCAATAGACTAATCTCTTCTCCTCTTATCTCTTTATCCCATCTTCTAGTTAAATAAGTTAAAAAAGTAAAAGAGAATGATAAAACTATCGTTTGTAATGCTATACTCGTTGCGTAAATGCGTACAGCCATAAACAGACAAGAAACAATTAAACCTCCTATAAACATATACAATGGAAAAGATGCATATTTGCTATAATTGTATTTTATAATCAATCGGTTATTTGCCAAGTATGATACATGTTTAGGCAATCATGTATCTCTTAATACATGACTGACAAGATAGATTTTATTCCCGCAGTAGGTTGCCATTTCTTTCTGCGGTAGACCAGTTGCCATCGAAGGCTATAGAACCTGGTCTGTCCTGCTATTTACCTATAGCTGGGAGGAGAATAGGATTCGTACCTTTTAGCACATAAGTGAATGTAATGGATTTGACTGGGATTTGAACCCGGCTCTCTTATTCCTCAATATTAGCCGCTTATCCATTACTCCACCATACATTCTGTATTTTATAATATGATACTAATATGTGAATATTATATATGAATATTACATGCGTTATTATTGGGTACAGTTAAGTAAGACATCAGTTTTATCAAAATCAAGTTTATTTTAAATACAGCTGTACTTTTTGACTACAGTAAATGGATATATAGTTTGGTCAACAGCGTAGCCAGGGCCAGCAGTATATGCTAATTTTAGATCATATGTATGATGTGACCCCCTTAAAATTGACTTCAAAATCAGGTCTCCAAAAGTCACATGATATGTGCGTATACATAGTATATCCATTTGTTAGAAGAAATTTTTTTGTACAGTGATGTAAGCAAAGTTGCAGACATGAAAACAAACGGGTAATTTCCAATAACTTGTAAAAAGTTGTGGATCAGTTTTACACTGAACAGGACCTGTCCTTCTAAAATGATAAAGAAGAAAAAAAAATTATTTTCTATTTAATTCTGACAAGTGTTACAGCTGAAGATCTATTGAATGTTAATCTACAAAATTACTTCCAAAATGTTTCCCTATTCTTTATGAGGCTTACAGCCACATCATGTTAAAACACTGATTCCTCTGCAATCACCAAAGTTAAGCAATGTCAAGCCTGGTCAGTACCTTGATGAGTGATCACTTGAAGATGAAAATAACTCCAATGACAGAAACAAAGAAAAGAGTTGGGGACTGCTGTTTAATATCAATCCTCTAAGATGGCAGTGAATGCTGGACAATTTCCTCAAAGATGAGGTGCAGGGTTGTGATGTGTTCTGCAAATGATACTGGGAATATCATGGACAGGACATGTGAGAAATGCAGAAGTTTTGCTTATGGCCATATCACACTGAAACATTGGTTCGTGTATGATCATTGAAGTTATGCAAGGTTGAACCTGGTCAGTATCTTGATGGGTGACTTGTAAGAGTTCTTGTATTGCAAAGGAAAATATTTCTGGCAGATTACTCCCACAACGAAGAGGACAAATCACTGTAAGTTCAGACTCGAAAATCAAGGGCAAGAAAGAAATGTTGAAATCTTGATTTGAAGGTACTATGTCACCAATCACAATGCATGTAACCATTCAGAAAAATAGCTCACTCACCGACGATCACTGCGGTCACTAAATACATGAATTTTGTCTCCCCCCACCCCAATTTTAGAACACACCAACTGCTTTTATCGGCCGAGCATTTTTTCCATTCGTCGACAACTGGGAGAGGACGCCCAATTTTAGCATATCAAAATACTTTTATGGTGACTCCTGTGACCGACTTGTTTCTAATTTAAATATTTTGTCTTTAGCATATCATGCAGAATACGTGCCCTTTTTTCGGCAAGTAGCTTTCTTTCTTGCCACATTTTCCGTTGTAGGATACATGCGACATGCTGTCGCTTGGTTTGACAAGGTAATTCGCCATTTTCTTCACTATATCACTACTTGATGAATACCACGTACATTAAGCTTGAAAGTGTGGGTGGTGTAATTGGTAATCTGAGAGCCAAGTTTCAATTCCAGTTAGGTTTGATATATTCACTTATGTGCAAATACCCTTGAAAAAGGTATGAATCTACTTCTCCCCCTACCTATGGGTTAATTAGTAAGACTTGTATCACTAAACTATTATCTCTCAAAAAAAAAAAAAATCTTAATCTAAAAATATTTCCTGTTTTTAAATAACCTGCAAAGGGTTGATAAGTCATAAAAAATAAATCAATCTATATTTTTTTTACAAGTGGAAAAGTCTATTTAAGTATTGCTGAAATACATTGTGGGTAATTTAAAAAAAAAAAAAAAAAAATGAATTGCCATAATTAAAATAAAAAATTATCAAAGGACTAATCATTGCAAATAACTAAATGATCCAAATTTATTTGTCCAGCAATTCTAAATATGTGCCTCATTTTGAATAAATTCTGAAGAAGGTCAAATTTGCAAAAATTTCAAAGGTATTTACACAAATTTAATGTTATTTTATTTTATTTTATTTTTTATGATCTCAGGTGTAAAAGTTGTTCCAGGCACTGACATGCCAGTTAAAAGCTCGGAAGAAGCTGTTGAATTTTGCAAAAAACATGGTTTTCCTGTGATCTTCAAGGCAGCCTATGGGGGTGGTGGTCGTGGTATGAGAGTTGTCAGATCTATGGATGTACGTATATGATAAATTTTTATGCATTAATTAGAAATAAAATAGACATCATCAGTGGCATTTAAGTAATGTCTTTGTATTGACTTAATCTGCAGATATCAGATTTATTTTAATAAATCCAGAGCTGGTTCAAAGACTTTGTGCCTTGCTCAATTTTCATTTCATTTAAAATATAAATTCTAATTGTAACCTAATTATGTAAAATAATGGATGATATGTAAACAAGATGAACACTTCAACTAGAAAAATAGAAAATAAATGCAATTAATCTAAATACAAATTAGAGACCTGTCATAAAAGATCATTCCATCTGAAATAAATCAACAAAGGCAATTTTTAATATCAACTTTGAGATTTTTCTTGTTAAAAAGTTGAATAATTTGAACACATTCAACATTATGCATAAACTATAGTGCAGATTCGTTCCAGGGTCCAGTATCAAAATAGAAAATTGCTCTTCAAGAGCCCTGATATGGTCGATGTAAGGGCCTCATGACCTCCCAACTCCAAATCTATGATACGGATCCCCCCCACTCTACTACATCGCAATTTTCATAAGGTAGTATTCATATAAAATGCAAATGTTATTGTAACCGAATTATGCACAATATGTATCATGTGCAGTGTAGGCGAACAATTCAACTAGAAAAATTAAAAATAAATACAACTTATCTAAATACAAATTAGAGACCTGTCATAATAGATCATTCCATCTTAAATCAACAATTTGAGTTAAGATTTTTCTTGTTAAAACATTGAATAATTTTAACGCATTCAACATTATAAATATTAGGTTGGTGCAAAAATAATTTCGTTTTCTAAGATATGTTACTATGTGAGAAAACGAAATTATTTTTGCACCAACCTAATACATAATATTATATATAAACTATAGTGAATTTTATATAGTGTTTTTTTTTTTTTTTTTTTTTTTTTTTTTGGGGGAGAGGGGAATAACAATTAAAAAAAAAAATTAAATTAAAAATATAACTCCAAAGCACATTGTCTGCTCAGTCAATGAATGCCAAATGTTTTCTTATAAGAAAACAGCTAATATTAACATTAGCATTTACCAAAATATATAAGAAAGCAATGGATTTTTGTAAAAAGGAATTCACTTTGTAATCACAGGTTGAGTTACACACTTGCTATATTTATGGCCAAAGCAGCATTTTCCGTCGTAGCTGCTAAGACAAATTTGTGTAACACCAAGATTTCTTAATAAAGGACATGATTTTTCGGTTGCTATCAGTGTTGATGCTTCATTCAACCATCCTGATTCTCTCTGTATTGCAGTGGTGAGATATAAGTTCCACCAAAGAAGCAGCTTCCCTCAAACTGCTGATTTGTAGAACTGATTCCCAAGAGGATGTTTTCCCAATCATTAAAATCTTAACCTGTTCATGTCTAGGATCAACCATTATCTTTCCCACATATCCCCATAAACTGTACCTCTTACTCTGTAACCCTCTACCTCGAGTGGCTCTTGGGCCTTGTAAAATTTTGGAATCTGCCCTCTGAAGTTCTTATTTCTTAAATTTTCAGGACGTAAAAGAGAATTTTGACCGAGCCTATTCAGAAGCACTCTCTGCATTTGGTGATGGGTCCTTGTTTTTGGAAAAGTTCATTGAAAAACCCCGGCATATTGAAGTCCAGATATTGGGTATGTATGCCTCTTGTAATGAGCCAGGGTTTTGGGCATGTCTAATGTTTTTTTTCTTTTTTTTTTTTTTTAATTTTTTTTTTTTTTTTTTTTTTTTTTTTGCTTGAATCATTTCACCCCCCAAAGAAGGGGTTAATGCCCCTAAGGAACAAGGAGTTACTGGGAGTAAAAAAAAAAAAAAAAAAAAAAAAAGAATGAGAAAACTTTAGTGAAGAGGAAGGATAAAAAAAAACAAAAAAAAACAGGAATCAGAAAGACAGATGTTGGTTGACATTGGAGATTACACTGGTCAACACGATTTTTGGTGCCAAGAAACAAAACACATTTTTTTAGTTAATTTGATGGCGCTGATAACGAAAATGACCTTAGCTTCTCATGGTTTGCTACTTTTTTGCTGTACTAAAATTACTCTTTTTTTGGAAAAAAGATAAATTTACAGTCATAACTGATTGCAAAATTTAGTTAATAAAGGTCGTAGAAACCCATTGATTTTAGGTAAGCTGAGCAATTTATGTCAGCACTTACCTGTACCTGCAACGGCCTTCACCCGAGGTGGGTTGAGCCGGCTCCAATATTGGAGTTTCATGGGAATTTGGAATTCACAAGCGGTCCCCAAACCCACATGTATAGGCTTCAGATCAGTTCCCAGGAACTTTATTTATGTCAGCCATCTGAAATAAACTGTTTTTATGAAAAAAAAAAAAAAAAATTTTTTTGAGGGTTACTGGGAGTAAGAAAAAAAAAAAAAAAAAAAAAAAGAGGAAGGATAATAAAAAAAAAATAAAAAACAGAAATCAGAAAGACAGATGTTGATTGTACATTATCTCCATTATTCAGACTATTATCCTCATCTTTGTCGCTATATTTATTACAACGTTTCAACCGTTGTACATTCCGGGCTTCTTCGGGTGGTTGGAATGTCGAACTGAACCCGAATAATGTAGATAATGTACATAATACCTCATCTCAGAAATATAAGCAGATGTTGATTGGCATTAAAGATTACACTGGTCAACACGATTTTTGGTGCCAAGAAACAAAACATTTTTTTTGAGCTAATTTGATGGCGCTTATAACAAAAATGACCTTAGTTTTTAATGGTTTGCTACTTTTTTGCTGTACTGAAATTACTCATTTTTGGAAAAAAGATAAATTTACAGTCATAGCTGATTGCAAAATTTAGTTAATAAAGGTCGTAGAAACCCATCAATTTTTAGGTAGGCTGAGCAATTTATGTCGGCCATCTGAAATAAAATATTTTTATAAGAAAAAAAAGTGTTTTTGAGTCAACAATTTTAAAATATAAATACCGAATTTTTTCAATTTATCGCCAAAATTCAAATTAACTGATAAACTTTATCAGTAATAGACTTTATTAAACCTGATAATAAAGGTGACATCAAGAAAATGAAACCCTAAAATCTTCTGTTTGATATTCATAAGTTTATCCAATCACTATGGAAGGAAACCAAGTATATTGTGAGTATTTTGTTTTCACAGTTGGAAAGAAACTCCAACTAAAGACATTCCAATTGAATGCACCTATTCCATTGCACATGATACTGCTGGAGTATCAAAAGGGACTTAAAACTTTCTCCTTTCACTATGGAAGGAAAGCAAGCACATTAAGAGCATTTTGTTTTCACAGTTGGAAAGAAACTCCAACTAAAGACATTCCAATTGAATGCACCTATTCCATTGTACATGAACATTATGAAAATGGTTTCACCATAACATCTGCCCTCCATGTAGGATTAGGAACATCTAATCACACCCTGATCTGAAATTATGCTCTTGGACATCATTTGTTGACATGGTGAAAAATTTCTTAGGTAATCGCTAGGCTGAAAACTACAAGGAGTTAGTGAAAAAGCTATTGAAAAGTCTACAAGCGATAATGAGTATCATTTTTTGCATGGCCATCTAGATAAATTTCCGGTTAATTGCGGTGATGTGAGGGATGAGTAAAGAGAACGATTCCTTCAGGATATCAAAATGAAAGAGGGCTACCAGAGACAGCTGGACAAACGAATAATGGCTGACTACTGCTGGAGTATCAAAAGGGACTTAAATAAAATTGAACGTGACAGACAATCGAGAAAGAAAATTTTTACCCTAGTTATGTTCACAAAGATTTTATTTCTGCTGTTTATTAAATGATTTGATGAAAATACTTGTTGGTCTTTGTATATTCAATCGTGTTATTTTTAAAGACTTAGGTTCTGATTGTTATTTCAAAAATAGTATTTCTCAATAAGCAGACCAATATTTGTTGGTTAAAATATGAATTGAGTTTTCTATGATTTTTACTTTGAGAAATATTGCCATTGGTTAATGTCATATCTACAGAAAACAAAAATGTTTTTTTTTTTTTTTTTTTTAAAAATTAGGCATTTCTGTACAGCAAAAACGGTAGCTAACTAAGAAAAAGTCAGGTCATTTTCAGATTCAGTGCTCTCAAATTGGCTAAAAAAGATGTTTGGTGTCCTGACACCATTTTAAAAGATTTTTTTTGTTAACCAGTGTTATATGTGGCAGTGAAGCAAGAAAGGAGAAGAGCGTTCTAGAGGCGATACGTGCAAGAAAAGAAACCATTAGAATAGAACTTACAGTTAGGTCCTTTCACTGTCGAAATAGCTAAGTGCCAATCTAGTAGAATACCTAAATTCACACAGTGAAAGTACAAAGGAAGAGAGCTCATTAACACAATTGTCATGAAAATATTTTGTAGAAAAGACAGAACCCACATCACAACAGTCAGAAAATGAATGAAATCAAGATACCAGATCAGATAACATGACAGACCCTTTGGGCTTTGTCGGGAATCACAAGATATATAGCATTATCTTAAAAGCCACCCTATCGGGCATAAGCTATCAGGTCATCCCATAAGTTATGTCCGAATTTTGAATAAAGAAAACAAGTGACCAAATGTTACATTTAATTACAAATTCAATCAACAATGTATTTTCCCTGATTATCTATAGCTTCCTTCCCTCTATTAACAAGCTTACTAATTCCATTACTGTAAAATTCTTTTGGCTTTGATTCGAAGAACTCACAAATGTCAGTTTTAACCTCTTCCTGTGTTACAAAAGCTGTTTCTTCCAAATGATTCTGTAAGCTACAAAACAAATGGCAGTCTGAAGGAGCAAGATCGGGAGAATAAGGTGGATGAGGAATTTTCTCCCAACCAAGTTCTTCGATCTTTTGTGACGTGATTCTTGCTTTGTGGAGTTGCACACTGTCCTGATGAAACATCACCTCTTTTCGATTCACTAGAGCAGGTTTTTTCCTCAAAGCTTGGTTCAAACGCTCTAATTGCTGACAGTATATTTGAGCATTAATTGTTGCATTAGGTGGTAAGAATTCAAAGTGGAATTATTCCTTGACGATCCCACCAGATTGAAAGAAGAACCTTTTCCCCATGAAGTTCCCTTCTCGGCTGTGGCTGGGGTCCTTCCGCTTTACCAAGCCACTGTCTACGATGTTTAACATTTCGATAAAAGATCCATTTTTCGTCGCCAGTCACAAGTCTATCCAAAAAAGGTGAAACAAGTTGGCGAGAAGAGCAGATGTCAACTCGGGATTTGAGGTTGTTTTCAGACAATTCATGAGGCACCCATTTTCCAAGTTTAGGAGCTTTTCCAAGTTGTTGAAGATGACGATGAACAGTTGTATGGTTTGAACTGAGAACCACTGCCAATTCCTCAACTGATAAAGCAGGATTTTCTTCAAGGGGTGCTTCAAGAAGCTTTTCATCAAACTCAACTGGACGTCCGGTTCAATCTTCATCTTCAAGGGTGAAATCTCCACCTCTGAATTTTGCAAACCATCTTCTGCAAGTTCTTTCATTCACACATTCTTCTCCATAAACTGAGTGAATGTTTCTAGCCGCTTCGGCTGCTGAGTTTCCTTTCTTGAACTCATAAAGCATTATGTGCCTCAAATGATTTTTGGGTACTTCCATGTTAGCAGGGTTTTAATCAAACAAAATTTAATTCTATTGTTCTCTGAAATAAAATTTGATCAGTTTAAATGCATCTAAACATAAAAATAATGTTCAGCTCCATTAGACATTATAAAATACTCTTTAAATTTCGTTCATTTTAACAAAAAGTTAAAATTCGGACAGAACTTATGGGATGACCTGATAGCTCCTGTGGAGGGCTTTTCATTGGGCCATTGGCTTGTTGAGTAGTTTGAGAGTCCCTAAGTCTTTGCATATTCACAGTATTGGAAGCTCTCCTGGCTGCTGTTTGATCTGGGTTTTCATTTGCACGAGTCTCTTTTCCTCACTTCTGCTTTGGCTTTTTTTTTTTATTGTAATCTAGTCCTCTGTCGTCAGAGATTTCTTTTAGTGAGGCATACTGCTGCCATATGTGACAGGCAACAATAAACTGCAGAAGAACTCAAAATTGATCGCTGCATTTTAAGTATTGCATTAATATTTAAGTTTGCCTTTTAAAAGTTTAACAATAATTCTTCTGCCACAACTTAACTTAAAGACAGTTTGATGTACATAGGTCCTTACTTTCCATACAAACAATTATTTTTATTTCTTGGGTGACTTTTGCTGGATTTTGCAGTTAATTTCAATTATTCCTAAATTTTATTTCTAAGTTATAAAAATTATTATCGTACAAAAAATGAATTGCAAAAAATCATAGTAAAAAAAATTGCTAAAAACAGTCGCAGTAATGAAAACTTTGGAATCCCAAATTTCAGGATTGTGGGTCTGGATCTGGTTCAGAATGTTTTTAATTTGTTCATGGAGTTGACCTGATTCCAAAATGGTGTGATATGTTGGGCTATGGCCTCTAGGAGTAAAGTTGAAAAAGTGTGAAACACTGGCATTCACATTTATTTATATAGATGATTACCAGACAAGATATAACATTGATATTCAATGCATGGATAACTGGTGGATTTATAAGTTTGCAAAATGGATTCTAGCAAGAAAAATTATCTGGCACAACATGGAAAACCCACATTCCTATCAGCGGACATATCAATTGATTCAGTATAATCTCTATCTATAAAAGACAGGGTGTGTGTGTGTGTGTGCGCGTGTGTAACGAATGCACGGCTGCAATTTTCGACGGATTTGCACCAAAATTTACATGCACATGCTCCAAGTTATCGAAAACGCCAACACCGACTTTGCATTTCCCAACTCCCATCGATAGTAGAAATAATCGATTTTTTCATGCTTCTGCGGCAGTTTTCATGTAGTTTGCGGCCATTTTCTACTGGCCATAGTGAGAGCCTATAGCTGGCTGCCACGAATAGGCAGGAAGATTCTATTGACCAGCATGAGAGCCAACAGCTGACTGACACGAATGTTAACTAGCATGCTAGCATGCAAAAAAATCGATAGCTGCATTCGTCACAAGTGGGAAAAATTTAAATCTGCATGGCACTTTACTCCAATTGGCTCATTCGCTTGCTTAAACTCAACGTTGATTCTGATTCCGCAGAACTGGGTTGGGTGTGAAAAAGTATTTGTTAACATTCTTTTTTTCATTCGTTTTTTCCAGTTACGAGTCCTTTTTTAAAGCTGATCGTTTTGTGTTCATTTTGTTAAGTTCTTTTTTCGTAACAGATTTAATGTTTAGTATAGAGCTTAGAAAAAATTCGCAGTGTGAGATAGGCAAGAAGTATGGCATGTAGCAACATCAGTTCGGCAAAGGGCACTCCGTTAAAGGCAAGGAAGGGCAAAAATATTTTAAGTCAAGTGATAGCGATTGCTGTATGAGTCGTACGATTTTTGAATCGAGCACAGGCAACGTTGGGCCATTCTGGGGGGTGCTTCTTTACAAAAAGTAAGGTAAAATTACAAATCGGTATTTTATTGAAAAAATACAAAGACTAAAATCAGTCCCAAAGCACCTTAAAAGTGCATTTTTTTACCTTTTATTAAAGCAAAATGCACAATGAGTTCCTCGAAGTCAAATTCTTGTGCCAAATCACACTCGATTGCAAGGGTTGCCAAGTACGAAGACTCTTTAAAAAGTTATGTAAAAAGCATTCCCTTTTCCGATTGGGGTGGGGGCTCAAAATAATCTAGTGCCAGACCTCAGAAATTCTTTTCTTGATACTGATCATGCTATTTCATATCGGTGGTAAATGTGAAACCAATAAGAGACAAGGAATCAGTTATGACTTTAAAAGTGAACATTTTAAAATTGTATATAAATATATTCAAATATATATGAGGAAGGGTACAGATAAGAAAAATATTACTCACTGTAAACTGGTGGAAGAAGCAAGAAACGGTTTAGTGGTATTACTCCTCACTCTTCAGTCAAATCAAGGGCAAAACAAATATATGCACAATGATTAAATGGAAATGAGGCTAAATGTCAATGTCTGACTTTTATATTGCCAATTCTCTGGTTAGATTTTGTTTTTACAACTAATTCTCTGGCAGTATTTTTTTTTTTTTTTTTTTTTTTTTACAACTTATTCTCTGGCAGTATTTTTTTTTTTTTTTTTTTTTTTACAACTAATTCTCTGGCAGTATTTTTTTTTTTTTTTTTACAATTTATTCTCTGGCAGTATTTTTTTTTTTTTTTTTTTTTTTACAACTTATTCTCTGGCAGTATTTTTTTTTTTTTTTTTTTTTACAACTTATTCTCTGGCAGTATTTTTTTTTTTTTTTTTTTTTACAACTTATTCTCTGGCAGTATTTTTTTTTTTTTTTTTTTTTTTTTTTTTTTTTTTTTACAACTAATTCTCTGGCAGTTTTTTTTTTTTTTTTTTTTTTTTTTTTTTACAACTAATTCTAATTTTTTACTGCTGATTCTCTGGTTGTACTTTTTTTTACTGTTGATTCTCTGGTAGTGATTTATTTTTTATTCTATTATATCTGAATTTTTTAATTTCTTTTCATTAATTCTTTGCGTTCTTGTTTCTAGGTGATAAACACGGCAATGTTGTCCATCTCTTTGAACGAGACTGTTCTGTCCAGCGACGACATCAGAAAGTTGTTGAGATTGCTCCAGCCCCACAACTTGATCCCAGCATTAGAGATGCAATGGCAGCCAGTGCAATCCGCCTGGCCAGGCATGTTGGCTATGAGAATGCTGGCACTGTGGAATTTCTTTTGGATGGTGATGGACAGTTTTACTTCATTGAGGTGAATGCTCGATTGCAGGTGGAACATACTGTTACTGAAGAAGTCACCGGGTAAGTGCTCAAAGCATCTTTCATATTGCTGTTAATATTGTTTTCCTAATTTATCCAGTATTCCAAATAGAGAGTTGTGCCTTCCTAGAAAATCAGTATTCAAGATTCTGGCTTTTATCTAGGCTTGAAAACTGACCTCTGTCTTTAGCATAGTGATGATGCTTACTTTTTAGTTGAAAATTAAATTTCTTATTCCCATCCCTGTTTTAGACTAAAAATATCTTGCAAAACGGCAGGAACTCCTTGAAAAAGTATTAAAGGAAAGCAGGATGAAAGGACTATTGACTGTAAGACATAATGTATGGTTGTCTGCAAGAACAGCTGAAGACGTGAGCTACAGATTGGAGATATTAGTAGAGGAAGTTAATGATCTGGGAAGCATTTTAACAAACAATGAAAAATGTGACTGCGAAATCTGAAAGTGCACTGAAATAGTGACAGGTGCTTTCTAAAATCTAAGCAAAGTATTAAGCAACAGGAAAATTTTGTTAGAAACAAAGTAAAGAGTCCTGGACTGCTATGTCCTCCTATATGGCTGTGAATGCTGGACAATCTCCTCACAGATGAAGAAGAGACTTGAAGCAACAGAATCAAAGAAAAGAGTACTGAACTGTTACGTAATATCAGTCCTCCTATATGGCAGTGAATGCTGGACAATCTCCTCACAGATGAAGAAAAGACTTGACGCAACAGAAATAAAGAAAAGATTTCTGCACTGCTATATAATATCTTACTGTTGTCTCATGTCTCTTCTTTATCTGTGAGGAAATTGTCTATCATTAACGGCCGTATAGGAGCAAAGAAAACAGTGCTGAACTGCTATGTAATATCTATTCTCCTATATGGCTATGAATGCTGATCATCTTTAAAACACATAATGAAGAATGAGGGCTTGGAGAATCTGACACTCATAGGGCATATTGTGAAGCAGAGAGAAACTGAGTAACCAGCCTAATGAGCCTGTATAAATGGAGGGCAAAACAGTGGTAAGAAAATTTTTAAGTGAGATATGCTACAAAGTATTGAATTGTTTTCTTTTGAGCAACAAGGAATGCTCTTGATTTAGCACTTGACAACAGGAAGAATTAAATGCTTATCTTGTCATTTGGATTTCAGGGTTGACTTGGTGCAGTCCCAAATTCGTGTTGCTGAAGGCAGATCATTGCCTGACATGGGTCTTTCACAAGATAATATAAAACTTAATGGCTATTCTATCCAGTGTCGGATGACAACAGAAGATCCAGCCAAGAACTTCCAACCTGATACAGGCAGAATTGAGGTAAGAAAACTTATTCTGACACTGTTTCTCTTTGTATGTATTTTTCTCTCTCTCTCTCTCTCATGTATTTTTCTCTCTCTCTCTCTCTCATGTATTTTTCTCTCTCTCTCTCTCTCATGTATTTTTCTCTCTCTCTCTCTCATGTATTTTTCTCTCTCTCTCTCTCATGTATTTTTCTCTCTCTCTCTCTCATGTATTTTTCTCTCTCTCTCTCTCTCATGTATTTTTCTCTCTCTCTCTCTCATGTATTTTTCTCTCTCTCTCTCTCATGTATTTTTCTCTCTCTCTCTCTCGTGTATTTTTCTCTCTCTCTCTCTCGTGTATTTTTCTCTCTCTCTCTCTCGTGTATTTTTCTCTCTCTCTCTCTCGTGTATTTTTCTCTCTCTCTCTCTCGTGTATTTTTCTCTCTCTCTCTCTCGTGTATTTCTCTCTCTCTCTCTATCTCTCTCTCTCTCGTGTATTTCTCTCTCTCTCTCATTTTTCTCTCTCTCTCTCTCTCTCATTTTTCTCTCTCTCTCTCTCTCATTTTTCTCTCTCTCTCTCTCTATGTATTTTCTCTCTCTCTCTCTGTACGTATTTTTCTGTGTCTATGTATTTTTATCTCTCTTTATGTATTTTTCTCTCCCTCACTCTCTCTCTGTAATTTTCTCCTACTCACTTTGTATGTACTTTTCACTCTCTCTCTGTATTTTCCCTCTATGTATTTATTCTTGCTCTGTATTACCCTTCTCTCTGTATGTCTTTTTCTCTCACCCTCTGTCTCTCTCTCACCCTCTGTCTCTCTCTCACCCTTTGTCTCTCTCTCACCCTCTGTCTCTCTCTGTCTCTCTCACCCTCTGTCTCTCTCTGTCTCTCTCACCCTCTGTCTCTCTCTCTCTCACCCTCTCTCTCTCTCTCTCACCGTCTCTGTCTGTTTCTCCCCTTCGTCTCTCCCTCCTCTCTCTCTGTCTTGCAATTTGTGACTTCCCCCAACAAAAACGTCACTAATACACTTTTATAATAAAATTATTAGGTTGGTGTAAAAATAATGACGTAATAATGTCGTTTTTTGACGTTAAAAAATACGTCAAAAAACGACATTATTACGTCATTATTTTTGCACCAACCTAATACCAACAATACACTTTTGTAGTGAAATTACCAGCAATTCCATTAAAAAAAATTACAAGGAATACATTTATGTAACAAAAAAAAAGTGTTATATAAAACTTAACGGCTAAACAAAATCGGCTGACCAACTTTCTAAAACATCCCACTTGAAAGGAACAAGGTTTCAAAACATTGATGAAATCCATGAGAATGCGACAAGGTAGCTGCTAGATATATTCAAGAAGGAGTTCCAGGAATGCTTCCTTCTTGGGAAATGAGTAAAGTGTGTGGCTTCAAAACAAGACTACTTCAAAGGAGATTAAATGCAGACTTGATATGTGTTGTAGTTTTCTTTTTATAACACTGGTTCTAATTTTTTATTTTATTTTATTTTTTTATTTTTTAAATCTTGTATGAAAAATGTCACTGTAATATTTGAATATCTTTTTTTTTTTTTTGTTCAGGTGTTCCGGAGTGGAGAAGGCATGGGAATCCGTCTTGATGGCGCTTCTGCTTTTGCAGGTGCCATAATCTCTCCATACTATGATTCCTTGTTGGTGAAAGTTATTGCTTCTGCCTGGGATCATCAGTCTGCAAGTGCCAAAATGCTTCGAGCTCTCATGGAGTTCCGGATACGAGGTGTGAAGGTAAAAAAAAGATGACAGATATTAAATTTTTTTTTTTTCTTTTGTTTTTAAAATATACAGAATTGTTCATCTTCGGAAATTGATAGGATATATGTTTGTCCTTCCTCTTACCCTGAGACAGTAGGATTCACTTTAATGGAAATTTTTTCTTAAAAATCATTTCTCTCCGAGCAAGGCAATAAAGCCACTAAGACACAAAGAGTTTCTGAATGCAAAAGAATAAGAAAAACGATAAACATTACCTCATCCACAAATATTTTTTCACCAGGGTTTGATTTTCGGAACTTAGCCATGGGTTCCAAATAAAAAATATAATCTATAAAATTCAGAATCTGTTAGATGTTTGTGGTACGCACTGCTGGAGTGAACTGAAACTGCTAGCTTAATTTTCTCTTGCGTTAAAAAAGAAATTTGTCTCTCTTTTTTAATTTATGGTAACTACCTTTCTGTCTGTTTAGAGTAATTAAAGCTATTGGTGTGCAAATTTCTATATTAAACAACTCTTTAAAAGGAGAAATGATAACTTCAAAAAATGATCAGAGGTATGCAATTATCCTGGGTCTCGTTTGACTAGGGACATACATATTCAGTACACAACTGTTAGTCCACCGTTTCCTTCCTAAC
The DNA here is from genome assembly GCA_963932145.1 of Acanthosepion lycidas. Taxonomy (NCBI): domain Eukaryota; kingdom Metazoa; phylum Mollusca; class Cephalopoda; order Sepiida; family Sepiidae; genus Acanthosepion; species Acanthosepion lycidas. Next base: position 49,337,355 of record OZ010614.1, read on the forward strand.
CTTTTGTTTGAAGTTGTGTGGAATGTCAGCAACTTGATTGTTGCGGAGTTATTTCGCAGTGGAGGCTTCTATTTGTATTAAATTGGCCCGAAATAGGTTCAACATACAAAGCGTTAGGAACTTGATATGATAGGTATTAAGCAGAGTAATCTTGTTGTGGTCTCTGACTACTTTCGTATTCGGCTACTGTCGTCCGACATCGACTGGCCTTCGATTCTCTTACTACTCCTACTTATATTAGGTGGGAGAGTCTATTAACTATAGAATAGGTGTGTTTTACCATAACATTGTTATTATTCTCTCTTCAATTTACATGTGCTATTCATTTTAGTCGTTGCTGCTGTTGGTAGTCTTCAAGTGATGTGGTTTCTGTTATTTGGTACAGTTCTTTGTCTGTGCTTCTGTAGTGCCAATCTCTTTGAAGATGAGTGGTCTTCGCCAACACCAAAAGGCTTCACTTGTTTATTTTGAAAGAAGGAAGAGCTTCCATTTTTTTCCTTCTGGTTTCATGAACAGTAGCAGACGGACTCCCCTTGCCCTCTCAGAAATAAAGTTATGGTTCATTGAAACAGCACAACTTTTTAATTTTATTTTTCTTATGAGTAATCACAATGTGACAATTATCTACAAACATAAGTGGGACCCATAACCAAAAAATAACCTCGAGATGGCTACCATAATCGATCTGGTTGGATGGACAAAGTTACAGAATGCAGTCCAAGAGGGAATGTCGGTGATGATAGATAATATTGAATCATAATGTCCTTGACCTCCTGGGCTCACTGTCATATCACGTTGAAACATCTTTTTCTGTATGATCACCAAAGTTAAGCAATGTTGGGCCTGGTCAGTACCTAGATGGGTGACCGCATGGGAATACCAGGTGCTGTAAGCTTCGATGTGCAGGTGGTGTAATGGCTCAGAATTGGAAATCAGAGAGCCGAGTTCAAGTTTCAGTCAAATTTGCTAGGTGCAAATACCCATGGGAAAGGTCTGAATCCACCTCTTCTCCCCCCAGTTATGGGTTAATTAGTAAAACTCATATCAGTAAATCATTATTAACTGCAAAAAATTCTTACTCTAAAAATATTTTCTGTCTTGAAATAACCTGAAAAAGGTTGATAGACCATAAAAAATTTGAACTCTTGGCTATAGCTTTAAGTTGGTTTCCTTTCATATGGCAAATGTGTGTCAGTATGGACATAAGAGGCTTTGAGTCGCTTGTAAACATGTCTCTCAAAGGTAGTTAGTCATGTCTGAGTTTCCCAGTTTAGAGTAGAACAGCTTGGTATATCCAGATATGGACCTCTCTGCAACTTGCCCAGATCTGGGTGTTTTGTTAACTATTTCATGTCAATAAAAGTGACAGGAAAACCAGCAGAGATTTGGTGGCTTGTAAAGACGTTCCCTTGGTACATTTTGTTTTGGAAGTTATGTACCATACACTGTGACCTCAGTCGTCATTATTCATTTTTTTTTATTTTCTTTTTTTCTCTCTGCCAGTTTCTCCTTAATTGTTAAGAGAATAATCTGTTATCGGTTAGTGTTTTCCCTGACCTCAACACACACTTACCTTATTTTCCTACATTTCAATTGCAGACCAACATTCCATTTTTGCTCAATGTTCTTCAAAATGAACGCTTCCTGTCGGGCGTTCTGGACACCAATTTCATTGACGAACACCCAGAGTTGTTTCAATTTGAGCCATCCCAGAACCGAGCCCAGAAGCTCCTCCACTATCTTGGTCAAGTGATGGTCAATGGACCACAGACTCCTTTGGCCACAAATCTGGAACCTGCTGATATTGTACCAACTGTACCAGAGACACCAGTTGGTAAGTAAGATAGTTGATTTTAACATTTCTTTTCTCTGTTATTTTTGTTTACGTATTTGGGTTGGATGTGTTTTTGCCTTCGGAATGGTCTTTTGGTTATCTACAAGCTAGCATTTTTTTTTTTTTTTATTAAATGCTCAAACAATAAAAGACTCAAGAGTCTCTCAAGGTAGAGGGTTAAAGGTTGTTGCATGTCTGTAAGAGGAGGAAGGAAATGCAGATTATGAGGATATGTAGGATAGATGATGGTTGACCCTAGACTTGAAGAGGCGAAGATTGTAGTGATTGGGAAGCATCTCCTCAGGAGCCTGTTTTACACATTTAAGACCTGTGAATATTAGAAAAAAAATACAAAATTTAAATATAATTTCACATTGATTCTTCTTGAATAAAATTACTGATGAAACTAAATTAGATATTGAAACCTTAAATTTATCAAATTAGCCATTTACTAATCTAGCTATTACAACCCCAAAGTGATGAGGCCTAACTGCCAATCTAGTACTGCACTTAAATTCATAAAGTTGAGGTGCCATAGAGGAAAGTAATATTTATTTTGAAAAATATAAAAATATGGCATAAGGCCAAAAATGGTGGATAGAGCAAAAGTTGTCTTCAATCTTAAACTTAGCTAGCCATGATTAATGACCCAAACATAGCACGGTTTTCCTTACACCAAAAAACACATTCTTACTTACCATAATACTTAGTCTGGAATGCATATTACAGTGGTAAGAAACTGATTGATGCTAAGATGCCAGCTCGGATCTGATAACATTGCAGATTCTTCTTTGGACTCTATCAAGGATCTCTAAATATATAGCAGAAACACCAGACCAGATGAGGCAGCAATATTCAATGAAATGTCGAATGGTAGACTTATAAATGTGTAAAACATGTTCTGGTGGGGAAAAATTGTCTAGCACAACACATTGAACCAACTTTCCTAGCTGCAGGAATATTGGTTATAGCAGAGGCTTATAAACAAATTCAGACTGCAAATCACGCTTGGAAGAGGAATTACAGTAGAACCATTCCAACTCTCCAGAAAGTCTTTTTTTATTGTTCCAATAAATATATTTTTACTCATTTCATTGTTGTTAGTTTGAAGAGGTTTGGTACCTTTTGCCATAGCTCATTTGGCATTGTCGATTCAACATCAGAAGAATAACTGGACTATTTGGTACAGCCGTTTAGGTGTTAGACTGTTTTGACATCAGTTTTTGACTGGATTTTGGTTGGTTGGTTGAGTTTTATGGCATATCAACCACTGTGGGTCATTTAATGCCAAATTAAGGTGTGTGTGTATATATATATATATATATATATATATATACACATATTAAATATACAGTACTATTAAACGTATAGCTGGCAACATTATTGTTTCCAAAAAATGTATAGCTGGCAACATTATTGTTTCCAAAAAACGTATAGCTGGCAACATTATTGTTTCAAAAACACATACCTGGCAATATTATTTTTTCCAAAAAACATATAGTCGGCAACATTATTTTTTCGAAAACATTATCTGAAGCCTTGTTGTTGGACGTAGTTTATCGTCATACCCAGGACGCGGATGTAGTTTATCGTCCTACCCAGGACGCGTTTTTGACTGGAGGCAACCCCCCAAAAAAAAAGAATAAAAGCATTGAAAACATTCAACTTTCAATATGACTTTATTCGTTTAGGCAATTAAGAATCCTATCAAAACACTAATGGAATAATGTAAATTAAAAACTTAAATTAAAATTATTGTATTTCAAAAAAAATTAGAAGATATTACTTCATTTCGTAATTATGAGCAACACCCTTCAGGAACTCAACAGGATCTAATAATTCATCTTTTGATGCTGAGATGCCAAATATTTTATCAAAACTTGGAAGGAAAAAAAAGTCATTGACTTCTTTTTTTCCTTCCATTTTTTGATAAAATATTTGCTTCCATTTTGGGCTTTGACGACTGAAAAATATGAAGCTTACTGAAGGAAATATAACGTAAAAATGCCTCCAGCTACTCTTTTTCTTAAATTTAAAAATGCCTTCAGCTACTCTTTTTCTTAAATTTAAAAATGCCTGCAATTACTCTTTCTTAAATTGGACAAAGTACTAATTTGACTACTGAGAGAGAGAGAAAGAGAGCGAGAGAGAGAGCAAGAGTGAGCAAATTTGACCATAACGACAAAGTAGTAATCTGATGCCTAGTCATCCTCTACTGAAAAATTCCTATGTCGAATTTGCTACGCTGAATCAGCAACACCAAAACGGCTATGCTGGAACGTCCCATTCCTAGTTTGAAGATGACTTTAAAGCTTTAGGATAAGCATTTTTTTTGAAGAATTGCCCAATGAGGAATTTCATGAAACAAATTTCTAAGTTTTGTAATCATTACTGTCTGTCTTTGATAAGTTAAAAATTGCGTAATTTCCAAAATTTTCCAAAATTAAACACATGCATGAGAAAAGGTTTTCATATTACAGAGAATTCCTCATCCCCAAATTAGGAAAGTTTCAATGTTTGAAGAGGAGACTTGAAGCAACAGAAATGTGGTTCTAAAGAAGGATTCCGTGGACCAATCATGTGAATAACGACAACGTTTCAGAGAGAATGAAAACAAAAAGAAAACTTATACTTATCAGGAAAAAACAGTTGAGGTTTCTGGGGCATATAATGAGGAAGGAGGGCTTGGAAAATCTGATACTCACAGGACAGATAGCAAGAGGGGTAGAGGAAGATAATGTATAATATACTTAATAAGCTGGAGTAAATGGATGGTGGAACAGGGGTAATAGAAATAACAGAAAGATCAAGTTTATTAAGAGCTACAAGGGACAGGAAGCTGTGGAGAGTCATGATCGCCTACATTCCAAAGGGACATGACGTATAAAGAAAGAACCATCAATGGATACTTTTTTTTATAGCAAGTTCAGAATCGTACAATTTTGACCTGTTTTTGCCCAACTGACAAATTTTGATTCTCACATTTTTTTTTTTTTTTTTTTTTTTTAAATTAATGTACAGGGTACTCCAAAAATCTTGTTACACCCCCCCTACCAAAAAGTAAGGAGAACAATAGAACAATACAGTAATATAAAGTACATGTACTTTCATTGATGCTGTTACTCCTCTCTCGCAGGCTGCAACTCTTCACCTCATTCTCTTGTGTGCATCCATAGTTTATATAGACTTCAGTTTGAGAAATAGACAAGATTTATTAGCTTCTCAAACAAAGAACATTCTTTTAAATAACCCAGATGGCTGTCAACAAATCCAAACCAAACTAAAAATTAGTTTGGTTTGGATTTTTAAGTTTTTTAAAATTTACATAGAAATCAACACAAATACGACAAATAGATTTCTAAGTAAACAAACCCTAGAGCGATCCACGTTGACTGCTGACCTGAGATGGAATAAATACATTGAGTCAATTGCTTCGTCCACCGCAAGGAAAGTTGGCTCCCTGTGCCGCGCCAGGAAAATTTTCTCCCCGGAATCAATCCTCCAGATCTACAAATCAACCATTCGCCCTTGCATAGAGTATTGCTGCCATATGTGGTCTGGAGCCCCTACTGTTTGCCTCGGGGTTCTTGATAGGCTCCAGAGGTGGATATGCAATATAATTGGCCCTGCTCTGGCATCTTGTCTACAGTCGCTCTCTCATAGACACGTCGTTGCCTCTCTCTGTCTGTTTTACAAATAGTTTTATGGTAATTGCTCTGAGGAGCTGAATTCGCTGGTTCCCAGACTTCATGAGTTCAAGCACCCTACAAGGCTGGCATCCCGCTCTCACCCTTTCACTGTCAAAAATGTAGCCGTCTCTTCTACTCCAATAACTTCATGTCTCGCACCTCTTGCCTGTGGAACTCCCTTCCCTATTCCAGTTTCCCTGATAGCTATAATCTCCAACTATTCAAATGTAATGTCAATCGACATCTCCAGTTACCTTGATCTATCCACTATCCTTCTCCTCATCCTTTCCTCTATCACTCCTATCTGATCTTGCTCCAAATCTTCTTTAACCCCTTGCATCCTAGTGGCTTCTCGCCTTGCTTGGGGTGAAAAGCTTAAAAAACAAAATTCTGTGGACTTTTGGCAAGCCTGTTAATCATGTTGCACCAACTTCCTTGGGGTTGGGCCGAGGATGTCAGTTATGCAGAATCTTACTTAGTTTAATTTGACTTCAACTCTTCCAAGGCCCTCCTTGTAAGTATTTCATGAATTTAAATTAATATTTTGAAACCTGACTTTTTTCCTGTAGTGAACTACTGTAGAGGGCAAGGAGGCCCAGGGTTGCGTGCATTGTTTGCAATGCTAGAAGAAAATAGCTTACCTCCAGGGTGAACACAGCTTTGAACATCTTCTTGCATGTAAACTGTTCAAAAAGGAAAAATGGCGGCTTTGCAGGTTACACATTTAAAACAGATAGATCCCAGAGTTGGATACTCTCTCACGAGAGTGTCTTTTTGCATATGTAAATTCTGGCTGCCAATGACGAGATAAAAAAGGGCATAACGAGGTGACAGAGAGACAGTTACTGCTGTATCGGGTAAAAGATGTGTTGTGGAGGATTTGACTAAAAAAAACAGATTGCAGGAATTGTTAACAAGCCAGAGAATTTTACACATTTTTTCCTACATTTCCATCAGACTGTAATCTGATTAACTACTCACCCATATTTTTCTCCTAATGTCTTTACTAACCACTTACCCTGGACTAGAAGGACTCAATAAGGCCCACTGACCTGTTATACATATCCCCATTTTTTTTTTTTTGTCTTTTTTCTTTGGATTATAATTGTTGCATCTCTTTCAGATAAGAGCCGACCTGCTGGCTGGAGAACAGTCTTGCTGCAAGAAGGGCCTGAAGGTTTTGCTAAGAAGGTCCGTGCGCACAAAGGCCTCTTGCTGATGGACACAACGTTCCGAGATGCTCATCAGTCTCTGCTGGCCACCCGCGTACGAACCAAGGACTTGATTAACATTTCACCGTTTGTCTCGCACAATTTCAACAATTTGTTCAGCCTGGAATGCTGGGGAGGTAAGTTGTTGTTTGAATAAACCCAAAGTCAAAAATCTGTATCCGAAACTTGCAGCTACCTCCTTCACTCTTGAAAACCTAAGACAATTAGTCAAAGTACCATTCTTTCATCAGGGTAAGAAAGGTTGTATTTGGTCGAAGCTAGTAGTGAAGTGCAAACATTTTACAAATTTCAAGGCTTGCTATTGACCCAGTCATTTTTTTTTTTTTTTTTTTTTTTTTGCTGATTTTCTTTTTTGTCAGCGCAGAACTTCAATTATTTTTTGTGATAAGAATTTCTTTTTACTTTCGTCACCACATTGTCAAAACATTTTGGCCATTTAGGCTCTCCATCCTTCATCAGGTGATTGTTGACCTGGGTGACCTTCAGAGTATTTCAATAATAACTGAACCCTTTATTTTACCAGGTGTAGATAAGTTCACTTATTGTCTGGTTCACACTCCTCCCTGGTCTTTTGAACATGAGTAGCTGTTTATCCCTTGTTTCCTGTTTAGGACTGGGTTTCTGGTTCCTTCTAAAGTCTTTTTCATTCTCTTTCACTCCCTTTGCATCTTAGTGGTATTATTTCCTTTCTTGGGGTGAATTGATTATATATATATATATATATATATATATATATATATATATATATACATACACACACACACACACAGATTGTCCTTGTTCTGTTGAACAGGTCTTGGGATGTAGCAAATTGTGGAGATCCACAACTTTGTTTAATATCTGCAAACTGTGCATTGCCATGACCGTTCTTGACGCTAGACTGGTTGCCAACCAAGGTTAGATAACCATTCCAACCTGCCATGCTATTTAAACAAAAGCTAGGGGAAGAAGAAATCAATTTATTTTTCCCCCCAAAACACAAGGGCACAGTGAACACAAACTGCCTTAGCTTGAGTTTGAACTCTGCTCGACAATTTCATTTTCTTTATTATAAACTGTTTGTCTGCCTGCAATTCTCATGATTATATAAAAGACGTTAAAACAAATTCTAAACTATGAATCTCACAGTGAAAAGTTTCAGTTTATCTCCAGGCGGGCTATTGTTTTTAATTTTATTTTTATTATCTGTGTGAGAAAATAGTAATGGGGGAGGTTCAGATCCCAAATTATCAAAAATCCGGGGTCATAAGTCCGAGTCATAAATGAGTCTTGCAGGTCCAAAGCCAGAAATGGAGGTATGCGTAAATCAAAAGGGGGTAAAAAAAAAAAAAAATCTGTATCCAAAACTCGCAATTACCTTCTTCATACACAAAGAACTAAGACGGACAGTCATCCGATGTAGCATTCTTTCATGGGGGTAAGGAAGGTCTGTGAATAGTCAAGACAGTTAATAATTATCATATTTTGAGGCTGATTAAAGTCGACTTGATTTTTTTTCCCCCCTAACAGTGATACAAATGAAAGGGACTTCTATCTTCTTGTCACTGCTAACCTAAAAAGGTACAAAATTTAGTTATGAAGAATTACAGCTATATGAAATTGAAAACTCAAGTGAACGTAGAAAAATGTGGGTAATAAGAAAAAAATTATGACTTTACTGTTCTTTCTTGGATTCTCGGTTCTTCAAGAATCTGTAAATTTTAACTTGCCTGAAATTCTGGCCTTAGTCGGTCTTGTCAGTGCCATCTACACCAGCAAAATAGCGCCAAATTTCTTATCACTGTTTTATCTTACAAGAATAATTGACCTTGAATAACCTTGAATATACATGACCTTGACTAATCATTTAACTCGTGCGTAATTACTCAACTCTGATTGTTTTTTTTATAATTGATTAATCACTGCTCGTTCTTGTGACTTGTCATTTAAATGTTATTTGCCAATAACTTTTGTCTTTCGTTCTCTTCTTGTATGGCTAAATAATTCATTTATCGTACTTTTTAAAGAAGAACCTTCGACATGGGGATTGACAAAATGTGCTGAAATTCTTCCTGAATTTTTCGGTCACCTCAGATGTCACAAGTTTTCAATGGTTGTCTCTCTTCTTTCTGAATTTACTGCTTTTTTAGTGGGCACCCTGTAGTTTGAATACCAACAAGATGGTTAAACCACTGTTTATTAGTCATTGGACTGGTAGTTTCAGTCTGAATAAAATGCTGAAAATGGAAAAAAAAATGGCAGCTTTTGTAACATTGTAGCTGTACAATAAAGTTTGGTAATTTGAGGTTAAACATAAAAAGAAACAATTGTCTATTAAATAGTCATACAGGTTGTTCAATTAAAGGGTGTTTCATTAAGAGGGATTATATATAAAGGTGTTTCATTAAGATGGATCAAAGTCAGCAGTAAATAAATCAGTGTTATTGGTGAAAATTTATTTATTTCTCTATTGGATCATGTTATTTAAGTCATAGCAATTATGTGTGAAAAATAATATTGCCCAAATGTCAGTCAAGGCTTCTGTAGCACACCTCCATTCAATGGTCAAAATTTTTGATGACGTCTCTGCATAGTTGCTCCTCGATCTCACCAATATGCCATAGTAGCTCATCCTTCAGCTGTTGAATTGTTGTTGGCTTGTTGGCATAGACCTTACTTTTGAGATGACCCCAAAGGAAGAAATCTAAAGGTGTCAAGTCGCACAATCATGGTGGCCAATTGACTTCGCTGTTTCAAGAGATGATGTGACCTGGGAACTTTTCATTGCATTTCTGTTTGAATGTCCATTTTTGTAATAGGCTTCAATAACTTTAACACATTGTTTGATTGTTAATCTTTCCATGGTTGAAATTACCAAAGACATAAGTTGTTAAATCTGAAAGAAAAAGACAAAAAAAATCATTTGATGCTTAAACTTAATTCACATTTAAAATCGGTCCAAGTTATTGGAACACCCTTTATAAGATTCAGGTTTGATCGCTCCAAATGTCTCATCAATGTTCCAAATATGCTACGCATTTTATACGTTCATCTCTTCATATAGTGTCTGCTAATTTCGCCACGAGGTTTCGATATCTTTTAACACGTTGTTTGATTGTTAATCTTTTCATGGTTGAAATTGCCAGAGACTTAAGTTGTTAAATCTGAAAGAAAAAGACAAAAAAATCATTTGACGCTTAAACTTAATTCACATTTAAAATTGGTCCAAGTTATTGGAATACCCTTTATATTGTATTTCTGAAGTATGGAATATTTGACAGGGCCAGTTGACAGACAATTCCTGTGGAAAAAAAAAAAAAGGGATGTAGAAAAGACTTTTCATTGGTTGTTGAATTGACTAATCAGGAACAAGCAAGAAAGTTAGATTTCTGATATAAGAAAAGTAGTTTAAACTCTATTCATTTGAAACTCTAAACTTAATAATTCTTGGTATTTTTTTTCTTTTCCAGGTGCCACATTTGATGTTGCCCTCAGGTTTCTCCATGAATGTCCCTGGGACAGGCTTCAAGAACTGCGTAAACTGGTCCCAAACATTCCTTTCCAGATGCTTCTTCGAGGAGCCAATGCTGTTGGTTACACAAACTATCCAGACAATGTTGTCTTCAAGTAAGGTTTTACTTGTATATATATATATATATATGTAATAGCTGGCCACTCGTATTCGAGGATACCCGTCTATTTGGGCAGCTAGCCAATCCCTACTGCAGACGCTCGCTCAGGCACTTTTGTTCAACACCTAAAGAGCCAACCTGTGGTTTATATTGCAGCTATGCTGAGCAGACCTTAGTTACAGTTTCTGGGAGAGAGCATGTTATCTAGCATGATCAACAATCTGAACAAGGCCAGCACACTCAAACCCTCGGTCACGATGACTTGTGACTTTGTGCTAGCACAGCTATCAACGGACCCCAAAGAGTTCCGTCTACCCAATTTCAATCACAAGCCTTGGGTCAACCCCTGTTGTGGTTTTCAGGTCCTTTCCAAAGTTCATCCCTTCCAGATTGATAACATCAGGAAGTCTACTTCCTGGCAAATTAACGCATGACCGAGTGGTTAGAATGTTCGCTTTCTGACAATGAGACCTGGGTTTAAATCTCACCATGGCTGATATATATATATATATATATATATATATATATATATATCATTCATTTTGTTTCTCACTGTTTGGTAGTTTGGTACAAATCTGTGTTTCATGCACATGGCAATTGTCAGGCACAGATTAAAAATTGACCATTGTAAAATTTAAATATTAGTATTTATATGGTGGTGTCGTCCATTCATTTATGAAATTATATAATATATATATATATATATATATATATATATATATATATATATATATATATATATATATATATATATATATATATATATATATATATATATAGGAATACCAAAACTCATAATTAGGAACTCCAAAACTGTACCATGTGTCCTCAAGGACACATGGCACAGTGGATAAAGGCGTTGGCTAGATCCAGTGACAGGACCCAAAGAGTGTGAGTTCAATACCCGGTTAAGGCAGTGGAGAACTTTCAGAGGGAAAATTAACAGGAGATAACTGATAACTGATATCTATTAAACATGGCACGTGGAACTAAAACAGTCTACCCCAGTGAGCGAAATAAAGGGTTCAGTTCGAAATTCCAACCACCTGAAGAAGTCCGGAGCATACAACAGCCGAAACGTTGTGATATATATGGCGAAAAAGATGAGGACAATAGTCCGAATAATGTAAATAATGTACATAATACCTCATCTCAGAAATATAGACAGACACCAAAACTCAAGCTACCGTGCTACCTAGGTCTTGCCTGTTAGGTTTCCTCAGGCAGGTATAATGAAAGATTTTAGTTTCCACAACCATTATATATGAACACCAGAAGTTAGGGGTGGGGGAAAAAGGCAGTGGAGGGAAAAGGTGGAGAAAAAAAAAAATTTCATTTAGGTTCGTACATACACAATAAATATTTACTAAGGGGTTTACATTTGGATAACGCCTTTAATCTTTCATTTATCAGTTTGTCCTTGTTTGGGTGTGTGGTAATCGTCAATTTTTCTTCCCTGAACTCTGCCCAGCTTTACTTTTCCAATGATTTTTCACTTTATGAAATTTTTTTTTTATTCTTCTGCCTTTTCCCTCATCTACCTTTTTTTCCTCACTGCTAATTTCTGGTGTTTGTATATAATGGTGGTGAAATCAACCAAAATCTTTCTTTCTACCTGCCTGAGGAGGACCTAACAGTCAAAACCTAGGTAGAGTGGTAGCTTGAGTTTTGGTGTTCCTGATTACATTTTGCTCTGCAACTCAAATTTTTGAGAATTTTGTATTGAGTGCTTTTTTGATTGCACCTTTTAAGCGCAGCTGTTTACAGCCTCCTTTTAGAAATGTAATATCTTATATAATGTGTGTGTGTATGACGTCTGTCTAAGAAGTAATGGAGCTGGATCTGTCGTGTGAGCTATGAGAGATAGTTAAGTGGATAGTGTTATCATTTCACATATCTTTGGAGTATATAAATGTAATCTTAGCTTTCCATAACTATTGCATGTTATTTTTTTTTACATGCGAGAATTGTCGCAGGACAAATTGTGGCTGTTTTACCATGACAATGCATCCCTTCTCACGATGCCCTGAGCATCTGGAAGTTCCTGGCCGTGAAGAACATTACCATACTGGAAGAATCTCTCTCTTCACCTGATCTTGCTCCATGTCACTTTCTCTTTTTCATCAAGGGGTCTTGTTTTGAAGGTGTGGAAAGTGCCATAACAACGGAGCTGAGAAGAGAATCCTTCCAGAAGTGCCAAGAAGTGTACGAGAAAAGGATGGAAAAATGCACTAGGCCTAAGGGGGGCGGATTACTTCGAAGGGGAAACCCCTGTAGTTTGTTGCTTGGAATTAAATTAAAATTGTTTGTGATACCAGTCCTCTCAATTTTCAGATACATTTCATAAAATATAAATATTGTATTTTCTGGCTTACAAGACATTTTTTTTTCCTAAAAAAATTCCCAGAAAAATATGTCTGCGCTTTCCAAGATGAATGTAAGCAACACCTAGGCTCAAGTAAGCTTGGACAGTCACCTAATTGGCTTGACTTACAGGGACGCAGATTTGTATGTTGAGTCATTAAATGATAATGTTAGCTATCTAACCTCAGTACTTAGCAGTTAGAAGTATTTCAAAGACTATAAACCTTCCTTGAGCCGAGCCCAAAAACTTAAACATGCTCTGTTTACTAGCAGTGGCAGGAGCCTTTCTACTCTTGATCTTGATTGTGTAGGTTTGCTCGCACTCTTACGTCATGAAGATATCGGTTACCACCAGGCCGTCACATATATCACAAGCATTTTTGTCCTGGAAATTATCAACCATCCATGACGAGTTCATCAAAATTACCATCACAATGATCACAGTTACAATAAGCTTGTGTTCATAACTCACCCCTGAGGATAATCTCAGAGGAGATTTAAAATACTTGAGAAAGGTATAACTGTGGCACCTCCCTTGATGAATTTGAAATTAACATCAAGAAGCTAGTTAGAGAACTGGAAAGGATTATTATCAAAATACATATGCCTATATTATTCAATGAAACTTGTTTGAATGAAGATATGCTGCTTAAATAATATATAATCTCTCACCACTAGAACTTGTATGTATGCGTTTGTAAATTTGTTGTTGGTTGGTTGGTTGGGTTTTATGGCATATCAACCACTGTGGGTCATTTAATGCCAAATTAAGGTGTGTATATATATATATAATATATATATATATATATATATATATATATATATATATATATACACACACACATATATACACATATACATACATGTATTAAATATACAGTACCACTAAACACAGCTGGCAACATTATTTTTTCCCAAAAAATGTATAGCTGGCAACATTATTGTTTCAAAAACGCATAGCTGGCAACATTATTTTTTCTAAAAAACGTATAGCTGGCAACATTATTTTTTCCAAAAAACGTATAGCTGGCAACATTATTTTTTCCAAAAAACGTATAGCTGGCAACATTATTTTTTCCAAAAAACGTATAGCTGGCAACATTATTGTTTCAAAAACGTATAGCTGGCAACATTATTTTTTTGAAAACATTATCCGAAGCCTTGTTGTTGGACGTAGTTTATTGTCATACCCAGGACGCTAAATTTGTTGTGTGGATATATATATATATATATATATAACCTTACACAAAAATTACTTAAAAAATGCATACATACAACTGTGGGCTGAAAAGTTCATTGGCTGACTGTAAAGGGGAGTGACGCTAGAAATCTGTGAAATCTTGCATGCGTTAATTTTAACTCTTCTTATTGCATTGTTTCTTTCAGAAAATGCTGAAAATGTTAGAATGCTAAATATTTAAACTTTTCAAAGATTTTTATTTTTTTTTTTAATTTAAAATTTATGAAATGCTGTTGACTTCAATAGTTCTTCACCACTGTGTGACAGGGTGTAGCACGTGTAAAGTTTCTCAGCAACACCCTCCCTTGAATTTGGAAAGTTGTTTGGCTATTGATACCTTCACCACTCACATATGGTAGGCTTACATGAAAGAGCCAAGTAGACATTTTTTTGTTTTTGTTTTTCATACCCCCCCCTGCTCAGTTCTGGAATTGTATTAATTTCGTTTGTATTTAAGAAATGCTTTCAGCACTGTTTAACCTTTTATGCCTGAAAAAAAAACAAAAAAACATGTGTAACAAGTACAGTTATTCCTTTGACACTTTTGACTCCGTCAGCAATGTTTCTTTTAAAAACAAATGATTAGAATTCTAATAACCCAAACATGTGAAAGTGAATTTACACATTTTACTTTTTATTTAATCGTGAGAAGTGACAAGAAAGACATTAATCGTGAAAAGTGACAAGAAAGACATTAATCTTGAGAAGTGACAAGAAAGACATTAATCTTGAGAAGTGACAAGAAAGACATTAATCTTGAGAAGTGACAAGAAAGACATTAATCTTGAGAAGTGACAAGAAAGACATTAATCTTGAGAAGTGACAAGAAAGACATTAATCTTGAGAAGTGACAAGAAAGACATTAATCTTGAGAAGTGACAAGAAAGACATTAATCTTGAGAAGTGACAAGAAAGACATTAATCTTGAGAAGTGACAAGAAAGACATTAATCTTGAGAAGTGACAAGAAAGACATTAATCTTGAGAAGTGACAAGAAAGACATTAATCTTGAGAAGTGACAAGAAAGACATTAATCTTGAGAAGTGACAAGAAAGACATTAATCTTGAGAAGTGACAAGAAAGACATTAATCTTGAGAAGTGACAAGAAAGACATTAATCTTGAAGTGACAAGAAAGACATTAAACACTATTTGTTAAATTACTTGTTTACAATATCATAAAAATATATGAACCAAAACCAACGTTGTATCTATGCTGGTGGCAATGATTTGCTCTTGTCTCAATCGTAAGTCTGATTAGTTTGATGAGGTCAAATTTGTGGCTGATATCAAAAACGACTTTCATTCTGTTGTTAACTGGGGCAAAGAATGCGTTGCTGAGATAAACACACCTCTCCAGAATATGACTTGGACTCATCCAAATAGCATATATACTGATGCCGAGAATTGTCAGCAGAGGTAGTCAGGAACGAGCCTTATAGCCTTACTACAGAATACAGTAAGACTACATCGACTCCAAGTGACCTTATATGATTGTGTTATCTTCATTCAATGGAATGAAGATATAACGGAATGTATTGTTAATTTTAACACCTCCAAAATTAAGCTACTCTCTATTAATCATCTGAGTGACCCCCTTTCCGCCTTCCATCATTAAAAATAATGGAAGGCAGAAAGAGGGTCTCTCAGATGTTTAATAGAGATGGAATAAATATTAAAAAAAAATAATATTGGCTTCTTAGTTTGCCTTCAGGGAAAAAAATCATAAGTTATGGCACGCGAAAGATTCTGTATTGTTGTCAAAATTAGAAAATCTTGCCTTTTTATTTATTGTTGTTATAAATAAAATAATTATTTTTCTTTCTTGGTTTATTCTTTCAGGTTCTGTGAAATGGCAGTTGCTCATGGCATGGATATATTTAGGGTCTTTGATTCCCTGAATTACGTACCAAATCTTGTTGTTGGAATGGAAGCAGTAGGGAATGCAGGTAATCTCTTTAAATTTTTTTCTTTGCTTTTTCTCTTTCTCTTTTCCCCCTCTCCTTTTCTCCTCCCCCTCCCCTTTTCTCATTCCCCCTCCCCTTTTCTCATTCCCCCTCCCCTTTTCTCCTTCCCCCTCCCCTTTTCCCCTTCCCCCCCTTTTCCCCTTCCCTCTCTCCTTTTCTCTTTCCCTCTCTCCTTTTCTCTTTCCCTCTCTCCTTTTCTCTTTCCCTCTCTCCTTTTCTCTTTCCCTCTCTCCTTTTCTCTTTCCCTCTCTCCTTTTCTCTTTCCCTCTCTCCTTTTCTCTTTCTCCTCTCCCTCTCTCTTTCTCCTCTCCCTCTCTCTTTCTCCTCTCCCTCTCTCTTTCTCCTCTTCTTTTCCCCCCTTTCTCTTTTTCTTTTCCCCCTTTTCTTTAAGCTTTCCCCCTTTTCTCTTCACAATGATTTGGCTAGAAAGACAGAAGGAATATAAAAGTTTTTAATCTCTCCTGTCAGTACCTCATAAATACTGGACT
This sequence comes from Acanthosepion lycidas, assembly GCA_963932145.1. Classification (NCBI taxonomy): domain Eukaryota; kingdom Metazoa; phylum Mollusca; class Cephalopoda; order Sepiida; family Sepiidae; genus Acanthosepion; species Acanthosepion lycidas. The sequence goes on from OZ010614.1 coordinate 49,353,779, forward strand.
ATTTTATTTTAATTGCCTAGAAAAAAAAGACATGTGCTACTTGGTTTCAGTGATAAAATAAATGAAAGACAGAAAAAAAGATAGAAGTGATTCTAATATGAACATTATAAAAAGAAATTTGGGGTTCATTGCGTATGCGCAGCTTAAGTGACATCATGGTTTATTGGTGTGCAGCTTAATGGCACTGACCTGTATATATACCTATACTAAATCCTTGTGCATGTTGTGTGTTGCAGGTGGTGTGATTGAAGCTGCTATTTCATACACTGGTGATGTTGCCGACCCTACCAAAACAAAATACGATATGAATTACTACATGAATCTGGCTGATGAATTAGTCAAGGCTGGAACACACATTCTTTCTATCAAAGTAAGTTTTGCTTTCATTTCACTCCGTTCTTGATGCATGAATAAAAATTTCTCCTCCTTATTGATTGATTGTAGACTTGCTAACGTTTCTTCAATTTTATTGTTGGCTTTTATCCTGGATTTTAAGCTCGGGTACACTTGGATCATTAAAGTAACATCCAATTAGTAGGTCGGTCCAAAAGGAATGACGTAATAATGTCGTTTTTTGACGTCTACGTGAAAAAACGACCTTATTACGTCATTATTTTTGCACCGACCTAACAACTCGCATTTTGTATTTGTCTTTCATCGAGACTACCTTAGACCAGTTGGAAACAAATAGAAATTTTATCAGAGAGCATTTTTTCTTAAGGATTTTTGACATTTTATTGTTGTTAATTTTCAAGAGTACTTCTCTTAGACATTACAGTATATTACGATTTGTCTTTGACAACTGAAAAAAGTAGAATGGAATAGAAATAACTTCTGATAAGTCTTTAACTTGTGTAAAAGAAATATTTTAGAAGAAATTTTAGTAACATGAAATTCTAAAAGTAGATGCGAAATGTATTGTAAATGATTTTACGATTAGGAATGCATTGGAAATGATTTTTATTATTAGCAATGCATTGGAAATGATTTTTATTATTAGCAATGCATTGGAAATTATGTTATTAGCAATGCATTGGAAATTATGTTATTAGCAATGCATTGGAAATGATTTTTATTATTAGGAATTCATTGGAAATGATTTTTATTATTAGGAATTCATTGGAAATGAATTTACTATTTAGGAAGATGTCAGATATGGTTTCATTTATCTTTCATATCACAAAAAATAGCTGTTATTGAACAAGAATTAATACTGCAATTCTTACAGGATAAAACTTTTCTATTTTTTCATATTGCCTAAAAGAAATTGATTGGAAAACATTTTCCTTGTTATTGCCAGGATATGGCGGGCCTTCTCCGTCCAAAGGCGGCTACAATGCTGATTGGTAATCTGCGTGACAAGTACCCAGACTTACCTATCCATGTACATACCCATGACACATCAGGTGCTGGTGTCGCATCCATGTTGGCTTGTGCAGAAGCTGGGGCTGATGTTGTTGATGTTGCTGTTGATTCCATGTCGGGGATGACTTCCCAACCAAGCATGGGTGCTGTTGTGGCCTCCCTGGAACGAACACCTCTCCAAACAGGTAAACATCCACCTTCACTAATGATATGGAATTAATGGGGCCCCTTTGTCGGAAGGGGGAGGTATACAGGTAAACTTTTCTTTATGCGACTTCGGTCTATGCAAGAAAACGGTTACCGTTTCTGATTTTACATGTGACCGTTTTCTACTTTATCTTGCGATCTGTCTGGGAGTTCATTTGTGGCACACATGAAATCGCATGTTCAAACACCCCCTCTTGATCAAGATATCAACGCTGTCAGGATCATAGTCGTTGTTTAACTCCATGTTCCTCTTATTATCTGCATTGTATATGCTTCACCAGGGCTACATACACGTTTTGAATTCGGAGTTGTCCTTTTCCTAGACTGACTGCCAAACAAATCTGTAGTGTAGTTTTCCTTACTATTTAACCCGTATAGGGGGGGTGAAATGGATTTATACGTCTCCCAAGGTCATATGCAGATAAGTGAATGTAATGAATGTGACAGGAATTCAAGCTCTGTTCTCCGATTTTGTTCATTTCGAGCTGCTATCCATTTTACTCCATAAGCACCCCCCCCAATTAAGGATGTGCAGATGGTGTAATGGGTAGTGGCTTGGCAAATTCCAGTTGAGTTATTTACATGCTATACTCTTGAGAAAGTTATAAATTTCTCTTCCCCCAGCTATGGGTTAAACAATAGAACAGACCGGGCTCTTCAGCCTCATTTGTCAGCTCTTTCAGAAGGACAACTCTGAATTCTAAATTGTAATGAAAGAGAAACTCACCTACCACGAAAAAGTGTTTTGTGCGTGGTCTGCCAAAGGAAAATTAAAGAAAATTGTTATCTAAAACCTGCCGCTTATCAGGACAACTATATTAATGTTCTTTTCTTCCTGAATGGCGTGGCCAATCAGAAAAATCGCTTGGTGAATAAAGGTTGTTGCTTTTGCTTATCGAGGACAGAAGGATTTTTGGGCTTGGTGTGCATAAGTGCGTTTCTGCTGTTGCGAAGGGAAGGTTGGTACAGTTGGTGTGCATTGTGCTGTAATGGATATCAGCTCGGAATGAGAAATCAAAGAGCCAATTTCAAATTTTAGTTGGGTTCATTACATTCACTTACATGCAAATACTCTTCTCCTTCTGGCTATGAGTTGAATAGCAGGACAGACTGGGTCTTATAGCCTTGGTTGATAGCCAGTCTACTGCAGAAAAAACAGCAACCCATTACAGGAAAATCTTCTGCCTGATCAGTAATAAATCAAAAGAGACATGATCGCCCAAGTGCATATCACATATAGCACTTAACTTACTGATTAAAATGACTAAGGGTAGTAACTACTCTTAAATTTACTACCTTTAAGTTGATTTAGCTTTCTTGCCACTATAGCGGGTGACACAAAAGATATAAATACACAACGGCAATTATTATATAGTGTTGATTGTTGTTAAAATCATGCAGTTCTTTTTTTTTTTTTTTGTCATTCTCTGATATATTGATTTGTCACTACTGTTTAACTGTTTTTTTGTTTTTTATTTATCATATTTGCAACAGCTCCCTCCTTCTCCTTTTATGATTTTTTTCTCGACATTTCTTTGATTAATTTGTCCTTTGAATCTATTCCCTATGACAGAATTTATATTTATTTATTTTTTGCCTGTAGAAATTGACCTCGATACTGTATCAAAATATTCTGCCTATTGGGAACAGACCCGAAATTTGTACAGTCCATTTGAGTGTTGCGTGACAATGAAAAGCGGTAATGCTGACATCTATAAAAATGAGATTCCAGGTAAGAAACCTGTCCACAAAACTTTGAATTTAAAATAATTCACTTGTTGATAGAAATGTTTCTCAATGTGCCATCTCTTTATTGAATTACGGCTGATTATATTGTTGAGTAATTGACCCTGGTTAAATGCAATTGGCAGAAATGCCCAACAAACTTTTTTCTCTTTCTCTGTTTTTCTCTTTCTCTGTTTTTCTCTTTCTCTGTTTTTCTCTTTCTCTGTTTTTCTCTTTCTCTGTTTTTCTCTTTCTCTGTTTTTCTCTTTCTCTGTTTTTCTCTTTCTCTGTTTTTCTCTTTCTCTGTTTTTCTCTTTCTCTGTTTTTCTCTTTCTCTGTTTTTCTCTTTCTCTGTTTTTCTCTTTCTCTGTTTTTCTCTTTCTCTGTTTTTCTCTTTCTCTGTTTTTCTCTTTCTCTGTTTTTCTCTTTCTCTTTTTTTCTCTCCTTTTTTTCTCTTTTCTCTCCTTTTTTTCTCTTTTTTTTCTCTCCTTTTTTTCTCTTTTTTTTCTCTCCTTTTTTTTCTCTTTTTTTCTCTCCTTTTTTTTCTTTTTTTCTCTCCTTTTTTTTCTTTTTTTCTCTCCTTTTTTTTCTCTTTTTTTTTTCTCTCCTTTTTTTTCTCTTTTTTTCTCTCCTTTTTTTCTCTTTTTTTTCTCTCCTTTTTTTCTTTTTTCTCTCCTTTTTTCTCTTTTTTTTCTCTCCTTTTTTCTCTTTTTTTTCTCTCCTTTTTTCTCTTTTTTTTCTCTCCTTTTTTCTCTTTTTTTTCTCTCCTTTTCTCTCTTTTTTTTCTCTCTTTTTTTCTCTCTTTTTTTTCTCTCTTTTTTCTCTCTTTTTTTTCTCTCTTTTTTCTCTCTTTTTTTTCTCTCTTTTTTTTCTCTCTTTTTTTTCTCTCTTTTTTTTTCTCTCCTTTTTTTCTCTCCTTTTTTTCTCTCCTTTTTTTCTCTCTCTTTTTTTGCCTCTTTCTATTTTTCCTCTTTCTTTTTTTCCTATTTTTTCTCTCTCTCAAAAAGATCAGATTTAAAGAACCAACTCAATTCTTGTCAATCTATGGCTGAAATAAAAATTCTTCATTTCAGGTGGTCAATACACAAATCTCCAGTTTCAGGCCTTCAGCCTTGGACTAGCAGACCAATTTGAACGTGTAAAACAGATGTATGTTGTGGCCAACAAGTTACTTGGTGATTTACCAAAGGTATTTTTCTGAATTTTCCTTTTTTTTTTTTTTTCTTCTTTTCTCCACTCCTCCTGTGCTATACATTTTTGTTGTTGCCGCTCTTGGAAGTCTTGTCTGTTTTTTTTTTTATTATTATGTATAGTGGCATTCCGAAGGATTGTATTCTTTAAGACTTAATGGATTCATTGAAATCATTGATCTGAGAAAACTGTTCTATATAGATGAGAATTTAGACCTTTCTCAAAGAGTTCGATGCCAAGCAAGCCATCCATATAAAAGTTATAGATCTGACGAGGCTGTTTAAGAACATGACTCAAGTTCCTGGGTTAATATTTTAATGCATCATCAGTCGTCATCTTGTCCTTTTGAATCATGTTCTTTTATTGTCCTTTCTATTCAATAACAGTTTTCTCAGTTTCTTTAATTTTCAGTAACCCCCTTGTGTCTTAGTGACTTTATTGCCTTGCTTTGTGTGAAATGATATTAAAAAAATACTACTACTATTCCTACAACTGATATTATTACTACTACGGCCGCATCACATGGAAACACTGGTTCCTCTATGATCACTGAAGTTAAGCAACGTCGAGCTCAGTCAGTACCTAGATGGGTGACCGCTTGGGAATACCAGGTGCTGTAAGCTTGGATGTGCGGGTGTTGTAATAGCTAACGGCTCGGAATGAGAAATAGAAGTTAAGCAATGTCGAGTCTGGTCTGTACTTAGATGGGTGACCGCTTGGGAATACCAGGTACTGTAAGCTTGGATGTGTGGGTGGTGTAATGGATACTGACTCGTAATTGTTAATCAAAGATCCGAGTTCCAATTCCAGTTGGGTTCATTATATTCACTTACACGCAAATATCCTTGGGAAAGGTATGAATTCACCTTTTCTCTCCCCATCTGTGGGTTAATTAGTAAGACTTGGATTTTTATCACTTAAAAAATTTTCTGACTTTAAATAGCCTGCTTGATAAGCCGAAGAAAACGAATCAATCAATGAAATACTGTCACACACGTCATTTATACATATTTACATTCTCTGGAATATAAATGTATAAAAAAAAAAAAAACTACTGTGGACACAAAGTGAGGTATCAGTTTCTCTATTTTTTGTCATATAGAATTGATCCCCAACTTATATCCACATTATAATTTCATGTTTGCTTATCAAATTCTGAGTAGGTTTGAATCCAGCTCTTCTCCCCACATCTGTGGGTTAATTAGTAAAATTTGTATCACTGAATAGTGTCTACCCCCCAAAAAAATTTCTTAGAATCTAAAAATATTTTCTGGCTTTAAATAACCTGCAATGGGGTGATAAGTCATGAAAAACAAATCAATCAAACAATACTACTACTACTGCTATGATTATTACACTGTTTCCCCCAGTAGTAACAGAAATAATAGGAAAAGAAGTCAACATTGATAATTTGAATAAACTTTGCTTAATTTTCTTATTTTTTAGTAAATTTAATTTTTTTTTTTTTTTTTTTTTTTTTAAGGTGACCCCTTCATCAAAGGTTGTGGGTGACATGGCACAGTTCATGGTGCAGAACAAGTTAAATGCAAAAGATGTTGAGGAGCGAGCAGAAGAACTCTCCTTCCCTGTTTCTGTTGTAGAATATTTCCAAGGATTGCTTGGCGAGCCACCAGGTGGATATCCTGAACCCCTAAGGACCAAGGTAAGACTCTATTTATTTTGAGTTTTCTTTTTTTTACAGTAAGGTTTATCCTGTACAAGGCCTGGGGATGAGAGCACTCTATGTAGTGGGTTACATTAAGAGTCAATTTATACGAATAGGAAGAGAAGATAAGGGTTAACCCTAGACGTGAACAGGTTAATATTGTAGAATTTGGGGAAATCTTCTTGGGAGTGGGTTCCAGAGAGCAGTAGTTCATGGGAAGAAGCTGTTTGAGTGGAATTTCTCACCAGTGGAACATGTAGGCAATGTGGGTAGTTTGCTACAATGTGAGTAGTGTGGTTTAGAACTGGTGGAATCAAGGAATATTGTTCATCTGAGCACTTTCCATGGAAGCAGTGACAGAGCAGCAAGAGACTTGCCACATCACACCTGCAAGAGAGAGGTTGAAGGATGGGAAATAATTGGTCACTTGCAAAGAATGAGACATGCTTTTGAACTCTATCAAGACTAGAAAGTGAAGACTGGGTAGCTCTTGCCCATATATAGCAGCAGTACTCCATTTTCAGCCTGATCTGGCCCTTACAAAGGCAGAGGATAGCAGAGAAGCTTTCTGGTTCTATAGATACTGGAAAGTGATGACTAAGCAACTCTAGCCTATAATGGCAACAGCACTCCATTTTCAGCCTGATCTGGCTTTTTTAAAGGGAGAGGATAACAAAGATCCTTTTCGGTTCTATCAAGACTGGAAAGTGAAGACTGGGTAGCTCTTCCCCATATATAGCATCAGTACTCCATTTTCAGCCTGATCTGGCCCTTTCAAAGACAGAGGATAGCAGAGATGCTTTTGGTCTCTCTCAAGACTGGAAAGTGAAGACTGGGTAGCTCTTGGCCATATATGGCAGCAGTACTCCATTTTCAGCCTGATCTGGCCCTTACAAAGGCAGAGGATAGCGGAGATGCTTTTGGGCTCTATAAATACTGGAAAGTGTTGAGGATAGCAGAGATGCTTTTAGTCTCTCTCGAGACTGGAAAGTGAAGACTGGGTAGCCTATACATGATAACAGTACTGCATTTTTGGCCAGATCTGCCTTATGTAACGTAGGGGATAGCATGAATCGTGTACTTACTGGGGCATTGCAGGTAGCTGACCATTTTATTTGCATCTTTATCGATCAATCATATGTACAAGTTCCTCTTGGGGTTGGTTGTGAGTTTAAGTCCAAATAGTCTCTCAAGACATGGTACTTCCTTGAGGGGATATCCGTTCATTGTGATTGGTGATTAATAGAGTGACTAATCATACAAATGTTCTCTTTATGCATATTCCTGTAATGATTGATAAATGGACTGTCAATGAATTAAGGTACTCGGAAAGTAATTACATTTTACCAGAAAGGATATAAACTCAAGTTAAATTAATATTGGCTTGGAGAATAAGTTGTAAGAATTTTTCAAAATATTTTATTGTTATGGTCTTACAATGTTAAATTGCATAAGATTAGTCAACAATATAATCTCCATTGTTGTTGATAACATTTTCCCATCGGTCACAAAGTTTTTCTATTTCTTGATGATAAAAATCTTCTGGATTTTGAGCTGCAAAATTCGTCCAATCAAAACCCTCGATTCAACATCAGTATTGAACGTTACACCATGTAAGACAATGAAAAGAGATTGAAAAAAGATGAAAATCTAATGGTGCCAACTCTGGCGAGTACAGAGAATGAGGCTACACTTCCCATCCAAATTCTTGAATAACGGTTTTGGTCATATTGGAAATGTGAGGATGGGTGTTGTTGTGTTGAAGAACAACACTCTGCTGCCGATTTGGTCTTTTTTACTGAATTACTTCACGAAGATGGTGTAGTTTTTTAATGTAGAGGTTGGCATTTACCATTTGATTTAAGCAATTCATAATGAATTTGTTGTGAGACCGTAACATACCTACACCATGGACTCTTCCAGGACTATATAAAGTATGCGATATAACACTCTAAGAGAGGAGGAGGAAAGAGAGAGAGAGAGAGTATTCTAATACCGTAGTATCAGCCACGTACGACTACCAATATTGGACACTAGCACATAAGCTCCACTTACACTTACACTATCTTTGTAACCTTTTTGTTTAATATATCTTTCTTACCCCATAATACGTGTTCCGTGTTTTCCTTCTGTGGTCCTGAATTTGGGCCCACATCAGAATTATACCTTCCCAGTCTCACCATGCACAAAACATGGTCTTTCGAGGATGAAATTCTTGTTTTACTTGAGGTGTCACTTGCTTATTGGGGTCGAGCCATTCTTTACACTGCTTCATATAGACAGAAAGGCACCATTTTTCATTGCCAGTGACAATATGATAAAGGAAACTCTGTTAATGACCCTATGCTGAATGATGCCAAACCAGCAAAACTGGCTGCAATTGTTGTGTGCTGATTCTTGCTGTGGTCATTCGACGCATGTAGCACCCATGAACCAAGTTTATGAAATTTCCGCATTTAAGGTGATTCAGCACAGATTTGTGATTGCAATTCATCTATTCTGCCAATTCTCTGGTCATCTGATGTGGATTTTCTTGAAGAAACTGGTTTAATCACTCCTCATCAAACTCGACTGGTCGACTGGCACTCCTTATCCTCCAGCTCAAAATTTGCCTTTTGGAAGCACGAAAACCAACATTGGGCAGTACTTTGAGGCATCGTGCCATTTCCATACACGTCACAAACCTTATGAGCTGCTTTGACAGTGTTAACTCCTCTATTATATGCAAAACGCAAAAGGTGCTGAAAATTATATGCAAAACGCAAAAGGTGTTGAAAACGAATAGTTCTGTTCACTTGATATTCCATTGCAGGGTCCTGAAATACAACCAAAAAGTAATTAAATTAACGAAAATCGTACATATATATATATATATATATATATATATATATATATATATATATATGTTAGAACAACAATAAGAAACTGTTGTTCTAAAACATCTGTCAAATGTTTGGCTTCCCAAAGATATTTTACTTTCAAATAAACACTCATGACTTATTACCCAACTGTTGTAGCATATACCTACAGACAATAATGGCTATGTCCCCATTCATATAAATAGAGTAGTAAATACTGTATGTTGGTCTGTAGTTGGAGATTTATTGTGGAATTCAGTTGACTCACTTCTAGCAGTTTACTACTGCATGCAGCTGGCAAATCTTAAATGTATTGTTCTTGTCCTAAGTATTATCATTCATTACCAACCTTCGTGTGATTATTCTATTCAGTAACCTTCCCTAGGTTACAACACCAACCCAATACAAATGAATGGCCACTCCTCTAAATCTTTTTGTATTAATGGTGGTGTCCTACAGGGCTTTAGCCATGGATCTACTTCTACTGATGGCATCAGGTCTCAACACAGTGTCTATGCTAATGACACAACTACTTAAACTTGTCTCAATAGTACTGGGTGTAACAGCATGAGATAATTGTCCATCCCTGAAAATATTTAATATCTAAAAAAAAAACAAAAACCGCTAAACTAATTGAGTTTCTTTTCTACAGATTTTTCAGTTGACGTTTAGCCATCTTGATACCATTCGTTGTAAGAATAACCAAAAAACCCTTCTAGTTATGCAGCTAAAAAGAGAACAGGTTAAAATCATTTTGTGTCAGCCCCACTATATCTTCTCAACTGAGCAATGGCGAGAGGGAAAAGATCACTAAGGCCTTCAGTAATAGTACCAACATTCATACTCTTGCTTCCCTCTTCAAAGTCCATTCATGAACCATCAAGAGAACAGTGGATAAGTTTAAAAAGGAGGGAGCAGGAAAACTGGATCATGGGGGTCACAACAGGAAGAGGGATCATCGTTTCAACTTAGAGCTAAATACATTCTTATTGTTCGAAGTAGAGTCCGGTAGTGTTATAAAGACCTTGGAGAATTCCAGTAAGATATCTTTAATCCTTTCTAAGATACAAAAGTTTAAAGCTTAATCTAACAATTGGACAATTTTGCTGTTACACTTGGTAAGTCTAATCGGTTCGATAAAGTCAAATTGGTAGGTGATTTAAAAAAAAAAAAAAAAAAAAAAAAAATGGCCTATAGTCTGCTGTTACCTGGATTCAAAGAATGACTTCCTAATTTTAACACCCCTGCAATGAAACTTTTCTCTATTAATCATGGCTGATGCTGACCTCCAGGAGAGTGAGTCATTGTGTCTTCTTAGGCTAACATTCTCTGCTGATGTAACATGGAAAGATTATATTGAATCACTTGATAGGTCTACTGCTAGGAAAGTTGGTTCACTGTGTCATGCTAGACAGTTTTTCTCTCCAGTATCAATCGTGCATATTTATAAGACCATTTGTGAATGCTTTGAATATTTCTGCCATATATGGTCCAGTGCTCTTGCTATATATTAATACTTAGAGATACTTGATAAAATCCAAAAAAGAATCAGCAATATTTCTGGTCCTGATCTAGCATCTCTGCTTCAGTCACTTTCCAACTGCTGTAATATAGCTTCTCTGTGCCTTTTTATAAATACTTTCTTGCTAATTGTTCTGGTGAAATTTTTGCTGTAGTACCTGAACTTTGATTTTAAATGCAGTGCTGGATTGGTGACAAGGTCCCATCAATTTACAGTTGAATTGGTTAGATGCTGAAAGTTTCTTCCCTCGCACTTCTCACTTATTGTTATGGTCTGGTTCCTTGTACCACAGTGATAGTCCAAGGTAGAACCAATAAAGAACTCAAACACAAGAATGGAATAACACAGATATATTACAAACAGGAATATATACAGAGAGGTAGAAAGTGTTAGTACAAACAATCAGGTTTAGTAGGGAGAACAATGAAGTCTCAACTAGTATCACTATTCCAACGTCTTGTAGTAATTGTTCCAACGTGACTCTGTTTTGGACCGCCTCTGACTCGACTGACTTGCTCGCTCTGACTGACAGACTTCTGACAGACCTCACTCCAGACTTCAGACTGAACTCCCTGCTTCCTCTTGAGGCGCAGTATTTATTACGTATGGAATAGTCCATTATGTTATTATGGGTAAGGTCCCATAACACTTATGTACCTCCCTTTCAGCTTCCATGTGTTCCAGCCAACTTTGATCTTCAAAAATTTAAATATAATATCAAATCTCCATTAACCACCATAGATATCCTTACCTGCCCCCCCATTAGAATGTCTGATAGTCAACTTCTTGAGAGTGACTCCCTGCGTCTGCTCGGTCTCACGTTGACTGCTGACCTGAGATGGAACAAATACATTGAGTCAATTGCATCGTTCACCGTGAGGAAAGTTGGCTCTCTGTGCCGCGCCAGGAAATTTTTCTCCCCTGAATCGATACTTCAAATATACAAATCAACCATTCGCCCTTGCATGGAGTATTGCTGCCATATATGGTCTGGGGCATCTTCTGTTTACCTCGGAGTTCTTGACAAGATCCAGAGATGGATATGTAATGTGATTGGCCCTGATCTGGCGTCTCGCCTGCAGCCACTATCTCACAGATGTGCAGTCGCCTCTCTCTGTCTCTTCTACAAATACTTTCATGGCAATTGCTCCGATGAGCTGCTTTCCCTGGTCCCCAGCCTCCATGAATACAAGCACCTTACGAGGCTGGCATCCCGCTCTCACCCTTACACTGTAGAAACTTTAAAATGTAGCCGTCTCTTCCACTCCAATAGCTTCATACCTCGCACCTCTCCAATAGCTTCATACCTCGCACCTCTCGCCGGTGGAACACCCTTCCCAATTACTGTTTCCCTGATAGCTATAATCTCCAACTATTCAAATGTAATGTCAATCGACATCTCCAGTTACCTTGATCTACATGCTATCCTTCCCTTCATCCTTTCTTCTATCACTCCTATCTGCTCTTGCTACAAATCTTCTGCAACCCCCCTGCATCCTAGTGGCTTCATGCCTTGCTCGGGGCACTAAGCTTAAAAAAAAAAAAAAAAAAAAAAAAAATTGTTATCTATTGTCTTCTTGATTCCTCTTCGTTTGTTGTTCTCACTCTGAGTCATCCCTTGTGTCTTAGTGGCTTTATTTGCCTTACTTGGAATGTAATGAGTAAAAAAAAAAAAGAAAAAAGTTCTTTATTTTGTACATTACTTCAGTTTGCATACCGTAAATATGGGCTTATGGCCGAGTGATTATTAGAACGTTTGCTTTTCGACCATGAACCCCGGGTTCAAATCTTGCCATGGTCGATTTGTCAGGAAGATCTCAGTGTGTGACACCTTTGGAAAGTCCCTGAAGTCCAGCCCACATATTGACCCAAGCCTTGTGCATGAAATTGGGTAGACAGAATTATCTGGGAGTTGTTGATGGTTGTGCTAACTTGAAGTCACAAGTCATCGTGACTAAGGGTTTGAACATATTAGCCTTGGTCAGCACTCTTGAACCTGCCAAATAATGTACTCCCTCCCAGGAACTGTAACTAAGTACCACTCAGTGTAGATGCAGTATAAAACACAGGTGGGCTCTGTGGGTGTTGAACAAACACAAATGTACCTGAGCTGGCATCTGTAATAGGGATTGCCTTGCTATTCTAGCTGACAGGCGACCAGACATACCATAAATACACTACAAGTAAAATTTTATTTATTTTTATTTTATTTATTTTTCATTTTATTTATTTATTTTATCATTTTATTTATTTATTTTATCATTTTATTATTTTATTTATTTATTTATTATTTTATTTATTTATTTATTTATTTATTTATTTATTATTTTATTTATTTATTTATTTATTTATTTATTATTTTATTTATTTATTTATCATTTTATTTATTTATTTATCATTTTATTTATTTATTTATTTATTTTATCATTTTATTATTTTATTTATTTATTTATTATTTTATTTATTTATTTATTATTTTATTTATTTATTTATTTATTTATTATTTTATTTATTTATTTATTTATTTATTATTTTATTTATTTATTTATTTATTATTTTATTTATTTATTTATTTATTTATTATTTTATTTATTTATTTATTTATTTATTATTTTATTTATTTATTTATTTATTTATTATTTTATTTATTTATTTATCATTTTATTTATTTATTTATCATTTTATTTATTTATTTATTTATTTTATCATTTTATTATTTTATTTATTTATTTATTATTTTATTTATTTATTTATTTATTTATTATTTTATTTATTTATTTATTTATTATTTTATTTATTTATTTATTTATTTATTATTTTATTTATTTATTTATCATTTTATTTATTTATTTATTTATTTTATCATTTTATTATTTTATTTATTTATTTATTATTTTATTTATTTATTTATTATTTTATTTATTATTTTATTTATTTATTTATCATTTTATTTATTTATTTATTTATTTATCATTTTATTTATTTATTTATTTATTTATTTATCATTTTATTTATTTATTTATTTATCATTTTATTTATTTATTTATCATTTTATTTATTTATTTATCATTTTATTTATTTATTTATTTATTTATCATTTTATTTATTTATTTATTTATTTATCATTTTATTTATTTATTTATTTATTTATCATTTTATTTATTTATTTATTTATTTATCATTTTATTTATTTATTTATTTATTTATCATTTTATTTATTTATTTATTTATTTATCATTTTATTTATTTATTTATTTATTTATCATTTTATTTATTTATTTATTTATTTATCATTTTATTTATTTATTTATTTATTTATCTATTTATTTATTTATTTATTTATTTATCATTTTATTTATTTATTTATTTATTTATCTATTTATTTATTTATTTATCATTTTATTTATTTATTTATTTATTTATCATTTTATTTATTTATTTATTTATTTATCATTTTATTTATTTATTTATTTATTTATCATTTTATTTATTTATTTATTTATTTATCATTTTATTTATTTATTTATTTATTTATTTATCATTTTATTTATTTATTTATTTATTTATCATTTTATTTATTTATTTATTTATTTATTTATCATTTTATTTATTTATTTATTTATTTATTTATCATTTTATTTATTTATTTATTTATTTATCATTTTATTTATTTATTTATTTATTTATTTATCATTTTATTTATTTATTTATTTATTTATTTATCATTTTATTTATTTATTTATTTATTTATCATTTTATTTATTTTGAAAGGCTTACTGCCATATAGCGTTAAAATGCTGGTTCCTGTACAATTACTGAAATTAAGCAATGTTGTGCCTGGTCAATTCTTTGTTGGGTGACAGTGTGAGAATAATAGGTACTGTAAGCTTGGATGTGTGGATGGTGTAAATGGTTCAGAATTGTTAATCGGAGAGCAGAGTTCCAATTCTGGTGAGATTCGTTATATTTACTTACATGTAAATACCCTTGGGAAAGGTATGAATCCACTTCTGCTCTCCCCAGCTATGGGTTAATTATAATTAGTAAGACTTGTATCACTAAACCACTATTATCTTTAAAAAAAAATTCTTAAAATCTAAAAATGTATTCTGGCTTTAAACAACCTGCAAAGGGTTCATAAGCTGTAAAAAAAAAAAAAAAAAAAAAATGAATCAATTAATTAATTAATTAAATACTGATTAGTTGCACAGACATGTCTTTTAGATTTATTTATATTCTCTGGAATATAAATATATAGTATCTTCCATGACCAAAAAGTGAGGGATCAGTTTGTATATTGATTTTAATATAGAATTGATCCCCCACTTTATATAAACATAATTTCTTTTCATTTATCAAGTTCTAATTTGATATGTATTACTTTTTTTTTTTTTTTTTTCCAGATTCTGAAAGGAATTCCCAAGATAAATGGCCGTCCTGGTGCCTCAATGGAACCATTTGATTTTGATAAACTCCGGGAAGAACTGAAAGAGAAATTTGGTTCCAATATTCATGAAGCTGATATCATGAGTGCTGCTCTCTATCCCAAAGTGCTCACGGATTACCTGGAGTTCCGTGCAAAATATGGACCAGTTGAGTGCCTAGCAACTAAGTTATTCTTTGTTGGACCAAGAATGGCTCAAGAATGTGAGGTTCGTCTTTGACATTTTCACTCTTATTATTATTATTATTATTATTATTATTATTATTATTATTGTTTATTTTTAATTTTTATAGTTTTTTTCTTAATATTTTTTTGATTTTTAATAATTGTTTTCTGCTTTTTTAATGTTCATTTTTTGCTTGTTAATGTGTTTTTTGCATTCCAATGGTTTTTTTTTTTTTTTTTTTTTTTTTTTAAGGTTTTAAGTTTTTTTTTGCCTTTTTAATATCTTTTGGCCTTTTTAATCTATTTTTTGGCTTCGTAATTTTTTTTTTTGTTTTTTTGGCTTTTAATTGTTCTACTGTGGATGAATATGTCTATAGACAGCAGGCAAGTGCTATATATATATATATTTGAAGAAAAACATACGGAAAAAACAAACAAAAATCCTTATATGCAATAATGCTGTTTTAATGTTAATATGTCAACATCGGACGTTTCGGTTTAATAAACCATCTTCAGGACATATTCATAAAATATAATTAACATCAATCGTCTTTGTCATGTTCAATTGATGTTAATTATATTTTATGAATATGTCCTGAAGATGGTTTATTAGACCGAAACGTCCGACATTGACATTAACATTAAAACAGCATAATTGCATATAAGGATCTTTGTTTGTTTTTTCCGTATATTTTTCTTCATACTGTCGGATCTATATCCATATATTTGCTTACATACATACATACACATATATATATATATATATATATATATATATATATATATACCTTTTTTTTCAGGACACTGAAATGTCAATTCCTAGTATGTGCATTATAAACTAACTCTAAGCTAAATATTTTAATGTTTGTTTTTGATTTTTAATATCTTCGAAAATTTGTATTGAACTTTATACTATTTTGGTGTTCTTGTGTGGATGAATATGTCTATAAAAATTCAGATCACCTGCTGTCTGTGTGTGTGTGTATATATATATATATATATATATATATATATATATATATATATATATATACACACACACACACACTTATTATGTACATTTTCAAGACATTGAAATGTCAATTCCTAGTGTATTATAAGCTAACTCTAAGCTAAAATATTGTCGATTCACCTTTGTATAATAACGATAAAAAAAAATCCTCACCTTATGACCTTTATAGACAAACTGATGTGCAACAAAATTAACCTTATTTTGTTTGTTGTAGGTGGAGATTGAGAGAGGAAAGACACTGCACATCAAAACTTTGGCAGTTGGTGATATTGGTGATGACGGACGAAGAGAAGTCTTCTTCGAACTTAATGGACAGTTACGTTCTGTGAGAATAATGGATGAGAAAGCAATGAAGGTTAGTTCCAATTTGTCAGCAGAGAAATGCAATGTCTTTGTGCTGCTGGAATTACCAATTCTTACCAATATGTAAAGAAAAAAAACTTCATTTTTTTTTTTTTTCTGTAAATGTCAACTTGGGTTCTCGTATAAATTTTCAATCCTGCATTTTTATTTTGTGGAAAGATATCTTTTTTTAGAAATGTGGAAAGGTATCTTTTTTTAGAAATGTTCTTGCCGCTAAAGTTCTTTGGAACCCAGCCAACCAGGTTAATGCTCCTTGTTACCCAGCTGACTGGCTTAATGTTCTTGGTACAGCTTTTTAGATAGCCAACTGACTGGCCTGATCTTACTAACTGACCAGCCTAATTTTTCTTGGTACCCAGTCGACTGGCCTAATGTTCTTGGTACACAACCAAACTGCCAAATCTTCCTTGATAGCCAGCCAGTCGGCCTAACTCTCCTTCGCTGCCTGCCAGTCAGTGTAACACTCCTTGGCAGCCAGCCAGCTGGCCTAACACACCTTGGCGGCCGGCTGGCTGGCCTAATGCTCCTTCGTATCTACCCAACTGGCTTAATCTTCTTAGGTACCCTGATGACCAGCCTAATTCTCCATGGTACCCAGCTTACTGAGTTGGTCAGCTAGTAGGCTTCCTGCTATCAGTGTGTGTTCACTTATTGCAAAATAATTCGGAAGGTAGTTTTGAAACTGCTCAGCAGTCTTTACATCGACTAACAAATTTGAGGAGCCTGCTACCAAAATCCTCAGAAAGTTTTGTTAAATTTTGAGTTAACATTCTTCTGGGCAAACATGGGTGCTTAACACATGTTTCAAGGGCAGCTGAAAATTGTTTCCAGACTAGTATTCAGGACAACCAATAACTAACAGAATGCCAGATGATGTGGAAAATGTCACAAAGAATTCTTGACACACTTCCTCGTCCATCATCAGTTGCTTGTTGATTTTGGCTAACCTGCATTGAATTTTGAACTGAACCCTTTATTTAATCTACAGGCGTAGATTGTTCTCATTCCACTGATCATGTCCAGGGATATCTCATTCAGTTCCAATTATTATTGCTCAGTATTTGCCAAAATAGTGTTGACACAGAGTTCAAGTATACATCATCTGTTTCAGGTATTGAACTCCTAATTATATGAAAATTGCCTAGTGGATTAAAGTATCTGTTTGTGAGTTTGGTATAGAAAGTCGGTTCACTGCGCTTTCTCTCTGAAATCTATCTTGCACATCTATAAGTCTACCATTCGTCCATGCTTGGAATATTGCTGCCACATATAGTCTGGTATCCTCGCTCTTTACCTGGAGCTCCTTGATAAAAACCAAAGAAGAATCAGCAATATTATTGGTCCTGATCTGGCAGCTCAGCTTCAGTCACTTGTTCACTACTGTAAGGTTGCCTCTCTGTGCCTTTTTTCATAAATACTTTCATGGTAATTGTTTGGGCGAGCTCTTCACTATGGTACCTAGACTGTATGAATTTCAGTGCAATACTAGACTGATGGTGAGATCTCATTTGAGCTAGCTAGATGTAGCCACAACTTCTATGCTAACAGTTTATCTCACACTTCTTGCTGGTGGAACCCCCTTCCCACTCTTTGCTTTCCAGCCAACTTTAGTCTGCAATTTCACTCGCCAAGTAATAACAAAAACAACAAAAATTATTCCTCAAAATAAAGACCATCATTTTCCAAGACTTTCTGCCATCGATCTGCAAGCTTTCGGATCTGGTGAAAGTACCATTCAGCTGGCTTCGAATCGAAGAATTCTTGACACGCTTCTTCGACTTCATCAAACGAGTCGAATTGGCGGCCCTTCAGAAAGTGTTGCATTGAGCGGAAAAGGCCGTAATCTGATGGAGCACAGTCAGGACTGTAGGCTGGATGTGGCAGAACCTCAACGCCGTCCAGCTCTTCAAACTTGTCTTTGGTCTTCCTGGCGGTGTGTGGCTTGGCATTGTCCTGCTGCATCAAAGCGCGCTTTCGGTTGATCAGAGCTGGGTACTTTTGCTTCAACTTTTCGTAGACCCGCTCCAGTTGCTGACAGTAAAGTTCGGCACTGATGGCACGACCATTTGGAACCAACTCAAAATGCACGATTCCTTCAAAGTTCCACCAAACGCACAACATGACTTTCTTGCCGAATCGATCTTGTTTTGGAACAGACGATGTCTCTTGCCATTTCTGAACCCATCGCTTGTCTCGATTGTGCTGGATTGTGTTGCATAAAAATTCAATTTTTCGCAAGTGTTTACGAACTTTTGGGACAACCTAATAACAACGCCCATAACGAGAGAAAGGTAATTGGGAAAATAAATATTTCTTTCCCTCACTCTCATTACAACCCAATTCTACATTACATAAGTGCTGCCAGTAATTAAAAGAAAACTAGGCAAATGTACAAACTTTGGTAGTGGATAGAAATAATAACAATCTTTTTTTCTTCTATTGTTAAAATAATAATATTCTTTTTTTCTTTTGTTGTTAAGTAATTTTTTTTTTTTTTTTTTTACCATTTCTTTCCAGGATCTCAAAATTCACCCGAAGGCTACCAGTGACCCTGGCTCATTGGGTGCTCCCATGCCTGGCACTATTGTGAACATTCGTGTAAAGAATGGGGATAAAGTCGAGAAAGGACAACCAGTGCTTGTTCTTAGCGCCATGAAAATGGAAATGATTGTCACAGCACCAATTGCAGGAACTATCAAGAATATCTCTGCTGATGTCGGCATGAAACTTGAAGGCGATGATTTGCTCATGGAGATTGAATGAAAAGGGACTTTGTATTTTTTTTTGTTTGTTTTGTCTGTTTGTCTGTCGTTGAACTGTAAACTCACAGACAGAAAAACTTACACATTCGGAAACATGTAATAAATTTAAAATAACCCACACTTTACAAGCTTTTTACAAGAAAAATATGGGGCAATGTATGCAGCGATCTTTATGTAAACTTCTGGCAGAGAGAAAGAGAGAGAGAGAGAGAGTGAATGTTAGTTTAAGCTGTTTTGAGTTTAATGAGAAAGTAAAGTTCTTCCCCCTATTAAAAAATTGGAATAGATTTTTCTAGAAATTTTTCTTTTTTTTTTTTTTTTTTTATTTGTTGGATTTATTTTTCTTTGTGGAAGTACAAGTGGGGCTCCTGATATGTCTTGACACACTTTCCAAAATTTGTATTTCAATAACCAAACATCAGCTTCTGTTTTTACTTTTGGGCACTTGGCAGTCTTTTTGTTGGTTATACCATTACTTCGGTTATATATATATATATATATATATATATATATATATAGTGCATGCATTTTAAAAAAAAAATTCAGATTGTAAAAGGACAATCTGAGTGTAGGATATTCTGAATAAGCGGACATGTTTCATCCACTAATGGACTTTATCAAAGGCGAATGTAAGAAATTCATAATCTCCTGTTATTTAAAATATATAATACATAAATTTATTCCATACTAAAATAATTTAAATATTAAAATATTAATTGTATTAAAAAGTTCATCAACACCATTTACTTAGTCTAAGTTGCCATAATTTACCAAAACTTTTCGGTTAATCTGATGAATATTTATGAGTGTTTCTTAAATTTAGAAATTTTCCAAAACTGGCAACATTTTTACTTTGTTTATAAATACTTGTTGCAAATAAAATCCTTACATTTGCTTTGATAAGTCCAATCAGAGGATGAAGTTCATCAGCTAAGTTTTACTTTTGTGTGTGTGTGTATATATATATATATATATATATATATATATATATATATATATAGAGTGGACACTGAGGTCAAAACCCTTTCATGCTCAAACACAATCTTCAAGACCTGTCATCCCTTAGTATCCACTTCTATATATACACTATCCCTTATATTGAGCATGCTTTAAAGCTATATTTTTTTATCATGTGTGTATATATATATATATATATATATGATGGTTGCCAACTCGTGTCTGAGTATGGCCATTACTAGATATCTTTTTGGGGAATATCTACTGATGTGCTGAACGATTGTGTCTCTTTAGCCCAGCATGGGGACCTAAATACCGGGGCACTTAATGGGTCCAACAGTGGGTGGTACATTATCATACAATTTAAAATGTCTCCTGAAACCGCTTCTGGGCCCGCATATCTTACCACAAATATCATATTTTAGTTGCTGGACATCTATGACTTTATAGTCAATTGACATCCTTCGTCGATGCGCACTCAAGTGACTTCTTAGACCAGCCATCAACGAACACGCTCTACCACAATCTGTACATGTCAGATTGAGCTGCCTGCGGGTGTCTTCAGGAAGTTCAATGAATGAATATATATATATATATATATATATTAGATAGGAAAAGACAAAATTTATAAGGCATTTTTAAAAGGAAAAGCTAAAAAAAAAAAACAACCAGTTTCATCCCAGGACTTATCAAGTTTATTTTTCTGTGAATAGAAAATTTAAAAAGCATGTAAATTAATTTAAATTAATGACTGGAATGGAAGAGAAAAAAAAACAAGACATTACACACTTTTTAAATTTTCTATTCCCAGAAAAATAAACTTGATAAGTCCTGGAACAAAACCGGTTGTTGTGTTGTTTGTTTGTTTGTGGTGTTGTTGGTTTTTTTTTTTGTTTGTTTTTAGCTTTTTCTTTTGAAACTGCCTTATAAATATTGTCTTTTCCTATCTATTATTATATTTTGTACTGCAAAAAACTTATTTTAATATATATATATATATATATTCACACACACAGCGAATGACAAAATATAAAAAATATTTAGTGACATGTTTCAACCTGAGAGGAAACTTCTGCAGACTTTTCAGAACAAAATACATCGCTAAAGATATTTTTTGTTTTTTTATTTTTTGTTTTTTCCTTTGCTTAGGCACTAAGAAAAGACATTCTATTAACACATTTGAAATCAAAAAATCCTTAGTTTTTTTTTTTTTAGTTTTTTTTTTAACTGCATACTCTGATGTTTTTAGTCTTTTTCTTTTTTTTTTTTTTTTTTTTTTTTTTTTTTCAAAATTTTTTCTCCGGATACCAATTTGTTTTAATATATTTTTATTTGCAAATTGTACTATCTGAGTTTTTTTTTTACACTAGTTGAGTATAGACATTAACATAAAATTTTATATATATATATATATATATATATATATATATACACACACAAACTCTTTTTAAGGAAGCACATCCTCTTAAAAAGAGAAAATAGACCCTTGCTTTCTCCTACTAAACATCAATTGATATTAATCTCTCCTTTCTGAAATTTGCCCCTTGTCCTCATTTTGTTCTCCACACATACAGCTGTCACTGATTTTCATTTGATACTATTTAGTCTCTGGGGAATTTCCATAGTTTGGTTGTTGGTCTACAAATAGAATGTTGGTGTTAAAAGTATTAACTTGTTGAAATTAGTCTACCTCTCATGTATATTAGATTATGCTGGTAAATATGATTTTTTTTTTTTTTTTTTTTTTTTTTTTTTAATTTTTGTAAAATGACTTTGTCTCTGGGCTTGATATAAAATTTTAAAGCCTTCACAATGATTTGCTGTGAATATTATGCAAAAGCATATTTTTCAAAGAAAAACGAAAAAAAAAATTCTGATTTGATGAAATCTCAAATTATAGACAAATTTATTCAAATGTATCGTTCAAGAAAAAGGCGTGGCATTATTGATAATATATTTTCTTTATTATTTTTTAATTTTTTTTTTTTTTTTTACTGTTCTCTATAATTTTCCGTATCCGTCCTAAAACATTTAAAGAAAAAAAAAAAGAATAAAAAATAAAACAAAATACTCCAAAACCAGCCAACGTCTGTCTGCTGAAATATTTCATGCCATATATATTCTCTTATTTTTTTATCTTATTTGTCTTTTTTTTTCTTGTCATGTTAAATTAAAAATTTTTGTCATTAAAGAACATTTAATTAAAAAAACAACAAAGAAACTTAGTATTAAACTGAATTTCTTAAATATTTAAAAATAAAAAAAAAAATTATGGTGTTGATATTTGAAAAAAAAAACTAAATGATTATTCTTTGTTTTGTTTTTTCTGTTTTTTTTTTTTTTAATAATTTCAATTGAACTAATATCCTCTTACCTGGTTATTTTTTGTTTTTCCAGTTCAGTTTCAGTTTGTATATTTGAACATATAATGCAAAACAAACACACACACACACACACATATATATATATATAATATATATATTATATATTATATAATATATATATTATATTATATAATATATATTATATATTATATTATATATTATATTATATAATATATTATATTATATTATATATTATATATTATATAATATATTATATTATATTATATATTATATAATATATATATTATATTATATATTATATAATATATTATATTATATAATATATTATATTATATAATATATATATTATATTATATATTATATAATATATTATATTATATAATATATTATATTATATATATATATTATATAATATATATATTATATTATATATATATATTATATAATATATATATTATATTATATATATATATTATATAATATATATATTATATAATATATATATATTATATTATATATATATATATATATATATATATATATACTGCTCTACTTAGTATATTGAGCACTTTGTTTTGTGATTGTTTTTTTTTTTTTTTTTGCTTTGGACTAGAAATTGTGATATGGGCTTCCATGGATACAGAATCTGGTCCAAATAGCAACTGACGATTTTTTAACCAAATCACTTATAAACCAGCTATGGTCTGTAAAATGTCTTGAGCATTAAATGAAGAAAACATCACAATTAATAAAGTTTAAATTTCTTCAAAACAAATTTATTTATAGAATTTCTATTATGATTGTTCACCAATATTACTTATCACTTAGCTTCAAGGATGTTTTCTTGCTTCTACTTAATTTAACAAAAAGAAACACAATGTTATAATCAGCAGTTAAAAGAAATGGAGGAGTTATCTCTCTTGAGTATTTTTCTTTTCTTTTTTTTCTGTCTATAAGAATTATTTGGAAACCAATAGTACAGAAAAATTCCTCACTATTTTTTAAAATTTTATTTTATTACTTTCTAAAATTTTATTTTATTTATTTTTAGTGCAGTGATGCTAAAATGCTCTTACAGAAAATGTGCAAATGTCGTTATTATAAGGATAAAGTAAAGTTTTATTTCTCGTCATGTTCAAAGAGATATGTCAACCATAGCTGCAAACTCAAATGACTTTCCAAATAATGACCTTTTCTAAATATTTTGTTTTTTCAGTTGGAGCACTCTCTTTTTCAAGAAACCAAGATGTTAGCTGAAGGGGCCTTTCAGTAGATTGCTTCCCAGTCTTTGTTTTTTTTTTTTTTTTTTTTTTTTTTAAATCCTAAATTTCATTTTGCTCAAGAATTGTGGCCTTTCCAAGTGTCGGAATGTCACAATGAATTTGGATATAGATTAGAGATTCCTTTCTCCAAGATGCAAGCTTGGATGTTTTTAAAAATCTAAGTAAAGGACACATAGATAGTCAAGTGCATACCTGACCTAAAGATAAATTTGAAAAAGATTTGGTGTCAGGAAGAGCATCTGATTGTAAACCTTACATGTAAAAGTGCACAAGTTTTTGTTATTCTTTCTCACCCTCCTTTTGCTATAGATTTCTATCTATTTATAACCCTCTTTCTCTTTTTGTATTTCCCTCACTTGTTTCAGTGTATTTTCATAATTCTCTCTCTCTCTCTCTCTCTCTCTCTCTCTGGCCATTCCTCCGTGGCAAATATTAAAATGAGCTATGTTATATTCCTTAGTTCGACCAGTTCAGACCTTCACAGCTAGGACACACCATAGCATGCCATGTACTTTAGTGTCAACACACTCTCATCACACGTCCTGGGTATGATGATAAACTACATCCAACAGCAAGGCCTCTGATAATACATTTTTGAAAAAATAATGTTGCCAGCTGTACGTTTTTTTTTAAAAAAATAATGATGCCAGCTGTACGTTTTTGAGGAGAAAAATATTAACAGAAATAGATTTTTGAAAAAACAAAAATATTACCAGGAAAAAGAAAAATAAGAAAAAAAGTTATCGGCATTAAATGACCCATTGAGGTCGATATGCCGTAAAACAAACCAAACCATTCTCATCACCATTGTATTTCTTTGGTAAGGAAGAGGTTTCACTCGGGCATCTTTCCCAAAACTGTCACTTTGTAGAATAGACTCCCAATAGGATCTTTCTTCAATTACTAAACCAATTTAAGTCTAGGGGTCATCTACCTTGCATATCCTCAGCACTGGCTGAAGGTACTGGTACCTTGGGCAGTTACCTGGGTGTGCCATTAAGACCAAAGGCACCATCATGTTGCCATGTCACATGTTTGGGATATTCCAAAACTAAGGCTTATAAAAACATACTTTCAGTCGTCCATGACTCAAGACAGGTTAAATTCTTTGGCTATTTTGTCAAAAGAAAATGATCTTTTAACGAAGATAGGTGTAGAAATTGTCATGAAAAGATTTGCAGAACTAAGCCAAGAAAAAAAGGTTTTATGTAGGATTACGAATGTTTTCCTTAGCTTGTATTAAGTTGTATATTGTAATAAACATTTTTAGTTTTTCTCCTTGTGAAAATTAAAAAAAAAAAAAAAAAAGTTGTAAGGATGGTGAATTTCAGCTTGCCTCTGGGTTGCCAACAACCCTAGGGCTGCCACTGTATATCCTCATAATAAGCACTTGTTACCCCCTTTCTTTACATCCTTACAACATCATTCAGCGACACTCTACTTTGAGTGGCTCTTGAGCCTTGGGTTGGCAGATTTTGACATATAGACCCAAGTTATGTTATTTAATGTCAAAATCTGTTTTTTTTTTTTTTTTGTTTGTTTGAATCTATGTTGATTGGCCATGTTTATACTTGAGGCTATAATATAGAAAATGGAATATAGGAAAACTAGTTAGGATGCTTGAATTTTGAATTCTGTTGTCTTATTTCAATAAATAAGAATATCAGAACAATTGAAATAAATAAAAGAAAAATTGTTACCATGGCAACCTTGCTATTTAGAAACGCTGGTTAATTTGAAATTTAAAAAAAAAAAATTGACGGTTAATAAAATTAAAAATAAATATTTGTGACTCAAATAGCTGAACCAAGGAGATTTGTACAGAGGAAAATGTATATCTTGTTTTGATGCTGGATGGTAAGAAAAATACATTTAGTATATCTAAAGTATGTCTATCTACTAGGGGCAATCCCTATTGCTGACTCTGCTCAGGTACATTTGTGTTTGATCCCACTTGTGTCATATACTGCAACTAAACTTAGTTACAGTTTCTGGGAGAGACACCACTTTATATGGCATGATGAACAGTCTGAACAAGGCCAGTACACTCAAACCCTCAGTCACGATGACTTGGGACTTCATGCTAGCACAACTGTTGGTGGCTCTCAGAAGGTTCCGTCTACCCAACTTCATTCACAAGATTTGGAGGCTTACAGCAGCATAACGTTGAAGCACCAGTTCTGTACGATCACCAAAGTTAAGCAATGCTGAGCCTGGTCAGTAGCATGATGGGTGACCACTTGGGAATACCAGGTGCTGTAAGCTTGGATGTGTGGGTGGTGTAATGGATAACGGCTCTGAGTTGTTAATTGGAGAGCTCAATTCTCATTGGGTTTGTCATATTCACATACAAATACCATTGGGAAAGGCATGAATCCACACACATCTACCCGCCCTCGACCCCAGCTATGGGTAAGACTTGTATCACTAAATCAATATTCTCAAAAAAGAAAATTTTTTTTTTATACTCTAAAAATATTTTCTGGCTTTAAATAACCTGCAAAAGAGTTAAGCCGTAGAAAACAAATTGCTCAATGACATACTGATTAGCTACGGAGGCACATCTTTTGGATTTGTTTACATTCTCTGGAATATAAATGTACAGAAACTACTAAAGTGAGGGATCAGTTTACATATAAAGGAAAGCATCCTCGCGGGAGTCTTTTTTTTTTTTTTTAAACTAAATTTGCATTTTTCATTCAAACAGTCTTCTATTGTCAAAACAAAGTCTCAGCCTGTCTGAATTTCTGGGATGAGAAGTTATCATTCTTTATGTACAGAGAAAGTAAGCAATAACTGAGCAGTTCTAAATTAGATCAAGACGAGATATCTTTGAACATGGCCAGTGGAATGAGAACAATCTAATTGTAGATTAAAGGGTTCAGTTTGAATTAGGTTACTTGGATTAGCATGCATCTGATGAAGGCTGGTTGGTACAATGGCCGAAACGTTGTGATAACAACAATAAAGATGAGGACAGTAGCCTGAATGTAAATAAAGCCACTGCTACGTGGCATCGTCAGTGCAAGGGAGATAGATCTTGTTATCTCCCTTGCACTGGCAGCATATAAAGTTACAAACTGCAAATATACACATGGTGTATTAGATTATTCAATGCAATTTCTTTTTCTCTTGATCTATCTTGGCTGGTGTGTTTTCCAACCCTCCACAATTTTTTTTTCTTTAGAATTCAGTTTCCTCTTTCCTTTCACCATTTCTCTTCCTGAGCTTTTACAGCATTGCACCCCCTGCACATCCAACCATATAGCACCTGGCATTCCCAAGTGATACACCCTTCTAGGTTACTGACCAGACTTAACGCTTAACTTTGGTACATGATATGGCTGTATGACATGCAAGCTATTAATATCCATTATATCCTTTCCAAATCCCAAATCCAGGGCCATCTCACTAGTCTCAGAGGAAGCCCACCCTGTTTGATCTCCTATCTTTGGCCATACATGGAGATTTGGGGCCGAAATATTGGGTGAGATCATCTAACCATCTTACCTTTTGGCTGCTTTCTTGTTCTGTTTTCCAATTCCCTGGTGTCCACTCTGCCACTCTAATAGTCCATCTGTCATCTCCGAGATGAGAGACGTGGCTAACCCTTGTATGTTTGCCATCTTTGTTGGTCTCGATTATGTCCTTCACTTTCTGGTTGACCTCCACCTATCTCTGGCCATACTGGGCCATGTGGGGCCAAGGTATTGGGTTAGATCATCGTGCCATCCTGCCTTTTGACAAACTTTAGTTCTTTTCCACTCAGCCACGCAAGTGGTTCACCTGTTGTCTCTGAGATGAGAGACATGGCCAACCTATTTATGTTTGCCTTTCTTTGATCTCAATTATGTCCTTCACTCCAGTCTGCTGTTGAATCCAGGTGTTACTCTTTTTGTCACATAATGTGATGCTGAGCATGATTCATCCCATTTTAAGGTTGGCCACTGCAAGAGTCTATGCAGTTTTAGATATATTCAGAAAATGTATAAGTATACCCATCAATTATGTGCTGGGGTGTGGAGAAGAAGATTCATAACTTTTCTCAAGGGTATTAGCACATAAGTGAATTTAATGGATTTGACTGGAAGGTCAGTCAGTCGGTTATGTGCCATGTGGGATACATGCTTAGGTGATCATGTATCTTTCGATACATGACTGACGAGGCAGATTTTTTTTTCTCGTGGTAGGTTGCTATTTATTTCTGCGGTACATCAGTTGCCATCCAAGGACAGACCTGCTAATTTATCTATAGTTGAGGAGAGAAGAAGAGGATTCATACTTTTCCCAAGGGTATTACTACATAATTGAATGTAATGGATTTGACTGGAATTTGAACTCACCTCTTGATTCCTCAATCCGAGCTGCTATCCATTACTCCACAACAACTAATATCTATTTATAGGTTCAAACAGAAACAACCAATATTTCCAAATTCAAGTTCCATTGCTTTGGTGTCCTCTCTGTCACTCCAATAATCTACCTGTTGTCAATCCATCTTGGTGGTCTTGATTATGTCCTTCAGTCCAATCCTGCTGTCAAATCCAGATGTTTCCCTCCCCGTGACGGCAAGCATGATTTGCTCTGTTTTGGACCACTGTAAGAATTTCCACAGTGGTCATGTTCTGTTATATATAGAGAATCATTAAAATCCTTTCTTGAGATCTGTATCAATTTGGCTGTATGTATTTGGGGTGCTGTTCTAATCTGGGTTCAATCTACTGTCTGGCTGACACCTGCTCTAACATTAGAGTATTTGTAAATGTATGGTTTTAATCTGCGACTGATTATTGTTCGAACTGCAACCGCACCCTGGAATAATGAATAGTTTATAAAACAAAAAAAGGCAGTCTTGGAAAAAGCAATAAAATAGAATTTCAATGCATTTTTGTGATAATTTTATTTAAATTAAATTTTGGCTTATTGTGGTCAGAATAAATTGCAGTTAACTGTATACGAGAGAAAAAAATTGAGTAATACCGTATTAATTTTATTTATATTTTATCTTTGTAATCATATAGTATAATGTCTATTGGTATCTAACTAGTAGAAACAAATTGGTTAATAATAATAAATTAGTTAATAATAATTGGTTAATGAATATAATAAATAATTTCAAAAGCTTTTCAAATATTCAAGTATAAACTTATTGGGTATGTATTTCGTTAATTTTTTTTATGTTTTGTTTTTTATTTAGTATTTCATTTCTTTTTTTTTTTTTTTTTTTTAGCAGCCATTTTTTGTTTTTTAATTAGAATTTCTTTTTATTATTTACTATTTTTTTCTTATTTTTGGGGGCTGCCATGTCATTTTTCTTTTTTTTTTTTTTTTTTTTTGTAGAATTTCTTGATGTATCTTTTTTTTATGTTTTTTTTTTTTTTTTTTTTTTTTTTTAACAAATCTTAATTATCGAAATGAAGACTAGATAAATTTATTTACACACAAAATATTAAATGTATTTTTTATAATTTTATTTTAAACATTTTTTTGCTTATTGTGGTTCAAGTAAATTGCAGTTAGCTTTATATGACAAAAAAAATTGAGTACCCCCCCTATATTTTGTGTAAAAAAAAAAAAAAAAAATAAAAGACAAAAAAAGTATATATATCATAATACATATTGTGTATTTATTAGGGGGTCTTTAGACTTTCTTGAGGATATATTATCTTTTAATTTTTGTTTTTATTTTTTTATTATTTTATTTACTTTTTATAAATTTTTTATCTTATTAAAGTAAAATTGAATCCCAAGCAATAATTAATTTATTTTAATAAAATTCAAAATATATATAAATAGATTGTTCCAAAAAAGCAACAAATTAAGGTAGACTGATCACATAAGCAAACCACTCTTCTTCTGTAACAAATAAATGTGGGCAAGCAGTATCAGTTACCTCCATTGTTAACTTCAATCTTAATTATTGAATTGAAGGCCATATAAGATTATTTACAGAAAATATTAAATCATCCAACTAAAAACAGAAAATTTTGTTACCTTAATAATGAAAAAAAAAAATTTACTTTGAAAATTTGAATGATAGATTTTTTTTTAGCATTAAGCTTTTATAATGAAATTATAAAAATTAAAAATGCCCGCACCTTTTTTTTTTTTTTTTTTTAAATTAATTTTGGTCACTGATGGCAGCCATTTTCTTTAGGAATGCTGGGTAATATAACAAGTTTTAAATTATTTCCTCGAATTGCAGTATAAATATACAATTTAGTACCAATGGTTTTAATATAAATAAAGGTAATTCAATAATATTAAAGTAATTTTATCTTTTATAGATTTTAAAAAGGAATCATTAAAAACTTTAGCAAAATTGTTTTCAATCGGTTACAAAGAAAAATCTTTTTTTATGTAGCTTCAGACTTTTACTGAAATTCTTGTTCAATTGCTATATTTTTGAGAGAAATATGTTGGCAAGTTTGAGTTTATGAAAGGGTAAAAAAAAATATTTTTACGGTCTAATGCTTGTATATCAATCAGAATGAATAAAGAACTAACTTCAGAATGACTATACATTGGGGAAAAGCATAATGAATTGTCCAGTATAGTTCTTTGGATTTGAGATAAAATTCTTTGATTCGAAAAAGGATTTTGTCGCTTGTTATTTATTCATACCTGGTTAATATATCTGAACGATGTGCTATCTTGGTTTGTCATGTGGCTAAAAGCTACATTCCCAGCATTGAAAAACTGTAAAATGAACATTTTTTTTTTCCTCTTACCTTTTTCAATGTCACTGAGGGCATTTATGATGTACAAATTTAGGAGAGTGTTTTCCTTTTTTTTTTTTTTTTTTTTTTTAAGTCCTCTCTTCAACCATGACCAGAATTTAAGGAAATGCAGTGTTCGACCATTGTCATGATAACATGAAATACATTTTTATGCATTGTTTCTGTATTAAAATTTCCATAAACATTTCTGGGCCCTATCTTTTTTTTTGGGGGGGGATGGCCTCCAAGTATCTATGAAGTATTAGGTCGGTGCAAAAATAATATCGTTTTTTGACGTTAAAAAAAAATACGTCAAAAAACGATATTATTTTTGCACCAACCTAATAAAAATGAATTCCAAGCAAATTTTAAAATTTCCATCTGAAACGGTCCCTACTTATTTTTATTTTTTTTCTAGGTTTTATCTAGGAAATAAAAACGAAGGCCGAGCAAGAATCATTTCTTTTAATAAAATTCAATGTATAATATTACAAAGTGTACATTAATAGACTGTCGGGGGGGGGGGAAAAAAAAAATAATAACCAGACTGGACAACATTTGTTGGTTTACCATAATTCTCCGTGTATAATACACCTTCATCCATAATATGTACCCCTAAAAATATGCTGAAAGTGTGGAAAAATGCTTCTATTCATGCATAATACATACCCCCCCCCCCTTGTTTGGTAATCAAACCCTAATAACAGTACCTCTCCAATTTCATTATGGCCAGGGTTTCCTACTCTTATTCAAACTGTAATTGGAGATATTTATCAATTTCCAATTATCACGATTGTAAAAGAAAACGGAAATACTTATATTGTGCCTACTGTGCAGACTCATTAACCTGATTTTGTTCAATAGAATCTACAATCTACCAGATCTATATGTAGTTTGAGTTTGTTATACATAACTTTAGTTTGCTTCATAGTTCAAATTAGATATCTACAAATCAAGTTGTGCTTAAAAAGTACACAGAATAAAAGTTGGCTTGATAAATATTCAACAAAGAAATCAATTCAATGAAATCTATTGGTTTTGATCAGGAGGCAGTTTCTGTGGAATTGAAGTTTTTCTCAGAATGGAAATGTTGTTCCTCTTCATGGACCTGTAGCACAAATTTGGAGAGACCTTGAAAATTTCCTCGGTATTTTTTACACAAAAAATGGTTTTAAACATAGAATAAAATTATTCTGATTTAGTTTTATGATAATTCTTATTTTATTTTACATTTTTAAGTATTGTTAGGTACATATGATTGTATTTGACATCCTTATGAGGTCGGAATTGCCTAATGTTAGTGTCAAATTGTTGTATGTTTGTGATGAGTAGTCATTTCGCAACTGAAATCGACCTATGAAACGGCAATTTATTAAAAGATTTATTTGTAGATGTGCATAATAAGTACTCCCTAATTTTGCTTAATATCTTTTAGAAATAATTATGGTATTTACGCTGTTGTTTATTGGAATGGTTGGCAAAACATCGGCTAATTGCCAATCGATTCGAACTTTATAAAATGGTAAGCAATAATGATTTTTGTAGATGCGCATAATATGAACCCCTTAATTTTGCTTATTATTTTTTTTAGAAAAAAAATGTGTCTTATACACAGGGAATTATAGTATATCAATTAACAAAAACTTTATGCAAGAAAAAAAAAAAAAAAAAAAACGGTTCCTAAGAAATTTGAATCTCATCACGGATTCTTTTAAAGTTAAATGCTCTTGTAAAATTATCAATTAATTGAATTCTTGGCCTCAAAATCCAACAGATTTTTTTTTTTTTTTTTTTTTTTAATTTGTTTTTTGGTCTTGTTTTTGTTATTGCCATATATATATTAGGTTGGTGCAAAAATAATGTCGGTTTTTGACGTATTTTTTTTTTTTTTTTTTAACGTCAAAAACCGACATTATTTTTTGCACCAACCTAATACTTTTCAGCACCCCCCCCCCATGTCTATAATTATTTATTTATTTCACTTGGAAATCATGCTTTACAGTAAGTAGAAATAAACCCGGTTTCCTCGTGCGGAATCTGTTTGTTGACTGGCATATCCATGTTTCTCTTCAATTATTCACTTGCTGTGGTTCAATGGTGACATTCAAAACAAAAGAATGGCAGTTCCTTTTGTACAGGAGATGTTGTGGTTGCACCATCCCTCCTCTATGGAGTTCCTCCGCCCACTGGTAAAGCTGTTGACCCCTGAGGCACAGCTATCTGGTGACTGGCTGATGACTGCTTGGCACAGGTGGGTTGGAGAGAGAGGTGTTCCCCTTCACTGGTCAGGTTGGAAAACCCTTTCAACTATACTCACACTGCTTAGCCAGCAGGTTGATGCCGTTGGCTATCGCAGTGCCCATGAGAGTTCTTGGAACCATGTGTGAGAGTTGAACGGCCAGTAGAGTTTTGTATCCTAATGTATTAGGTTGGTGCAAAAAATAATGTTGTTTTCTCACATATGTTACTATGTGAGAAAACGACATTATTTTTTTGCACCAACCTAATACCTGAGTAAAGCATGGTCAACCACTTTGCTACAAAGGTTCTGCCACTAATGATGCACCCGATGTCCATACTAATCATAGAAAAGGGTTACCCTCTCCTTTCCGCGTTTGTCCAGATTATTTGCTTTCTTTAAGAAAAAAAAAAAAAAAAAAATTTTTTTTTTTTTTAAATTTAAGAGCAAAAAATTTGTTTAAATCTTTCAACAAATTTTTTGTTGCTTTGAGTCTCCCTAATTAAAAATTGATTTTTTTTTTTCTTATTGACAATCGTCAGAAATTTTTGTCATGGTCAGGAAAGGTCATTTAAAAGGAAGTCATATTACTTTATTATCTTTTACTTGTAAAAGTTTTTCTTTGAAAATCTCCAATAGCAAAGGTATAATAATGATTAATTTAATCTTATTCACCTTAACTCGTTTATTTATTCATCTTAATTTGTTTACGTGATAGAGAATAGTCTTTGTCTATTTAAGACATCCTCAGAAAATGGTTGGAAAACTGTCTAGATTTTGAAATATATATATAATGAACACATGTTTTAAGCGTCTAATCATGAGGTGTCTTTTAATACTGATGCTCCATTAAATCTAAATGTAACCAACCCAGGCTTATATAGGGTGAACATGACATTATATATATATATATATATATATATATATATATATATATATATATATATTAGGTTGGTGCAAAAATAATGACGTAATAATGTCGTTTTTTGACGTATTTTTTATGGTCAAAAAACGACATTATTACGTCATTATTTTTGCACCAAACTTATATATATATATATATATATATATATATATATAAAAAGAAATATACTCTTAATGTGTGCTATATTTATGGGATAAAGTGCTCAATATCAGAGACAGAGCATGTGTAAATATAAAAGTGAATATTGAAGTCAACACTTAGCGGCTAAGCGTTGACTTCAGTGTTCACTTATATATATATATATATATATATATATATATATATATATATATATATGTGTGTGTGTATATACATGTATGGAATAATGATATATAAATTTTTATATATCAAGTACAATAATAAGGGAAAGAATTTTGACAAAATAGAAAAAGGTTTCGTGTGAAGTGTTTCGTCCTTTAGGACTTCATCAAACTAAGTTTATGCAATAAGCAAGAACAAAGACTAAATTTCTAAAGAACGAAACTTGTCACATGATACTTTTTCCACTTTCTCATGTATATATATATATATATATATATATATATATAATTATATCTTTATTATAATAAATTACAATAAAAACATTTTACATCAATACACAAAAACTTTTATTCATTGCTTAATCTAGACATACCCATAAGTATATTTTTTATTCTGATCTTATGCCCCCCCCTTAACTTACAGAAAGAGGTAAACATTTGTTTTTAAATTTCCCTAATAAATCGTTGATATCATTTATTATAGTTATCTACCATGGCCTGAAGAAGTACCCTCTTAGTACCGAAACATGAAAGTTTTTTTTTGTAGTGATATGAAATTTTTTTTATTGTAATCTATTATAATAAAAATATTATAATAATATTTTGCTCTATTTTGTATTGGGCACATTTTTTTAAAAAGTAGATGCTACAAACTGTGGATTTTTACTTTCTCTGTTCTTTCTGTCATTTGTGTGTGTGTGTGTGTATATATATATATATATATAACACACATATTAATATTTTTATGCTGGTTTTGGGTATAATTTTGTCTGTCTGTTTTTCTCTCTCTTTTTTTTATTTTTTTTTCTTCTCCAAGATTTCTTGTGAGATATCAATTTTTTGTAAAATTCTTAGAAATATTTTTTTTTTTTTTTTTTTTCATTTTTACATCTAATCCAATTAGTTTTTTTCTCTCTCTCTCTCTCTCTCTCTCTCTCTCTCTCTCTCTCTCTTTGTAGTGTCAAAAACTTGGGATAACTTTGAGAAGAATTTTTTTATTTTTTATTTTCCTAAAACATCTCAGGCAAAAAAAAAAAAAAATGCATGTTTTGTACACTTATTTATTTATTAATTTTTTTTAACATTTTTTATTTTTGGAAATGAATCTCTCTCTCTCTCTCTCTCTCTCTCTCTGATTTAAAAAAAATACATTGAAAAATTATCTTTGCCCCACCTTGCCATTTGAAAACCAACCATCAAAAAACATAGCAAAACAAAAAAAAAATAAATATATCTTTGTATAAAATAGCTTTAAGCATTTAAGTGCACGATTACCCTATTTTTTCTATACCTATGAATTTAATTCCTAAAAAGATTTGCAACATTAATTAATGACTCAATAATACAAATAGGACTGTGAAGTATTTGTTTCTCTGTTAACAATATAAGCCTGAACAGTTTTCTGTACTCAAATTGCATTTTTAGTAATCCAAGAAGGATGTTTTGACGAACAAAATTTCTTTTTTTTCTCATGAGGAAATAGGTGTTCTCACTGAGGAGAAGACTCGAACAATAAGTTTTAATCGACAAGAAGGGCCTGCATTACTGCAAGACATAACTAATTGCACAGAATTTAAATTTCCAAACTTATTAAAAGAATAAGTAATTCTCCATATTTAATTAAAACTTTATCAGGTGTTATCTATTGCCACTTTTTAGATTAATTTTACATTTTCCCTAAAACAGAGGTGTAAAAATATTCTTTCACAAAGACTTTTTTTTTTCCCCTGTGACCCATAGGGTCATAGCGACGCCGTGTGTACTGCAGCTACAGTAGAAGTGGTGATAGCAGTCTGAAAAAAAAAAAAAAAATGAAATTAGAAACAATTAAAAAATATTTTGAATACCACATCTAACTTTATAAAGCATCACCAATATGTAAATTAACCTTTTGAGGAACATTACGGAACAATTTTAACTGTTCTGCCTGAGCTCCTGAGTCAAAATTTGCAAATAATTGGTATGTAATGTTTCACGGTAGATATGAAAATAGTTACAAGTGTTTACCCACCGTTTAACCGGTGGCTGGGCATTAAGTCATTTTTCTCTACCACTGGTAAAGCAGTGGTCAAACGGCTAAAAAGTGACGACAGATAACTTACAAGAAAGGCACTTTACAAAAAGGGGTGACAAATAACCTATAAGTAGCCTTTATTAACTATTTTTATAATTTTTTCAAATTATTTGTCAATTTAATATTCTGAAATTAGATGTTTTTTTTTTTTATTTTTTTGTTTTATTTAGAAATGTTTGGGAGAAAGGTTTTAAATTTCAGTAATTTTTTTTTTCCATTTTTGAAATATTTTTATACTAAGATTTCTTTTTTATTGTCTGACAAATTGATTAATTTTTGTATATTATTATGACTTCTCTTGCTTTTTTTCTTTCTTTTTATCTTTTTCTCTTTATCTCTTCCTTTTGTTCTCTTTATATCTCTCTTCCTTTTGTTCTCTCTATTTCCTTCTCTCTCTCTCTCTCTTGCTCACTTTCTTCCTTGTCTTATTGAAACATCAGTTCTTGTATGATCACTAATATGTGTGTCTCTCTCTCTCCTCTTTGTCTCTCCTTTTTATCTCCCTCTTTTCATCTGTCTCTCTCTCTTCTCTTTGTCTCTCTTTTTTATCTCCCTCTTTTCATCTGTCTCTCTTCTCTTTGTCTCTCTTTTTTTATCTCCCTCTTTTCATCTGTCTCTCTCTCTTCTCTTTGTCTCTCTTTTTTATCTCCCTCTTTTCATCTGTCTCTCTTCTCTTTGTCTCTCTTTTTTTATCTCCCTCTTTTCATCTGTCTCTCTCTTCATTTGTCTTTTTTCACATTTTATATATTTTTCTAATACTTAATCCTTTTTTTTTCCTTGTTCTTTCTAGACCCTTTCTCACCTGTCATATTTAAAAAAAGAAAAAAGAAAAACAAAAAAAAACAATTTTAATGACCGCTTTTTCTTGTTAGATTTTTTCTCCTTGAAAAAGATAAAAAATTGAAAACTGAAGAATGAATCAATAACATCAAATATACAAAGAAACGGTTCGGTTATTCTAACTTGCAGAAATTGTTGAAAAAATTACAGCAAACCAAAATAATTGTTTGCTGATTTAAAAATCAAAATATAT
This sequence comes from Acanthosepion lycidas, assembly GCA_963932145.1. NCBI lineage: Eukaryota > Metazoa > Mollusca > Cephalopoda > Sepiida > Sepiidae > Acanthosepion > Acanthosepion lycidas. Next base: position 49,390,933 of record OZ010614.1, read on the forward strand.
TTTTTCTTTTGTTTTTAAGCCATAAATTGATCAGTTTTTCTGTAATATAACAAAAGAGTTTTTAAAATTTAAATTTTCTTTTTTCATAGAATTTCATAGTAATTTAAAATAGTTAATATTTTTTTAAAGTTTTTAATCTAATTTTTTTCTTTTAAGAAAAAAAAAGGAGTTTTTATAAGGTGTGATCGTTCAGTTCTTTGATTAAATTAATTTTTAAAAAGATTTAAAAAAAAAAAAAGCAAACTTTTTTTTTTTTTGTATATTAGCCCAAAGAAGGTAACTAAAAATGAAACTCGAAGAATTATTTAATTTTTATTCTTTTCATATTTGAAAATAAATGATTTTTAGCTTCTTTTTTAAATATTTCTCATTCTTACGGGTTAATGAAGAAGTAGTAGGCTGAAGATTAGTTCGGTCGAAATGCTGTAGCAATAACATAATGAATAAAAAAGAATTCAGTTTTCTTAAGAAAATTTATTTTCTAAAAACTAAGAAAAATGAAAAAAATACATTGTAAAAATTTGATAAGATTTTTGCCAGCAAAAAAATTATTCATTTCAAAGAAGCTAGGAATTCTGAAGAGTTACCTCCCTTGAACTTTGTTACCCGTCAGATTTCTTTTTTCTTTTTTTAATGTTAATTTAGAAAAAAAAAATAATCACAGCCGAATTGTTATACTTTTATTATCGACAATGTGTCAAAGAAATATTGTAAAAACGAATTCTCTGCGGCTCTGCTTTGAGGGGCGTCCCCATGCGGAAGTTTTGTATGTTTTTCTCTAGTTGTTTAAAAATATGAAAATGTATTTTTGATTTTTCTATTGAAAAATGCTTTTCCGTTTTCGCCATGAAACTGTTGGTTCTCAAAAAAGACAAAAAAAAAAAAAAAATCTAACTTGTTTTATTTTAAATTCTAATTAAAAATAAAATTAAAATTTGCAGCTATTAAATCTAGAGATAAAGGATTAAAATCCTTTAAATTTAAATAATTCAGTATATTTTTGGCTGAATTTTTAAAATGAGGAATTACAGTGATTTGTTTGTATGTACTGATATCCTCATCTTTGTTGTTATATTCACCCCCGCAGCCAAACATTCTTCAGATATATCTTTCAACGTTGGTAACCTGGGAATTTAGAACCGAACCTGTCAACTGTCATCATACTAACAAAAAAATTCAGCTTTGGAGATGAAAAACGTTTATTTTATTGTGATGGGTAGTTACAAGCGAGAGGGGAGATGGGATGTGTGTTTGAATAAACGATTCTCTGGTAATAAAACAATCTTTAGGTCGGGCAGTGATAGAAAGAAAAAAAAAGAGAAAAGCAGTACTTTTTTGGTTCATTGCGAGAGATAAGTGACTAAATAAACTCGACAGAAATTAACTGATACGAGTTATCTCCCCTGGCATGAGCAACGGAACAAGAACACTCTACCCTTGACGATTGAATTTAAAAAAAAAAAAAAGAAGTTCGATTCGAAATAAAAACAACATTTTAAGTTTATTTTTACGTGAATAATCATCTTAAAAATTTATTTTCTTTTTCCTCTCGGAGTTTGAGGAATGAAAATTTTGCTGACACAATATATATATAATTTCCAAGTATAGGATTGGTGTACGGGAATAGATTCAATTCAAATAACCAAAAATACTATTCTTAAAAAGAGTGCTCAATACAGAGTAGAGGAAACAATTTATTCGAAAATTATAACATAGATATATTAAAATAACTACAAAAATAGCCATTTTGTTTCAACACTTCTGCTTTATTTTAGAAATGTTTCTTTCAGAAAGTTTTGGTAAAAATATTTTTTACAACTGTTACTCACCACATGGGAACTCGAGAAATTCAAAGTTGTAAACTTTTATTAATTATACTTAGTAAAAATTAAAAATTTTATTAATTATATTTCGTAAAAAGTCAATTTAAATTATCATATTTTTAATAGCATTAGACTAAAAATATAAAGAGTTATTTTTGTAGTATTAGCCTTACATTTTGGCAAAGTTTAAAGTTGGAATGACTTCAAACACTTATAGAAGACTGATCAGAATTTAATTTTATATCCATTTTCTGTTTTTTTTTTTTTTTTTTTTTTTCTGTATCTCCACGCCTCTAATATTCATCCGGCAGCTTTTTTGGGAATGAGAAAATCATATTTTTTTTAAAGTAAAAATATAGGAGTTTTTGCAGAGTTATCTCCCATGCCAGTTTTGTTTTTTTATTGGCTGTAGTATTAAAAATAAGATTCCCTCCATATTTTTCTCTCCGACTGAATATTTATTTTTATTGTTTTGCACCCATCATTTGCTGTTTTTGTTTTGCTTCTTTTTTTTCTTTTTTTTTTAACCAAATTTTCTGTTATTGCATCAACAGAGAAATACATGTTCTGTTTGCGTTTGTGGCATAACCTTTAAAAAACGAAACAAAAAACATTACGTTTTTCAAAACACAGTTGACAATTGACATGCTCACAACTTAATTCTAATTAAAGTTAAAGCTTTTGTTTAAAATTATAATTTTTAAAAGAAAAAAGCAGACACACACACATATATATAGGCAGTATATCTCCATTCAAACATTTTTGCTTGAATAATCTAGAGATATGTCTGTTTATTTTATTTTTTTTAGTCCTCTCGAATTCAACATCAACAAGAAATTGATCCGTGAATTTGAGAGGATAAAAATAAATAGACGTAATGTTTATTCAACCATATAAATATATATATTTATATATAATATATATATATTTATATATAATATATAAATATATACATAAATTCCCAATAGGATAAAATCCAGGTAGAACTCAATGTCCAGAGCAGAGTACGAACATATAATGCTCAAACACTAATATTCCATGGTTAATTTTACACTGGAATCGTAATCACAATCCAAATCATCAGACCTACAAATTCAAAAAGCTTTTTGAATTTGTAGGTCTGATGATTCGTATGTATACATACACGCAAATCAATATATAAAAATGAGAGATAAGTCAAGATCATATAAAGTAATGATTTTAATGGGTTATGAGGAAAATAAAAACAAAATTATTTAAGGCAAGTTAAGGAAAAGAAATTCTGTAAATGTGAAATTATTTGAAAACAGACCACAGAGAAATAAACACGTCAGTTTTTGCGTAAATTTTTAACGACACTAGTTTCCTCGTTACATTTGTGTTATTTTCATCAAGGGAATCTGGAAAAAAGTATAATTACTTAAAGTTACAACGAAGAACCGTACGAAGGTAGTAAAAATGTTTTTATTACGAAATCTGAAAAGGAACTAAAATAAATAAAATACGGAACATTTGAGATGTCCCTAAGTGAAATATGAGTACGGGACAGAGGACAAAATTATCCAGTACAGGAAATGTCCAGTATGGGATATATATAGCGGCGTTTAGCCTAATCAGTACCTAGGTGGGTGACTCCTAGGGATTTAACCAAATGCTGTAAGCTATGCGACAAGCCGCCTTTGGATACAATCTAGCTACTTTAACTTATACTAACAGAAAACCTCGTGGATGTGCTTTTGAACTGACAGCTCAAAAGCTTTTTGAATTTGTAGATCTGATGATTTGGATTGTGATTACGATTCCAGTGTAATAAATTACAACCATAGAATATTAGTGTTTTAATAAGAAATAATTTAAACTTTGCAATTATTGTGGCAAAATTTAATCTTAATTTTAATTACATTTTTCTTATAACAAAGTTTTTACATGCAAAGATGTGTATAAGTTAATTTTCTGTGAGTGTGTCTTTACATAACAAACGGTCTTATTTTAAATGTTCATTGAAATAGACACGTGTCTGATATAGAAAAAAATTCGTACATTTTAGTAAATGTCTTTACTCAGTTTGCAGGAGGAAAGAAAATACATGTGTATAGATTTAGACAATTTCCCATACCGCTTCTGTCGTCGATGAGTCTTTTGATCTCTAGCCTCTTCGCTTATCTGTTTGGTTAACGGGAGTCCCTTTGTGTAGATTTGTGTCGTCGAGCTGTCAGCTTACTTATTTGACTGACTACGACCTATTGCAAAGTCTCGTATTTGTCTGTTTTTAAGAGGTACAGACTCGAATGTTTTTTGAATTTACTCAAGAAACGAGTGGTTGAAAATTATTTTTTTTTTATGCCTAGCAATGTGTTTTCTACTACGTCTAAAAAAAAAATCAGATTTTATTTTTTTGGTGATGTTTTCCTGGAACCTGTCGTTTTGATATATGTATATATTGATCGTCTTTTTTCGTTTGTGAGCGGCTTTTTAACATGCCTCTGACATTTTTATATGCTAGCTGTTTTATCGATTTCAAAATTTAAAGTCCCGCGTTGTTTGATTTGATATCATTTATAAAAGTAGATCTATAGGACATAATTAGTTTAATATTTTATTTAAAAAGACTGATTTCTTTTTTCCCCTGAATATACTCGGATGCAGGGTCGGTGCAAGGATTTCGTGTCCCCACGAATTCATCTCATTTTTCCTAAGTTAGTATTCATATAAAATACACATTTTATTGTGATCTAATTATGTACAATAATGGATCATATGCAGTAAAGGTGAACAATTCAACTAGAAAAATTGAAAATAAATACAATCTATCTAAATACAAATTGGAGACCGGTCTTAAATAAATGAATGTTTTGCAGCAATTTTTAACATAAACTTGAATTTTTTCTTGCTAAAAATCTGAATAATTTTAGCACATTCAACACGAAACATAAAAAAAAAAAAAAAAAAAAAATAGTAAATTTAATTTAGTCCATTCTTTTTTTGACACTTAGCATGACTAAAACAAATTCACGGATTTGAACGGAAAAAAACGAGTCCAATATGACGTCAAAATATTTCATCATTTAATCATCACTTGTGCTTGGTATTTATTAATCCACCCACGAGGATTAAATGTGGCACAAGGCCGGTTTAATGTGGGTAGCCCGCGAGCCCGTAGGCTCGGCCAAAAATATGACCTTTGAACCCACCTAGACGGGTTCAGGTCCTGTCTACCTCCCCGAAGGAAACCTTGCCCTTCGGCAAAGCTTCCTCCGAGTTCCTCTCTGCATTAGATAGTTCGACAGAAGCCAGCCCGGATGATCACAAAGCACAGATACTACACTTTGATCCTAAACGGGCCGAGCAGCTTGTGCTTAGTTTAATTTGTAATGTATATAAATGTAGGTAGAAAAAAACAAAAAAACAACAACAAATGTTGACAAGCTAGCCAGAATCACAAAGCATTATTCAGCGTCCCCAATCAGGCGTACCTCCCATACCGATCGAGGATTTCGGGGGTAGTACGCACCGGCCCTGCTAAGATGTAAACGTTCTTTGTTAATTTTTAATTGTTTAATTTTAAATTATTTTTTAAAGTTTATATTCATTATTTTTTTTAATTCTGTTCTTTTATGCATTTGTGTAAGGCTAGATTTTGTCTATGTGTCCCCTCCTCACATCAGTAGAACAAAACAGTACCAGCCCATACCGCTAACATATAAAGAATTCATTATCATATATATATATATATATATTTGTGTGTGTGTGTGTGCAAATATATAGAAATATATATATATATATATATATATAGTGTGTGTAAGTCCCCGGGTTACGACAATCTCGACCTATGACAATTCGTGGTTAGGACGCAATCTCCATTAATCTTGTTTCGACTTACGCCGTCTGCCTCGGCGTCATATGCCACTGGAATGAGAAAGGCGGGACGTGGGACAGTTCCTGGTTGTACGCCATGTTGGAATGTTGTGCGTCTGCACTCTATCGAGGGTACGTTCCGACCCAGACGGCAAATCGTTACGACGTGTCATAGGAATGGAACTCTGTCGTAAGTCGAGGACTCCCTGTATTACAAACGAAAGCCGTTTAAAACGTAAGCGGTAATATATGACACAGACGTTTATTTCTTCTGTGTTATTTTTTAAAATTCAATATAAGAAATGTTTCTCTCAATAAAGTTTTTTTTTTTAATTCATTGTGTTTGCATAGCAAGAGCTTATATCTGCTTTGTCAAAATTCAGTCGTAAGTTTAAAAACTTACAGCGTTAGTAATAAGTATTGTGGTCGTCTGATATTTCACATAACAAATTAGTCGAACGGAGCCAAAAACCAAAAAATAACAAAGAAAAAACAAAAAACACACACGCATTATGGAACTATCTAAAGTCAACATAATTCGTTTAATTATATTTTTCTTAAAACAGTACCGGAATATTTAAATAAGTTAAGAAAACAAAAATTAAAAAAACACAGCTCTGAATTAATTCTTTCGTTCTCTTTATCTCTCTCTTTATTTTTCCTTTATTAATAATAATATGAAAAAATATAAAAATAAGTAATAATATAAAATGATAATAAAAACAATAATTAAAAATAATAAAAATAGTAATAAAATAATAAAAAATTAATAATATAATAATAATAATAATAATAATAGGTTGGTGCAAAAAAAATGTCTATACCTCTTTTTATTATTATTATCATTATTATTATTATAAATAATAATAATATAAAAATAAATAATATTAATATGAAAAGATATAAAAAATAAATGATATAAAATAATAAAAATAAAAGATTAATAATAATAATATAAAAAATTAATAATGTAATAATAATATAAAAATTAATAATAATATGAAAAAATATAAAAATAAGTAATAATATAAAATGATAAAAACAATAATTAAAAATAATAAAAATAGTAATAAAATAAAATAATAAAAAATTAATAATATAATAATAATAATAGGTTGGTGCAAAAATAATGTCGTTTTCTCACATTATTTTTGCACCAACCTAATAATGATATAAAAAATTAATAATAATAATATGAAAAAATATAAAAAATAAATAATATAAAATAATAATAATAATATAATAATAATATAGAAAATTAATAATAATAATAATAATAATAATTAAAAATAATAAAAAAATAATATAATAATAAAATAATAATAATATAAAAAATTAATAATAATAATATGAAAAATATAAAAAATAAATAATAATCTAAAATGATAATAATAAAAATAATAGTAAATAAAAAATAATATGAAAATAATAATAATAATATATATAAAGAACATTATTCAAATATTCCACTCATGTTCATCTCTTTATAATTATGTCCAGAGAAGGAGATTCAAGTGGACTTAACATAATGACAAAAAGAACTTTAGATAATAGACGTCTTGCTGAAAATGTTGTTTATACAAAAATATTTCGCGGTAAGAGAGTTTGTATGACAATTTATTTTACTCTGTTCGTAGGACGCGTTTTCTAACGTTTACAATGATTAGACAGCGCTTAATATTTTCTTTCTTTTGAAATACTTTAGCCACCCAGGAAAATAGAAAATTACGACCAAACGATTTTAAGCATTTTGCGAATTCTCCCATCTTTATTATCTCCCTTGTGTCTCACGTGAAGAATTAGCAACCTCACACATTCCACAAAACTGGCAACAACTGAGTAAAACCAAATTCTAATCAGAGTGCGAAAGAACAATCTCTAAACTTATTCACCGATATCGACATTTGTTGTATCAGTTTGACTAGCAGGAGATATGCTGAAATCAGTGCGACCGTAGACAAAAGTTTTTTTTTGTGATTTATTAAATATTGTTCTGTGTATGTATTTACACATACACAAGCGTGTGTGTGCGTGTGTGGTTATTGTATCAACATGGCAGAATAGTGTGTAGATTTTGGATTTAGTCAAAAGCAGGGACCAACCAATCGCGTGGGTACAGGCGTTCACTTCTTTTGGGGAGGTATCGATTGTCTTTGGATCATCTGCGCCAAGGACATCGTGACAATGTTCGCATCCCCCAACCGACACTTTCCAGGTTTTCAAACAACTCAATACCTGCGACATATATCTGTACATCAGCGGAATTAGGGTCAGTGTTCGATATATAGAAAAAGGATCTATCTATCTATCTATCTATCTATCTATCTATCTATCTGTGATGTAAAAATTCACTTTTATGATGTTTAGTTTTTGTTACAATTTTAGTCATCGCTTTTTAAAACAATAAACATTGCCGAGGAGTGAAGGTAGTTAAAATAATAGCGGTGTCAAGGGAAAAAACGTCCTTTTGATACACCGACCTTTTTTTTTTTTTTTTTTTTTTTTTTTTGCAGGCCTGAAGGTCCATGTTTGTCAATATATATATATATATCTTCAAAATCGCTTCTTGTTATTGAAAACTTTTCAACGATTTTTGTGTTTATTCTTATTTTTCGAACACAGGCGAAATGGTCCTCTGGTTTTCGTCCGTCTTTGCACTGTGATTAAATACTAGATGAGGCCAAAACTGGAACTGGGTTCTTTCCCCACCCCACCCCGCTTTTTTCTTCTTTTTTTTTTTAAAGATACGACGCCCTCAACCCAGGTTCTGCAAGTTGGCCACTTTTTCCTTTTCTTTTCTGTTGTTGTCCACAAATTCCTTGTGGTATGCAGTTACCCTGTCCTCCGTCTAGTATGGATTTTGGCAGCTACGCAAAAAAACAAAACAAAAAAAAAACAAACCCTTTTTGTTTCATTTTCATTATTACCTACTAATAATTCTACCTAATGAAAACGAATTCTGTGACATGTCACTTACGCAACTAGTTTATCAATCATCTCTGGCAGCTATTTCCGAATAAAAGTAACATAATGAATTAAAACCTGTCTGACTTTTTTTCTTTCTTTTTTAAAAATCTGTATCATCCCATGCAAAACAATAATGCCCCTAAGTCGCTAACCAAAACTCTCCTCTGTGGCTAAATCGGCAAAGCACGTCAGGCTATATGACGGTTTCGTATAGGATACAGGTTCGATTCCTGTCGGAGGACGCATATTTTCTATGAGAATTTTCTCGAACATTCAGGCCGGTAAATGTTAATACTGTTTATTATAAAACAGAGCATTTATTTAAATAATTGTATCAATAAAAAGAATACCCGTCCGGCCCGGTGGCTAGGATCAAAGTGTAGTATCTGTGCTTTGTGAGCTGCCGGGTCGGGTGTCTGTCGAACTCTCTGCTTGCAGGGAGGAACCCTGACGAAGCTCCACCGAAGGGTAGGGTTCCGTTGGGGGAGGTTGACGGAGCTGGCCCCCTTCGGGGGGTTTGGATGGTTATTTATTTTTGGCTGGGCCTACGGGCTCGGAGATACCCACATTAAAAAGGCCTTGTGCCACATTCAATCCTCGTGGGTGGATTGATAAATACCATCTATAAAAAGAATACCCGCCCGGCCCGGTGGCTAGGATCAAAGTGTAGTATCTGTGCTTTGTGAGTTGCCCGGTCGGGTGTCTGTCGAACTCTCTGCTTGCAGGGAGGAACCCTGACGAAGCTCCGCCGAAGGGTAGGGTTTCGTTGGGGGAGGTTGACGGAACTGGCCCCCCTCGGGGGGGTTGGATGGTTATTTATTTTTGGCTGAGCCTACCGGTTTGGAGATACCCACATTAAAAAGGCCTTGTGCCACATTCAATCCTCGTGGGTGGATTGATATATACCATTTATAAAAGGAATACCCGCCCGGTGGCTAGGATCAAAGTGTAGTATCTGTGCTTTGTGAGCTGCCGGGTCGGGTGTCTGTCGAACTCTCTGCTTGCAGGGAGGAACCCTGACGTAGCTCCGCCGAAGGGTAGGGTTGCGTTGGAGGAGGTTGACGGAACTGGCCTCCCTCGGGGGGTTTGGATGGTTATTTATTTTTGGCTGGGCCTACGAGCTCGGAGATACCCACATTAAAAAGGCCTTGTGCCACATTTAGTCCTCGTGGGTGGATTGATAAATACCATCTATAAAAAGAACGTATAAACATAAAAAAAAACGTCTTAAAGCATAAAGATATGAGGTAGATAATGGATATTTAGATAATTTCAAAACAAACTCATTATTGAAAGTAGTCGGTCTGCCAAACTATCCATTAAAAATTTTCAACTTCTTTTGATGATTAATTTCTAAAATAAAAAAAAAAAAACAAAAACAATAAAAGAATTGGAAACAGAAACCTTAATAATCGGTGGAGAGAGAAAAGGTTAATCGGGAAGACGGTAGATAGCGATTGACATTGCATTTAAATTTTTGAAGATCAAAGTTAACTGGAAAGCATAGAGTCGGAGGAGGGTTCCACAAGCGAAAAGTCCGAGAAAAAAAAATGTTAGCATAGAACTTATGGATACATCTAGCCAGCTCACCTGTAAAATGATGAGATCTCGACGCCAATCTAGCACTGCTCTTAAATTAATAAAGTCTATGTACCATAGCGAAGAGCTCATCCGAAGTATTACTATGAAAGTATTTATAGAAAAAGACACCGTTGATAAACTTTACGGCGGTGGGAAAGTGATTGAAGCCAAGCCGCCAGATCAGGACCAATAATATTGCTGATTCTTCTTTGGATCTTATCAAGGAGCTCTTGGTAAATAGAAAGGGCACTGGACCATTTGTGGCAGCTATATCCTAAGCATGGACGAATGGTAAACTTATAAATATGTAAGATAGATTCTGGAGAGAAAAACTGCCTCGCACGACACAGTGAATTGACTTACTTAGCAGCTTACCTAGCAATGGATTCAGTATAGTCTTTCCACTTCACGTCAGCTGAGAACGATAGCCCGAGAAGGCGCAACTAGTCACTTTCCTGGAGGTTAGCATCACTCATGATAATGGAAGTCAGAAAGCATTTTCTCATATTTAGTTTTGGTGGCCTTAAAATTAACAAGCCCACTTTTGTCTCAGTCAACGACGGACTTGAGATCGTTTTGGACATCAACTGTTATTTTGACCTTGCCGGACCTGATAAGCCTTACTTATCGAGACAAGAGTAAATTGTTCTGTCATCAGCATAGATACCAAGTTGAGAGTTAATGTCATCGGGAAGGTCATTAATAAAAATTAGAAACAGAGTAGGCTCAAAGATAGAGCCCTGTACGAAGGTTTGTACGAAAGAATAGTCCTTTCTGAGTCTATTTTATTCTTTCCTTCATTCTTAGTCAATTTCCCGCCTTCTTAGTCACTTTTAAACTTTCCGTCCTTCTTAGTCACTTTCCCGCCTTCTTGGTCTCTTTTATTCTTTCCTTCCTTCTTAGTCATTTTCCCGCCTTCTTAGTCTCTTTTATTCTTTCCTTTCTTCTTAGTCACTTTCCCGTCTTTTTAGTCACTTTTATTCTTTCCTTCCTTCTTAGTCACTTTCCCGCCTTCTTAGTCACTTTTATTCTTTCCTTCCTTCTTAGTCTTATAGATATGTAAGATAGATTCCGGAGAGAAAAACTGCCTCGCACGACACAGTGAATTGATTTTCTTAGCAGCTGACCTAGCAATGGATTCAGTATAGTCTTTCCACATCGCGTCAGGTGAGACGCAACGAGTCATTTTCCGAGAGGTTAACATCAGCCATTCTGACAGAAGGCAGACAGCGTTCTTTGTCTTTTTATTAATTTATTCAATCAATTTTTCTTTATATTCAATAAACCTGTTGTTAAAGTTATCAACAGTGCTGTGCATTTTATTGAAGGAGTTCTATTTCCAGCCTGAATCACGCCGAGAAGACAATGGTTCTATCACGGCCAGAGACAGAGATTCCACAATCTTGTCTGTGATACACAACGTATATAAGGGATTTCAAACTAGACTTCGCCGCCAGTCCCAATATCCTTGGATTGTGAGAAACCCGAATCAACCCTATCGAGACGACACACCGGCACCAACCGAGGAGGGAAGAGAAAGCCAGAGAACCCGTAAGATCGGTATTATTCAACAAAGCTAGTGGAGCCAGCGACTAGCGACTGAGAGGAAAATAATAAGAAGAGACACAGCTCGGAGCCGGGGAAGTGTGGTGTGCGTGTTTAGAAGTGATAGGGTTGTTGTTAGACGTGTCAACGATAAAGAATTGTCAACGCCAGTGGCTTGCAAACAAGACAGATTATTTTACGCCGCTTATGGGAAGGCTTACCGAGTTAAGACCGCCAACCCCTCCTTCTACACTATGTGTCTTAAAAATTTTAGCTATCTCGTTCTACTTTTCTTTCTTCTTTTCTTTTTTTTAAGCATTTCACCCCAAGCAAGGCGGGGAGCCACTAGCACACAAGAGGTTACACAGGATAGAGAGCAGATAGGAGTGACAGAGGAAAGGATGAGGAGAAGGATGGTAGATAGATCAAGGCAACTGGAGATGTCGATTGATATTACATTTGAATAGTTGGAGATTATAGCTAACAGAGAAACAGGAAAAGGAAAGGTAGTTCCACAAGCGAGAGGTGCAAGACATGAAGCTATTGGAGTAGAATGGTTCTATCACGGCCAGAGACAGAGACGGCTACATTTAATAGTTTCAACAGTGAAAGGGTGAGAGCAGGATGCCAGCCTCGTAGGGCGCTGTAATTCATGAAGTCTGGGAAGCTGCGAATGCAGCTCCTCAGAGCAATTACCATGAAAGTATTTGTAAAAAAGACAGAGAGAGGCGACGGTGCGTCTATGAGAGAGCGACTGCAGACGAGATGCCAGATCAGGGACAATTACATTGCATATCCGTCTCTGGATCTTATCAAGAACCCCGAGGCAAACAGAAGGGGCTCCAGTTTACATTTGGATACCCTTAGAGCATATATGAATGTACGTGAGAGATTCATGGAAGATTGAAGTTTAAAAGCAGTAAAATCGAACGATCGAACGATCCTCCGTGGCTCGATCAGTTAAGGCACGTCAGGCTAAATGACGGTTCCATATAGGATACAGGTTCGATTCCTGTCGGAGGACGAAATATTTTCTATGAAAATTTCTCGGACATTCAGGTCGGTAAATGTTATTAATATTGTTTATTATAAAACAGAGCATTTACTTAAATATTTGTATCTATAAAAAGAATGTATAAGCATAAAGATATTTTAAAATACATACATATATATATATATATATATATATATATATATATATATATATAAAAGAAAGAACAGTAAGATATATAATCCGATGTTCTTATAGATATTTTTATTTTTACAAAATAGTGCTCAATGTAAATTTACATAGCATTAATATAAGTTAACTGATTTAAAATATGTTTTTTTTCGCTACACAGTTCTAACCATGTTTCAAAAATGGAAGCTAAAAGCTTCGAATTTAATTTTGTAGGTAAATTAAAGACATTAGTTCTATTTCATTCTCAAGCGAATTTTGGAGTAAATTATTTTTAAATTTACTGGGTTTTAAAGGCACGGCAAAAATCATAATTTACAGTTTCCAAGGATACAGAGAAATACATTCCTCCAGACAAGGGGTGGTTGCGTGTTCATTTCATTAACTTTTGTTGTATCAGTTATTAGTTACGTTTGAAAAAGGGGTTATGTTTATGTAGGGGTAAGGATGTATTTTTCAACGAATTCTGACATCCATTAAATGCATGTCGTCTGGATTTTTTTTTTTTTTATAAAATCTTACTGCTAACGACAAAAAAACATATTTTAAATCATATATATTTAGTGTATTCGGGTAGAAGATCATTATTTAAACATATATACTTAAATATAACAGTCAATGAATATGTATTGTGTCTGATCAAGAGCCGTTCGAATGTTCGAACGTTTGCTTTCATATATATTAGTTGACAACACAATAATACTCACACATACACACATTAAAAAGAACCATAAGATATTGGAGGTCATCGACATTTAAACGAAGCAAGCCACACTCAACAAAATGGCATTTAAAACTAGTCACAACACCTTACAATGCCTACATCTAGATATTGTTACTGATGTGATACTTTGATCAGTCGTATGGTATGACGTCATAGAACGGCATCATGAACTTACGATCTACGTCTGCTATTCTATGACCGTTATCGTTGCATAGCAATCTTCTATGTCAAAGTCATAAAATATCGTCTTTGATGGTGGATATCTTTGTTTCATGCCTGTATAATCACTCTGAGGATGTGAGCCGAAAGCTTAGGACCGGGTTAATAAAAAAAAATTAAGCAAACATTCGAACATTAGAACCGCTCATGATCAGATATAACAGAGATTCAATGTCTTTTATATTAATAATAATAATAATAATAATAATAATATATATATATATATATATATATATATATATATATATATATATATATATATATATATATGAGGTTGGTGCAAAAATAATATCGTTTTCTCACATATGTTACTATGTGAGAAAACGACATTATTTTTGCACCAACCTAATATATATATATATATATAAATTCATGAATCATTCATGCAAAAAACAAATGCATTCCAGTTGCATAAGGTCTTTTTAATTTTTTACAAGCTTTCGTCTGTTCCTACAGACATCATCAGGTATGGAAGTAGATCTTGTTCTTTTTTTTTTACTTCTCAGTAATAAGAGGACAACGAAAATAGAGATGTAATCCGAAAAAATGCTATGTGAAATGTGCTATTGTTTTGGAACGTGCGGTCGCAACGCTGAGTTTGAATTTAAATTTTAAGGTTGTGCGTTTTTGTACGCACAACCTTAAAATTTAAATTCAAACTGATGCAACTGGAATTTATAAACGGGGATCATATCATTCATATACAGGTTCGGGGTTGATGTATCTTATTTATATTGTTTGCGACGATGTATTCTCGCCATTTAAATCATTAACCTCTATATTTGTTTTTTGTATGAATGATTCATGAATTTATAAATTATAATTGCACCTTTTAATTGAAATATATATATATATATATATATATATATATATATATATATATATATATATATATATATATATTAAAAAGAAGAGAAGAGAGGTGCCGCAAACGTTTTTGGTTGTAATGTGGATTTTTTTTTTTAAATATTATGCTTTATTTTCCATAATTTTCCTACACGCGTTTCTGGTCTCGCGACCGTCTTCAGGTAAAAGGCGGAGATTTCCACATATTATTAAAAATAATTAATTTTTTTCCTTTAGGTTTTTCAATGTTAAATATTCTCGATGGAAACAGATCTAAGAACACACAGGGGTCAGTAAAACATTAAAAGATAAAATGCCGATAAGTAATTCATCATTTCTCTTGGACCAACATTAATTGTTTTATGACCCTTCGCGCAGAACTCTTCACTGCCAATTCAAGAAAGACATTCGGATTACTAACACAAAAACAGAGAATGTCTCATATCGAACCACTACAACCTCTTTCTCTATATATATATATATATATATATATATATATATATATATATATATATATATATATATATATATAAGCAAATATATGGATATAGATCCAACAATATGAAGAAAAATATACGGAAAAAACAAACAAAAATCCTTATATGCAATTATGCTGTTTTAATGTTAATATGTCAACGTCGGACGTTTCGTCATCTTTGTCTTGTTCAATTGATAATGTTAATTATATTTCATAAATATGTCCTGAAGATGGTTTATTAGACCGAAACGTCCGACGTTGACATATTAACATTAAAACAGCATAATTGCATATAAGGATTTTTGTTTGTTTTTTCCGTATATTTTTCATCATATATATATATAT